>JAOCZM010000134.1:6079793-6687772 GCA_026122235.1 Vinca minor
GATTTTGACATTTACTAACTTTCCTTTCTTTTTCTTTTACTTTTTGAAATTGTTTGTTGAAAATATTTTCTCTGGAAACTGGAAAGTAATACTGGAACAAGTAAGATTTTGACATTTACTAATGTTCCTTTCTCCGAATGGCAATCACCTCATTAAGTATAATTGTGTAATCGTTATAAGAACAATTTTATCAAGCGGTTATAACGAAATATTACATATAGTTATTCAAAAAATATAGTTTATATTTAACCAATATTGTAAAGTAATTTTCTTAAGAAAATCGATCGTATCTTAATTCAGATATGTGTGCATTAAGGACTTTCATATAACAAGTGATATATCTTAAGTTTGGACTTCAGAAAGAAGTACGCATGAGTGGTATTTTAATTTGATTTAAATCTCTCTTTCAAATAAAAAAAAATATTGAAATGAGATTAATATTATGACTCATAAGATTAACGACACAATAATTTGAAAAGTTTGAACATCCTCTTTATTCTTGCACAACAAGACCTAAGTGATTTTCCTCCACTCTGACGGCATCTTATTTGTCGTAAATATTTTGTTGGAGAAGCTTAACAACCATTTAATATATACATCCCCTAAACACTTCCAAACCTCAATCGGTATGTCACCAGATCCCACTATCATATTTGTTTTTATCATTTTAAGTGCCTCTGGAGATTCCTTTCTTGAATCTTACGTTTAAAGTCATTGTTCACTTCTTCATTTGAAATAGAACAATTTTTCGATATTTTGCACTTGATTCCCATTAAATAACCATCGAAATAGGACTTCCACATTCCATTAATGTCCTCATCCTTAACCAAAATTCTATTCTCATCATCCTTGATACACTTTACCATACCAACATCTCGTATTATTTTCTCTCTTAAACAAGCAAGTCTTTAGTGTCCAAATTACTATATAAATTCATATAAACTTTTGATCTTATCTCTCTAACGACTATCTTTACTTCTCTCATAGTGGCCTTACTATAATAATAACAAAACTAAAAACAAAACGGTTACGTCCTATTCTACATTGGCTGTAATTGTCTTATGTTCTTGAATGATGACTTATATTTCCTTTTTTTTGTTTTTATTCCATCAAAGGAACATAAAAAATAATTTCAACAAACAATTTCAAAAAGTAAAAGAAAAAGAAAGAAGAATATAACTGATATTTAAAACCACTACCGAACAACTTCCCATCTGTACAATGGGTGAATATTAATTACGGTGGAAACTGGAAAGTAATACTTGAACATCTAAGACTTTGACATTTATTAACGTTCATTTCTTTCTTTTTCTTTTACTTTTTAAAATTGTTTGTTGAAAATATTTTTTCTGAAAACTGGAAAGTAATATTGGAACAATTATGATTTTAACAAACATTTACTAACTTTTTTTTTCCCGAATGGCAACCAACTCATTAAGTATAATTGGGTAACCGTTATAAGAAAGTTCTATCACACGACTGCAATGAAATATTATATATAGTTATTCGAAAAAATATAGTCTAGATTCAACCAATGTTGTGAAGTAATTTTCTGAAGCAAATTTATTAAATAAAAAAATATCTTCATAAGTTCTCTTTTTTTAAGTAAAAGGTTTTTTTGTTTAAGTTTTACTTGATGATAAAAAAATAATTTTTTAAAATATGTTTTGTTGAAAAAATAGCATCATGATAAAAATAATAGAACAATAGCATTACGGTAAAATTTTAGTATTTTTTTAAAAACATTATAGTTGGTGAAATGCTAACTAAGGTAATAATCATTTTGTCAAGAGTTCTCCTAAGAAAAAAACGACGATCAAATTTTTAAATATTTTTTTATAAAGAAAAAAAGGGTCTTAACTTAAGTAAAAAACGTATGCATTAAAAACAACCAAATACAATATGATATAAATAATACATCTAGTAAGAGCACTTTAATATAACTAGTGAGGCAATGGAGGTATATTTAATTCGATGTAAATCCTCTCTTTAATTTTTTTTTGATTGAATATATTTTAGTTATCCAAGTAGTAAAATAATAATAGAGAGAATAGAATGTGGGTAGTCTGCTTCTGTTTCCCATATTTATATGCATTATTATTATTATTATTATTATATTATTATTATTCTCTGAATTATTAGCCATTTTTGTCACCAATGTTATTTGAAACAGCCACTTTTATCCTTTTTAACTTTTTTCAGCCATTTTTGTCACCAATGTTGTTTGAAACAGTACCATTTTTGTCACCAATGTTGTTTGAAACATGACCCACTTTTATCCTTTTTTTCAAATAAAATTCTAAAAAAAATCAAAATTGATAATGTGGCAAAAAGCTATCATAATACCTCTCTCTTGCAGGGGTAAAACTGGAAACTTATAGCCATTCATCAGTGACGGATGCAGGTAAGGGTCACTGGGGTCATTTGTCCCCAGTGATTTTTTTTTTTCCCCCGCTTCGCGGGATATTTTACAAGTTGCTCTCAATAAAAAATAGTCTTGTCTCTCAACTCTCAAGTCTCAATTCCTTCCCGCGAGACATCTCATTCTCAGTCATTTTTTTATGCTGTATATTGTTTGACAAAATACAAAAAAAAAATTTTGGAGAGGGGGGCGAACTTGATAAAATACTCCAAACTACATATAAAATTTACTAAAATTTACCATATGTAGTATTTTTAAAAATTTCGGGCACTTCTAGAATCGTCCCTCGACCCCATCGATGTCGAAGTTCGGATCCGTCACTGCCATTCATACAATAAGTTTCAGCTTTTACCCCTCGCAGAGAGAGGTATTATGATAGTTTTTTGCCACATTATCAATTTTGATGTTTTTTTAGAATTTTATTTGAAAAAAAGGATAAAAGTGGTCATTTCAAACAACATTGGTGACAAAAATGGTGAAAAAAAGTTAAAAAAGGATAAAAGTGGTACGTTTCAAACAACATTGGTGACAAAAATGGCTAATAATTCATTATTCTCTGCTTCTGTTTTGATGAGTTTAGATTGAGTTCAGGTTTTTCTGCAACAATGACTTGGGGTTTGGAAGTGTTTAGGGGATGTATGTATTAAATGGTTGTTAAGTTTCTCCAACAAAATATTTATGACAAATAAGATGTCGTCAAAGTGGAGGAAAATACTTAGGTTTTGTTGTGCAAGAATAAAGAGGATTTTCAAAACTATTCAAATTATTTTGTAGTTAAACTTATGAGTCATAATATTAAACTCATTTCAATATTTTTTTATTTGAAAGAGAGATTTAAATCAAATTAAAATATCTCTCATGCGTACTTCTTTCCGAAGTCCAAACTTAAGATATATCACTAGTTATAATAAAAATTTTAATGCACACGTATCTGACTTAATATACGACCGATTTTCTTTAGAAAATTACTTTACAATATTGGTTAAATATAAACTGTATTTTTTGAATAACTATATGTAATATTTCGTTATAGCTGCTTGATAAAACCGTTCTTATAACGATTACACAATTATACTTAATGATGTGGTTGTCATTCGGAGAAAGGAACATTAGTAAATGTCAAAATCTTACTTGTTCTAGTATTACTTTTCAGTCTTCAGAGAAAATATTTTAAACAAACAATTTGAAAAAGTAAAAGAAAAAGAAAGGAACGTTAATAAATGTCAAAATCTTAGATGTTCCAATATTACTTTCCAGTTTCCACCATCATTAATATTCACCAATTGTACATATGAGAATGTGTTCGGTAGTGATTTTAAAGATTATCTCTATTCTTCTTTTTCTTTTACTTTTTTCAAATTGTTTGTTGAAAAAACATTTCTATGTTTCTTTAATGGAATAAAAACAAAAAAGACAAGTCATCATTCAAGAACACACAACCGTTACAGTGAGTGTAGAATAGTGCGTAACAGTTTTTGTTTTTAATTTATCATTATCAGAGTAATGGGATTTCGAACCATAAACTTATTACCTTGAGTCGAAAGTACTAAGTTGATTACGCTAGATTTCCTTGATCAAATTGGCAATATTTTTGCAGAATGATTTTCACAAGACAATGTTTTGTTTTTTGAGAGATTTGTTTTTTTTTATTTGCATCAACGAATTTCAGGAATCCTTCTTTAGCTAATGTATCATTAGTTGACCACGTCAGCTAACGCCGGATTCATGGTTAGGAAATTTGATTTCAATTGAACCATCCTAATCATCTGGAAAATAAACTGATAATGTGTAAAAATCATTTGAAAATAATAATAATTCCTCTGATTATGATTCTGAAGCCGAAGATCATGGCAGTCCTTAAACTAGTATTTGAGTTGGTGTTGTAAAAACTCATTTTCTGATAACAACTTTGATATCTGGGGAGGCCACTCTGTAGTTTATTGGACCAAGTAAGACAACAGTTGATGTATGTCTTCGATTTTGCTGCGGACATTTGAAATGTTTTGAACCAAGAATGAAATATCAGAACTTTGTTTGGACACCCGGGAGGTGAGAGTTTCCTGGTTACAAATGATTCTTTGAAGGGCTTGATTTTGTGCAACAGCATTTTCTGCCTGCCAGTTAAGAGCTGCTTCTGCAACAGAGATTGTCTTTTGGTCTATTTTTCATACCCTAGCAAACCCTAAATAGTGACGGATTCTTGGCATCCGTCTTATAATGACGGATTCTGAGAACCCGTCTTAAGATTTAGGGTTTCACTACAACAAAACAGTTAAATAGAGACGGACTTTTTAAGCTCAACAATTATGATTTTAACATTTACTAACTTTTTTTTCCCGAATGGCAACCAACTCATTAAGTATAATTGGGTAATCGTTATAAGAAAGTTATATCACACGACTGCAATGAAATATTACATATAGTTATTCGAAAAATAATCTAGATTGAACTGAAGTAATTTTTTGAAGCAAATTTATTAAATAAAAAAATATCTTCATAAGTTCTCTTTTTTTAAGTAAAATTTTTTTTTGTTTAAGTTTTACTTAATGATAAAAAAAATAATTTTTTAAAATATGTTTTGTTGAAAAAATAGCATCATGGTAAAAATAATAGAACAATAGCATTACGGTAAAATTTTAGTATTTTAAAAAAAAATATAGTTAGCGAAATGCTAACTAAGGTAATAATTTATTGGTCAACAGTTCTCCTACGAAAAAAACGACGATCAATTTTTTCAAATATTTTTTTTATAAAGAAAAAAACGGTCGTACCTTACGTCAGAAACGTATATATTAAAAACAACCAAATACAATAGGATATAAATAATAGAGCAAATAGCTTTTTCTGCCACAAAACTAGTTACGAGTGCTATATCTGCCACAAATCATGTTTTCGTGCTATATCTGCCACACAACTAGTTACAAGTGCTATATCTGCCACAAATCATTTTTTCGTGCCTTTTTTGCCATGAAACATTTTTATGAGTGCTAAAAATGCCACAAAAAGGTTTATGAGTGCTAAAAATGCCACAAAAAGGCACAAAAACCCTCCCTCTTTTTGTGGCATTTTTAGCACTCATAAAATGTTTCATGGCAAAAAAGGCACGGAAAAATGATTTGTGGCAGATATAGCACTTGTAACTAGTTTTGTGGCAGATATAGCACGAAAACATGATTTGTGGCAGATATAGCACTCTTAACTAGTTTTGTGGCATTTTTAGCTATTTGCTCAAGAGCACTTTAGTATGACTAGTGTCTAGTGATATATTTTGAGTTTGGACTTCAGAAAGAAGTAGGCACTCGAGGTATATTTAATTTCATTTAAATTCCATCTTAATTTTGTTTTAATCGAGTTTAATATTGATTGAATATATTTTAGTTATGCCAGTAGTAAAATAATAGTAGAGAGAATAGAATGTGGGTAGTCTGCTTCTGTTTCCCATATTATTATTATTATTATTATTATTATTCTCTGCTTCTGTTCTGATGAGTTCAGATTGAGTTCATGTTTTTCTGCAACAATGACTTGGGAGTTTTTTGTTTCTCTTCTCTCATAAATAAATAATGTATATAATTTTTGCTTCTGCATGCAACCCAATCCATTCTTCAATTACTTTCTCTTACTTATCCATTTCCTATCTTGATTTTGTGTTTCATTTGTTTGATTTGATCTGGGGTTTTTCTATATCTCCCCCATTTCTTTCTTTTTTTCATATGAGTTTTGATTGTGTTGTTATTGAGTAGTTCTTTTGATTATGGAACTGAATTTATTTTATTTTTTTTAATTTTCTGGGATTTTCTTGTTTTGGTGGCAGGAGTGTAATTTTACTGTAATGTGATCATTGGGATTTGGTTATTGGAGAAGAAGAACTTCAATTGTTAAATAAGGGGATTTTTGGGATTGATTTCTGGAGCACTTGATTGAAGTGTTTTTAAGAGGACCAGTGAATAAAAACAGAGAAAAATGGGATCTCAAGGTGGCATTGGAAGGGGAAGCCATAGCCAAGACCCGAAATCGAGCTTATTGGCTAGACCCGGGTCTATATATAATCTTACTCTTGATGAGGTTCAGAACCATTTAGCGGATTTGGGGAAACCCTTTAGTAGCATGAATCTTGATGAGCTTCTTAAGACGGTTTGGAATGCTGAGGCTAATCAAGGCATTGAGGGTATGGATTTTGGGGTCCAGCAACATGGTCAGATTCCGCCGGCTTTAGATCAACAACCGGGTGTTACTTTGTCAATGGATCTAAGTAAGAAGACTGTTGATGAGGTGTGGCAGGATATTCAGCAGGGACAGGAAATGAATAGTCTTGATATGAAATCTCATGAGAGGCAAATCACACTTGGTGAGATGACACTCGAGGATTTCTTGGTTAAGGCCGGGGTGGTTGCTGAACCAGCGGCTAAGAACAACCCTGTTTCGGGTTTAGGAATTGATCCGTTGTCAATGCAGCAACAGCAGGCTCAGTGGATGCATTATCAGATTCCACCACCGCCACAGCAAAACATGATGCCTGCGTATATGTCGGGGCATTCCGTTCAGCAGCCTCTACCTATGGGTTCAAACTCATTGATGGATGCTCCATTTCCAGAAAGCCAAATGGCCATATCACCGTCCGCTTTGATGGGCGGCACTCTGTCAGATACACCACCAGGAAGAAAGCGGGTGGCATCTGGTGATGTGCTTGAAAAGACTGTTGAAAGGAGACAAAAGAGGATGATCAAGAATCGGGAGTCCGCAGCCCGTTCACGGGCAAGGAAGCAGGTGATCTGTTAAATATTTTTCAAGTATGCTTTTGTTTCTTACAAAATAACCCATGGCTAAAAAGCAGCTGGTTTGTTTTTTGAACAGGCTTATACCAATGAGCTAGAGAATAAGGTTTCTCGCCTGGAAGAGGAGAATGAAAGACTTAAGAAGCAAAGGGTATGCATTATCTTTATTGCCAATTTTGCAACTCATCAGTTTGATTTCTGCGCTTAACTGCCGGCTTCGGGTACACAGCTTCTGTTTTTTCATAACCTTGAAATGGGTATCCTTGTTAATTGATTTACAAAACATATGATCATGATGATATGATTTGTGCTTTTTAGCTTTTGTGTTCTTATCATGGAAGTACATGTACCTTCCAATTTATATCTAGTTGAACCTCGTCGAGATCATAAATAGTTAGGGTATGAATATGAAGTCGTTTTTGAAGAGTGCTTTTCCGATGAACAATGTCCAAAAACCAATTGTTTCCAACATTCCTTTAATTGGTAATTCTTTCAAATTTTCCATCTTCTTCGATGAACTGATTCTGCTTGTCTTGTTAGCAGTATGTAAGGCTTGAACTTTTTGTCTCCGCTATCAAGGGTCAAGTTTGGTTTATGTATGAGTTGAATCAGCTTACAGTAAGAATTTTTTCGTCAAAAGACTGCACCTATACCTTCATTCTTTGTCCCGAGGTTTTTCAATGAATGTATTTTCCTTTAATTTATTTTAACTCTCTCAGTGTATACTGCTCTGCGTATCTTCAGTGATGAACAACTAGTGTCGTTACACTGCTAATAGCAACCCCTTTTTTGTTTTCTGATACAAATTGTAGCACTAGATTCTAATAGTTATATGTGTGTACTTTCCTGCTCTGATGTTTCTTTTCGCCATAACCATTAACTCTTGACTATTACAGAGACACGGCTTTCAGTATTTCTTTTGTTTAACCGATGATCGTTGTGGCCATTCTGCAGGAGCTGGAGAGAGCCTTGCCAGTTTTGCCGCTTCTGGAACCCAAGTATCAGCTGCGCCGAACAAGTTCCTTTTGATATCTATAGTCATTTATTAGGATCATGCGGATGACGTTTTCATGATCGCAAAGTTAGATTTAAAAGTTAGCAAGCAGTTATTTCGTTTATCTCTGTTGTACTGGGGGTAGCGTTTGGGAGTAGCCGCCTTGGAACTGGTTCATACCGTCCTTTTTAGGCGCTCTACACCCTCATGACTCTTTTTTTCTTGTATGTACATTTAGTAGTTTGAACTTTGAGTCTCTTTCAACTGTTTGTGACTTAAGTTATATATATATGAGAGCAAACTTTTGCTAAGTTTTTCGTTGTTTTCTTCGAGTTTTTCCTGCCATAGATAACTTCTCAATTTGTGGTTCTTCATTTTCATAGGCAAATTCTACTGCATTTTTGAACTGTGGTTTCTGATCTAAAATACAATTTGAGAGTAATTAGGCATTGCCGCTTTTAGAATGCCTTGCCTGATGTTGTTAATACTCCATCCGTTCACAATTATCTGTCGCCTCGACATACTTTTGTCAGTTTCTAATTATGTGTCACTTTAGTAAACCAAGGGAGTATTAAATGTTTTACCCCAAATTTAACCTTATCCTCCATTAATTTAATCAACAACTAATTTAAATCTTCCCAATATACTTCATTAATTAAAGGGTAAGAGTCGCTAGTTATCTTTGAATTTATACATTCCAGACATTTTTCTTAATTCAAGTGCACTGCAGGCAAGTCTCTGGCGATGTCTTGCTGAAACTAAACTTGGGTTGGTGAGCTTGCTTCTGTTGCCAAAATGTTTATTCAGTAAATATAAATTTAGAAAATTCTCACCATTTGTAGTAATTGGTAGTAATTGTATATTGATCCGAACCAAATTCATTTGTTCTCAATTATTAGCGTTGTCAACTGTTAAATGTAATATTGCTGTTGATTTTTTTTAACTAAGCATGCTATGATGTCTAAGGCTCTATTTGAATTAGAGTTGGTTAAGGTTTCGTCACTTCCAAATGCAAATTTATTTGGATAAGATACATTTGAGCCAAAAAAATAAAATAAAAAGTGTCCACGGCTTCTAAATTTTTTTTTTAATTTTAATTTTTGACACTGAACTAAAAATGATGAAGCAAGAGCGATGAAAATAATATCAAGGGTGGAAACCATGTCACAAAATACTTTTTAGAAGATAAAAGGAAAACAAGATTTGGTCATCCAAAATTGCTATCACTTCAAGGCCTTTAGGCTTTTTTTTTTTCTTTTCTTTTTTTGAAGTTTAACTGGGCGGTTGCCCCATGTAGGGGAGAAAAGTGCCTCACATAAGGAGATGGTAGCCCTAGAAAGAGAGATTTTTAAAGTTTAGCTCACGTAGGAGGAGGGTATCGAACCCGCGACCTCACGGCCGTGGACAGATACCCGCCCCACTGAGATAGGACACCTTTGATGGCCTTTAGGCTCTTTAAAAGGATGAAGGAAGAGCTATGAAAATACAACTCAATCAATCAATACAAAAGTTGTTTTACAGTCTCTCTCAGTTTCTTTAGTCCGATAGGCTCCTCGTTGGTGCAATTATACTTTAATTTAGGTTAGTTAGTCCTTTCGTAGATCAATTCCAGTTAGCTCTTAATTTCGGATAATGGTGTTCATGGTTCAAGTTGATTCGATTTTACATATTTTTTAAACCAAACGAAAATATTCGCTTTGAAAAATTTGAATCCAATCCAATCCATTTAAAATCTCAAATCGTTGCATTTGGATTTTATTAGTTTGGTTTGGTTTGATTGTTCAGTTTTGGTGAGATACAAAATATATTGATTATAAAGTAAAAATAAAATAAACAATTCTTTATATAATCACTTAGCTGTTAAAAATATAAAAAAATATGTCTGTTATTTTCACAAGTTAAACACAATAACAAAAACGGTCACACCCCGTAACCCGGATGATGACCTGTCAACACCTCAAGTCAATGAAGTATCGAATACAAATACTAAAAAGTGAAACCTCATACAAATATCATTAACTTAAAAGAGAAATACATAATTCATAGGTTCTTACATAATAAAAAAGAAAATACTAAATGTTCAACAAGTGTTCAATTAACCATGCTATTACATAAGTCAAACTAAATAATCTCTATAGTCATCATCGAAGGTCTCATCGATAGCACCATCAACGAACTCATCTGTAAAAAAGGGGAAATAAATGGTGAGTTAACTAGCCAGCAAGGTTCCAACACCCTTGGGATGAAGCATCAAATAAGATTAAAAAGCGTTTTCCCTATCCCAAATCATCTGTACTGAACTTGACTGAAAATAACTTATAAACACTTGAAACGATAGAAAAATAACTTAAAATAGACAAAGCACTAAAATCAGAACGAAAAATGGAGCAAAATAACAAAACAGATAATGATGACCTGCCAGGAGACTCCGGTAGACCGGAGGTCGTCTGAGATGGAGACAATGTCAAAAAGTCTAGACGATGCAAGGGTGAGCTTGGTCGGCTGGAGATGGCCTGAGCCAGCCCTGGGCGATAGCAAACCACCCCGGGCGAACTAAATTGGTCGTCCATGAAAGAGGCAGTAGCCCAATATTTTGGTTCGAACGATAGGAATGGCATACGGTCGATCGGACAAGTCGTTCGCGATTTAGAACAGGTCATTCCATGTACAATTTAAAAAAGGAAATGTGATTTAGACCATCTAACACATACCAAAACATACACAACATATACATAACATGCCAAAACTATATTCAATCATATCTGACACTAACATATCGGGAATCGTGCTACAAACACCATGAACTACTCATGCATTACAAACGGATATTCTTGTCACATATTATGAATACGGTTATAGAAAAGACACAACACATATACTTCACACAATTGAGCTCATTTGTTTGACCATGACTCTATACCACTGTTAACAACCCTTAACTATTTGTTTCCCATCAAGGAGGGTCTGATTGAGCTTAACATAGATTCATATATTTTTACACTCCAAACGACGAGCCAGAGTTTAAGGACATACCAGTTATGCCATCACTCACCCTTGTGAGCTCCACAACAATTGTTAACAACACCACATTTTATCCTCGTTAGGAACCCAGTCTGACTGAACTGACTGATAGTGCTCCCGGGCACTCTAATTATATATATATATATATATATATATATATATATATATATATATATATATATATATATATATTTTGATGAATGTCTCGGTATAGGATCATCGACATACAAGAGGTCTAATTGGGAATAAAGACATAGACTCCAAATACTGACGATCAACCTTATAACATATAACAAACGCATATATCTAATTACAACATACAATCAAACGCAATTAACATCAACACGTCATCCATTTTCCACATGCAAGAAAAAATATGAATTAAAACCCAATTCAAGACAATTATTTAACTTTGGTAAAAATGAAGATTCAAGCACTTCTGCGACTGAAAATTAAGGGTGTAAGATCCTTACCTTAACAACTTGAGCAAAATACTTCAAAGAGACAAAAACACCAAAATCTCAGAAAATCAGTCCACTTCAACCGCAAATTACTTTTTACTGAGAGGTTGAAAACATAATCCCACCGTCCAGCATATATCTTTTCAATCCTCTTTCTAACGTTGCCAAAAATCACTCCGACCAGACAACGTTTACTATGTCAATTTTATGAAAAACTGCCCAACTCTTTATTTTCTAGTCTTTCTATTTTCTCTCTAACGTACCTCTTCCTTCTTTCCCTCTAGCCAGTAACTCCCACTAAACTATTTTCAAATTCCTTACTAATAAGCCCCAAAACTTCCTATCATCCATAC
Source organism: Vinca minor (assembly GCA_026122235.1). Classification (NCBI taxonomy): domain Eukaryota; kingdom Viridiplantae; phylum Streptophyta; class Magnoliopsida; order Gentianales; family Apocynaceae; genus Vinca; species Vinca minor. The sequence goes on from JAOCZM010000134.1 coordinate 6,091,820, forward strand.
TTAAGTCCCCCTCAATTTCCCAACTCGTCAAATGCGTCACTCAACACATATTAACCCAACATATAACACATAACACATAAGATCATGCATTAGCAATTAGTAATCACATAATCCCACAAAAATTAAATACATGACATGCAACACATAAGAAAAAAAGTCTCGGGTATCACAAAAACAAAATAATGAAACATAAATTCTTGATCTTGATTGTTGAACTTCTAATAAATTATTGTAAAATAACCATATAAGAAGAAGAAAAAAAGAAAACTAATACAAAAATTACACCATTATTGGTTAAAAATAAAACAAAAGGTTCATGTGAATTTAAAATTGCATATCAGTTGATGACTCTTCAATCTCTTGTTTTAGCACTTGCAGAACTTGTTTGTCATGAGGATAAATACGAAGTTAAATATATTTTATTGCAAATGAGTCCTTTAATATATATATATATATATATATATATATATATATATATATATATATATATATATATATATATATATATATATATATATATTCGGTTAGGATTATAATTTTTTTAAAATCAAAATGAAAGTTTGATTTTAACTTTTAATTTAGTCCAAACCGAAATCAATCCAATGCTCCGCTCAAATCGAAAAATCAGTTTAAATCGATTTGGATTGTCAGTTTTGTTTGTTCATGAACACCCCTAATTCTGGGATTATATTCTTTTATTTAAGTTATGTTTTATGTTTAATTCGAGACCAAGTTTCTCACTGCTTTGTTATTTCATTAATATAGTCAAAATCTATTTTTACTCGTTGAAACAGTTAAGATTAACTTTTACTAACATTCCTTTCGTGGAATATCAACCCATTCATTAAGTATCATTTGAATAACATTTGTACAAACAGTTCTAACACACACTGCACAAACAATATGGTACCAAAAATATAGTATAGAATCGTTCGATATTGTTAATAGGGGTTCAAGAAAATTAAGACGCACCAATCCGCACGACAAGCACCAAATGATTAAAAATATAATTTTAAATATCACATCATAAATAGTCGATCTATTCTCAAGGGAAAAAAATCCTCTGTTTTCGTTCCTTTCCCTATTCTTGTCGTCAGCCAATCACAATGTTGGAAAATTTTTCTGGAATACTGAACAGAAGAAATAAAATATGGACAGAAAAATAAAATATGGACAGAAAATAATTAAATCTGGACAGAAAACAGCAATAAATAAACCTTAGAACCTCAACTGGTTTTGAATTAAAATCCTTGACGAGACAGTAGTAGTCCGCTTCCCCTTAAATTCAATTTGTCTTGCCTTTTATCAGCTTCAGGCCTTCGTGAACAATGAACTCACAAGGTACAACGCCCAAACACTTCTGTTTCTTTGAAGTGAAAGAAACAGAACCTTCGAATCGATTTGTAACAGTGTGAAACTCTTAGACACAATTCTAATGAAATGCAAGAAAAACAAGGCAGAAATATTGCAAAGGGAGAGGAGAATTTCAGGAATTTTTGGATGCCAAAGCTGATGAAGTTCTCTGCCTTTTATAGGCACAAATGTATCTCAAAAATTGCCCAAATACAACTGTTACAACAGCAAAAATTGAATGCTGAATTTCCACATTTTCTAATCTGTTACAACAGAAATCTTTGAATCTGTTTCTGCAGCCAAAAATTTAAATTTCAGCTTGTTTACAGCAGCAAGCAACAAAGTTTGAACATTGAAAATTAAAACCAGCTGCACACAAGTTCAAGCTAATTTGGTATCAAAAGACCTTCCGTTTGCACTCCCTGCGCACGCGAGGTTCTAACTTGGGGTATAATAATAGTAATACAATTTAAACCCAAGTAAATCACTTTAACATATAAAGTTAATTTCTCCTTCATGGGTTTCCTATGTGGGATGTGGGTTTAAAACTCAATTTCTACATTTCAACCACCCCACTTTATACCAATTTATAATTCACACCAAGAATTGGTTTTCTCACATGTTTTATATCATCGCGAAGCTTGCGCAACCCACTTCGTGATAAACTCAATAACATTCAAAAGCGAGTGGTGTAACATAAATATATATTAGCTCAAATATGTCCTCATGGCACTTTAATTATACTTTAATTCATTGTGAAAATCCAATTTCTCCAACACACAATTCATCTTGTGTATATAAAATTAGAAAAAAATGTTTATATAGTAAATTCTAATTGGTTGGAGATGGGCAGTGGCGGAGCCACAGTGGGGCATGGTGGGGCAAGTGCCCCACCAGTTTTTTCCAAAAAAAAAAAAAAAAAAAAAATATTTTTTTTAGTTTTAGTTTTGTTTTTGTAACACCTCGTCTCGTGAACATTGTTTATTGTACCCATTTTGAATCACTTTACGATTTAAAATTAAATTATTTAGTTTATGAATTATAGGAATGAAACCATTTATATTTTAACAATTTTGGTTAAAATGGTAACAAATTTAAGTGTGTAAGAGACTAAAAAATAAAATTACTAATAAAATATCCACAATGGACTATCTTGTAAACTATAAAAAGTCCACAATATGAAGCTAAAGGACTTGGAGGTTTATGAAGCACTAATCAGTAGAGTGAAAATGGTGAAAAAAATGTGAATAACTCTAATTTATAAGATTTCATCCAAAAAAAATTTTTGGCTCCGCCAATATTTATATGCTTTTATGAATTTATTTTGTCAATGCTAATTGTGCCCCCCCAAGGAAAAATTTCTGGCTCCGCCACTGGAGATGGGGACAGGAATTGGGACAGGGGGATTTTCACCCATTCACAAGACCAATAAATGTGTCATACAAAACAAAACAAACTAAAAGTAAACTAAAAAAAGTGAAATTTGATAAATAAAAAAATATGCTCTTTTTTTCAAGAGAAAACATATTTCCTATACAAAATTTTGATCAAACTTCTCAAATAATGTTATTTTGATCATTTTGACATGTTTTTTTCTACAAAACAAATTCAATTCATTAATCAGCATATCTTAGATATCCTACAGTGCTATCGTTTGTTCTTCATTTATGGCCTTTTTTAATATCACGCTGAACAAATAAATAAAATATTTTGAAGAAACGAGTTTTAGGGAAAAAAATGAAAAGAAATTGAAGAATAGAGATAAGCTTAACTGCGGTAAAAAAATACGCTTGTTAAAATTTATTTTTAGTCATATTAGTGTTTTATTCTCATTGACAATTATTTTTCATTAATTATCATATGTTCTTCATTGATGATATTCGGTATTCCACTAAACGAATAGAGCATATATTTTTAGAAAAATTAACTATTTAAAAAAAGAAAAAGAATAATAGAGATAATCTTTAAAACCACCGCCGAACACCTTCCTATCTGTACAATTGGTGAAAATATTAATAACACTGGAAATTGGAAAGTAATATTGGAACAACTAAGATTTTGACATTTACTAATGTTCCTTTCTTTCTTTGTCTTTTAACATTTTGAAATTGTTTGTTGAAAGTAATACTGAAATAACTAAGATTTTGACATTTACAAACCTTCCTTTCTTCTTCGAATGGCAACCAACTCAAAAGTTCTAACGCAATTGAATATATATATATATATATATATATATATATATATATATATATATATATATATATATATATATATATATATATATATATAAGGATTAATTTTATGTAGGGATGGCAATGGGGCAGGGTGGGGGCGGAGTCTACGATCTCTAATCCCGGGCCCGCCTCTTCCATCACATCTTCACCCCCGGCCCAGCCCCGTCACTGGGGTTGAATTGCGATCCCATCCCCAGTTCAAGTAGAGGCCCCAGGCCTAGCTCGGGGGAAAGCGGGGATTTTTTTCTCCCAATCTCGATTAGAAAAATTATAGAATTTCAACAAAAATCTCCCAATACAAAGTTGAAAATATAATATAGAATTTTAAAATAAAAAATTTAACATCCGTAAAACGAAATAACACTATCTAAAATGATATTAGTTTGCTCCCTAAACAATAATAGTTTGTAGATACAACTAATATGTTGCTCAACAACATAATATAAATCACTTAATGTCTAACAAAACAAAACAAACAAATATTTAAAATAAAGAAACTATATTGGAGTCAATCATCAATCAGGATCACTATCTCTTTCAATCATGATCAATGATACAAATCTCAGACACCTACAAAAATTAAAAGCGTCATCATTATTTTATTTTAGCATAACATAAGAAGTAAACATATCATTTAATATAAGTTATTAAAATATTTACCATCTCATCCTCTACATCATTATCTTCTAAAATAGAACCAAATTCTCCATCCAGAGGAGAAGAGCATGTAGAAGAATTATTCATAAAAAAACAAAAAGCAAAGAGAACGATTCGTACCTGATGCAACAGTATAATTGAAAAGAGGATAGGATATGATTACAACTTACAATATATTTTAGGAGATGGAGGAATCTATGGAGATAATTTGAGATTTTCCATGATCTTCTCCAATAATTTGGGTTTCTTTTCCTTTTTGTATAGATATTTTATTATCTTTTTATTTATTGTTTTAGTCAAGACATGTGGGTTGGTCCGGGCCGAACTGGGCCGAGGATACTACTCCTCCAGCCTTTAGCCCCGCCCCGCCCCCATTAGCGTGGTCAAATTTATCTCCATTCCCACCTCCAGCCCCAATTTAAACCGGAGAATTCCCATCCCAACTGGATCGGGCCGGGCCGGATCCCCAATTTAATCGGCCACATTGCCATCCCTAATTTTATGTAGTCTATTGCGGCTTCTACCAAGGTTGCATATAGTTATTCAATCATATAATATAAATTCAGGCAATACTGTTAATAAGGGTGTTCAAGCAAATTTAAACGCACAAATTTGCACGACAATGCACCAAAATGATCAAAAATACATTTTTCAACATCACATCATAAATAGTCAACCTATTCTCCAGATCAATAAATGTGGTATACAAAACAAAACAAAACAAAATAAAGCAAAACTAAAAAAACAAAATTTGATAAAATCTCTCATTTTCAAGAGAAATCATAATTCCTATAAAAAAAATTTATCTAACTTCTTAAATGTTGTTTATTTGGTAATTTTAACATGTTTCTTTACGAAATCTGCCAATTGTTAATCTATATTATTTTGAAATAATCTCACATGTTCTTCGTTTGTGACCTTTAGGATATTTCATTAAACGAACAGATAAAATATTTTGAAGAAATGAGGTTTATGGGAAAAAGAAAGGAATAGTGATAAGATTTCAGAACAAGTATTCAACGAAATCAATCAATTTCAAAGTTGTATAATTATTATTTCATAATATCTTATTTGTGAATATTAATTACGGTAAAAAAATTATGCTTTCTAAGATTGATATTTAGTCATATTGGTCACTTCCTGCTAAAAAAAAAAGTCAAATTGGTCACATGTACTACAGTAACAATTATTTTTTATTTAAATATCATATTTTGTTTATTGATGGTCATTTTTTATACTCCATTAAACGAATAGACCAAATATTTCAAGAAATAACAATTTAAAAAAATAAAAAGAAAGAACAAAGAACGAAAAAAAAGAGTAAAGATTCCCACCCCGTACAATTATTATTTTATGACAACCTTGTTTTCGAATATTAAGGCGGAATACTATGGTAAAATAACTAAGATGACTTTTACTAACTTTCTTTCGTCAAATAGTAATCAACTCATTAAGTATCATTTTGTAACCGTTGTTGGAAAAGTTTTATTGCATGACTTCAATGAAATATTTCATATAGTTATTTGAAAGTATAGTATAAATATTTGTAACTAATGGTGTTTAAAAAATTCAAACTGCACCAATCTGCACAATACCACACCGAAATTATCAAAATACATTTTTAACATCACATAATAAATACTCGATCTATTCTAAAGACCAATAAATATGTCATACAAATCACAAAACAAAATAAAATAAAACAAAATAAAACAAAACAAAACAAAAATTAAATTTGATATTAAAATCCCACATCGACTAGCTAGTGAGCAAATTTGTTCTTTATAAGGATTGGACAATCCTCCCCCTCTTGAGGTACCTTTTGAAGGAATGAGTTAGGCCCAAGTCCATTTTCAACATGGTATCAGAACCACCTAGTTCGATGTTGCTTGTTCTTTATAAGGATTGGGCAATCCTCCCCCTCTTGAAGTACCTTTTGAGGGAACGAGTCAGGTGCAATTCCATTTTCAACATTTGATCTCAAATCTACTCATAAATTTACCCTGAGAAAGCATATTTTTTTTATACAAAGTTATGATCGTACTTCAAAAATGAGATTATTTTGGTCATTTTGACATATTTGTTTACGAAATTTTAAAAATATGTTTAAAATCGTTAATCGGCATTGTCTTGTATATATGTCCAATATTAACGTTTGTATTGGCATAATACTATTTGTTCTTCATTTATGGCCTTTCTGGATATTCCACTAACCGAATTGATAAAATATTTTTAAGAAACGAGTTTTTGAAGGAAAAAAGATAAAAAGAAAAAGAAGAACAGACATAAGATTTCGAAATAAGCATTCAACGAAACCAAATACCTTTGCAACTGTATAATTATTATTTCATACTATTTTCTTTGTGAATATAAATTAGGGTGTCAAGAGATTGGCAGTCCCAGTGGGGGAGCACTCAGTCCGAGGCTGTGAGTCTCGGGTTTGACTACCCCTCCCCCGAGTAAAAAAAAATATATATATATATATATATATATATATATATATATATAAATTAGGGTAGAAAAATACACTTGTTTAAGATTGATATTTAGTTATGTTGGTGTGTTATTCTATATTTTTATTTCATTAACTATCATTTGCTCTTTATTGACGATCTTTTTTTTTAATATTCAACCAAACGAATAGAGCAAATATTTTCAAGAAATTAACAATTTATAAAAGAAAAAAAAGAAAACAAAGAAGAAAAGAAGAATAAAGAAGAAGAAGAAGAAGAATATAGATAAGATTTCAAAACCATTATTCAATCAAACAAAATTAACACCTTCCCACATGTACACTTATTATTTTATGACAATCTTATTCTTGAATAGTAAGGTAGAAAACTATGTTGAAATAATTAATATTGACTTTTACTAGCATTCCTTTCATCGACTATCAACCAACTCCCTAAGTATCATTTGTGTAACTGTTGTAGGAAAAGTTCTATCATGAGACTGCTATAGAATATTACATATAGTTGTTAAAAAATACAGTGTAGCTTTAGTTAATGTTGTTCAGGAAAATTCAAACCGCACTAATTTGCACAACACTGCTCCAAAATAATTAAAAATAAATTTTTAAATATCACATCATAAATGCTACCAAGTTAATAACTCGTTGGTCGAGTGTCTGACTCGTAGTTTAGAAAATCAGAATCAACCACTGACATCGACAAAAAAAACATCACATTATAAATGCTCGATCTATTCTTAAACAAACAATATATATATATATATATATATATATATATATATATATATATATATATATATATATATATATATATATATATATATATATATATATATATAAAAGAAAGAAACCAAACTCCTTCACAGTTGTATAAATATAGGTTCATGACTATCTTCTTTGTAAATATTAATTACACTAGAAAATTACGCTTGCTGCAATTGAATTTTAATCACATTGATATCTTAGTATACCTTGAAATTTGTTTGAATTGATCATCATTTTTTATTCTTTGATGGTCTTTTTTCATGGTTTTGAAACTCAACCCGACCCGTAACTCGATGATCAAATCCTCAAAACAGTTCGAGTTAGACCTCAAATTCGAAAAAACCGCTATATGTATACACCAACTTTTTTTCATTTTCTCTAAATAACATTAACTTTTATAAAAAGCCTAAATAGCCTAACTATTTTACGAATCTGCTTCGATTGTCAAATTAAGAAATTCGACCGTAAATCAGGCCAGAATGATCACGTGCCTCGCACATGTGACCCATTTTAAAGGTATTTTTGTCCGACTTTTCATTTCTCTCTAACACGATAAAAGATCCGTCCGAACCCGCCTGACACAACCCATTATACCCGACATTTCTTGAAGGATTTTCCAATTTTCTTCATCATCTTCCTGATTTTTACCATCTCTAGAAGGTGATAATATTTCCAGATACTGATTCGGCAACATTTCACTCTTCACTTCATTCGGCATCACACACCAAAGATAAGTCTCCCTGAAACTCATTAATCAATTAAATGTGAAAAATCATTAGACCAAATATCAAGGAAGGTGAAGGCTATTTGCAAATTTGAAATTCAAAATCATTACCTGGGTAAAGGGAGTTGAATTGGTTGCAAAGCCGGAAAACTATGAGAAAATCTTTGATTAAAGCAGTGGATTTGCATTCTGGAACTGGATATTCGTAAGGATCGGAGCATCGAATAAACGAAATGGATTGGGAAAGGGAAAAAAATTTGAATTTCGAAACCCTAATTTTATGAACATGGAGGAAGAGTAGTGTGATTTTGATTTTTGGCAGAGGAAAAAGGCTGATACGATGTCGTTTGCTCATCAGTCCAGTATCTGACCGGGAAAATCAAGAAAAAAGAACCCACTGGGGTTTGGTAAATTTAGATTCTGGTGCATTGCTTGATACAATGAATAGATTTTAATGTCATTGCATCTATTCTCCTCCAGGATGAGACAAACAACGATAGCATGGCTTATTGGCTATCCAACACATCAACCTTGTTATTTTTTATTCAGTAGACTACGAAGGCTACTGGTTCGGTTGCCGCTTAACTTCCCCTACCAAATAGTACCAATATCATATTTTGGGTGTGTTCACCTCCTTCTTTTGCCGTAAATCTCGATGGAATTTTTTCAAAGCAGTATTATTCAAGATTCAAGACTCAAATGCAAGACCTACTTCAGATACTTTCAGATCTGGAGTTTATCTCTAAACCTGGAGTTGTTCTAGGCCCTTTTTTAGTTTTCTTCATCTTTATGAGACAATCTATGAGACGGTTGATACGCCCATAGTCTCGTAGATTGTTGATTTCTAAGAAAGGTGATGAAATTGAGCTTGTTACTGCTGTTACAGGACTTCGGAGAAGCTGTTGCGAAGAATTTTATCATATATTTATTTTTTTTACTGTTTTTTGTGTTGTTTACCTGATCTGGGGTGTGAACTTTTATCTGTTATCATGGTGTTTACACCATTGTATAACATTTTTTTCCTCTTGTATTTGCGTTTTATTTTTTATTATAATGACCTTGGCTATTTTATGATTAATGGATAAATTTTTATTTAGCAAATCATTTTTTGGCAGGATGACCCAGGTGAAGAGTTAGAATTGGCGGTAGGTGGGGGTGGTGGGTGGGGCTGGGCTAGGGGTAAAGGGAGGTTGCAAATAGTTAGTTAATTTGTTAGGCTATTTTGGTAACTTTTCATTCGTGTAACTGTTGTAAAATAGTTAGGCTATTTAGGTTTTTAATAAAAGTTAATGTTATTTAGAGAAAAGACAAAATCGTAGATTTGATCCTTAAACATTTTACGACTTGCAAGTTGAGTCCTTTTTGTTATTTTTTTTTGTTGGGTACTTGAACATTTTACGACTTGTAGATTAGGTCCTTCTGTGTGTTTTTTGGCTAGTCAATGGTTAGTCAATGAAAAGCTCAATTTTTAGCAAGGGTATTTTGGGTACTTCATTTATCCCTCCTCCCCTACCCATCTGAACTCTTCCCCTCCCCGTTTTTTGCTTAGGAAGAGAGCTGTCTATTCCTCCGACGGACTGAATATCGAACCTGAGGTTCTCCAACCACAGCGATCATCTATTAGTCTCCTCTTGGGACAAGGTAAGCTTTCTAGATTATTTTGCTTGATTGTCTTTCATAGCTAAAATATAACCACAATAACTGCTTTAGATCTGAATTTTTTTAACATATTTCCGTTTTAATTAATAGAGTGTTCGATTGTATGATGTGAGTTTGTATGATGTGAGTGCCAATGATTTGAGAGGAGGGTTCATGCATGGAGGTCCTGTACTTGACTGTTGCTTCCACGACGATTCTTCTGGATTATATATATATATATATATATATATATATATATATATATATATATATATATATATATATATATATATATATATATATATATATATATATATATAATCAAAATTACCTTCTAACAGTGGCAGTATAATCACCATACATGAACGCGCACACAGTGAATATAGATCAACTCCATACTCTGTTTAAGTACACGAAATTTTCCTAATAAAGGATGTCTAGCTCTAAAGCAGTTTCAAATGTTGTAGGTTAATGAATCCTATTTGAATTATTATGAATTTTTTGTGAATTAGATTTCCACCTTTTTTTTCTTTCTTTGTTTGATGTGTATCTCTGAAGTTATTCAGAAGGTCGTGAATATCTTTATTGCTTACTTCGATGTGGTATTCTTTATTTTCCAGGCTTGTATTCAGCTATGGCAGGAAGGATATTTTTTGCTTAGGATGAGGAAGGCTTCGTGGGTTTTTGGAGAAATATGAGGTTTTTGGAAGAGTTCAGATGGGTTGGGGTTCTTGGAGAAATACGAGCTTCTAAGTATTTTGCTTAGGATGAGGAAGGTTTCTGGGTTTTTAAAGCCAAAGAGGGGAAGAGTTCAGATGGGTAGGGGAGTAGGGGTAAATGAAGTACCCAAAATACCCTTGCTAAAAATTGGGTTTTTTGTTGACTAACCATTGACTAGCCAAAAAACACACAAAATGACCTAATCTACAAGTCGTAAAATGTTCAAGTACCCAACAAGGAAAAAAATAACAAAAAGGACCCAACTTGCAAGTCGTAAAATGTTTAAGGATCAAATCTACGATTTTGCCTAGAGAAAAACATAAAAAAAATTGGTGTATATATATATATATATATAGTTGTTTTCTCCCTAAACTCATTAAGGTATAAAAACGCATTATTTTGCAATACTCAGTAGGCCGCCCAGACGGGTCTCAAAATTACTAAAGAATTTAATGAAATTGTAATACATTTGAGTAGTTTATATGTTGTGGTTTAGGCTAAATATTAATTTAGTTAAGATTATATTACAAGAAGTCAATTTTGGTGCTTGAACTTCTTATTTAATTTGGTCAAACTCATTTGTAACTTATATGCTATTTCGATAAATGATGAACATGATAGGTCAAATTAATGAATTGTTATTGATTAATTTTCTTTTAAATGAAGTTATTTTTCTAGTTAATATATTATATGGTATTAAGTTATCATAATTTATATATTAATTATTTTTAAATATTTATAACGTCACGAGTCGATAAACAGTTTCATCACTGCCCGCCACTAATCTGAGCACTAACCCTTGACCCCATAACTTTTCCAATTTGATATGCAGGTCTGGTTTCAAAAAAATTGTTTTTTTCGATATTCCACTAAACGAATAGAGAAAATGTTTCAAGAAATTAACAATTTGAAAAATAAAAAGAAAAGGAATAAGAGAGATAAGCTTACAAAAACAACATTCAATCAAATCAAACTCAGTTTCTTTTGTAAAATGATTATTCTTTGACAATCCAATTCGGTTCCTATGCGAAATAGCTATTTTTCCGCACATGCGGAATATTTTTTTTGCCTTGAGAACAACTGTTCTTAGCTAAGAACAGCTGTTCATTTTTTAATCAATCTCAGTCGCCAAAATTTTAATCTAACGGACGAGTTTTTGTCCCGCATGTTCCGCACAAAAGCCTTTCCGCATAGGAGCCGTGGTGTTGACAATCTTATTTTATAATACCAAGGAAGAAAGCTATGCTGAAATATCTACGATTGAAGGGAAGTGAGAGATGTGAAGAAAAATAGTTAAAAACCTTAAAAGATAAGACGGAATTACATATATGACTTAAGAGAATTGAATAAAAATTGAATCAATTGAGAAGAAGATTGTCAAAACAGAAATATAGCATTATTTGTTGGCACAAATTGGCTATAACAGCTGTTCGGAGCCTCCACAACAGTCGATAATAAATTATTTAACAACTTGAAAAATGCAAACTCAACAACAATTAGTAAACAATACCTAACCGCTTGTAAGCTACATGCTTAACATATGTTAGCAAAAAGTTTAACAGCTGGTACAAAAGAAAAATAACAACTATTTAATGACAAATATAACAGATGTTAATAAAAGATATACCCACGGTTCGAAAAAGTCTTAACATTTGTTAATTATATACTAAACAACTGTAAGTTTCAGACTTAACAAGTGTTATAACTAGATTACAACGAATGTAAATGACAAAGGAAAATTGTGTAAACAGAAAGATAAACCGAGGCTTGCGTTCGAAACAATTTCCTTAAAACAGATTCGCCTCCTCCCGGATTAGTAATGGAGTTTCGTGAAGCGTCTGTCTCCCAGGATACAACGGCAACACAGAATTGGTTTGCACCAAACAGTTCCACCGACGAACTAGAACTAAGACTGTTGATGAACACCAGAAGTTTACAAAACAAAGTGTTTTAGAAAGCTTTTGAGTATCATAAGAGATTTCGAAGTGTGTACATTGCTAGAAAATGAAGCCTCTGTTTATAGGCTGTAGAAGCAGCTGTTACAAATGACCACTTGAATTCTACTGAGTTCAAAGCCTCTTAAGTGCGGCAGTCACAGACTGTTCAACTGAAGCCTAATAAATTATGTTGTTCAACCCAGCAGCAAAGCGTGGGTTGATCAGGGCCGCGAGTTTTGGTATGACATTTTCAAGCTATTTTGGTTTTGACGAACCTTGGATTCACACCACCTGCGCAGGTGAGCACGAAGTTCTAGAATGGGGCATAATCTTAGCAAGATATTTTAAATCAAGTAAATCACCTTTACATATAAAGTGAAACCCACTTTCATAGGATGTAAACCCACTAGCTTAACTTCCATTTTACAACCACTTGAGAAACTATTTTCTCATTCAAACTTAAACTCCATTCCAACATTATTGACCTTGTTTATGTTTGAGAAAATCTTTAGTGTAACCGCTGCACCACGTTATCGTCATGATGTGTTGCAACAACTCAATTACTTCCTCCCGAGTGGATCTCTATTGCCACATCAGATGACCAATCACCACTCATTGTGTTATAGATCTATTGTGTTTCTTCTTTGTAGTTATCTCCATCCACACAACCTGTTGTTTTGTACTGACACAATTTGCTTTCAATTCCAGAAGAAATTACAAAGAATTTTGAGACTTTTTGTCATATCCCGTCTTCAAGTGATGACATGGCAGTGTTCCAAGTCAATGAAACACCGAAACCAAATAACTAAAAGGAAACTTCAACAGTTTTATAATTTAAAAGGGAATACATAATCCATAAGTTTGATTACATCATTAAAGGAAAATATTAAATTCAAAGGAAATGCTAAACAGTAAAAGTTCACGAGTTCGCTATTACAAAGGTATTAATAAGTCACACTTCGTCATCAAAATACTCTTCCTAATAAGTCTCATCAATTGCTCCATCAACATACTCATCTGCAAAAACAGTCAACAAAGAAGGGTGAGCTAAAAGCCCAGTAAGCACCGATCACCCTTGGGATGAAGTATCAAATAGACTCGAAACATTTTCCCGTATTCCAAAGTATTTCAAATGTACTGAAACTGAGTTAACAAGAAAGGGTATTTAAAACAATACTGAAAGTAGTTGAAACGGAACAAAACAGAAAATAGTCCAATCATAGTCTACAGACGAAGATGCAGACAAATGCTTCGTCCGCAGGACAGTGCCTTAGACTGTGGAAGAATGAATAGTCCTAGGTATCGTCCGCCAAAATGTTGCTCTCAGTAGTTGCGCGGACGAAAATCGTTTTTCATGTATAATTTTGTACATGAAATTCCACTTTCTGCACAACCTCTTTTAAACCCAGAAAATTCATCATTTCAACTCCAAAACACATATAAGAACATGTACAAAACAAACAACTATCATACTCAAACTATATCCAACAAATCTGACACAAACGGATCAAAAATTCATGATACGAGCACCATGACTACCCATGCACTTCAAACGGAAATTTCGTGTCAAACTAATGGATATAATCTAAGCAATCAAAACATATAACCTTCACACAATTGAGCTCAAAGTCTGACAATAATTCTAAGTCTCTGTTAACAACCCTTAACTACTATTACTCGTTAAGAAAGCATAATTGATCTTAACATGGATCCGTATACTATTACCCTCCGATCGATGGGGCCTGATATTTTAAGGACATGTCTTGTTATGTCATCGCTCACCCTTGTGAACTCCACAACGGCTGTTAACAGTCCTACTTATTATTCTCGTTAGGAATCGAGTCTGATTACGAAACTGACGGATAGTGCTCCCGGGCACTTTAACTGATTATGTTTGACAATGTAACCCCCTTAAAAGAATTGCGTCCGCGCAATTCAAATCTCTTAGTTACAACATGATCAAACCTATGGTTTACCAAATGTGACCTCAAATCGTCGTCAAGCCTAGTTGATACCCTACCCAGTCCAGAATCTTACCGCTCTGATACCAAATGTGACACCCCTACCCTCTCGGGCCGGGACTGTCGAGTGCCTCTCGGCACTGGGTTCTATCTTTTACAATACAAAATGAAGTACAATGAAATTCAATACAATACAAAAGAAGAATCCTTATATACAGATTTCTAATCCTAAGCTTTTGCTTTCGCTGCGCACTCTGATACCAATTGTATTGCACCACCTTCAGATACCTGTGGAGGGGGGGAAAACATTTTGGAAAACGTGAGCTGAAGCTCAGCGAGGGCCGTGCAAGTGGTGCCAGTGTCTTTAAAAATCAGTTTCTTTGGAAAAATACTTTTATATCAAAAATAGCTCGCACAATGAGAAAACCCTATATATACTCGTATAATAAGGGGTCTGATTTCTGGAACAATTGTTCAAGACTGTCGAGATCAGATTGACAATGGCATTCCAATAACATTAAATCACATTTCATACGAGCCCCGATCTAGGCATTTATCGACAGGATTTTGGAGGTGGCTCCCACCCTTTGGTGTAGCACGCAGTTCCTTCGATTATATTCATTTAGGCCCGACTCAATATATTCGCAGTCTCGTAATGCCATGTCAATAATCTCAGGACAGATCTCGTTCAAGGTTCAGTAAAAAAATTTCATTTCCAATAACATTAACAATAAGGCCCCAATTTCAGAAAACGTTTCATGGTGTAATGCAAATGTATCCAATGCATATCATGAGTGGATCCAGACCATGAGTGCAATGAACAATTCATGAGCACACGATACATACATACATATATATATATATATATATATATATATAATTTTTTAGAAAGGGTTAGGACCACTCACCTGACTAGTTGACTTTCTTCAAATTCCAAATATATCCTAGAACAGAACTTCGTCATAATTTATTAATAGATCATACCTTCCAATAAACAACACTAGAATTTGGCACAATTGTAGAGATTACAAAATCGTATGGTATAAAGAAGGAAATGACGAAGATGAGAGATTTTTGAATGAAAATGAAATCAGGAAATATGAACTATTTATAGAAGAATGGAAGCTGCTGAGCAGCTACTTTAATTAAGCAGCAGCAAAGCAGAAGCTGATGTGCAATTCAAGCAGCTGCAAGTCAAAAGCTACTGAGCAGCTGCTTCCCATATGCAACTGCAAGTCAAAAGCTGCTGAGCAGTTTAAGTAGCTACAAATTAAAAGTTGTTGAGCAGTTTAAGTAGCTGCAAATCAAAAGCTGCTGAGCAGCTGCTTATGGGAAGCAACTGCAAGTCAAAAGCTGCTGAGCAGCTGTTTATGTCAAAAGCTGCTGAGCAATTGCAAGTCAAAAGCTGTTGAGCAGCTGCGCAGTTCTAATTCATATTTTGAGATTTTTGTACACATGAGGTGCTTGAAAAATGGGTTGTTACACCACTGTTTCTGCAATTACTCTCACTCTAGGACTTGAAACTTTAATCCGTCGAATCCTAGACGTAGCTTCGTCAGTTGGCTTTGAAACCCAATTAGAATCACTCAATTCCGACCTTAGTAGCTATGGTAATTGTTTAGAAGACTTCTCAGCACTCCGAAATTCTGCACTCTCTCTCTCTCTCTCTCTCTCTCTCTAACCGTTACTTTTTCCCTTCTTTCCTTTCAAATTTCCTAGCCATAACAACCTTCCTAAACTCTTCAACTCTCATACACTTTAGTCCCTAAAGTTCCCAAGATCAACACTTAAGCCCCTCAACTTACAAGTATGACTAAAATGCCCCTTATTCGGGTGCGAGTTTTAACCGGGTTGAGTGGGGTATCGCTCCACTCACATAAAATTCGATCTTTAATATTGAACTCATTTTCACCTCACCTAAGCTTACGCTCACATTTTTACGAGATATGTGAGCCGGGTTCGGACCCGTTAACACCCCTAAGGATTTATGAGGGTTGGTCTATGAAATATGTCCATTTCTTTTAATTTGGTACAGTAAGAGATAATTTAGGACGAAATTTTTTTACAACATATAATTAAAGTCTTATATTTATATTTAAGAATAGAGATAGTACTTTGTTTGAAAATAGAACAATTAAATTTAGACAAATTAAAAAAAAAGGAAATGATTGACAATTAATTTGGGCAGATAGAGTTTTTTGCTTTTATTTTTTTCGATTTCCCGGTACAGAAATTAAGAAGATTCAGCATAAACTGAAAAAAAAAACTGAATCACAATGATTTCCAAGAGTGAAATTCAACATAGAAAGTGAGAAATCCAAAGAGGGCAAATGGCAAATCCTCCAAGCAGAAGAACATCTTCCTCATATTCAATCAACACTCATCATTACCAACTCCCAATCTCTGATTCCTCAACAAACCCTTTTCAATCCCAAACCCCAACAACAGCAACAAGATTTTCTACACTTGTTAACTCACTCAAATGCTTTCTCAAAAAACCCCATGCTTTCCCTTTTCTCCTCTCCATTTTCCTTTTCCTCACTTGGGTTTCCCTTAGATTTCAGTATAATAATAACCCCACTTCTTCTTCTTCGAAGAGTGATTTTAGTAGTATGGCCACCCTTCATCACGATACAAATCTTGTTGGATTTCACTCTTTATCTTCTGATATTGCTAAAGATAAACGTGGGTGGTTGATTGATCCTGTTTCTCTTGCTCTTCAATCTGGGATTTCAGGTTTTGTTTCTTATATTCCCTAATTTCAATTAGTTATTCGCTTTTTGTAATTAGTTATCCCGGAATGGTACAGGGTTTACTGCAAAAAGTACTATACTTTTATGCTGCATTTGTTCCTACTTTTCAAGGTGAAATGTGTGAATTTTGATTCTGTTAACCGAAAATGATTTTCTGGTTGTACGAAGAAAACTGTTTGGGTGGGAAAATAGATATTGCAAGGGCTGAATTGTTGTGGTTTAGTTGTTATGTGAAAATCATGAAGCATGATGACTGTGTATGTGGAGGGGTCGAATATCCTTGAGAGTGTGATCCTTGCAGTGTTATTACTCCCGGATAGCGGCACGGAATGGCCGACCTCGAAAAAGCTATAGCGGGATTGCGGATAGCGTAGTTGCGCTATTTGGAATTCTATGTAAATAATTAAAAAAAAATATTCAAGATAGTAAGGAAAAAAAGTTATAAACAAAGAAGAAAAAACAGGTCGTCTGTTTTTATTTTTGGGAGAATAGCCGCTGAAGTTTGAAGTTATAAGGTTTAGAGTTTTTTTGTTGGAAATCTCCAATTTACACTTAAGTTTCTAACCCTGTTAAGGGCAAAAGAGGAATTTTCAAATCTGATCCAAATAGCGCTGCTATGCCTGCTATTTAGTCCAAAATAGCCGCCGCTATTTCTGCAAAATTGATGCACGACGCTATACACACCTCCATAGCGTTATAAGGCTGCTCCGCCCCGTTATTACGCTACAGCAGTACTGGATCGTTGCAGCTATTTTTCGCTTGATTTTGATCCTAATATTTGGTTCATAAAAGTAGATGTTGTTTTTCTTGCACAGGGGGTGCGCTGAGTTGTAATTCAGTTCACATAGGTGAGATTCATCCCGGAGGCATGAGGGGGAATCATAGACACCACTCTTGTAATGAGACATTTGTCATTTGGGGAGCAAAAACAATATTCAGGGTCAGTTCTCTTTTACTCGTTTGTGTGTACAATTATATTGACTGTTGCCGTGTATGCAAAGAAAATAGTATCACTGATTAAGTAATTATGTCCATTCTTATTTGGGAGTTACTCTATCGTCCCTTGCGCTTTAGCTATGGTTCAAGTTAGATTCTTTCGTACTGCTAGATATATGTATTCTCTCCATATGAAATCCTAGTTAGAAGGAAAATTTCCAGTTTGCATATCCTAGTTGGAAGGGTATTTGTTCTATAAACAATACGAGTACTTTTTCAAATTAAAATAAGAATTAATTTCAGCCCGAAGTTTGGAACTATGATGGAAGGAAAGATAATAGAATAGAGTGAATGGGATAGAAAAAGTATAAACTTTAGACTTCCGGGGAAATTACCCTTACATATAACTTCATGATGTATCCGCACTCTCTTGCCTTTGCTTTCACCACAATTCCAGAAGAAAAGCTGAAGATGTGATGCAGCACAATTTCAGCTTGAATGGTAGCTGATATGATATTTTCTTAATCATGAAGGAATGGTTTAAATTCTCAAAGAGGGAAGAGATAATATTCAGAAGAACAGAAAGAAGGAATAGGGGAAGCAAAGAACTCAACAAGAGAATAGACGGAATAGTTAAAACCTCATAATATACTAGATCTGCATTGTCATTCAATACTCAACTTCTTCTACAGTAATATTAAGGTAAAATATGCGACTTAACTCTACTTCCTAAGGATCTTCACTAGGAGGTTTATATGATGACATGTCATTAGCTGTATGAAAGTATAATACTAAAGATTATATTTCTAAATCCTCTAACTTACTAATATCACATTAAAAACTTTTATGTGCTTAAAATCAGGGACCCAGTTTATTATTAATCATAAAAAGTAACTGGTCAGACTACTACTTGATGATTCTGAATTTACTTTAAATTTTATCCTCTCATCTCCAATTTACTTCATAGATTTTTATCCCTTTTCAATATGAATTAAATTAAATTATATATTGCATTGTTCATTGAATGGAAATAACGTCAAAATTGAAGGAATTGGATGGTTTTGATTTTAAATCTTTTTTGGACAGTAAATTTAGAGATTTAGTGGAATATTGATTTTGTAAAATTTGGTGTTCTACTTTTCTACGAATTAGGTTGCTAAATCTTGAGATCGAGCTCAAGAAGCTCAAGTGTAATTTGAGTTTTCTCAAGCCGAGGTCGAGCTCAGAATTCTTGTTCGTACAAGCTCAAGCCTTGGCATATTTTGAATAGCTCGAGCTTGATCAGCTAAAGCTCGACTCCCCTCAGTTCGTTGCAGGCTACTTCTCTTACTAATTTATTGCACCTTGAAAATTACTAAAGTAATCTAGACACGAAAGCCTAGAGAAACAAACATCCAACTATTACAAGACTCGATATTGTTGCAAACGACTGCATGTATCGTCCACTCTTATATCATATTTGATTTTCCAATTCCTCTTAGTCTTATTTTTATATTCTACATAAATACGCCACTGAAGCAGTAGTTGTACTGCTGCATTAGGTGTTGGGAATCTTGTTTCTCAAAATGACCGGAAAAGTCAGAAAGATAAAATTAAATAATCAAGGAGATTAAGGGGGTGTGTGTGTGTGGGGGGGTGGGGGGGTGGGAGTGGTGACAGAAGGGCAATAGGGGACCAACGAATTACAAACTAAAAGTAGAGGAACAGATAAATATGAACTTCTTTCGACTCCAAAGGACGCCTGTAGATTACTTTCTTAGAGGAAATAGCATATTATGCAGAATTACCAGTAGGAGGGTTTGAAATATATAATCAGACTTCTGAAATAAAGAGTAGCTGTTTGGGATATATATATATATATATATATATATATATATATATATATATATATATATATATATATATATATATATATAACTTCCTTATGTTAGTCTTTTTTCCTTGTTAGTTATTTGTATTCAGTTAATTGAAGAGTCTTTTCTATTTCCATTTGGGAGCTTTCTCAGCTTCCCTTCACGATTAAAAGTTCACTTTAGACCACAGAAAGCTACTCGTTCCAGAAATTGTTTGACCTATGTCCATATTAATGGAGATTCCTCTATAACAAATGTTTCTGTTCGCGAGGTTTCCTTGGGCTATATTCCCCAACTGATTACAACAACAACAACAACAACAACAACCAAGCCTTAATCCCAACAGATTGGGGTCGGCTACATGAACCAAAGTAAGAATCACGTAAGGTCATCCACATGGATGCATTTTCTCCACTTCTTTCGATCCCAAACACAACCCTCATCTAGTTCTAGCAGATTCATATCCCCTTTTATCACCTCCGTCCAAGTCTTCCTCGGTCTCCCTCTACCTCTTACGCCATCTATATTACACAATCCTTCAATTCTCCTAACCGGAGCATCACTTGGCCTTCGTCTAATGTGCCCAAACCAACGCAAACGGTTCTCTCTCATCTTGTCTTCAATAGGTGCTACACCAACCTTCTTCTGAATAGTCTCATTCCTCACTCTATCCATTCTCGTATGCCCACACATCCATCTTAACATACGCATCTCCGCTACATGCATTTTTTCGAATATGACACCTCTTAGTTGCCCAACATTACGTACCATATAATAATGCCGGTCTAACGGCGGTTCCGTAAAACTTTCCTTTCAATCTCGGCGGTACATTACGATCACACAAAACACCCGTCGCACTCTTCCATTTCAACCAACCAGACTTTAACTCGATGCGCTACATCTCACGTCAAGCTCTCAGTCCCTACGAATAATAGAACCAAGGTATCGAAAATACTCACTCTCCGAGATATTTTTTGTCACCCAAAGTTACTACGGTTTGCTCTATCGTTACGCTAGTGCTAAACTTCCACTCCATATACTCTGTTTTACTTCTACTAATCCTAAAACCTTTAGATTCTAAGGTTTGTCTCCATACATCCAACTTGGCATTAACACCCGCTCTTGTCTCATCAATCAAAACTATATCATCGAAAGCAAATGACATGCACCACGATCTTGGATCTTGTATACACTCAGGGTCGAGTTCATCCATAACCATTGTAAAATGAGAAAAGGACTAAGTCTCTGAACCTTGATGCACCCCCAATTGTAATAGGAAACTCTTCACTTATCCCGCCACAAACTCGACACTTTGGTGTCGACTCCCTCATACATATCCTTAATAAGATCAATATACTTTCGAGATATACCTTTCTTAGCCATCGCCCACCAAATTACCTCTCGGGGAACCTTATCGTAAGCTTTTTTCCAAATCTATGAACACCGTATGCGAGTCCTTCATTCTCTCTCTATAACGCTCAATCATCGCCTTAGTAGATGTATTGCTTCCATAGTTGATCGTCCGGGCATAAAACCGAATTGGTTCTCCGAAATGCTCACAATTTTTCTCGATCTATGCTCAATTACCCTTTCCCACAACTTCATAGTATGACTCATTAGCTTAATACCACGATAATTTGAACAGTCTTGAACATCTCCTTTATTCTTATATAATGGCACCAAAGTACTTTTCCTCCACTCTATTGGCATCTTCTCAACTCTAAGGATTTTATTAAAAAGGTTAGTCAACCACTCAACACCTATTTCTCCTAAACACTTCCAAACCTCAATCGGTATACTATCAGGTCCTACTGCCTTCTTTGGTTTCATCCTTTTAAGGGCCTCTTGCACTTCTTTCCTTTGAATTCTACTTATGAAATCATGGTTCACCTCTCCAATCGGGATAGAAAGGTCTCCAATATTGCGTACTTGATTCCCGTTAAATAACCTATCAAAATACGTCCTCCACCTCGCCTCGATTTCCTCATCCTTAACCAAAACTCTCTCACTATCATCCTTAACACACCTCACCATACCAATATCTCTTGTCTTTTTTTCTCTCTTAAAGCGAGCAAGTCTATATATACCTTTCTCACCATCCTTAGTGTCCAATTTATTATACAAATCCTTATAAACTTTTGATCTCGCTTCTCTAACTATGCACTTTAGCTTCTCTACACACCGTCTTATACTTCGTAAAATTGCCATCACTTCTATACTTCCCCAAAGTCTTATAACACTCTCTTTTCTTCTTTATAGCTTCTCTTACCTCTCCGTTTCCACCACGATGTATCCTTACCGAATAGCACATTTCCGCTTGATTCACCAAGCACTTCCCTAACCACCTTTAAAATGCCTTGCGCCATTTTTTTCCCACATAAAATTCGGATCTATTTCGGACGACCAGTCCCTCTTCCTAAATAACTCTATCAACGAAGATTTTCCGATTTTCTCCTTGTAACTTCCACCACTTTATTTTTTGGGTGACCTAAATTTATGCATTCTAACTTGTTTACGAAAGCGAAAATCCGGAACCAAATAACCTATGTTGTGTAGCTACACTCTGCCTGAGGGATAACCTTACAATTAGTACAACTACTACGAAACATGCTCTTCACTAGGAAAAAGTCTATCCCGACTAGCATTTACTCCACTTCTAAAAGTCACCAAATGAGAATCTCTTTTCTTGAACCGGTATTCGCTACAAACAAATCGTAAGCTAAGGAAAAGTCCAAAATTTCCCTAATGACCTTATTTCTATCTCCGAAACCTTGACCTCCATGGACACTCTCAAATCAGTCGCGACTAGAACCCACATGTCCATTCAAGTCTCCTCCAATGAAAAGTTTTTTCGCTGCTAGGTATATTTTGGACCACCTCATCTAAGTCCTCCCAAAAGCTGTTTCTTCACGTGAATCACACAACCCTACTCGAGGCGCATATGCACTAATAATGGTAACCACCTCGCCACCCATCATTATCTTAACACTCATAATTCGGTCACTTTTCTGCGAACTTCAACCACGTCATTGACGAAATCACGAGCCACAATTATTCCAACACCGTTCCTATTCTTATCTTTACTCGAATACCAAAGCTTGTATCCCCAAGGCTCTATGACTTTTGCCTTCGGCCAACCCACTTAGTTTCTTGGAGGCACATAATGTTGATCTTTCTTCTTACCATAACCTCTACTAATTCGGTTGACCTTCTAGTTAACGATCCGATATTCCAAGAAGCAAAAGCGAATCCTTCCATTGTGCACTAACCGTTTTACCCTGCACTGTGCTCGACTTAGAACACCCTTGCCTATTTGACACCATATCCGGGTCCCGACATGGCGCGTTGCTTCCGGGCAACGACCTACCAACCCTTGCACATTTATCACCACACCCGGGTCTAGGAAGTGTAGCGCGTCGCTGAGTAGGGAACGCCCCAACGAAATTCTTATTTTGGTTCATGTCATGGGATGTGACTGAGTTTTACGCTGGTTGTCACGAGACCTACCGCAACCCTCCTCCTTTATCCGGGCTTGGGACCGGCAGTAAGTGTTAAAGACAAAAGTCCTCAACACTCACCGGCGGAGTTATATTCCCCAACTGATTGTGACAAGAAATAAAAAACGAGGGTGCTTTTACAAGACAACATCAGCTTGGTCCTGCATCAGTAGTGGATTATGAGCTTGTATTAGTAACATATTGAGTACATTTGGTCTAAATGGTTTGTATGTTAGGTTTCTGTTATGCAGATCAATCGGATGCCCCCATGAGAATCTAAAGCAGAACGCAATATTGTTATGCGTTCATAGTTTATTTTTGGTGAAACTAAAGCTCCCTTTTTGTAGTCGCCTTCAACAGAGGCTTAAACCCGCCTTCCCCTCCTCCTTTTTGAAACCCTTCTCCCTTTTTGAAATCTTATTTAACTTGTGCAGCTGGAAAACAATCGCGTTGCTAAAGGTTACGCTGAGGTTATAGTTGGTGCAGATGAAGTTGCTGTTGCAGGTAGTCCAAGTGGTACTGCTCATGCTTTAGTAAACATAGATCCTTCTAAGACGACGTTCTTGCTGGGCTGCCAAGACAGTATCATAGATTACAATGACACAACCACTGATTTTAGAGTTTGGAAGGACCTTTTAGTTCATCATTGATCATTACTTCTCCCAGATTTTTGAAGTAGATGGAATCTTCATTGCTTTCTTGTTGATTTGCATTCTGCTTCTTGTACAGACAGTGCTTCTAAAAGTTTTGATGATAACCCCATAAATAAAACTATTGCACATATGCCATTTATGGTTCAAAGGTTGCATCTTACGTCTTCTCGTTATTTCAAGGTTGTTAAAAACGTGATTCTACGTAGACTCGGAAGAGGGATGTAGAATCGTAAACTCGTGAATTATAAAATCGTAGCAAAAAGTTAAAATATATATTTTATATGTAAATAATAATAAGTAACATATAAATCATATCATATGTTTCAACAATATGAGAAAAATTCATAAAATATAGTTTCACAACATTTTCAAAAGACAATAACGCAACAAAGTTCATAATAAAGAACTTACAAGTATTTTAAAATATAAAGATTAAAGAAGATCGAACCATTTATCGGTTTCACAAGACTGACAAATGTACGAAATATCATAGCATGTTAAAAACAATTAAACTTTTTAGAAATTATAAAAAATTACACACACACGTGATACATAGTAGTAGAATAAAATGACATATATTCTGAAAATGCAAAACAAAACAAATCACATATATTCTGGAAATGTAAAAAAAAAAAAAAATGATAGAAAGTTACGAACTCAGAGTTAAGAATTTTGATGAAGAATAGGAAATTTTGTACACTCAGTAGAAACGTACGTTTTTACTATCCGATTCTATGATTCTACTTTGTTTCTACCATATGGCGATTTTACTCCCGATTCAACACGTTTTGCTTCCGTAAAATCGTGCGATTCTACGAGTTAACTCGCGATTTTAACAACTTTGGTTATTTGTACTCTTTGCTGATCTTGATTTGAGTTGTTCCTGAGCAACTGCGGATTGATTATCAATCTAAACTTCAAAACAGGTATTATAACGAAAATAGAATTATTAGCCATTTTGATCATCAACGTTTTTTCGCCTAGCCACTTTGGTCAAAATTCAAGTTTTTTAACTTATTTCATCATTAAACATTTTTCGGCCTGCCATTTTGGTCAAAAATGATTTTTTTAACTTTTTTCATCACTAAAGTTTTTTCGATCTGCCATTTTGGTCACTAAAGTATTTTCATTCTGCCATTTAGGTCACTAAATTTTTTGACCAAAATGGCAGACCGAAAACACTTTAGTGATGAAAAAAGTTAAAAAAATAATTTTTGACCAAAATGGCAGGCCGAAAAATATTTAATGATGAAATAAGTTAAAAAACTTGAATTTTGACCAAAGTGGTTAGACGAAAAAACGTTGATGATCAAAGTGGCTATTTATTCAACGAAAATAGTTTCTTTCTTATCATGTCTTCTTATTATTTGTACACTTTGCAGTTCTTGATTTGAGCGGAAGAACTAACAAGAAAGAAAATGGTTACTGTTTAGGTAGGATAGATGGATGTGACCACTGGCGGAGCTAGGGGTGGGGGGGGGGGGGGGCCTGGGGGGGCTTTTCCAATATCTCATAATTTTAGTTTTGTTTTTATAACACCTCATCCCGTGAACATTTTGAATCACTTTACGATTTAAAATTAGATTTTTTAGTTTGTGAATTATAGGAATTACATCACTTATATCTTAACAATTTTGGTTAAAATTGTAACAAACTTAATTGTGTAAGAGATTATAATATTTATAAAATTTCATCAAAAAATTCATAATTACTAATAGATTATAATATAAGATTTTATCAAAAATAAAAAAATATTCGTTCACATTAATAATAAGTCCCTTCATGTTTCCTCCAACTTCATCTCTAATACCCATAATATTTCTAAATGGCCTTTTATTTTGGTCTAATCATACAAAAAAGGTCTTTGGGGCCTTTTTATTCAAACTTGTTCTTTTTGGATTCAACAATCAAACATGATATATATTTTAATTTCCATTGTAAATATTTATTTTTTCTTCTCGAGAGTCCTTCTCATCAAAAATTTTTTTGGCTCCGCCAATATTTATATGCTTTTATGAATTTATTTTGTTAATGTTAATTGTGCCCCCCAAAGAAAATTTTCTGGCTCCGCCACTGGATGTGACCCAATAGCTAAAAAGCTTTGACAGCTTTTTGTAGACTGAACTTTTTTCTATTTAGGATTTGAGTTGTTTTTGCGTGGGATGGTATAATTTTTCAGCAAATGTAGATTGATTATCAGTCTTAACTTCAAAACAAGCATTTTAACGAAAATAGTTACTTTCTTAATAGAAAATTAATTAATGACTAAAATTAGCTAAAAATTAAAATTAAACATTATTCACCTACGTTGCATAAGGAATTCAACGAGTTTGGTACAATTTTACGAGTAATTTTATCTTGGTAGATGAGTAAGTTTAAAACTTATATCAAGACTAATAAATGCAATACACATATTACAAAAAACCAATTCTCTTTCATGTGAGTTTGTATTTTTAACCTATGTGTATTGCACTCAATGATCTGGATATAAGTTTTAAACTTATTCATCTACCAAGATAAAACTACTCCAATTTTACCCCCAATTTGGTTAAGTCTTAGCCACCTAACAAACCCTTCTTAATAATACTCCCTCCATTCCTTATTAATTGTCGTTTAGGAGAAATCTAGGAGTCCAAATTAATTTTCGTTTAAGGTTCTTTTGTTAGGTGTCAACAATTCATTTCAATTATACCCTCAACATTTTCCTTTCTTTATAATATAAAAGTGAGAGAGAAAGAGAGGGAGGATGGGGTAGTATTGGAAGTTTAGGTGAAATTGACAACTTCCTTAATTTTCTCAAATTGTCTAAAGAATCTTATATTTAGGAATGGAGGGAGTAATTATTTTCAACTCAAAATAGCTGCCTTCAAGGGAAAATAATTGTTCCAAGAAATTTAACGGTTGAGCATGGTGGTTAGGGGCAACATTCTTGACTACATGATTCTGGGTGGCTGCCCGTTCCGGTAACATCCCAACATTCTTTTTCTTCAGGGCTGATACATCAAAGGAATAGAGTGTAAGTGGATTGGATTCGGCCTCTTCTCAAATTCTTCGTGACAACAAGCTTAAGTACTCAAACCTGGAAATTTTTTTGTTGGCTTCTTGAGCGACTAGATTACTCTTCAACTATAGTTGAAGGTAATTGTCAAGACGACGACGACGACAATATATTCGACCTTCAGCACTCTTCACCTTTTTTTTTTTGGGGTTAAAACACATAATACATAAATAACCCAAAACAAGGAAGCAAGGAATATCAAGCACCTCCCATAGTATCATTACAAACCAATATCACAAAATATGCCCCCATGGGCATCCTCTGTCGCTAGTTGGCTTACAAAAGGGGATTAGATTGAAATGTAATGAAAGAAGAAGAAACAAGAGTAGCTCCATGTTTTGCCAATCTGTCTGCACAAGAGTTAGCTTCCCTTTAGACATGGTCCAATCTATGTACCAGTATCCTCCCTAAAAGTAAAAGCACCCTGCAATCATCTATAAGAGCAAACAAAGGATGAGAAGAAGTATCCGCATGAAGTACAAGATGAATGATAACTTTAACATTCACTATGGCAAAATTGGGCTTTGGTGACACTTATGATATATGTCATTTATTTATGGCATTTATGTGAAAATGCCATAGTTTTGTGGCACTTTATAATAAGTGTTACAAAATTTATGGCATTTTTTCAATTGTCTCATGAAGTGCCACATAATTATGACAATTTTGAGAAAAATGTCACATTTTCGTGGCATTTTTAAACAAGTGCCACAAAAATATTGTGGCATTTGTTCAATTGCCACATAAAGTGCCACCAAATATATGGCATTTTTTTCAATTACCTCATGAAGTGCCACCTATAGTGCCACAAAATTTATGTCAATCTATCAAAATTTCATATATGGTAAAATTTATGACTAATCTATCAAAATTTAAACTATTACCTTAAAATTTGTGGCATGTAAAGTGCCACATAATATTAACATTAAAAATGAAATTTATATTAAAAGTAATTTAAAGAAAAAATATTGATATTACTATTTGAGTGTTTCAATTTTAAAAGTTAATAAGATATATTTTATTAATGATAATAAATAATTATAATTAATTGACTATGAAATTAATTAATTTTTTTCATTTTAAAATTATTAAACAAAATATTTTAGATGAAATACAAAAAAAATTCACATTGCACGAAATTTCATATATTCTATATTATACATTTCTTATATCAATTTTATTACATTTTCAAGTTTTATAAAAGAAATGGAAAATATTTAGTTATTGAATTCATGTCATCCAATTTTAAAAATATTATATTAAAAATAATACATATAACTAAAAAATATAATAAATAAACTTATTAGTTTATAACTTATTTTATAATTCGTATGATGTGAAGATTAAAATTTGTATCTAGTTTTCATTTAGTATTTTATTTCTACTCAATTTTTTTAAAAAAAGAGTTTTATTTCAAATTGGTTGTTGTTAATATACATTAATAAATATAAATATCAAATTTAAAAGTAATTAAATAAAATTTATTGTTATGTTATATAAACAAATTTGGTTAAATTTAAAACAAAAGTATTTGTGGTTCATTGGTTAGAGCGTTAGTGTTTGCAGTGAGAGGTTAAGTGTTCGAATC
Source organism: Vinca minor (assembly GCA_026122235.1). Classification (NCBI taxonomy): domain Eukaryota; kingdom Viridiplantae; phylum Streptophyta; class Magnoliopsida; order Gentianales; family Apocynaceae; genus Vinca; species Vinca minor. The sequence goes on from JAOCZM010000134.1 coordinate 6,120,617, forward strand.
CTGTCAAACGCAAATATTAATTTATAAATAATGTGTGACTATGGATAAGGCTTAAGGATCCTCTTGTTATTTTATTTTCTTTATAAATAATTTTTTTTATTTTTTATTTAAAAACAGTAAATTATTTTCGCGGCATTTACCAAAAAGTGCCGCAAAATATGTCATATTTTCAATGTGTTTATGGCATTTAAAAAGTGCCACAAATTGTGCCACAAATTGTGCCGCCAATTTATTTATGTCACTTAATTAGTGCCACGGAAAAAAGCGACACCACTTGTGGAGGCACTTTCAAAAAGTGTCGCACAAGTGCCACAAAAGTAGTTTTATGGCACTTAAATAACTTTTCGTGGCATTTATCCAGTGCCACCAAAAGCCAAATATGCCATAGTGATTCATTTCCACTACAAAATTATGAATATCAAGATCTGCTGCCATATTCAAACCATCCCGTAGACCCCAAAGTTCGGCAACATTATTAGAGCAAAATCTCAAATTTCTCGAGTAACCCGCAATCCAAGTACCCTGATAGTCTCTAATAATGCCTCCACACGCCCACTATTTCCCGAATTCCCCCTGGAAGACACGTCCACATTCAGTTTGAACTGTCCCTGTTCCGGTTTGGACCAATTAATTAAAGATTTGCTTGTCTTTCTTACTCTCCGTCTCTGCTATCTTCCACCACATCCCCACTTCTTCTTTTTATTCTTCACCGGTCCCCAACCCTCATCTTCATTCTTCGGCAATCCCTACCCCACACGAACACTGGCGGAGGCACGGCGGGGCAAGTGCCCCACCAGTTTTTTCCAAAAATTATTTTATAGTTTTAGTTTTGTTTTTATAACACCTCGTCCCGTGAACATTGTTTATTGTACTCATTTTGAATCACTTTACGATTCAAAATTAGATTTGGTTAAAATTGTAACAAGTTTAAGTGTGTAAGAGACTATAATACTTATTTAATAATAAAAAAATTACTACTAGAAAAGGGTGAACAAAAGTGTGTATAACTCTAGTCTATAACTCATTTAGCAAAAAGCTCTAGTCTATAAGTTGTAGACTACAAGTCTAGTCGTCATGCTACCAGTAGCAAAAGTCTTCAAGATAGGCGATTTTTTTTAAGCAAGCCTCTCATTCCTCTTTGTTACTCAACAACAACAAATACAATGACAACCCCCCCCCCCCCCTCTTTGAAACTCTCATTAGAGTTTGTATTATCCTCAATCCTCAATCCTCATCATCTTTCATTATTTGAATTAAATAGGTAACCTCTTTAATGCTTATTTAATCTTCATTATTTATGTACATTTTTTGTGAAATACATATATGATTGCTATTTCCTGATATTTATGTACATTTGTTTTCACAATTATGGATAAATTCGTTATTAAACGTAAATTTGTGTTTTGTTCGGAACAAACTAGTGAAAGGGGTGTTGAAGAGAATTTACTTGAAACTAATATGGGAAATGTTATAGATGAAAGACTTGAATTTGATATTGAACAATTTCCTTCAGATCCTGGATTGAGAATCCCAATACAAAATTATGATGTTAATGTTCGAGAATTTAATTCGGAGTACATATATTCAGAGAGGTCATTGTCAACCTAGAAACCATTTATTTCGGAGGTGAATAGTGACCTACTAATTTGTGTTGCGTGCTTGTGTCCAAATAGATCCTTTGCTGATTTTGACAAGAACAAATGGATTCGACTATGTGGATACTATCCATTGGACTATGCAGAAAACAAGTTTCAAGTTTACCCATTAGTTTACAAGCTTTTGACATTGACTTTAATTCTACCAGTGGCGACTGCTTCAGTTGAGAGAGTATTTTCTGCAATGACTTTTGTCAAGAATCGTCTACGAAATCGAATTGGAGATCAGTGGTTGAATGATAATTTAATTGCATTTGTTAATAAAGATGTGTTTGATACTATCAAAAATGATGTAATTATAGAATATTATCAAAGTATGAAAACCGCGTAGGGAACAATTGTAATGAAATATTTTATCTACTCTTATGAATTTATTTTGTCAATGTTAATTGTGCCCTCCAAAGATAAATTCCTGGCTCCACCACTGCACACGAAGGAGATAAATTATCATTATGGCTCTGAATAATCAAATAAAAATTGGATTTGAATTTTTCTCAATTTGATTCGCTTTTGGTTGGGGTGGGGAATGATGAAGATGGACTAAGGGTAAAGGTGAGGGTTCCAGGGGGGAGGGGTCTAAGACGGGCTGAGAGAGTGGAACAAGGAAGGGGGGATGGGTGGGGTGCGTTTGGCCGGGGAAGAAGAAGAGGGTCTGGGCTGGGAAAAGCAGAAGAATGAAGCGGGCGGACGGGCTGGGGGGAGGGGTAGGGGTTGGGGGACTGGTGAATAGAAATAATGGGGCAAAATGGAGAAATCAAAGAGGGGGAGGGGTCAATTAAAAAAAGGAAAACAATTTAGGTACCTAATTGATATAATAAGATAGTTTGAGGTTAATTAGAATTAACTATAATTTTATCTTTGTTTTGACTATTTTATCACTTATCACCACCATATATTTGCCTGAATCAGCCACATTTGGGCAGTTTTGACCCTCGCAAATAGTCAGAGGGCAAAATGCGAGTAGAAAATAAATTTTGGATAAAAAGAGAAATTCGTAAAGAATTCATAGGCAAAAAAGGCTAATATCTCTTATAAATATGACGAAGAAATGAATAAAACTATCAACTGATTTTAGAAATTCACAACACGATGCTCTAGACAGCTGAGCCATAATTTTAGACTCTAATCTGAAGTTTTTTTTTTTTTTTTTAATCAAATAACTCGAAAACTATCTCAAAATTTCAAATAAAATGAATGTTGTGTAATGCACATTTTACCTGCAAAATCTTACTATTTGAAATTCTGCCTACCTATAAATTCTTACTATTGGAAATACTAAAGATCCGAGCCATAATAAATAAAATCAATGTTGTGTAATGCACATTTGTGTTTGCCGTATTTCCAATAGTAAGAATTTATAGGTAGGCAGAATTTCAAATAGTAAGAATTTACAGGTACATAGTATATGTTTTGGAATTTACAAAGCAGCATATTTTGATCAAGAATTATTCCTGCTCAGAATATTTAACTCTAAAAAGCACGAGGATTGCCCAAACCATATAAATTCCAAATATGCTCACAAACTAGCAAACGTGGAATCTTTAACACCAAATATGAACAAGCAGCACATAAAAGTAGTTTGCAAAACATGTAAACCTACAAATGAGTTTGTTCAGTTTGCAGCTTTAAAACGTTGCACCGGTGCTCGTAGGGAAGAAAGGTAGGCTGCATCTATTTTCTCAATTCCGTCGAAAAGATAACTAAAAGGTTGCATTTCAATATACTTTCCAGAACCAGCAACAACCTTCAGTTCACCATTTAACCACACAATCCTTCCTCCAGCAATTGTTACCTCCACTTTCCCCTGAAATTTTCAAACAGAAACATATTTTTTGAAACCTAACAGAGGAAAAGTATTACAATAATGAAAAATATTACCTTCCCTGTCCGTCCCTCGAAGACATTTGTATCTGATCTTGAATGGTGGGAAGACGAACTTATCTCGAAGCTCGAGTTTGGATTTAATACAATTATATCAGCATCTGATCCAGGAAGAATAGCTCCTTTCTTTGGATAGATATTGAAGATCTTAGCACTGGCAAGTGAATTATCAGTCAGAAAAATCAGTTCGATTTGAAAGAAGCATCGATCAGATACAAGATAGAAGAAGCTACTTCAATACTAGAAAAGCTATACCACTCGGTGCTTGTCAGACGTACATAATCAGTGACGGAAATTTGACCAGATGCCTGAAAAACATCAAAATTGAGACTCTCGAGAGACGAGTATTCATTAAGATTAAAAGAAAGCAAAAAGATTATTAAAGAAGCACGTGACAGCTTACCACCATTGTATCCCAAACCAAATGCATTCTCTCCTCGATACCTAGACGTAATAGATTAAGAGAATTCTTATTAAGAAAATACCAGAATAACACTTGAAATGGGTTATATCAGAAAGGGACTAGTACTGTAGACTAAAATTTCTCCTACCATTTACGCCATTTGGTATTTTCCTGAAATCATCTATTCCAAGAGCTTTCTGTGTTGAATTGAAGGCGCAGTGATCAGTTCCAACTAGCTGCAAGGTACCATCAAGTTTAAGAGATAGCAAAAGCAAACTTATATGCAATATCTAGGAAAAAGACAAAACAAAAAGTAGTGCGAGTAAAACATAGACAAGGACAAAACCTGAAGGAGCCCCATTGAGAGAGCTGCCTGCAGAGCCTTCCCATGTCCTGGTGCTCTAATAGGCGGGCTCATGACGAACCTACTCATGGCAACAAGAATAGTGACTTACTTTTTGTGCCTTTCCTATCCTAATAACTCCATGATTACTTTAGTTCTGATGCTGGTGATGAGAGAGAGAGAGAGAGAGAGAGAGAGAGAGACACGAGAAGAAATAGAATTCTTAGAGATCCTTACTTTGCAGCTACATTGAAGTCTGGGTCCCAAAGGGAGGAATCATCAAGGACTAGACCAGATACAACCGGTTCACCAACAACTCTCTGACCTGAAATGGTAATCAAAATTAATATGCTAAATCTACATGGTGAAAATGAAACCAATGACAATACAAAAACTGTAACTAATGACAATGAAACCAATGTAAAGATCTATAAAGAAAAACCTGATTTCCGAGCCCTAGCTATCTCTTCCATAGCATCAATGGACATCACATGAACTACGTATAAAGGTGTGTTGACGAAAGCAGCCAAACGAATAGCCCTTGCAGTCGCCTCTCCTTCCAGCTGCATTAAAATTCAATTCACTAGTCAACCAAGAAACAATCTAGACGAGTCTCATAAGGTCTTCGGAGTGCTAAATCCCACCACTAATAAGACATCAGAATAATAATAAGTGAATAGTTGGAGAACATAGTTCTAGTTCTCCATCAACGTCAGACATAGCTCATAATTGTTCTTTTCTCTCATAGATGCAAGGGCCAGATAAGATAAGGCGCATCATCAACCTAGAACCACATAAGCTGGCTATAAGTATGTCACAAACCATTAATTTTCAACTGGCCAGTTATCTTGGTTTGGTTCAAAGAGGAGATTCCTACATTCTATATAAAATAAAATCCTATACGTGAGTTACTGATTTTTCTAGGAACTTTCTCCTGTTCTTAATTTTCTGTGTTGTCCACTAGTAAATGGAAAGAGCAGAGAAAGCACGTTACATTAAGATTACCACTGGAGGCCTTGAGAGCGCGTGTCCCTCTGGACCAGTAATGCCATGTTCTATCATTCTTTTCTGCCCCTCAAATACAGCATCTCCATTTTCAGCATGAACCATTGCTAATGCACCAAGAGATTTGCACTTTTTGAACCCCTCCAATAGGAGCTCATCATTGATCATAAGAGAACCCTTGTATGCTAGAAAAAATTTAAATGAGTTGATACCTGCACAGGAGAACAAAATTATTACAACAAATAAAATATTAAGGGATGGCTTCTTCATCTTGTTCACGATGTACTATACTAATATTTCAAAAAAAAGGAACAACGACCTTTCTCTTTAACCATAGTTTCCATTTCCCTTGACACAGTTTCATCCCATTTTGTTATCGCCATATGGAAACCATAATCCATGCATGAGTTCTTTGCTTTTTCAGTATATATTTTATATCCTGTAGACAGACTTCCATTAACTGGAATGACAAAATCAATATGCATAGTTGTTCCCCCTGCAAGTGCAGCTGCTTGCCCACTGAAGAAGTCATCAATCGTTTCAGTACTCATAAATTCCATTGCCAAGTGTGTGTGAGGATCAATCCCTCCTGCATATCAGGACCATGCCCAAGTGAGATTGCTACATCCTACAAGCATTGTCCTTCAGAGATGGATAACTTGCATGTTCAAGTAAAGAAAAATAAAAATACATGATGGAAATCAACTGACCAAGAAGGATAAGAATATATATATATATATATATATATATATATATATATATATATATATATATATATATATATTCTTTTACTAGAAATGGTGGGAATATAAGAAACGGGGAGTGGGGTTTGAACTCAATATCTCTACGTCTCGAGGCCTCAACATTGACCATTAGACCAATGTCTCATCGGAACAATTGAATAATTTGATTAGTGGCAAGTGTGATCAGTAAAGAGGTATACAATGCAGAATAGTAAATAAACGTATTCTCCATTGTTAAACTGTAATGTTTGAGTGGCAGAACAGTAGAACGGCTGTTGAAGAAAACTACTGTTACATTATTTTGTTGAAAATATACACTCGTTTTCAGCATTTTTCCTAAATGAAACCATAAATAAGTAAAATTTTCATTTTCGGAGTCTGGTTGTAAAATAATAATCACGGTTTAGTTTCTTCAGGTTCAAAGGGAAAATTTTAAGTCTTTAATTTTCGGAGTTTAAATTTATCTAAACAGGCACTCAGATATATCTAAATGTAAACATAAATCTAGTCCTTGTTTCTGTAAAGCAACCTATCATCCTTCATTTTGTACCATCTGAAACCTCCATATGCTATCCTCAATTTTGTCTCCGATTTTGATTCCTGTTTTTTTGTCTCCGATGTTGATTGCTAGAAAACTGCCATGAAAAGTTACTCATGCGGTTCCAATGTTTGTCTCCTTAGTTCAACAACTATTGGGGCCAAACTGCAATAACCTATTTTTACTTGCAGCAAAGCGAACATCCCAGATCAACCCAAAATGTTCAGCCATGTCATGCCCCGAGTAGCATTGTTAACATAAAATAAAACACGGATGATTACATGGAAGAGTTTTCAGCAGACGATCAATCATAATGTTTTTGTGTAATATCACAAATCAATAATTTAAAGAAAAATATTATTCACCTTCAGGAAAATGTTCTACCTGGCATGACAAACTTTCCAGTGGCATCAATAATTGTAACTTCATCACCAACCTGCATGTTGCTGTTGTTAAGTACATACCGATTGCAAATAATCCAATTATATTGCCAAAGTCTGCATATGATGCAGCTCTGAGCAAGTCTCTAACAGAGGCATTGTTAAGTTCATACCGATTGCAAATAATTGCAAATAATCCAATTCATAAAGATATAACAGCTGCACAAAATATTGCCAAAGTCTGCATATGATGCAGATTGCAGCTCTAAGCAAGTCTCTAACAGTTAGGCATGATCAACATTGACGGTGTTGAAATAAATGATAGTGACAAAATACTTGAAGGAAATATTGCAGCTCATATTTTGGTCAAAGTGCACCAGCTTTGTAGCATATTCAAGCAAAAACATTTGAAAATAAGTTAATTATGTTTTTAACTTCCATTTCCTGATTTTCATGATTATATTCCAACATTTGCATCATATAAGTTCCCAAAATTGAAATTTCAACCATATAATTATGACAGAATACCTTGATGTTAGGCTTCACAGCAACAATTACCCCGTCATCTACGTACACATCAGCAACATGTTGATGGTGAGCATTCACAACTATCCCTCCCTTTATCAAGATCTTCGATGAAGAAGACAGAGAAACTCCACATCCAGAATCACCGTCACTAATCCTGGCATCACAAAACTGCAACAAAGATACCTATATAATCAAAACTTATTTTTATAATATATATATATATATATATATATATATATATATATATATATATATATATATATCAAAAATTCAGATTATTATTTTGTGGTGAGAAAATCAAAACATTAGATACTAGCTGTAATGCCTCTCTTTAATCACGGAAAACCAGGTCCTCCCCCCCACAACACACACACAAAAATAATTTAAAGAATTGTAAAAAAAATAATAAAATCAGATTGACAATGATGGGATTTAAGATTTAACCATTCGGGAACAAAATTATCGCCAGGAGCTATGGCAATTATAATAAAACAAGAGACACAAAAGGATACGGTACCCAATACAGAAGTACAGGAGTCCAAATAGTCTAACACTGTCAAAGTTAAAGCAGAATCAGAGCAATATTAGATCCCATTTTCGGGATCATACTCCAAGAGATAATATAAGCATTTTTTAAAAAAATATTATCATTATTTATGTTGGATAACAGAAGCATTTGTTTATAAATATTATCACTGTTTATGTTGTCTTCCAAGATGAGAACAGAAGCACTCTTTTTAAATATTCTTCTGTGCTGTTAAAATATCAAGATCCAAAAGCCAAGAAATGGACGCTTAATAATTTTAACACTTTTCAGATGTCGCAAAACACATAAATTAACTAATTGAAATTCATTTAACATAATGGAAGTATGGGTATCGCAGTCCCCCATTCCCCACACTCTCCCTAGACCGCACACTACCAGTAGAAGTGTGGGCTACCAATTTGGCAAACAGCACCAGAGGGTTTAATTTTGCGCACAATAATGATGAAATTCAAGTGGTAATGACCTAAAGTTTTGATAAGTATTTTAATAAGAAAGAACTGGGAATAAGAAGCATAAATTGAAGAACAACAAAATTCTCAAATGCAAAACCAACTTCACATACTATTCTCCAAATCAAACAAAAACCTCAAACCAAGTAAAAGATTCGACCTATTTCCCATGAAGAATTATTTAAATTATATGAACACTATTATCAAGAACATAAAAACAAACTATATCATGGCGCAAAACCCTCTGCGAAGTTGCAGAATCCGGAACACCATACTGCCACTAACAACACCATTAACACCAAAGCAGATTGTTAACTTTGACTTGCATATAAGACCTAACAGTGTAGTTGTACACCGAGCATTTTCTTCCTGAAGGATTTTGTTACTACATTACTTTCATAAGCTAAAGTTATAAAAGATCTCTAGCGATAACAAGAAAAATAATTGACACATTAAATTCTAATAAAAAGTCATAAGTACATAATTGCCACAAAAAAAATCATCATCAACTTATTTACAGATGTTCTTATAACGACATAGCAAATCGGGGAATCTAACTAATGCTATTCAGGCATTAGAAAGGTAAATGAGAATAACAGCCATCAGAACAGGGAATATGAGGAACACGTATGCAGGAGGCGGTTGCAATGGACCCATAATCAATGGCAGGAAAACGAGACACATGACCACCAATAGCATCATCAACCATGAACCCGCTCCCCAACTATGCTGCTGCTCCATCGTGCTCGTTACTTCGTAGATGAATAAACGACTAGTGCTAATTACAATTTTTGGTAAAATTTATGGACAGAGATATAGATTACCGGATGCTCGTAGATATATATATATATATATATATATATATATATATATATATATATATATATATATATATACTACATTTTTTGTAGGTGCCTTTTCGTAGAAAATACAAACATTGGATTTGGGTTGCAATTATTAGTGGTAGTAACTATTAGTTACAATGTTACAGTAACTGACCCTAATAGCATCTCCTGACTCTCCTCTACTAGGAATTCAAAATTCTCATATCCTTACAAACTAATTTACTTTCAAGGTGTATATAATTCAGTGTCATATATTCCTAAAAGGTACTTATGAATCTTAGCTTAAACCAGTCGCACCCAGTGCAAAAGGTTCCAACAGGGACGAACGGAGACAGGGGGTGGGTGAGAGCAGTCACGCCCGAAATTTTTAAAAATCCTATTAGATATAATAAATTTTATATGTAGTTCGGAATATTTGATCAAATTCCCCAGCATTCTGCAGTTTTTATATGTATCATGCTATTGCAGTTTTTCGCCCCAACCTAAAAGTCCTGCTTCAACCCAGTTCATCAACATGGGTTGGGATTGGGAAGGTCCGATGTAGGCAGTTTTACTCTTATCTTAGCTTAAACCAGTATTTAAATAATTCCAAAGTATTTATTCAGAAAACCAATTGAATGAGAACATCCAACAACCTACGGCTACGATATATATATATATATATATATATATATATATATATATATATATATATATATATTGAAAAATTTGAACAAAGTAATCCAAGAACAAACTCATAACCCATACAAACCTCGAAGGAATCCGATGATATTTGCGAAACGATTGAAAGTAGCGCAACAATGATGATGAGAGATTGAAAATGAAGAAGACGATCAGTTCTGAAATTTGAATCCATAGAGGAATGCGAATAGAAGGTCCGTTTTGGAAATTGGAAGATAATTATTTTTGTGAGTGAATAGAGAGAAGATTTTAAGATGGAATGAAGAGAGAGTACTATTATTTGGGCAATTATGATTTTTCTTCTCAATCCACACCAGTTGACTTCACTTCACTCACCGCTTATGAATATCCAATCCGGCTCTTACGCGTAAAATTGCAAAATTCCGCACCGTGCGAAATAATTTGACAGTCGGATTATAGTTTTAACGGCTCAAATTTGAAGAGAGAAAAGTTGCAGTTGAATTTAAAAAATAAAAAAATAAAAAAATTTCTCTCTCCAAATCTAGACCATTCAAAACTATCATCCGATGACCCAAATTGTTACGCATAGGAGCCGGAGTGATGAACATCATATTCTATTAGTATTACCATTTTTTTTAATTAATACTGACTTAACTATCATTTTCTTTTGGATACAAACAGATAATATATATATTAGGCAAACGATGTATCAGCACCACTGTTAGTTTCATTACATATTGATCTCACAAAAGAAGCCTCACGGGCATTCCCGCCACTAGTTGACTTACAAAAGGGGGAAAAGATAGAAAATTAATGAAATTAGTAGTTGACATATTAGCTCCAGCTTTGGCAAGCATATTTGCGCATGCATTTTCTTCCCCGAACACATGGTTGACTCTATAGTCATGGATCTCATGTATAAGAGAAAAGAAAGGATGAGTAAATATATCTGAATTAAGAACAAGATAGATGATCAGTGTGGCCGATTGATACCAATTCCAGTAGCTAATTTGAGTCCATCTAAGTGCCCATAATTCCGCTACGTTGTTTGAGCAAAAACCAATGTTTCTACAAAACCTTTGACCCATGCTCCATTGTGATCTCGAATCAATCCTCCACTCCATCCTCTACCTGGGTTTCCGAACGATGACCCATCTACATTGGTTTCATCCAACCTTCATGCGGTCGAATCCATTTCACTATAATCTGTTTGGTCGCTCTAATCCTGACAATTCCTCCATTCTCGAGAGCCCGAAATTCTGTTGCCAATCACATTGTTTTTTCATAGATATGTTAGGCTGCTTGTTGTTCGGCGTAAAAATGGACTGATTTCTGGCTTTCCAAATAGCCCAACAGCTATATGCAAATATGCTCCCCCAAGTCACTTTATTGTATTTGGACTCACTGCCCAGACTTGCTCCTCTTTTGATCCAATCCTTAAAAGGCAGTCCATCTAACTGAGGAGCATGGTTACTAATCTTCAACTTATCCCATAAGCTTATCGTCCCCTTACAGTATCTCAAAATGTGTTATATCGATTCCTCTTCAAGACCACATCTAGGGCACATAGGACTATTAGTAATATTCCTTTTGCAAAGCAATTGCTTGGTAGGGACCCTATTGTGATTGCAGGTCTAGAGAAGTATTTTTATTCTTTGATTACACTTGGTACTCCAAATCCAGTCCCAAGTTGTATTATTCACATTATCATCCATCATATGTTTATGAATGGTCTTATGCGCCTCATTCGAACTGAAATCCCCACTAGCCGAACCCTTGCATCTTCTCCGATCGGGAAACTACCATATTCGACAGGGTGAACATCTTTAATTGAGTTGACCACTTGAGTTGGCAAGAAGAAAGAAATGCTATCAGGTTTCCACGTTCCATTGCTTCCAAACAAATGCATAAGATTTAAATCCTCTTCATTCTTGTTAAGGGGCCCATAGATAATATCCCTAATATGACCAAGTCCCGTCCAATCATCATACCGAAATCTGATTGTATCCCCCGTTCTCGGTATCCAAGCAGAGGAATCATAAAATAGTTTCAGACATGTCTTCAAAGCTTTTAGATTGATTGAACCAGAGCCTATTTTTAGTTCAAGGTTTGGTACATTCTCCTTTTTAATATATTTCCTCTTAAGACAAATAGCCCACTTGCATTTTGATTTTCTATTCATTCTCCAAACCAATTTAGCCAATCCCACCCTAATAGCATGAATGGTTTTCCGGATCCCAAACCACCCTTATCTTTCGGCCTTGCTATTCTATCCCACCTCATAAGGTGAAGTTTGTGTTTCTCACTTATACCCCCAACACACACACGGAGGAATGATATATGTTCCTTGTCAATTTTGTCACAAATTTACACAGGAATAGGAAGACATTGAGAATAGTAAGAGAGGATGAAGATGTTTGAATAATAGTGTGCCTCCCCGTAATAGATAAGAGATTAACTTTCCACCATGACAGTTTCTAACTAACCTTATCAAGCATGAATTTAAAATTCACTGTTCTGGGCCTTTTTTGAAATATACTTGCCCATACTACCTGTAGCTTGGATTTATAATCTTATCTCAATCTCCATAATTCTATCTTGAGATAAATTATTCGACGCACAAAACTTAGATTTGGCTAGGTTGATTTTTTTGGCCCGATCTACTACTAAACTCATCCAAAACTCTATACATCTTTGAAATGGATGCATCATCCGCCACACTGAAGATGATAATATCATCCGCGAACAAAGAGTGCGAGATTTGTGGCCCCCGCTTCCCGACTCTAACATGTTTCCACTTATTCAAACTCACCGAATTCTCAATACTAATGGACAAGTATTCCATGCAGATAACAAATAGATACAGTGACAAAGGATGGCCCTGTCTAATTCCTCGTGAAAGGAGAAACCATTCAGAAGACGCTCATTAATCATAATAGCAAGTTTGGTTGAACATACACAATTCATAATGATTTTATTAAGCTTAATAGGGAATTTAAAAAACAAAAGTGCATCCTTGATAAAATCATATTCAAGTCTATCGTACGCTTTTTCCAAGTCAATATTAACCGCGATCACCCCTTTACCACTTTTGGTTTTCATAATCGAATAAATCGCTTCCTGAACAACCACAACACTGTCAGAGCATCTCCTCCCCAGGAATGAAGCTTCCTTGGTGAAGAGAGATAATAGAAGGGAGAAACGATCTAATCCTATTCACCAGAATTTTAAAAATAAGCTTGTAAACTGTGTTACACAAAGCTAATAGATCTCAATGGCCTACCGATTCTGGATTCGCAACTTTGGGGATTAGACACAAGAATGTGGCATTAGTCTCAGCAGGCATCGGTTCCAGATTAAAAATCTTCGTAACAAAGGCAGTGACAGAGGGTCTAAGAGTATCCCAAAATTTATGGAAGAATGTCGCTGTTAGTAGTGCCCTAGGACCATTAGCATATGTTGTACGTTTTATATCTTTTTGAGTATTTCATCTGAATAGTTAATTTTGCTTATGAACATCAAATGCGTGATTTGATAGTAAAACTCATTTGCTTATGTAATTACTATTCTAGTTGTCCCTAGTTTTATGTAATCTACTTTACAATGAAATAAAACTAGTATGATGTTTGATTGATGATTATGTTTTACTAATCATGTGTAATGAGTATAAATCATATCATAGATGCAATGTATTGAGATATATCGTATCGGACGTGATCCGTTAGAGAAGTAATACTTCATGGTCCTTAGTCATAAGTATTACTTCCTCAATACTATTTTAGAATCCTTAGACCTTATGTCTCCATTGATTCTAGCATGAATGGAGCCACGTTTTGACTTTCGATCGATACGTTGCTTTTAATCGAGTAATCAATACGACAGATGATCGGATGTAGTGTCCTATCATGGCTTGAATGTGAGAGGCATTGTAAGGAATGTGTCCCTCTCTTATTAGAGAGAGATATCCATGGGCCCCTCGATAGGGAAAAACTATTTAAATGCATGGCCGTGCTCAAATATATTTGATAAAGTGGTTATCAATTACTATTTGTTGTAACAGTTTACCCGGAGATCGAGCATAAATACAATTAAGCTTAATAAGGGTGACGACTACCATGCCTTATGCTTAATTAGGATATCGCGAGACAAAGAGATTAAATAGTGGATTGATATTAGGTTCCGTTGTATATTCATTCACTTTGGGTAGTCACAATGTCCTACTAGGGACCGCTTGTGATTTATGAACTCACACTACTACTAAGTGTGTTTTCATTGCCATTGTAATATGAACCTACAGGGTCACACGCATAGACGAGCTAACGAGCTTCATGTCCAGATTCAATGAATCTAGAATGTGTCTAAGTTCATTGTATCTGACATTTATTTTTCTGAGAATAATAAAACGTCATTATTCGAAATAGAGATAGGGGCAATTTCGGTATTTAACTATCGCTGGGATTTGGGAGTTATTATCCGATAAAGACTCCCACTACCAGCAGAGGTCTAGGGGACGTGGGAGTAAAAGACTCCCACTGCCAGAAGAGGTGGAGCGGACGTGGGAGTTGTTCTGGAAACAACCTCTCACTCCCTATATAAACGTCTCTTGGCCGAAACCCTAGGGTTAGACGATTTCAGCCGAAATACCAAAAACCACAAGAAATCAGATTTCTTGTTCTGCCTCTCCCTTTCTCTCTAATTCACGAATCTTAGAAAAAAAGAAGAGCTAGCACTCGCTGCCTGTTTCGTCGCGTGGATACCGGTAGGGAGTAATTCCGCAAGGGAGGACTCAAGGTGATCATTGCATCCGAGCCTTAAAGACATAATATTCCATTCAAGAATCGGATTCTTGAGCCAACAAATGTAAGTCATTTTCTTTGTAATTTTCGATTCGTCTTGTATGAGCGGATCCTTCAGGGGAGGACTCATGGGTGTTTGGAACGAGTTTCCGTCCATGAATCCCTTCAGTCGCATGGAGCCCATCCGGTCCTGGGTTTTTGAAGGGTTTAAATCCCCACATCGCCTTCTTAATCTCATCCTCAGTAGCATGCTTTTGTCGAGCATCTAGTAGAATAGGTTCAGCAGGTTCCCAACAAAAAGGGAAAGGCTCAGGATAGTCTCTATTGGAAGTCTTATTGGTAGTGTAAAGTTCCTTGGAATGAATCATAAGATTGCTCTTCACTCTACCTAAATCATATTCTCACTCCCCATTAGGACGTTTCAACGATAAGATTCTATTATTTTTCCTATTCTGAATAGTAATCATTTTCAGGAATTTGATGTTAAGATCATCCTACAACAGCCAGTTCAGTCTCGATTTAATAGGCCATAAATATTTCCCATTCAATTCCATTAATAATTCTCGCTCAAGGTTGGTGAGGAAAGTCGAGTGATGACTTTCCAAAACAATTTGAATATCTTCGAGTCTGCCTAATTTTTTGTCTTCTTAATGAAAACATTTCCAATCTTAGAAGCATTCCAAATAGAAGCAAGTTTGTCAAAGTCCTTTGCAATGGTATCAAAGCATATACTATGATCATTCCAAGCATGAAGACTAATATTTTTAAAACTCGGGTGGTTCATCCAAATAGGTTCTAATCTAAAAGGCTTGGACGACGGAACATGATTACGTGGTTCAAGTTGAAGAAGAATAGGAGAGTGGTCCGACTGAGTCCTAACAAGATGGTACAAAGTAGCTTCGAGGAATAAATCACGCCAACCTTGGTTCGCCACAACCCTATCATATTTTTGGTAAATAATATCCCTTTTATCCCTCTTGTTAGTCAAGTGAACCTCGAGCCTTCATGGTCGAGGTCTAACAGATTACAATCATCTAACATAGACTTAAACCCAAAAACACGAAATTCATTCACAGGTAAACCCCCAAATTTTTCATATTGAAATAGGACCTCATTAAAGTCCCCCATAATGACCCAAGACAGATCATGACTATCAACTAATAATCTAAGATGGTCCCAACAAACATTCCTAAAACCAATATCAGGGCTAGCATTAACAGTAAAAAGTAGCCAAAGTTTGTTAAAATTGTTTACCTTCATAACAACATGCACATTTTGAATATTTTTGCAACAATATTGCCTTCAAACTCAGCTCCGTTTCAATGCAGCTAGACGCATCCTCGGAAGCCCTCCGGATCAACGTGTTCAGGGTGTGTAAATGGTAGCCTCTCACATATTTCCTAAGCTTTTGTACCACTTATCTCCGTATCTAGTAAAGACACAATTTGTGGCCTATAGTTGTAATAAGATTCATCAAATGATCGTGACACTCCGGATAACCAGTCTCTCTCAAATTCCAAGCTAGAATTTTACTCATTTGGGACAGATTGTTGTTGTTGGGTTGTCGCAGAATCTCTCTCGGCACCCACCCCAACGGTAGTGATGCATATTGGTGTTGATTAAACCTCGGGATGAAGTGTAGTGTATAGTTGGAACTGATGCGATTCTCCGTGCAATCGACGTACATTCTGAACCTCGTTATTTCGTCTATCAATTTCACCATTATTGGGTAATTTCTTACATTTTCCAACTCCAACTTTAAAGGCCGAGTGCTTAATGTGTAGAAATTCCTTACCCACGTTGTTTCGTCTCCCCTTTCCTGATTTTCGTTGGTCTGAGCCATTCCGTTTTCTTGAGTTTGCGAGCTCTGCCCATTTGTGGAGTCCTCAATCTCTATCTTCGAATGTCCTCTGAGTACTCCGAGTCAGACTCGTCATTGGAGGTGTCAAATTGCTCCTTGGTATGGATTGATTGTGTCTCGGATAACTTATGTTAATTGTTTCCTTTTTTCCCGGAGCCGAAGTGGTGTTCTGTAATCCTCCCTGGTTTAATAGAGTTAAATTCCCCAAGTTGTGTTGTGTGAGTGTTTCTCACCCAATCCAGAAGCTGGGTCGGGTCTATATCCACAGTAAAAGGTTACTATCGATGGGTCGGCCTAGAGATTGATGATTCCCATGGGGTATTAACCCAACAGGTTGAGTTGTAGCGGGTTTTAGGCTTGGATGCTCTGTTCTCTTTAGCACTGTCAAACGGACCACTAGCCCGCGGACCGGTCCGTGGTCCGCGTTTTTTGGACGGATTTGGACCAAGCTATTCATGGTCCGTTTAAATGCGGGCCATTTTAGCCCGCTCCGTTTGGACCACGGACCAAGGCGGACCGGACCCGGACCAACCCGCATTTAAATTAATATATATAAAAAATATTTTTTAAAGTTTTACTTCTCATTTTTACAATTTGTATTACAAATATTTTCAAAAATAAACAACAAAACTCAATTTTTAAGCTTTATATTCTTTTTTTTTTTCAATTTTTAAAAATAAAAACAAAAAAGTCATTTTTAAGCTTTATTTTCTTTTTTAAAAATTTATTTTTAAAAATTAATTTGGTCCGCGGACCGGCCCGTTTAACCCGCGGATTTCTTATGGACGGGTATGAACTAGGATTTTCTTGGTCTGCAAAAATTGGTCCAAATTCGGTCCGGTCCGTTTTAGGGTAATCCGCGACGGATTGGACCAGACCGGACCGCACCGGCCCATTTGACAGTGCTAGTTCTCTTGCCAGCATTTGGAGTGTTCCTATCCAAGTCCATCCCTGTGGGTATATTGGGCCCAAAGCATTTTGTGGCTGATTGGGGGGTTTGAGTGGGCACTCAGTTCGCAGGGACTTATCCCCGGTGACCTTTGCCTTCTGGAGTATGGTGACTTGCGTTCTCTTAGAGATACCATGTTCTTGATTTTTTTCTACAGCTCTATTTGCCTCTTTGCTTGACCCTCCAATATATGTAGCAATAACCATGCTCGTAATGTCTAACAATAGATATTTTCATTGTGTCATATGAGTGGAACATGGTGCTCATAACACATTCCGATGTATAAGTGTTAAGATGTGAGGAGTATGGTTATTAGCTTATTTTTTTTGTTTTGGTCTTAATTGCTACATGGTTTGAGTCCAAAATGTGTCTTTTGGGGTTGGGAATGATTATTTTCAAAAATGGAGTTTTTACATGTGTGTTTTTATATACATAAAAATCACTTTTCTTCAGGCTGTGGACGAATGGATCGTCTTCAGCATCGTCCGACAAACTATTGGGAGCTTCTGCCTTGCTGCGAATGAATGGTTCGTCCGCGACTTCGTTTATGGTTGTGCGGTCGACCAGTGCAAATAATGTCTTCGTCCGGGGGTTTAGTGTTTTGGCTGCAGACGATACCGTGGATGATACTTCATCCGGGGTCTGTTCTGGTCTTTTTTGGATTCCGTGTTCAAGTCAAGTGTAATGGGGGTTCTGTACATGGTATTTCAAGTGTTGTGTCAATATTTTAAGTCCGAATGATGAGACACTGTCAGGTCATCACTCGGGCACGGGGTGTGACAAACATACACTATAACATTTATATACATATATGAAAGACATGTGATTATAACAATGAATAAATTCTTATTAATAACCAAAGTTTCACAAACTATTACAGATAGAGGAATGTTTTTAGCATAAACTCTCACAAAGTCCCTACCATCTAGTACATTTACTAATCCTGCACCCACCATAAAACCAACATCCCCACCCCCACAAGCCCAAATGTATCACAATGAGCCATGATGGCGGCCCAAACACCTCTTAAACATCTCATATGGGATTGGACCAAGTGACAGATGACTTGTTTTGAAGGATAAGAAAGCGAAACCTGGAGAACGACATGCCTATTTGATCTAACCAATTGACATCTCCAAAGAAATAAGCTCTATCAAACTCTCCCCCAAACCAAGTGCAGATGGAGATCATTTAAGAAGATTGCCAAGATTCTACCTTGGCTAGTGAGGCTTTTGCCTGAGTACAATAGATATTAGTTTAAATGATTAGTGCAATCATATGTAATTGTAGAGGTGTTAGGTCTATGAAATTCAAAAGAAACTTCATGGATAATATTCATAGATGTAGTCTTGGTTTTGTTTATTTAGCTGGGAATTTGAGTTCAAAGCTCTCGACCTGAATGAATCCTTAATCAGTGAAAGTTCGATTCTATGGTGGTTGTATAAGCCAATGGTTTTGATGGGAGAAATTGGCTTCTATAGGATAGTAATTTGCATAATTTGAAGTAATCAGGAAAAATGATCAAATGCCATCTATAGCTTGTAAACAAGGGTCGTATGCTATTTGGATCCTATCTATTGTTTATGTCTTCCCCAAAGTAGTTTGGACGGAAGCACTCCGGGAATATATCAGACAATTGGGAGAAGTTACCAAAACTCATTGGTACATGATATGAGACTTTTACTAGGTTGCAAACAATATAGATAAGTGTAAGCCCTAATGGCTAAATTCTTTATTTTGATGAATGATAAGCCGTTGATGAGATTTAATGTAATATTTGTTTATATGATAGATTGCAAGCAAAGTACCAAGTCTCTCATGAATGCACATACAAGACAATAACACTCTTACACATTGAAGATCCAAGAGATGTCTACAAGAAGTGTTTGAAGACTTAGGTATATGATAGGGTAGATTAGATATTTCATATCTTGTAATCTCCCGTAGGAAAAAATTCAAATGATAATGCTCATTCTTGTCATGCATACACGAAAAATATTTTCATGTTAAAATGCCTTGTGATTTTAAAACTTTCTTTTGATCCTTAGATCAATCTTGTTAAAATATTTTTGAAAAGGTTTTTCAAGGTTCTACAAGAGCCATATTGAGTTAAGCATAAGTTGGAAAGTATTTGATTTGAGACTTAGTGGGAAAACCATCTACACATAGGTCGACCGAAGTGTTACTTTGGAAGACTTGTTGAATGTCAACCAACCTTCAAGTCTGGTCGACCAAAGTGTGTCACTTCGCTTAGCCTTTTCAAATGATTTTTATACTGAACGACTATATTTGTCCGGTCGACCTAAACCACCGAAAAATTGAGATAGTGGGCAGGTCGACCGAGATCAAGACACAACCTTAATAATTTAGCTCGGAAGGACCCCAGAAGACCTACAACCATGTCCGGTTGACCAAGGTGTTGAATTCTGACAATTTTACTAACCATTGATGTATTAAATGCTACCTATTTTTTCACCCATATTTAAACTACAAGGTTGATTTTTGTTTTTGTAAGACATTCATTCTTTCAAGTGCATTTAATATCATCTCATCCAAAGCTTCATTTATTACTCCTTGTAAACAATTTCATGTGCTAAACAAATTTGATCAAAATCATTTAAGCTATAGAATTTATTGTGCTTTACACTTGTAACAAATCCATCACTTCAAGGTGGTATTTGATTATTCCCCTTTCCCCTCTCTTTGTGAGCTAGGAAAAACTCTTTGTGAGTTTAGTCTCTTTGTGAGATTTGTAATAGCTCTTTGTGAGTTAGGTTCTTTGTGGGCTAGTTAAATAGTTCAAGTAAAACTCTTTGTAAGTTGTTCACTTGTGTAAATGTTGATCCCACCATTCTTTGTTGTAAAGGGAATTTAGTGTTGAAATCTTTGGTTGTGTCTTAAGGTAGTGGACGTAATTTTTCTGTGAATCGAACTACTCTACATCTTGTCTTTGATTTTCTTCTTTACAAACTTTCCTTGTTGTTTTTATTTACACATTTACACAAGGATGGTGGAACAAGGGCTAGAGGCACCTTTTTGAAGAAGCTATGCTACTAGTGACGAAGACAGGGCGGGGCAGTCTCCCCCGAGATTTTTAAAAACCATAATAGATATAGTAAATTTTATTTGTAGTTCGGAATATTTGATCAAATTCGCTCCCAATATTTTTTTGCGGTTTTTATATGTAGTTCGGCATATTGTTGTAGTTTTTCGCCACCAACCTAAAAATCCTGACTTCGTCCTGTATGCTACACCATATGTATAGAACAAAGTCAGTTCATCACCCCCTTGGATGAGTTCTAATGCAAGAATAAGAAGCAAACCTCAAGAAAAACCTTTCAGAATGCTTTTGGCTTGGTTTTCAGAATGTAAAGAACATCCACAATACCATCTAGTCTTTCCAAGTAAGAGCGAAAGATCGAAAAAAATAATGTTTTTGGGGGAAAAGAGGTGATTGACAAGGATTAGAGGAGTTCATAAGAGGTTAGAAGTGAGAGTCGGGCCATTCATGTAGATCCTAAAGCAGGAGTACTTCCATGACACAAAAAATCTAGAATCAATTGGATACAAAATGGAGGAAGAAACACTAAATATTTCCACTCTTGGCGCGATGGTTAAGTGTTTACTTACTATCCGATAGGTCATCGATTAGAACTCCGAAAACAGTCTCTTTATAAAAATAAGGGTAAGCATGCGTATATTGGAACCTTCCCCCGATCCTATTGATGCGGGAGCCTTATGCACCTGGTAATGACTTTTTTTAGCCATATGCAGAAGACCAAGAAGCAAAATTTACCAACTAAAGGATGACAGTGGGGATTGGTGCTATGGCCCAGACCTCCTCAAGCAACTTGCTCAACAGTTTTATATTAATCTATACCAAGCTGAGGCAGTTCCAACATGATTAGGAGAACTGGGTATTTCCTAAGCTTAACCACGGAAAAAAAATCGTCTGTACTCGCGTGTATGTTCACATTAATCTATACCAAGCTGAGGCAGTTCCAACATGTTTAGGAGAACTGGGTATTTCCTAAGCTTAACTACGGAAAAAAAATCGTTTGTACTCGTGTATGTTCACATTCTTGTGTTTAATCACTCACAATTCACTATGTGTATATAATTAGAAGAAATATTCACATGACAAATTTTGAGTAGTTGGACAAATAAATGGAAACATATACGCGTACAAACAATTTTCACCCCTTAACCACAATGTCTCAACTTTATAAAGTATGCCCGCGTCACAATCTACCTCTAAGGGTTCATAAATATTTCTTTGAGGTTATATATTTTTTAAATGAACAAAATAATATTATGAATAAAAAAAGTCGTACCTAATGCATACAATATTAAAAGTGTACTAGGCAAATGGAGAGGATGTTAATACAATATCTTCAATTATTTTAAAGTATGATAACGGAAACCGAGAGAGAGGGGGAAAGTAATTGAAGGCAATTCGCATGCTACGTGGAATAATTTTTTTTCCAGTACATACAGAACGTCTCAGAACAGATGAGACTCAAAACAGGTCTTCTAAAGCTCAGGACATGTATTCCGTGCCGTAAAAACAAAACATGTGTTTTGAGATTCAAAACAGGTCTCCTAAAGCTCAGAACAAGTATTCCGCACGGTAAAAATATAAGTGTTTTGAGGCTCAAAACAGATGTTCATTTTAAATCCAATGGACGAGGGGAGTTTGCACGTGCGGAATTACCCCGTTCCGCACTGGAGCCAGTGTCAACTGAAGGAGAGAGTTGTGAAAATTGATAACTCTTCAATGGAATAAAGAAAGGGTACAATAGTCTTTTGTTTTAATTTTTATTGACTTTATCAAATTCTTATTCTCAATTAAAATTTCAAATGTAACAATACTTTGAAATAAAGAGAATATATATTTATTTTGAAGCACTAAAAAAAATATGAATATTCAATTTTGTACGGAAGAAATATCTTATCTTCCGATCACATTGCAAAGAAAACAATAAATGAATGAAATTTTCTTAAGTAGATAAAAAACGGGTGAAAATCCTCTGCCCCATCCGTGTATGTCCCCGTGTTCCTAACCAATCAGAATTTACTATATAAATATTTGTTTCAATTATATATACACATGCTGAATTGTGATTGGTTAGAGACACGGGGACATACACGAACGGGGACAGAGTGATTTTTTGCCATAAAAAATCAAACAATCGAGACATACATGCCCTTATCTCGGTTGTTTGGTTCGTAAAAAGAAAAAAAAAGAAAAAAGAAAAAAGAAAAAAGAGACACGTCTTTCCTCATGCTGCAAAAGCAATAGACAAGCGAGCCGAGCGACTCCTTACAGAAGGTGGCGGCACACTTGGTTTGGGTGGCCTACCTGCATTACTCACATGCCCAGATGAAGAAATCAATGGCAATGGAGGACCCGCCCTTGCGGGATGAGGTCCCACATTCACCGCCTTCTCATGCCGACAACTTAACAATAACCCATTCCCTAATTTCTTTTTACCATTAATACTGTAATTACTATTCCAACATTCTTCTTCTATTGATGATCTACGTCTGAAACTTGCGAGTTCTTCGATTTCAGATAAATTTGTACCACATGATTTATCGAACCCTTCTGCAGTTGTCACACTCCAATCAATACTAACCTCACTTGGTGCATAACACTCAGTTTTCGGTGTCATTGGCTCATCTAGACTGCTCCTCGCTCCTCCTATCATTCGTGGGGTGTCTTCCAGTGAATCTCTCCTTCGATAAATTGGATAATTCGATGTTGTTGTTGTTGTTGTTGTTTGAGCTGAGAAGCTCTCGATTTCAAATAAATCCGAACTTGCTTCACTACAAACATCTTCTTCTATTGATTTTCTGATCATACTCGAACTGTCTGGCGGTTGAAAAACTTCCAAGGACTCGCGTCCAGGCTCTTCGATTAATGGATTATTGTTTGTACTAGGTTTAGCAGCGGTCTGAGAAGAGTTGTTCAATATTGGAAACGAGAAACCGCCAACAGGACCAGCATTTTCAATAAATGACCTTTTTGGTGGTAAGATCCGATGTTGTAAGACGGCATTTTCTT
Organism: Vinca minor; assembly: GCA_026122235.1. Taxonomy (NCBI): domain Eukaryota; kingdom Viridiplantae; phylum Streptophyta; class Magnoliopsida; order Gentianales; family Apocynaceae; genus Vinca; species Vinca minor. The sequence goes on from JAOCZM010000134.1 coordinate 6,144,249, forward strand.
GCAGAATCAAATGATTCTCAGGCTGAAGATTTTCGGGATCTGAAACCATGACCGTCTCTTCGGTCCTCTGGATATGGGTTTTGTTGTGGGAATTAGCTTTTATTATCCGATTTTCCGTAGTTTCATCAACTTGTACCGATTTCTTTCCGCTACAAGGGCATTTTCTACAAAAGAACCATTTTGGGGTCGAAGAACCTGTGATAATATGATAATTCAGTTAGTTAGAAACTGTTATTTCTAAAACTAAACACTAGACATTAATTATAAATGTTACACGCCATAAGCTTGATGGCTTGAAGGCATCCCACACAAAAATTATAAATGTTAAACTGGATTTAGAGGGTGAAAATCGTCCGTCCTTGTGTATATCCTTATTCATTTACCTAAACATCAGAATTCGTTATGTGAACATTTCTTCCAATAATATATACACATGTTGAATTGTGATTGATTGGTTACAGAAATGAGGACATATATGGGGACAGATGATTTTTTGCCGACAAAAAATCCTCTGACCCCATTATGTGTTTTGTTCCCTATCCCTACAAATAGATTATTGAAATGTGTTCACGTTTCCCATACGGATTTCAATATTTATTTTATGCTATAATTTTTGTAATTAAAAAATTAATTTCTTATTAGTGCCACATAGAATGAGATACCGAAGGGGACTATAGATTCCTAATGTTTTTTTGAAGCAAACGAAAGCACACATAAACAATAAATAGAGAAAAAAAAAAAATTAAAGGTGTTGAGTTTGAATTACATTCCCGCACGATATATAACAATAAAAGGAAAAAAAAAAAAGAAATACCTGATTTTTTCTTGGGGTGATCAGCAGAAGGTTTTCTGAGTTTAACCGGAAACGAGCCAGGAGGGTTTGATAATAAACCAGTCTGGCTATTCCAGCTTGCTTCAGATGAAGCTGTTGGAGTTGCATGGAATGAACGTATCCTGAAATTACTATTATACCCCCCATCAACAGACGATGATAACCTTGAAATCGAATCAACCGCTGGGTCTCCAACATTCTTCGGCGTTTCCTTTTGATCATTGCATTCGCTAAAGTACTTCTGAGCATCGAAAACATTGATTTCGGAGTCATGATCTCCAGCTAAAGGTTCAGATTTTTCTTGCTTGAGGTAAGAAGAAAATGAAAGATCTATAATTTGATTATTATTATTATTATTATTATTAGTATTTGGAAAGGATTTATACTTTAGAGGTGTTTCTATAACACTTAGAATTGGTTGTTGAGTTGTATTGTATTTGAAGGTTTTGACTGTAGTTGATGAAGTCATGGCTCAGAGGAAGATGATGGTGGAAAAGGGTTTGTTTTATGAAATTCTAGACTATTGGTTTCTTTCTATGTAGTTTTATATTGATCACATATTAACTTAACAATGATTGATGAGTCTAGAAGATTCGGGGTGCTGCTATAACCATGGTTCAAAGTCTTGACAAAACCGTATTACGAGATAAAAAATGAGACACTATCACAACTGTTTTTAAAAATTACCTAATAAGTTACAACTCAATCCGATTCAGACTGACACAGCAAAACTCGATGAGTCAACACGAGTTAACTCATCTCACTAGAAAAAAATCTGGATGAAAGAAGGAATGATACGATCTATTAACAACATATGGATGATCTGATCTATTATCAATCACAAGCCTACCCACCACAATCATATCCATCACATGTTTATCTATCACAAATAAATGCACGGCATGATCACTTTTTCCCTATTCGTGACACATGTTGATAATCGATTTCCATATCGATACTATAGTTACTGATGATCGGGCATTGACGGTAATTTTGAACATGTTAGACATTCTCATTCGTCACAAATTTTTATTTCTCTTGGTAAAATTTCATAATTTTTTAATATTTTTAGAGAGTAGTTTTCCATTGAATTTTTAATCCAAAAATTATTTTTATGATTGTGTTGATCTATTAATATAAATTATATTTTAATAATCAAGATATATAATTTTTTACATATATTTAATACATAATGACAATGCTACTCAAATATGATTTTTGTGAATGATATATGTAATAAGGACTTATCGTCATTATATACTGTTAAGGTATTTATGTCATATTATGTTTAGTTCAATTTTATTTGACATCTACTTGACAAAAAAAAATTATTCTTACATTGAAAAATAGATTCACCAAACTTAGAAAATGAATCAACGTTTTATTTTGTCTTTACCTTCCAAGCACTGTAACGGAAAGAGAATTTCGAACTCATTTCAGATGGAAAACGATTACACCTGAGAATAGATTTAATTTCATTCCATAACAGCGTGTTGTTACAGTACGCATTAGAGCTAAGTCTATTGCTGATATTACCCTTTTGCCCTTGGTCTGTCGGCCGGTAGGAGATGGGCTTTTGAACTGGCTTTTGGCTTCTTTCATTCCGGGCAAGATTGGCTGAGATCTTGTAATACATGTGGAGTTAACAATACATGGCTAAAAATCTAACTTATGTGGAGTTAACAAATTTTAATCACGTGTATTATATTAATTGATGAATAATTAAATCGGAGGATAATAATAAATTAATATGTGACTGCTGAAACTTGGAAAAAATTGTAGGTTGGATTTAAGTATGGACATACATTAGTTACTTCGGGAAAGAGAATAAAAAGAAAAGACAAATTTTATGTGGCAATACCATGTGAGAGGAAATGATCATAATAATCTCAAGGGACAAACAAGATCCTCAGATTGGTGAAGTGTTTTAACTTAATTAGCCAAACATATTGGGTATATACTTAGATTCAATGAAACTCAAAAGGGAAATTAGAGTGGGAGGGTGGATGGATTATATTAAAGCCCATATTTGACTTCCAAATAAAATTAACAATACAAAAATGTTTAAATAAATTGAAAATTGTATTTTAATTTAGCCAAACATATTGGGTATATACTTAGATTCAATGAAACTCAAAAGTGAAATTAGGGTGGGAGGGGGGATGGATTGTATATTAACAATACAAAAAATGTTTAAAAAAATGGAAAATTGTATTTTAATTGAGTAATTCCTTACAAGTATAGAACTTTACCGTCTAAATATGCCATAGCGTGAAAATTATGTATCCTTCAAAAGCAAAATAATGTAGGAAAATATGGGGTGAAAATTGCATGTCACGTATATGTTCCCATTCTTATACCCTACCAATTCACTATGTGAAATTTTTTTCTAATTATATATACACATGACAAATTGTGATTGGTTGGGTATAAGAACGGGGACCGATGATTTTTTGCCGAAACCAAGGAAAAGGAGCTGATTGCATTGGAAAATATTTTTTTTTTCAATTTTATGAATGCTTGGAAAGTAAATCGTATATTAGAAATTGAGTTTCACTTATTTCTAATAAAACAATGGGTAATGTGCATGGCCGTCTCAATTATTTTGAATGCTTGTAGCGAAATTTTAAAATAAATATAATTTAAAAAAGAAAATTTTCATGTAAATATAATAAAATAAATAAATCAAAGTAACTCTTAGACATGAATGTTCAAATACAAAAGATTATATATAATAATAAAAGAATTTAGAACCTAGCTATGTGGTGTGACGTGGTGGTAACTCAACTCGTTTTTAACCATGAGGTCAAGAGTATTTCATGGTAAGCCATTTACCTCTTCAAAGAGCTCCTGTGGCGAGGAGTATTAGCCACGGATGCAGTCATTTACCTCTTCGGAGAACTCCAGTGGTAAAGGGGATTAGCCACTGCTAACGGTGGTGGACACACTGACCTCGACTAAGAAAATATTTGGGGCTCCAAAAAACTTGAGGCCATGTGCAGTCGCTCACTTCGCATGTGGCTTTAGCCGCCCCTGGTAATGTGCCTATTTATTTTGGAGAGAAAAATAGTAAAACCCTAGCTTCGAGTGTGGCCTTAGGTTAGGGATCGCTCAATCCTATCACCGTTCTTGTGGGATTGACTCCACAACCCTTCATATAATTAGCTAAGTTAATATTTGCAGGTAAACCCCGCCCAAATTATATAAGGAACTGTAAGGACATTCCCACAAAGACTAGTGTTGAATTTTACTTGGGTTGGCTTTGGTTAACCTTTGGTTGTTCTTGGCTTGTAGATTACGAAGCAGATCCCCTAGCTTGGCTTGTCATATACCAGACAACAGTTGGAGGTTTGCTTTAGACTGGCACCGATTTTGCATAAATCACAAAACATGACATTAAAAAAAATTGGACCAACATTTTTGGCCGGAACGAAGTGGGACTTCCGTCCTTGATGACGTGGATGTTTGTGTCTGGCTGACGTAGAATAAGATGAGAACGGAAGTGGAACTTCCGTCTTGGTGCGGGAACGGAAGTCCCACTTCTGTTCCCGAGGGCCAGTGCGAGAAGTGGAACAACTTCAATATTAGCTACACTTAGTCATTAGTTTCCTATATTTTTTTCATATCTTTTACTTCTAATTTTTTTTCAAGATACATATATTTTTTAGTATTAGATACATAATATATAAATATGGAAAAATAATTTATTTTCATTAATAAATAGAAGTAGTACAGTAATTCTTAAAAGATAAATCACAGTAAGTCGAAAAAATTTGGTGTCCTTAAAACAAAGCAAGAAGTTACTACATTATTATGAAGATGAAAAAGAAAAGATACTACTACTATATTTTAAAGGGTTTGACTATAGTAGAATAATTGAATTAATCGTAGAGTGTCAAATGGATATGATATTCATTAAACTGTATTTTTTTGAAATACTTGAATTAATTTTTTATTTGAGAATAGTTGTTTTGAAAATTGAAAAAAGTTAATTGTTTGTCAAATAAAATATGGGACTTGAAATGAAAATTTATGTTGGAAAATATTGTCAAAACTAGTATACAAGTGCACTAAACATAGAACCATTTCATTGTGGATCTGGTCTAATAGACCATGAGATTCAGAATTGGCCACATCACTACAGAATTGTCTCTGTCCTCATTTTACAGTGATGTGGCCAATTCTGCGCCACATGATCACATAAGGTGTATAAAGATAAAGAATTCTATTCAAAATACAATGAAATTTGTTTTATTTTCTCTCATAAATAAATTCTCTCAGGAAATTAAGAGTAATTTAAGTAATAATTTGGTGGTCGAGTATCTAAAACATAGTTCAGTAGACCTGGATCAAATACTGACAACGTTAAAAAAAATTAAGATAATCTCAATAACAAAATCGGTACAAAATTAGTACAAATTTCGAAAATCAGACCAATAGAAAAATGGTAATATCTTATTTTGAAATGTGTAATTATTTTTGAACAATTGTGTTGAAGTATCTAACTAATAAGTTTTTTTTAGCGTCTTCTATCAATGTACACAAATTGGTTGGAGCGAACAGGTCTCGACTTAGCAAGTTGTGTCTATCTGAAGGACGTCATTGAGATCAATGGTGCGTTTATGTAACCAAAATAGATGACAAGTACTACCTAGACGGTGGTTTACAAGAATTTTTGCGTAACAACAATCTTCGGTTGACAGATACAGTTCATTTTATCCCTTCTCCGATGAACCTACTAGATATTTATTTTAAGGGACGGTTAATGATAATGCCTGGGATCGGTTACCTGAAGGGAGAATTATCGTATCCCTCCGACGGGGCTTTTTCCGGCAGAGTTTTCGAATAGACTATGAGAAGACGTACTAGGGGATTTTCAAAACCGGTACGTTTTTAATATTAATTTTTTGGAAAAATATTCGTTCCTCTTCAAGTTATTTATTGTAATTTGTATGTGTATAGTCAATAGGTAGAAACTACATGGAATGGCGCATTAGAATGTAACTTGGAATCCATGAAGTACTACACATGCGTAATAGTCGCGGGAACAAACTGACACTCCAAGTGACTAGAGACGAAGGCGGAGACGATTACTATTTGTTGGGGTGGCCTGAGTTTGTTGTGTTTTCGAGATTGCAGTCCCGGTGGCCATGTAAAAATCCATCCAGCACCTTACGACATCCTTGATTATAGGGCTGGGAATGATGCTTTCAATTCTTTATTTGATTAACTTTAATAATACATCATTGCAATATTTGCTATGTTTTTCTTATTGAACGAAATAAAATTAAATACAATTAATTACAAGTTACAAAATTTAAATACAATTAATTACAAGTTAAAAAATTTAAATAAAATTTATTACAATTTCAAAATTAAAATACAGTTAATTACAAGTAAAAAAAAAATTAATTAGGATGTGGTTGGTTAGTATTTTCTTGGTTGGGGCAAGTGTTCCGGTTGTGCCCTAGTTCTTTGCAGTTGCCGCACTTCTTTGCTCTTGGATGTCCCCGGTTCTCTCTGTTCATTGGCATTTCAAATCCCCGTCTTTGAGGTCGACCCACATGTGAACCTTTCATGTTAGGGGGGGTGATGTGTCATATCAAAAGGAGCATCCCTCCAATGCATGGGATCAAGTACAGGATATAAAATGGACTTGTATGTATTCCTGTAGTATTCCAGAGAATACACAGGGTGTATGTACTTCGAAGCATCCTCCATGACCGATTTGGACACTGCAATTACATGTGTGCATGGAGTATTATAATTAGACCACTTATCGCAGTTACACTCACCATTCCCTAAGAGAATATGCGATATGTACTTCGCTTACGAAAAGAAAGCTCAACGTTCGACTGTGAATAGACACCACCAAGACAAGGAAATCTATAGGGTCATGTCCCGATAAGTTGACTGAGTATATTTTACCACCTAAATCAGGTCCTCTATGTCGGGATATGACCCTATAGATTTCCTTGTCTTGGTGGTGTCTATTCACAGTCAAACTTTGAGCTTTCTTTTCGTAAGCGAAGTACAGATCGCATATTCTCTTAGGGAATGGCGTTTAACAAGTATTAGCGTCTTACCTGTGCAAGTCGAAATAGTGAACAAGCTTGAAAACCCCCGTCTCCACAAGACCCTTCAAAGGCAGTGCCCTGGTAAGAGATTCATACATGTTAGTCAGTCATGCACACGAAGCACTTCCCCCCATCGTAGGCCAAAGTCCACAACTCTTTCGTATGCTGCATTAGTCAATTAAATGCATCTTGATTTTTTTTCTTTATAAGGTCAAGAATTTCATCACACTTAACTTTTTTCTTTTGGGAAGCAGCACTCCACATAAGATCTTTCAATTCTTTATTTTTGCAATGTGTGTGGAAATTTGACATGTAATGCCTTAGGCAATATCGATGTACTGTCATTGGTGGTTGCCAATCGGGGACACTTGCCACAACACTGGGAATTTTGGGGTGACGATCGCTAATCAGGAAAACTTCTATGTCTTTAACAACATGATCCCTTAGGTTTTTTAGGAATCAAGACCAAGTCGAAAGTGCCTCAGATTCAACAATAGTAAAAGCAAGGGGTAAAATTTGATTGTTAGCATCCATAGTGCTTGCAACCATAAGTACCCATTTATAGTTCCCCCCTAAGATGTGTGCCGTCCAAAGAAATTATAGGACGGCACCACTTAAAACCGTCAACTAATGGTTTAAATGTCCAAAACATAGACTTGAACACCTTAGGGCCATCAACAGTGACTTATGGAAGGTAAAGAAATTTGAATTTTGTACCACGGTTAGAATCTTGTAATGTCCGCATATAATGTGGTAGTACTTGGAAAGTTGATTTCCAACAACCAAACAGTGTTTCAATAGCGTGTCGGCGGGCACACCCACATTTTCTATATGTACAAGTTAGAGAAAATTTATCTACACATGCAACCTTAATCAATTTAACAGAAATTTCGGGGCCAGCTTGTATAAGGTGCACAATTTTTACCCCGATGTAGCAGGATGACATGTTGCCTTTTTTGTTTTGATATATCAAGCAGTAGTGACCTTCTTTGAGTCTGGTAACCTTCCATATTCCATCCACTCTGCTATGGTTAACGCGAATATACAACCTGCATCGGCTTTTTACTATTGAGTTTCTGCACACCCCGCTGAACCATTGTTTTTACTCCGATCTCGTTTCCACTCCCTCAAGGCAATAGTGTCATGCTATATGTTAACTGTAACATTGCCTCCCGTTTATCCTTAAACTGCATCCCCAAACATATTTCAGGGAAACCGGGATTCTATTTTTTAATGGGCTTGTTCTTGTAAGTCAGTTCAGGAACAGGTTCCATGGTACCCATATCGTTCCAACAGGCAAAACTAACATAATTACCATATGATGACATATCCCATTCCGGAATAACGGAGGTAGTAGGAGCAGGTTCAGTCTCTTGGACTGTCTCATCATTACTTAGCCCAGGAATGTCTTGGGGGAGTTCTTACGGGAATTTCGGGGAAAGCATTTTCTTCAGTATCAAGCTCTTCCACGACCCCGTCTTCCTCGTGGTCACCGACACTATCATCACACCCATTGTCTTCTGTTTCCGGAACATCGTCAATGTCAGATGTAGGACCCAACAAATCCATTAACGAATTATCATTGTGTATTGTTGGGGGATCGAAAAATCCTAAAAGTGTAACATTAGTTACATGAGAATCATTCGGTATGGTGGGTTCGTAAAATGAAGTCTTGTGACTGGACGGTGGGGGCATACTTGGTACGGGATTTGACTCTGAAAAATAAAATTTCGAACATGTTGTGATTGTTCAGAAAATGTTGTTGTTGGGATTACAAAACTATGTATCTGTCTCTGCACAGGTTCTAACAAAGCACCGACATGAATTCTTTGTAATTAGAAATCAGTTTGGATCCCCCACAAACTCTCAAGATCTTCATCATCGGTGAGATTTACGACATCATGCATCACCATACAGTAGGTCAGCATGAAAAATGGACGAATCATAATTAGAAGAACATTTACACTTGAAAAATCGATTCCTATGCGCCGACATATTCGGTGGCAAAGTTGTCCAAATGAAGCCTTTTGTATTAACTCCATACTTCTTTCACTGGGCTCTGCGAAACGGGGAAAACCACTGGCTTCGTAAACTACAATGTGGTTGAAATGTAAATACAATTTCATTGGACATTCAAGTGCCATTTTTCTAGACAAAAAATATGTGAGGGAATAAAGAGTTTTTTTGTAAGAAATAAGTTGAAAGATTTGAATGGTTTGTTGATGTGAGAAAATGAAGTGAGGAATCCTGTAGTTTATAGAGTTTTTGGGGGTGAAGGGATAAGATTTCCTATCCCAAAAAATCTGGCCACAAAGCTCCTCCTGGGGAAATATTTCTGCCACTTGAGTACGGAAGTCCTACTTCCATCCCCAAGTGGTAGAAATATTTCCACCTTATTTTTCACTCTAACAGCCAATGTTTTTTCTTTTTAATATTGAGCATTTCTATATTTTTTAAAATTGAGCATTTCTATATTTTTTTTAATATCATAAATAAAAGTAAGAATTTGGTACAAAATAATATACTCTCAATTAAATTCACTTGATAGAAATAAAATTACATGGGAAAATAAAAATACATTACATTGGAAAAAATAAAATTGCACCCCATCATTCAAACCCTAATTATTTTGAAATTTAGGAGCACTGCGTTCCCACACAGAAGTGTTGCTTGACAATCCTTCCAAAATCGAGTAGTCGGGGGGAGCCTCAATAGTTATCTCGTCCGGCAATTTTTATAAATTACCGGTTTCGTCCACAAATCCTCTTCATTATGACCAAAAAATGTGTCCTAGAAGATTAAACCAGAATTCGCCTTTCCTTTTGTACCGCTTAACCCTTGGATTAGCCTAATGCAGAGTTAAAATAACAAAAAATGTAAGTTATGAAACTATTATAATAGTTTCCCGTAATTACATGTAACTTACCGCAACATATTCCACTCACTGGGCTTCAGCACCATCTAAATCAACAATGTTGGTCCTACCGTCGTACTTGAACCATGGTTTGTGCAAAAGTGCATTTAAAACCCAAAATCGCCTCAGCAGTTTTGCTAAACCTGCATCGATCATTTATGTTGTGAAATTTCTACCGGTGACAGAGTTCATGCCGTAGACAAGTTCATTGTACAGATCGGACCAACTTTTTTCATCATTGTAACGCAGTGTATCAAAATCAAAACAAATTTTTATTTTTGTCTGTTCGTATTCGAAGGCCATTCTTTCGTAAAATCAACATCCCTAAATTTGTTCTTCATTTACTTTTTGAATAAATTGGGGAAAGTTTGTTATTTTAATCAATGATTTTTGAAGAGGAGAAGTAAATTTTGAAATAAGGAATTTTGAAGAGGGAAATAAAAATCTATGTGTGAATGTTGTAGAGTGTGGTGAGGTTATTTATAGATATAATTGGGGTGTAAAAATTTGAAATTTGAAATTTTGAATTGCCATGTCTCTAAAAATTGGTCAGAAATGAGAACGAAATTGCCAAATCCATTCTGATTTTATCTCTTCAATTATTCATAGTCAAAAAAGCAAAAAGTCAGAAAAGACTACACACTAGAAAAAAAACTGTAATTTGAGGACGGAAGTGGCCAAGTGAAGGGATTTTATTAGGGTTTGTAGGGTTTCAGTAATTTATTAGGGTTTGGTTTGAAACAGGCCCCCCCTAGATTTTTAAAAATATTACTATTTATTGAAATTTTATGTGTATTTTGGAAAATTTTATCAGTTTCGCCCCCCAAGATTTTTTTTTTTTTGCCTTTTTTATTGCCCCCCAAGAATTTTATCAGTTTCGCCCGCAACACCAAATTCCTGGCTTCGTCCCTGGTTTGAAAACGGAAGTCCCACTTCCGTTCTGGACAAAATTGTTTCCCCAAATTTTTTTACTGCCAAGGTTATCCCTTTCTACTAAGCCATGGTTAGTCTATTGCAAAACTCTAAAAAATGTCATTATGGTACCGGAAAAAAAAAGATTTCACCCCCAAGACCAAAGGACTCTTGAATATATACTGTGAATAGGGCTCATGTAACTAACAAGGGTCATGGCTGAGTGGTTCCAATCTTACTCCCAAGTGGTTTGCTAAAGCCTGGGATATGAGTTCGAATTTTGACTGGTTGCTGTCGGCTTCTAGGAATTATATTTGCCCTTTGTTGGTGTTACTTTGACGAGGCCAGTGCATGCGCTGATTGTTCAGTTAAGTCTGATATGTTCGCTGATGAATACGAAAACCCGAACATGAGGTAGCGGGAGGTATTGGTCACCATCACTTTCACCTTCTTTTTTATTCATAAGAAAAAGAAAAAAAAATAGGGCTATTGTAAATGGCTGACCCAGTGAGTGGAAACACCAGTTTTTTGATTAATTGTTTTACTTGTATCATGTGGTGCTAACATGAGGTTAAATGTTTTGCCTATGTAATTGTCATGCCTGTTCAAACTTTGATTTATCTTGTGAGGTCAAACTTTGAAACCGATGGGAATGGCATCTCACTGTGCCGTCGATCCAAGGGGTGGGTTGCACTCGCTTTCAAGATTTTAAAAAATTACGTATTTAATTTTAAATGTTCTTTTTTGTTTTGAAAAAGTTCTTGAAAGTGTTAAGTTTAATATCCTTTAAAAATTCTATTGATTTTTTTGTATAATCCTTTATTTATTAAGTTCTTGGATTCATCCTAGTATCAGGGGCGGATCTTCATAGAGGTAAGGGGATCATGTACTAAAATATTTGAAAATTGTATATTAGGACTATAATTTTATATAAATAGATCTTTATAATATAAAACGTTTTATTCTCATCAAAATTTTAAAATTTCATAATAGTACTTTCGTTGTGTCAAATTGAATATTTATTTCTATTCATTTAATTTCGAAATAAATATTCATTTACTTAGAATTAACATATTCTGAAATCATAGTCGGTGTCACTTCCCGGCGGCTCGGCTGCTCCTCTGTCCTCCTCCATTCAAGTGCTTATTTGATTCGTGAAATGTTTTTTGTTCTGTAATAGTGTAATTTGTGACTGGTCTTTGATGTTGTAATAGTGTAATTGGTGAATGATCTTTCGTGTTGTAATAGTGTTATTTGGGACCGATTTTTAGTACTTTAATAGTATAATTTGGAGTGAAGAAACGAAAAGAAATATTTAATTTTAAAGCAAAAACCTGTCATTTGATCACTGAATGTATTCGGTTATTTTGGTAATAAATCGAATTCCGAATTGAATTCGATTTTGATTCAAAATCGGTAGACATCAATTCATTTTTGAATTTGGTCGATTTTTTTTACTGAGAAAAACCGGAAAAATCGAATTCGATAAAAAATAGTTAATATTGGTATTATTCTTTATTTTTTAACATTCTCGCCTTATTCTGAAATGTGTTGTTTTTTTCTTTGCTCTTCCACCGTCATTTTTTTTAAGTGACAAACATTTTCGATTCTTAATAAAAAATAAATAAAAATATTTATAACATTATCGTATTATGAAATAAACATTCAATTTCAAAAGGAGAGTAACAAATTCAAAGTATACAATTGGACTCCAATTACATAAATTTTTTTCTAAAATATACCTATATTTAAACAAACAATAATTTTTATAACTTTTTCATCTCATTTTGAAGTATGATATGTGACATTAGCATCCGCATATTAGTCGATTTTTTCATTTTTTAAAATTTTTGAGTCAATTATCTTCCTTAATTTCTGAATTTGTTTTCAAGATAAGTGACATTTTAACTTCAAATATTTTAGTAAAAATATATCATTTTACCTCAATTATACTATCATACACTGCGAACAAATGTTATTTCGATACCCCTAAATTAAAATCATGACTCCACTACTGCTTAGCATCCAACCACCAGGGTCAGTCCCAAAGGAAAGTTAGACATATTGACTAGTATTGTAAAAAAGAATTAATAACCGAAACATTTATAAGTAACCTAGCTTCAAATACCTCTTTCAGGCTTCCTTTAGGTTTCAAATATTGTGACATGAGATTCAAATTATTTTCTCAAAATAATGAGATTCAAATTAATTTCTAGTGTCGGACTGGTGTAGTTGAGAATATTACAGGGCAGTACTTAAAACGCTCACAAGTGTTTTCATTAGTTTTCTTATTTTGGAGCTTTTGCACATTAGGAGGAGACATATCAATGTGATGAGAATATTCAAGATGGTAGACAAGATGAGGGAATGAGAATTTGATGTAGGCTCCATAAAAGATGTAATCAGTGCACCAGGTTCCTGCGTCAATAATGTTTGGTGGGGAAGGTCTCGATGTACTTAACTTTACTTTTATTTATTTTTATAAAAGAGTCTGTTTCCGGAGTTCGCACCAAACACGTTCTTCGGCGTGGTCAGCAGGAATGAGAATTTGATGTGGGCTTCATAATATATATATATACTCCCTCCATCCCAAATTATCTGTTTACTTTGTATTTTGCACGGAGATTAAGGTTTCATCAAATTCTATAGTGAAATATGGTAAAATGTCAAACATGACCCTATTTAATGTTCGTCATAATTTAATTCTACCTTCTATTCTCTTTATATTCTTCTCTCTCCAACATTTATTGTAATAGGTAGTATTGAAAAAATCACCATTAATGAACCTTTTATTTAGAAAGTGGACAAATAATTTAGGACAAATTAAAAAGGAAATGTAGACAAATAATTTGAGACGAAAGGAGTATATTTTACATTGAGAATCTAAAATAACTGCTTTGTATGATATTTGTAATTTATAAAACTTAAATAATTCTATTCCTCTTAAAATATTTATTAGAATTTGAGTTGGATTCAAGTTCAATTTTTACTCTGACAAAAGAAATTATTAATGAAAAAACTGGAATTATGGGAAGAAAATAAAGAGGGACATGATCTAGCCGACAATCTAAGAGTATCAATATTGGATAAGATGATACATCATATTATGAGATATTGTGCACCTTTTTTGGAGAAAATTAATATACTTTCCATTAAATAATTTTTTAACACCATTTTTTTTCTTCCAACAAGATGTTGGAAACTACGGCAAAAAATCTTCTGTCCCCATTCCTATTTTAATCCCTGTTTTCGACCAATCATAATTCACTATGTGTATATATAATTGGAAAAAATATTTATATAGTAAATTTTAATTGATTGGAGAAAATGACGGGAATAAGAATGGGACAGAGGATTTTCACTAAAAATTGGGACTTTAACTAGTTTTATATATAACGTCTGAAGCCGATACCTTCTTTAAAGAATATCAAAATACTACGTAAAGTAAAAATTGGCACTTTCAGTAGTTTTTATCTTAATTCATATCTTGCACGAATTCAGAAATTGTATGTTGAAGTCAGAAATTGTATGTTGGGGCGAAAAATTACAACAGTATACCGAACTATATATGAAAAGTGCTAAAAAAAAAAAATTGAGGGCGAACTTGATCAAATATTTCGAACTACATATAAAATTTACTATATCTAATAGTATTTTTAAACATTTCGGGGGCCTTAGAATCGTCCCTGGTTTATACTATTTTTACAAACCTTCTTTATAACTTTTTGCAGTTAAATTCATGTTGACACTTTCAGACGATCAATTCTGTCATGGACCAAGCCTACCAAGTGGACATGGACCACTTGATCCACATTCAGCCACATCACAGTTTTGATTAAAATAATAAAAATATCCCCCATTTTGGTGCATTGTTTGAGGCATTTTTATTGCTTTTTTAATCAAAAGAGGGATGTGATTGATCGTGACTGCTAGTCTACGTCCCACACTTCAGAAAGCCAGTGCCTATATCGAAATTTTTCCTTTCAGACTTAACTTTTGGAATCAGCCAGAATTTTCTGTATGAAGATTATCATCAAATAACACATCTTTAGGTAGAATCCAACCTGTTATACTACGCTTTCTGCGTGAGAGAATTTTTTCATAACATATACTTAGTTTTATGGTTGCCCATTTGGGTCCGGACAACCTTACTGCGTGATGAATTATTTTCCAATAACGCATATTCAGTTGAATCACTCTTTTCCAAGTGCAAATGATCTAGAGAGAAAGCAGAGTCAGCCAACTTAACTATTTAGTTCGATTTTTGACAAGATTTTTTGTGGCAACAATAATATATTGTGACAATAGAATCTCAGAACCGTAATTCAAAGTATCCGAGAGTTGGCATTTTTTTTTTCTTTTTAGAAAAAAATTGAAGCCATAAATTTTGTCAAATTATTTTATTTTTCTTTTCTTGAATACTTTTTGTTGAATTACTGGTACAATAACTCACTAAATGTTAATTCCTTGTTTCATAAAATAAGTTGTTTAGTAGGGGCATGAGAAGTAAAAAGTAAAATATTTAATTAGTTAAGTATTAATATTATTCTCATAAATATGATTAGCATAACACTAATTCTATTTAAATGAGTAATATTAATATTTTTACTAACAAAGTATTTAATTTTTTTATTTTCTTTAAATTTTGCTAAATGTCCTAAACGACTGGTATTATGGAATGGAAGGAGTACTTATTTTGGCTGTTTCAGTGGCAACTATATAACTACAAAGGAACCCAATGGAACCCTTTGTGTCTCATCCGAGAACAGCCCAACAAACCGAGTTGCAATGATTTGATCTATCATCAAAATTAAATTAAAATTATTATCTTCTCTTTGTTAGAGAAGGAATAATATTCAATGACCATTCCATGCACTATTCCATGCACTTCTTTTTAGTTTGTCTTTAGCTCATAGGGTTCCCTACACTCATGTGGCTTCTCTATCACCTTCATGCTAGTGGTCGTGGAAGCAGCAGATCCGCTTCTTTGAATTCAACCTCAAATTGGATAGCTACTGAATGTGATTGTGAACTGTGAAGGGTCCATAAGGTTTGACAATTATATATCTTTGGTCTGCATTAAGACACATCAAGGATATGAGTTAAAAGGATTGCGAAAACTTCCAATCTTTTAGTCCCAAAATCAGTGGCGGAGCCTAGGGCTGAGCATCGAATTCCGATTTACCGAATTCGAATTCGATCAATCGATCGAATTCGATTCAATTTCACATGATATCGACCTTTTTCGAACCGAATTCGATTTACCGAATTCGATTTACTGAATCGGCGAATCTGAATTCGGTTGGGGTCACTCAATTACCGATTCGGCTTTTTAGAGAAGGAAAAAAAAAGAAATTTTTAGAAAAAGAGGAAGAAAAAAGGGGAGTAATCTAGTGTGGGTGACATTTTTTGTTAGAAGTAGGGATTTAGGAGAGTATTTATAGTGTATTTATTTTAGTAGAGTATTTATAGTGTATTTATTTTAGTATTATTTATTAAAATATTTTTTGAATTCGAATTCGTAATACCGAATTCACCAAAACTCATATACCGAATTCGAATTGAATTCGAAAACTTCGAATTCTGTGATGATCCGAATTACCGATTTCGATTTACCGAATTCAAATCGAATTCGATCGTGTAAATCAGTATTTACCAAATTTGCTCACTCTAGCTGGAGCTAGTGAATTTTTCTTTGGGGAAAAGCTAAAATAAATTCATAAAAGCATATAAATATCAGCGAACCCAAAAATTTTTTTTTGATGAAATCTTATAGTACTAGAGTTATACACATTTTGTTCACTCTTTTCACTCTACTCAGGGGCACAATTAACATTGACAAAATAAATTCATAAAAGCATATAAACATTGGCGGAGCCAAAACTTTTTTTTGATGAAATTTATAGACTAGAGTTATACACATTTTGTTCACCCTTTTCCCCGTTCTTGATCAGTGAAAAAGGTCACGTATATAATTGTTTGGGTAATAAATGGGTCTTGGTGGGTCTATTAGGTTTTAGTGAGTCTTTTGAATCCATTATTGGTTACTTTAATAATCTATGAGTCCAAATCTAATTAGATTTGGGTATCAAAAAATATATTTTCATGTACTTTGTAAAATGTCCGATCTTTTTTTTTAAAAATATCTATCTTATTCTGAACCATTGACATATTTATATAGATATATGACACAAAATTAATAATACTTGTAAACATTTAGTTAAATTCTTCCATGTTTATAACATCAAAGAACATTCAACAATAATTCGAAAGGCAAATAAATATACAAAGTAGATCTTGTAGGACTTTTTTGTAATTGAAGAATTAAATAGGACTTTATGTGCTAAAACTTTAATTGCACATTTAGTCCCGATTATATAAGCTCTCCTAGGAGAGAATTCCTAACCCCTATTTTAATTTCCTTCTTCTTCTTCATGGGAGAGGCCGCCGCCTCCGTCCCTTTCTCCTCTCACCGCCGCCTCTTTCTCTCCTCTCCTTCTCTTCTCCTTCTCCCTCATTTCTCTCTTTTTCTTTCTCTTCCTCTTCTCCTCCCTCCTTTCTCGCCGCGCTCTTCTCTTCTCCTTCCTCCATTTCTGCCGCGGCCCACCACCATCTTGGTTGCAGGAGGATCGATTTACTTTAAAGGAATTGGGGGAAAAAATTACAAAAAAGGGACTACCAATTTTCCGCAAAAGCTCCGCTACCGCGAGGCCGCTATAGCGGTAAATAGCGGCGAAAAATCGGAATTCTTCGTAGTCGACCGCGATGCTCCACCGCGGTACACCTCCGCGACGCGCCGCGAAGCCGCGAAATCGCTGCTAAACGCCGCTATTGATAACTTTCATTGCGGAACATAGCCTGGGAGTATCTCGCACAACTCAACCCACATTTTAACGCAATTGTTCCTTTAGTGGCGAGAAGCAAGAAGCAATTCGATCAGAGGTCAAAGACCTACTCAAAGTGGGAATAATAAAAAAGATAAAATTCCCAAAGTGGCGTTTTAACTATGTGGTGGTTCGAAAGCCGGATAATTCGTGTATGATGTGTGTTGATTTCAAGGACCTAAACGACTCCATCCCAAAGAAGTCGTACCCGCTACCACAGATAGACTGGTTGGTAGACTCGGTGGCTGGACACCCCACAATGTGTTTCCTTGATGCATACAATGGATATCACTAGATTTCTATGGCGAAAGCTGACATGCCCAAAACAGTGTACGTTACAGAAGATGGTATATTCTGTTGCACAAGAATGCCATTCTGGTTGAAAAATGTCAGGACTGACTTCCAGGAAATGGTCTACACACAGTTTGCATACCAAATCGGCTTGAACATAGAATTTTACAGAGACGACCAAATCATAAAATCCAAAAAATTGGATTCATTGCCAGAGGATATAAAGGAAACTTTCTCCAAAATCCGCAAGATATGGATGAAACTTAACTCTAAAAAGTGTACATTCGGGGTGCCCTCGGATAAATGCATGGGTTTCTTAGTTTCCCAAAGAGGAATATAAGTCAACGCGGATAAAATATATGTTATCCAAGCCATGAGACGACTTTCCAGCGTCAAGGACATCCAAAAATTGACCTGACAATTAGCAGCGCTGAGTTAAATTTTAGCCCGGGCAGGGGAGCGTGGGCTTCCATTCTAACAGATACAACAAAGTCCAATGGATTTGAATGGACTGTAGAATGCGATAAGGCCTGGTTGGACCTAAATGAATATCTCAATCGACCTCTAATGCCGGTAAGCCCGCTGGCATGAGAAGATCTGTATTTGTGCTTGGCGGTCACATATTCAGTTGTCAGTTCAGTTCTTTGTGCAAAAAGAGGGAACATCATTAGGCCTGTGTATTACGCAAGTCATGTTCTCAATGGACCCGAGAGTTGATACAGTAATCTTGAAAAAAAACATTTGGTCTATCGTAAATACTGCTAGAAAACTCAATCCGTACTTCCGGGCACACACATCTATGCATTAAGCAACACACCGCTTCGATAAGGCATGCACAAACCAGATGCTCCGGAACGCATGCTCAAGTTGACTCTAGAACTTAGTGAATATCGGTTTTGTTTTATACCACGAAAGGTGCAAATGGGCAAGTACTTGGCTGGTTTTGTGTTGAATATTATGTTCTAAGTCCCGTTAATACTGAAACAACACAAAAGCCTAACTAGAAAACATGTTAGACACTCACGATTAACGGTTAAGCAGGAGAAAATAAATGGGCCATGATCTTACTAGAGAACCCAGAAGGTAAATGTTTCTCCAATGCCCTAAAATATAATTGCGACATTACTAACACTGAAGCAGAATTTGAGGCCTATATCGCTGGGTAAAATATTGCAAAAAAACTTCAGATCAAGCAACTCCTCGCCCGTGGACAGGTAACCAACAATTTTGAGGCCCGAGAAGCTAATGTGAAATTGTATCAAGGTCCAATACGACAGATGCTATCGCAATTTGAGTTCATCCAGATCGAAAAATCATGGGTAAAAACAATATACAGGAAGATATGTTATCGAAGATTGAATCAAATTCGTTTCTAGCAGAAGTCTGGAAAAAACATCTAGAAAGAAAGAGCATCGAACAAGGTGTCATGTGCATTGAGGAAACTACCAACTCGATGACACCAATTAAATAATATATTCTCTATGGAACGTAACACGGGGATACGAAAGAGGCACGTCACATTCAAACCAAGGCAGCCAGATATATAGTCGTGGAGGTTCAATTATATATGACGATGGGGCAATGGTCGCTACTCAAATGTGTGGCTCCCGAAGACGGAGATTATGTGCTACACGTGGTACATGAGGGAATATGCGGGGAGCACATTAGCATCAACTCCTTGATAAGAAAAATAATGAGATATGAGTACTTCTTGCCAACGACATGGGATGATGCGCTGGAGGTGGTACGAAGGTGCACAAAATGCCAACTCCACGATGATATACACCATGTTCCCCGGACATAATATCACATATTTGGGGAGCCTATACCTTTAGCAAGGTGGGGAATGGACATCCTATGCCCTTTCCCAATGGTCATGGGGGGACGAGATCACCGACTATTTCATCAAATAGGTTGAGGTCAAAGCATTAAACAACTTAACTATCCAAAAAGTCAAAGAATTCTTTATGAACAACGTGATATGTCGGTTCGGGATAACAGTGATTTTCGTACCTGACAACATAAGGAATTTCGACTAAAAAATTAGAGAAATAAGAAATTAGTTGCGGAGTGAAAGGCTCCAAGCTCTTCATCAATGCAACAATTCATTTTGCAGAGAAGTTGGAAGAACATTATATTTCTTTCTTTCTTTCTTTCTTTCTACTTAAAAGAGCTAGCAAAGATATTATAAACAACATTTAATCATACAATCCAAAAAATATGCAGCAGTAAATTTACAACAATCATGGGCTTATCTTGTGTACATATGATCGATGTTGGAAATGAAACTTGATTTGAATGAGAAAATAGTTTCTTAAATGGTTGGAAAATGTAAGTTAACTAGTGGGATAACATCCCACATGGGTTGCACATGGAAGTGAGATTCACTTTATATTTAAAAGTGGTTTACATGGGTTTAAATTAGCTTGCCAATATTATGCCCCTTGTTCGACCCTCGTGCGCGCCCACACAGGGGGTGCGAATCTAAGGCTCGTAGAAACTGAAATAGCTTGAACTTGTGTGTGGGGGTGTAGCCTAGGCACACGAATGCCGGACAAAAATCGCAGGCCTGATCAACCCACATTTTTGCTACTGGTTAAAATATTTTTTTCTATCAGATAGTTACAAATGAAAGGTTGTGTAACAACGATGTTTATTTTGCATAAATTCGTGCATTTGTAACAATTAGGCTGTGTAACGGCAGAATTCATTATGCTATTAATTCTACACTTGTAACTGTCGTATTTATTATGTTTAAATTCAGAATTTGTAACTACTCTTTCCAGCAATTGTATAAATAAATGCGTTTTTCCAGTGGTTCAATACATTCTTAAATATTTCAAAAAAATTATAAATTTTTGTATCTTCTTGTGTTAATCAACAATCCATATTTTAGTTCACCGGTGGAGCAATTTAGTGCATACCAATCTCTGCCAGACATACCCTTTTCAAACTCCAGCACTGATTCGAGAGAAAGTGAATCTGTTTTAAAAAAATTGTGTCCAACACAAGCCTCAGTTTTATCTGTGTGTTTCTCTGTTTTCCTTTGTCATTTCGATTTCTGTAAACTATTTTTGTTACAATATATGGCTAGAAGAGTAAGACATTACCTCCTAACACTACAAGGAAATAGGGAAACAATGACGACCGTTTCCGTCGGTAATCAGTCGATATTCCTATGTTAGTGACCGATTACCGACCGAAATTCGTGGTCGTGTCTTTTGTGTCACTAAGCCGGTTAATGACTGACTACCGAATGTATTTAGGGTGACTGAAATGTGGGTCGCAATTTAGCTACGGAATAGCGACCGAAGATAATATATTGTTGACTTTTGACTTTGACTAGGCAACGACCGAATAGAGACCGCGTATTCCGTCACCAAATAACGTCGGAAGATCGACAACTTAGTCAATATTGTTGACTTTGACTTTGACTTGGTAACGACCGACGGCCCTCGTTGCGACCCATTTTACCGTCGCCATATAGCGTGGAAGACCGACCACGTATTCAACATTGTTGACTTATATACAGACCGATTAGCGACGGTAATTATCGACGGATGTGCGACCGATTCATATTTATTTGAATTTGACTTTAAAACAATAGCAACCGAAAATCCGTCGCTATTCCGTCGCAAAATATGTTTTAATTTAAAAAAATAAATCTGAAATATAATTAAATCCCTATTATAAAAAACAGCATTACGAAACATAAACAAATCAGAAAAATCCCAAACAGCAATACGAAACAGAAACAAAATCAATAAGATCCCAAACAGCGATGCGAACCTAAAATAATATCAAAAAGATACCTAATAGCAAACATGATCAATACAACCCAAAAATAACATTACATAACCAATATCTCACTAAAACAACAAATTTACACTTTTTATTTATATTACAACACTCACAATCAAAGTGTGCACTTCTCATTTAGATTACAATCAACAAAAGTTTACACTTCTCATATACTCCTTGGTGCATGAGTTGAAATCTAAAAAATTCAAGAATAAAATTAACACTTTCAATACGTCAATTAATTTATGGTAATCAAGTACTAAAAATAAAACAACAAATATTACTCACCTTCAATATGTGGGATTCCAAGAAACTAGTTGTGAAACGAGAAAGAGATTAATAATACAAGAAAAATGGATTAGTAAAAGAAACATTAAGAATTAAAGCACAACAACAAATACATAACGAAATTAATAATTTTATTTTTAATCATTCTAAATCATCCTCCGACATAAATTCATCCTCTTCTTTAGAATTGTGATCATCCGACATAATTTCATCATCATCATCTACATCAACACGGCTCGTACTAACCACAGGTACAACTTCAATTTCCCCCGAGCCGGTGTGCAAGTTGACCAACTTCAGTAACAGTTGGATCAATGTGACTGGTCTCCTCCTCACGTACTTCCTCCTGATACGTTACCGGAACACCAGGAACGTCAACTAGACGTGGATTGGAACGACAAATGCCAACCAATCAGCCCTAAATGTTGTCTTACTACCCGGATAATGTGTGTAGTAGACTTGTTGACACTGGGAAGCAAATACAAATGGATCGTAAACCAAGTACGTTCTTTTCCTATTGATTTCTACAAATTTATATTGAGGATGCACCCTCAAACCTCGATTTGGAGTAGAATCAAACCAGTCGCATTTGAAAAGAATTATTTTTTGGTCAGGTACTCTAGCAAGATCAACCTCAATGACTTACTTCAATTCTCCGTAATAATCTCCTTTAACCCATACTCCGCTTTTGTCGTTCTTTTTCAAATGTTGTGGGCTTTTGTGTGAAATCTATAACTGTTAACAAAGTAACCGGTGTATGACATCACTCTCCTAGACGGGCCCCATGACATATTTTTAACAACTTTTCGGAATTTTTCGGAATGGTCTGTATCTGTTAAGAACAACAAAGGTTAAATTAGTTTAGGCATTCTTAAGACAAGTACATTTCTAAATAATACCAACTTACATGAGTTCCAAACCACGCGGAAAAATTATTATAAACCCAGCTTTGAAGTTCTTCCTCCGTTATCTGCAGAGTTTGGTCATGTACTTCACTTACAAATTTCCTGAATTACAAATTAAATGACTATTATTATTTGGCTACTTTTAGCTATATAACAAAAATGAAGCAATGGATGGATTTACTTACTAAAGGTATGATTTGACCTCTTCACAATTCATAAGGATATAATTCAGGCATGTTTTATAATCTTTATCAGATAATAAAATATTTTCTTTTTTTCCAAATGATCTTCCAGGTAAGTTGTAAATTGATAATACATCTGGTCCACTTGTCTCGTCTTCACCATCATTTCTCCCAATAGTTGTAACTTTTGTTTTCACGTGGGGTTCAAAATAATAACTAAAGAATGTAACAGCTTCTTCAACCAAGTGTGCATTGCAAATTGACCCCCTTCAACTCTGGCCTTGTTTTTTATCTTGTTTTTTAGATGGTGCAGATATCTAATTAAAGCATAAATAGTTAATCACATTGTAAATACGTACATGAAAAATAAAAATGAAGTTGAGATCATAAAGACATTGGTTGTTTCCTCTCAAACGGGTACATCCACCTAAACTATACCGGGCCACCAACCTTGGCTTCGTACGGAAGGTGAATCGGCAAGTGTTCCATTCCATCAAAAAATCCCGGAGGAAATATTCTCTCTAACTTGCACAATAAAATAGAAATAGTGTCATCCAATTCTTGCATATGCGCCACACTCAACTTTAGGGAACACAAATCTCTCTAGAACAGACTAAGTTCAGCCAAGGGTCCCCAAACATTTGCCGGTAGTATTTCTCTGAGCGCTATAGGGATAAGTTTCTCCATGAATACATGACAATCGTGACTCTTCATTCCAGACATTTTCAACTCTTTCATATCAACGCATCGCGCCAAATTTGATGCATATCCATCTGGGAGCCTTAATTCTTTAACCCACTGCAAAACCATCTCTTTTTGTGCCTTGGTAAGAGTGAAACATGTCTTCGATTTCATTGTTTTACCTCGGCCATCGTGTTTAATATTCAATTCCGGCCGACTGCAATACCTTTCAACATCCGCTCTAGCCTTAACATTGTCCTTAGTTTTACCCTTCACGTCCAACACGGTGGTAAAGACGTTATCAAACACATTTTTTTTATTATGCATGACATCAATGTTGTGTCGTATCAGAAGTGTCCGCCAATAAGGTAAGTCCCAAAATATGCAACGTTTGGCCCAACTGTAATCTCAACCCCTGCCTTGCTATTTACCAATCTATTTAGCTATATCGGTAATTTTTGGATAATCTCTAACTCTAAACCACATTTCATCACCAGTCAGGTGAGATGGCGGGTCTGCTCTCTCCTGTCGCAGGCCCTTTCGGAATCCCTTTGCATCTCTTCTAAAATGATGATCAGGTGACAAGAAGCATTTGTGGCAATCGAACCACAATTGTTTTCCGCCAGTCTGCAAATGGAGCGCTTGTGTTTTCTCCATACAATATGGACAAGAGTGAATGCCAGATGTACTCCATCCACTCAATATTCCATATGCTGGGAAATCACTAATTGTCTAAAGTAATAAAGCCCCCAGTTTAAATTTTTTATTTTTGGAGATGTTATAAGTTTCCGCACCTGCACCCCACAGCTGATTCAATTCATCGATTAAAGGCTGCGAGTACACATCGATCTTGTGTTTTAGATTTTGGGGTCCAAGTACAATGATAGTTAAGAAAATTACATTGTTCTTCATACACATCCAAGGGGGGAGATTATAAGGTGTTAGAAGAACTGGCCAAGAAGAATAGTGCTTCCCTGACATGCCGAAAGATGCAAAACCATCTGTGCATAACCCAAGCCTTAC
Source organism: Vinca minor (assembly GCA_026122235.1). Lineage (NCBI taxonomy): Eukaryota > Viridiplantae > Streptophyta > Magnoliopsida > Gentianales > Apocynaceae > Vinca > Vinca minor. The sequence continues at coordinate 6,169,039 of JAOCZM010000134.1, forward strand.
ATTCCGAGGTTCCGCTGCAAAATCGGTATGTGTTCTATCAAAATGTTGCCAAGCTTCTCCATCCCGTGGGTGATTCATTATTCCCTCTTCCCTCTCACTGTCTGAGTGCCATGTCACGTGTCTTGCAGTTTTCTCAGATGCATACAATCTTTGTAATCTCGAAGTAATTGGAAAATAATACATCTTTTTGCAAGAAATATTTTTTTTGTCGTGTATTTTTTTATTTCTTTTTCTTAATGTATCTAGCATGGCCACAAAACTTGCATTCTCTACTCTCAAGATCATCTTTCCAGGTCAACATACAACCATTAACACAAACATCAATCTTTTGATCCAAGGCCTTTAACCAATTTCTTCATTTGGTAAAAGTCGTCTAAAGCATTATTTTGTGGAGGAAGCGCCTCTTTCATCAACTGCGCAAATTTATCTATTGTAGTTTCAGATAAGTTGTCTTCGGACTTAATGCTCAACACCCTAGCAGTCATTGATAGCTGTGAATGGTTTGTACAACCTTTGTACAGTGGGCTATCAACAGCCTTCAACATGTCATAGAACATTTGTGACTTTGGATTGGGAGGTTCTTCTACGTCTCTATTTTTCGGCTCATTAAAACTTGGTCCGGCAGCACAAAAACCATCTCTCGATAATTGTTGTGTGTCGTATGTCTTCTAGAATTATCCATATCATGAGAGGTTTCATGAATAAACGGAATTTGAGGCATTGGAAAGAATGTCTCACCGTGACATGTCCAATTAAAATAGTTAGACACAACTATGTTCATAACAAGATGATACTTGACCATATCAAGTACATGAAAATCCTTATTTTTACAACTCGCACAAGGACACCTAATCCCATCATTTTATACATTAACAGACATACTAATAGCGAAATTCACAAATTGTTTCACTCATGCTATAAATTCTGGACCATGACGGGGTCCGCCATTAGATGTCGAATCCATATACATCCAACTACGATCCTCCATTATAAACAAAATATCTGCATATATCAAGTCTTCATAAGTAAATGCATAATAACTTTGAACCTTATGTTTGATGATTTTGAATTTTTTATGTACTATGTTATTAATGGCATCTTATCTGAATTTTTGTAATGTTCGATTATCAATTGTTTACTGATTGAAAATTAAAAAAGACAATACAAAGAAGCAAAAAACCGGAGAGATAATACAAAGAAACAAATAAGATCCTTCAAAGGCTTCCGAACATTCTAGCACAATGTAATTTACAATGAAATTTTACAATAAAGTTTACAATGAAAGTTTATAATGAAATTTTACAAGGAAAGTTTACAATGAAATTTTACAATGATAAAGAACAATGTCAAGGTTAAAGTGTAAAAAACACCAACAAGTTTATTCCAAGCAAAGAAACCTTGTTCCATCATAAATCAAGTTTATTCTAAGCACATTTTCATAATCATTTATGAACATAAACAAATTGAATCCTTAATTTCGAAAAAAAAAAGAAGAAATGGATAGGAAAATAAACCTAGCTGCTATACTTCACAGTGGTGGTGGAGCACCTAATTCAGAGCGATGGTGGAGGGCCGACGGAGGTGGACGTCGGAGTTTCGGCGGAGGTGGAGGATGGGAGGTGGAGACAGTGAGGGGAGAGGGTTTCACATAAGGGGGTTTCGCAGGGGAGAAATGGGGTTCGTGGGCTGGGTGTTCTGTTTTACAGCAATTTCAAAACGGAACTACGTTGTTTCATATTAAACTTTAGCGACCGCGTTAACTATTCGGTCGCCATTAAAAAGTATACGACGTTGTTTGTGCCTTTTATGTACCGACCGAAGCGGCAAAACGACATTACTTGTTTGACTATTCAAGTTAATGCATATATATATATATATATATATATATATATATATATATATATATATATATATATATATAGAGAGAGAGAGAGAGAGAGAGATGTATTGGTAATAGTAACTAAAATAGGCTAAATGGTTCTATATATCCTTAAAAATCCCGCTATTTTATAAAAAACGGAATCTGGGAAAATATACCGACTGTATTGCGACCGCTTTGACAATTTTCGTCGCCCAATAGCTACATAGCGACCGAATAGCGACGGATGTGAAGATATCGGTCACTATTCGGTCGCCCACGTTAAAAAAATTATAAATTCGAAAACCGACATCATTCAGAATACGAGTACGAACTAATATGAATATTTTAGTAAATATTTGTTTATTAATAATCAATTTTTAAAATTTTAACTCCATCACTTAATGATTCACGTAAATGTACACACAAATGCACTACTTGAATTGTTCTGCTTCGTGTCTATATAGGTGATTTGTGAATAAGTATAAGTTTTACTTGTTTGACTATTCAAGTTAGTGTGTGTGTGTGTGTGTGTGTGTGTGTGTGTGTGTGTGTGTGTGTGTATACTTGTCTGTGTGTGTGTGTGTGTGTGTATTAGTAATAGTAACGAAAACAGGTAAAATGTTTCTATATATCCTTAAAAACCCCGCTATTTTATAAAAAATGGAATCCGGGAAAATATACCGACCGAATTGCGACCGCTTAGACAATTTTGGTCACTATTCGGACTCCCAATAGCTACTGAGAGACCGAACAACGACGGATGTGAAGAGATCAGTCGTTATTCGGTCGCCAAACCCTAACCCTATAACCTAACATAGTCGCTCGTCCGTCGCTAGTCGGTCGTTAAAAGTCCAGTAATCTAGAAACATAATGCTTAAAACACAATATGCACCCTGCCACAATTCAACATAAAACAAGCTCAAATAAATTCAATACCAGCACACAACTTAACTAGTTCACCATTATACAAATAACACAAGTAATACAATAGTGATAACGCAAAAACAAGCACACAATAGTGATAACGCAAAAACAAACATACAATAGTTCAATATTATACCAAAAAAAATACAAAAGTTGAATAATATACAAAATAAACTAGAATATCTATTGACGTCCCAATACATCATCTACATCTAAGGGATCATTGTCATAATCTGAATCTAACTCATCGTTATCTAAATTGCTCAATCTAGCTTCTAGCTCAGCGAGACTTAATATAGCGTCCCTATTTGAAAACATATCAAATAAGGTACTAGCTAATGCCTTATTTCTCTTTTTTTTTTCCCTCCGCGCATATTCTCTGTCTTTATCTTCAAAATTCTTCTTCCAATTTTCGTTCAGTTATGTTATTTTTTGTTCTATTTCTGAATGAGAGAGCGACTGGCTACCTCCTCTCATTGCCTTAACCACATCGGAGAAGGAATTGAGTCCTTGAACTCGTCCCTTTTTTAGCCCGCCCACTGCCTCAGCAAAGAGCGCAGTCTGAGTCGACAAATCAGGAGGAGGCTGGCCTGCTTGAGTAGCTTGCGACATTGTCATAAAGAGAATGGAACACTCCCTGTCAAATAAAATGCAAGGTTACAGATAAATGCAAGTAAATAACTAATCTAAACAAAGGGGAACCAGTATTGAAATACTTACAGACAGGTGTCTAGAATCGTCATCAACATATTCCCCTATCTTCGAGCCGGTATGGTGTTGATGACACCAATCGTAGCTATCCGGAAATGGGGTTGAATGTCCCGCCTTCTTTTCCTTTTTACAAAAAACATTGAAACATTAAATACGTAAAACAAAACACAAAATTTTAATGAATTTGAAAAATAATTCAATTACCAGTCTCTGGTGACGCTCAATATGGCTAAGGGAACCACCCGTATGCTTCATTGGGCCTTTGCCGCGCCTCCCCTTCTTCCGATTTATTGATGCCTGTTTAGACTTGGCTTTAAATTCTGGAGTTGCCCAATATGTTTTAAGTCGGTCCCAATCAGTGTCAGAAACCCATTTCGGCTTCTTATTCTTTTTCCGATTGTCACTCATGATACAACTGAGTCTCCTCTTAAGTATCGTGCGCCAACCTCTCTTGACGCTCTCCTCATGCTCAGGATCCCATCAATAACTTTTACGTTTTTTTAAATAATGTTAGAAGATTAAAATTGATAGACTTGTAAATTCATTAAGTTTCAAATACACTTACCGTAAACTCTTCCCACCACATATTTTCTTCTTCCATGGGTACATCCTTTATTGTGCTATATTCTCCCTTGAAACGACCTTGGAATATACCGGTAATGGAGGCGGAGCAGCTAGAGCTCAATCTAAAACTATAATAGCCGTGACAAAATTCAATTAGACATAATATTGATTATAAGAATTATAATTAACTTCATTTATAAAGGAGATAAGTTTGAATCCGAGTATCTAGTTCAATCGGTGCTCCACCAGTACTGGTGAGTCGCTGAGCCTCCTACAGGCGTAGACTCGGTGGGCGGTGCTTCCGCGGACGTATCCCGAGATACCTGTACATCGACAGACTGTGACGGAGGTGTCATACCGGTCACAGGGGCAGATATCGGTGTCAACTGCAAACCAGATGATGAACCTGGATGGGAGGTAGTGCGTAGCAGACGCTGGAGTCTGACTAAATGGTAAGCACGATCTAATTGTTTACTTTGGAGGCATCTCTGAAATATAGATTAAGCGGATTAAGAAGCAGCAAATTACCAATCGTTTTATAAGATAAAAAGTTTGTTCTTTGTTCAATTTGATCATTGTGTATGAGAGGAGTCTTTGCTCAATTTTGCGTATTTTGACATGTTTACCCTCATATTTATTCATACTTTAATTGAAATCTTCACTAGACTTCAACATTAGAGATTGGAATATAAAGACTTGTAATTTTGTGATCCACACTCAATTAATCTCTGTGAAAGTAAATAAACAAACATTCAAAATGTCAATGATGATCCAACTGTTATGTTCAATCTTTGAGAGAGAGATGGGGGTGTACCAAACATAAGAGTTGGTATTCTACTGTTGTAGTTTTCGCTCCAACGCCAAATTCTTGGCTTTGTCAGTACTCTAGATGTCTAAAATTATGCATCTTAAAATTTAACATTCGTAAAACTTTTAACTAAGTGAGGTATCTTTTAATTTAAGATGTTAATTACATAAGTAATTTATGGAAAAGTATAAGCATTTAATTTTAAAACAAAGCAATTACTTTATGGTACAGAAACTAACCATAAAGTGCAGACCATTCTTAATACTATTTTAAGGTACTGAATGCAATTACTTTAAATTATGTAGTACTACTAATCAAGTATTATGGAAAAAATCAAAAATCAAAATCAAAATAAAAAAACAGAAGCAAAAAATCAGAACTACCAAACAGAAGTATACAAAAAATCAGAAGCAAAAAACAAAAGAAAAAATCTGAAGAAATTTTAAAAATAATTTCAAAAAGAAGCAAAGCAGATATTAATTTAGGAAAACATTTGTGAGCTTTGTAATGACTGTAATCCGAGTTAAAAGGAAAGTCTACCAGAAAGAGGCGGCAGCGTGGGAAGAAGGAGGCGGCGGAGACGTTGTCTCAGAGCTACATCGTTTAAAATTAGAATTTTTTTTAATCTAAATATTAATATTATTATCTTAAATAGAACTAGTGGCAAACAAGTTCTATTTATGATAATAATATTAATATTTTGATTAAAAAACATCATAATTTTTTGCTTCCTTAATTTTAATGTAATGGAAGTATTAAATTTAGGAATGGAGGTAGTATGTCGTTAGAGCTTGTGACTTTTCAGAAAAACATCGCTAAATTTGAATTTTATACGACGTTTTGAAGCGTCTGTTATAATAATTGTTGATAAAATCAACATTTTTATGTTAGTTAGTGACACATACATTAAATATTGTTATAAATAGTTATTTTTTGCGACTCATATAGCGACATTTATATACAACGTCGTTAAGTCATGTGACATTTCATACAAACGTCACTATGTTTGTATTTTATACGACGTTTAATAACGACATTTATAGTAATTTTTGTTCACACCAACAATTTGATGTTAGTTAGTGACAATTACATTACATGTTATAAATTATTACTTTTTGCGACTCGTATAGCGACATTTATATACTATGTCGTTAGATCTTGTGACATTTTTAGATAAACACAAATAAATAGATTATATTTCTGAAATATTTTTTAAAGAAAAATTAAAGACATTTGATTATTAAAATATTAATGAGAGTGTATTAATTTTAATTTGATTCATAAAAAAAATCAAAACATAAAGAGAAATTAAAATAAGTAAGGTACAAAATCTAAAATTCCATTATAATAAATATAATAGGAGGAGAAACACATAACAGATGATAACTTAGCTTAGCGGCCAATTGCATGACTTACTTGCAGGAGGTCGCGAGTTCAATTCTCATCTTTTTTTATTAAGGAGAAACTTTATTATACATTATTCAAACGTGACTAAACTGGACGACCCGACTTGTCTAGGCTCCAACTCGGCTTGACTTGGCTCAACCGGTCTGGTTTTAAAATTTACGAATGTCGAAATAGATATCTTGTTGCGACTATTTAAAAACATCAGAATAACTATTTATTCACGATATTTACAAACGTCGGAATAGGCGACTTGTTGCGATTATTTACAAATGTCAGCAAAAATACTTTTCAAAAACCATAACGACACAGGCAAATGCGACATTTGTAATAAATATTGATATAGATCTGTATCGACGTTTTTTCCTTATTACGACATATAACAAACGTCGCAATAAACCTTTTTTTTTGTAGTGTTCTCTGTGTTGGAGAGAAACCACAATAGTCCAAGCAACCGAACAAACAAGATCAAATATGCTTGACAAAATATCTCATAAGCTTGAATAAAAACGTAAGACACCAAACAATAATTCCAAAGCCCCTAGATGACAGTTGTGAATGCAGCGGAACAATAATAATGGAGCAAGTAAATGAAAGATAAATCAAGCAAACACAACACCAAGAATGTTACGTGGAAAACCTCTTCAAATCGAAGAGTAAAAACCACGGGACCTTCGGGTCCACTCCAAAAGCTTCACTATAAATCAAGATAGGTTACAAAAGAGTATCTACACCAATATGTGTAAACTCAAACCAACAATGAAGCTAAAACTTCATCTACTACACAAAAGATATGAGAATATAGAAAAATCACCTCAGAAAACAGAGCATTGTTCTGACAACTATACCTCAAAATCCGCGTGTAGAAATCCGATATCCACCGTCCAGAATGTAGCCCTATCAGTCTTCTACCTCCAGTTAAAATTTGAGACCATTACGAGAACAAATGACCGCCCGATCGGAAGAAATCTCAAAACTGCGCAGGCTGAAAACTGGGATGCGAAAATCCCTTTTTACTCTCCAACTCACTGCCTCTTCTCTCTCTTAATTTTAATAATATGGCCAACAATAGGACAAGGGTTTTATATCACTTTTGGGCTTGGGCTCTTTTTCAAGACCCACATAGGAGGGAAAACATTATGGCCCAACACTCTGCTATGCTACCTACTATCTCAATTGCTACACTCTTATTAGGTTAAATCATAAAAAATATTATTCTTAATACAATATCTTTGTCTGAACTTCTCTAAAGATATTTTGGATAAAAATGGAGTGCTTTTTACTGTTCAGTGTACATGTATTTGAGAATCATTTTTTCGATTTGGATTGAATTTAGTTAGAGAAATTTGTTTGAACAGGCTTTTATTTTCCATTCAAATTGGATTAGAATGGAGAATTTGGGTCTAAGTAGCTGTCGAAATAGAACCTTAATATTTTACACTGCCAGTCGTCCATTTTCTTTTCGTCATTAAGTATGTTGCCATCTATCTAACCTAGCGTTGGAGTGAGCCCCTAGAAATTGGCCCAACAGGGTGCAGGGGATTTGCATGGGCCTGGCCCACTTTTTTTCAATCGGTCATGACATGGCACCCGAATTTGGGGGACCAACATTTTTTGGCAAGGACGGAAGTGGGACTTCCGTCCTCCACCACCCGAGACTGAAGACAAAAAATTGCAATCCCCTCTTTTTCCATTAAGGGCAGGAAAATCCGTTTTCGATGGAATAGTTGAATATTGTTAGCATACTACTAACAAAATTAAGTGTAAAATAAGACTTTTGACGAAACGGACTTCAATAATAAGAATATGGCAGAAAAAATAATGGAATCGTGTATTAAATAAATAAAATTGTTTGTATAAAAAATTGGACGAATATAACAAATGTATTAAATACAATGCAAAAACAATGTACGGTTGCGAAGGGGTGTATCTGTGGGTCCTCCGCGGGTTAGTCCGGAGATAGTAGGTGTCGCCGGCCCTGGTTCGCACCGCACTACCATGCTCCGTCTCGACGAATTCGGCACCGTCGTGGTCGATTCGTAACGTCTCCTCAGGGGAGTCTGGCTGGATCTGGAGAGTCTGCTGAAGTGTCTGTGTCTGGTCCAGGTCCTGTCTGTACGAGGGCGTCGAAGCAAAATACATGTCCGGCTGTTCCGAAGACGAAGTCCCCGCACCAGGATGGCCCCCCGTTTGAAAACCGGGAGAATCAGTGACTTGGCTGGCGAATTGGTATTGAAATTGAAGGGGTACATCTAGCTGAGTCCCATACTTAGCAAATGAGCTCGGGTCGGTTGCTCCTGCGCTCGGGACGGACTCAGCCTCACCGCCAAGTCGCCTCGGCGCCGCGCTGCAAAGTGTGCTCTGCGTTGCTTGTCGACTCCGACGAGTACCACCGCCTCCCAACCTCAGCTCTACCCAAAGCAACACGCTCCTCCCAGCGTGTGGAAGGTTGCGAAGCAGCGAGCATCTAAAACATCGGCGCCCGTGATCAGCATGACACCGACTTTCCAGCAGCGACGAAGGCATCCTTAATCGTTTTGGCGGCCCAGGTGATGAGTGACTTGTACTCCGAATTTGTTCGAGTGGCAGGCATCTCGAACTCTTCCAAACGATCACCCCTGGGACGACTCCTCACCCGTAATGAATATTAAATTTATCAAATTCAAAAATTAAATATGAACAAAGGAATAAGTACACGAATAAAAACTTACCAAAATGTCCTCGGCTGTAGCGGTGGGTTGAATTCCCATCGTGAGTGGCCTCGGGTCCTGATTTTGGGGATTTGTTATGCAGTGGTCCGTAATGCGATTGTACCAATCCATGTACTCGGGGGTTGGTGCAATCACATTACCAATGGCGGGTGCAGCGGCCTTCAGTGCATTGAAGCGTTGGGCCCACATAGTTATGTAACTGGAGTGGACGGTCTCCCATTTGTTTGTGGCTGACGCCGTGACCGTGTGGAGGTCTCGACCCTCCTCTGTGCCCTCCGTTCCTGCCGGGATTGGTACCACCTGGTGGAAGCCAAATTGACGCATTACCCTGTCGGGCAGGTGGTACTCAACGATCTCGAAGCAGATGAGTGGCGTACGGGATCGACACGTCTTAAAGAAGTCAAAATCCCGAGCCACCCTATCTGCATATACCCCATCTGGGTAAGGCCTCCACATGAACTGTAAAAAAAAAAAAAAAATTAATTGTTACTTTACTGTCAAACAAATAATTTAACGGAAAAACAAAAACATGAACAATGAAATTGACTCACCCCCTTGGTCTCGGTCATCAAATCGAGCTGCTCGCGAAACACCAACAGCTGCGATTTCGGAGTGTTGCGGAAACTCCGGGGGGCATTCCACCTAGCCCCGTGCGGTCTCCCGTCGGCTGGGATCTCATCCGGAATGTCGCCTCGGTTCTCCGGGCGGAGAAATGTAATACGCTCCCACGCCCACAGCTGGTCAATACATACAAACTTGATTATTAAATATTTAAATCACATAATCACATTTAAATTTAAAGGCATCTATACAAACCTGAATAAGCAAGCAACACCCGCTAATGTCCTTGGAATCTGCCATGCACGAGATGCACATCTGCCAGTACAAATGCGCGAGAACACCGCTGGCCAGGAATGCGTGTCATGCTCTAGGGGACCGTCGAGGATTAGAAGATATCGCATGTTGGCCCGGGACCCCGACTTATCGGGCAAAAGAAAAGTACCCAACAGGATGAAAATCAATGCCCTAGCCCTCTGTTGTACCTGGCGGTCGGTAGCATCATTTCCTAAGGGCTCACTAAGATGGGCATACACCTCTACCAGCTGCAAAGTGTTCCCCCTGATTGCAGCCTCATTGGGTCTAAATCCTAAAAGATTGTAGACGTGATCAACCCATTGACCCTTGGTGTAATTGTAGCGGTGACTCAACGACACTACCTGGCCCCTGGTGGGTAGTCCTAGAAGACAGCCTACGTCCTCTAGTGTGATGGTCGCCTCACCGCAACGGAGGTGGAACGTGTGGGTCTCCGGGTGCCACCGCTCAACTAATGCAGTCACGAGAGCGTGATCTACATTCATTTTACCTAACCTACAGCAACCTCCTAAACCTACCCGGTCTATTATGTCTATTACCCTAGGGTTGGTTTCTCTACTGTAGGCGGCGTAAAAGTTCCCCGAACTTTTAATAACCTTTAAAGGTTCGTTCATTGTCGCATCTCCTAGCCAGATTCTTAAGGATTTATGGGATGGTTATTTGTTCAAGACGGGCGGATCGAAAGGACCGGGCTGAAGATGACGGGTACGGCCATCTATACAAAAAATAATATGCATACAAATTATCAGGAAAAACACAGGTGATTTCAACAAATATACTAGTGACATCGATTCACAAATCACAAATTACCAAAAAAACAATTTCAAATGTTGTCTAATTCCCTAAAATCACAATTTCTTTAAATTTAATTTTGCACATTCACAACATCTCCGCATTTTCACAAGTCTACATGCATAGATACACAAATTACCTAATTCACAAAACCCTAAATTCAAAGATATATCCAATTCACAAAACCCCTAATTTCAAAATTTGCCATAATTTAAAAATTATCCAAATTCACAATATCAACAATATCAACATTTCACAATATCAACTATTTAAATTCACATTCTTACACAAAACAAGATTCAATGCTAAAGTATAATGTTTACCCAAAAAAAAATCAATTTAAATTTTGAAATTACCTCCCAATTAAGAGAGCTTGAGGGAGATAAAGGTAAAATCAAAGAGGGGGCGGTGGTTGGCGGCGGCGATGATGAGCGGCGGCCGGCGGCCTGTATCAGAGGCGGTGGAGAAGGGGTGGCGGCAGCGAGTGGGTGGTTTGGGGGGGAATTTTTTTTTTTTACTTAGGGTAATAAGCCGACAGGGAAGAGGAAAAGGGGTAAAAACTCGGGTGGTGGAGGACGGAAGTGGGGGCCAAGACGGAAGTGGGACTTCCGTCCCGGTTGACGTGGCAAAAAAGGCTTCGGTGGGCTGCCACGTCAGCAGGGACTGAAGTCCCACTGTCTCGAGGCCGGGATGCAGTGGGACTTCCGTCCTTGCCAAAAATGTTGGTCCCCCAAATTCGGGTGCCATGTCATGCCCGATTGACAAAAAGTGGGCCAGGCCCATGCAAATCCCCCAGGGTGCAGAGCCTTAAATGAAAGAAAGATGGTTGTTTTGAGTGAGTCATTTGGTTTCAAACCAAAAATATGGGTAATTTTTCCAAAAATATCTGAACCAACGGGTGATCATCGGTTTGCAAAATGATCATGGGAACAAGAAGTATAAACAAGTACGAATCCAAAAGAACTCCTAAGAATTAGGAATTTGAAAGATAGACACACCAGAACACATGCCCGGCTACAAGGAGGGTTAAAGTGCCCTACGGAATAGGGTCTTCGAAAATCGAACGCCCCAATTTTTTATTATCTATATATACATGTGTGTGTATTTTCTTGAAGAAATTTGATTGTTTTTAGTTTAAATGTTATTATTATCTAATATATAAATTAATCTATTAAAACCTAGATCAAATCTATAATATATAAAGTTAGGGCAAGTTGAGGTAGAAGTTTGAGGGAGTGACATGTGGCATATTGTGATATGTGGCCCAATAAAAAACTTACATGTGGCAATGCAAGCTCTCTAAAATGCAAAAGTTGTTGTGCTCCAATAGCTAATAACTTAAGCTAAAGTCTTAAATTGCTATTGAGATAAAATATGAAGTAAGAAATTTTATCTCTATATATACACACACAAACAATAAATGAGTATTAATTATAACATACAACTAATGATATAACTCATGTATTAATGTTAATTGAATTGGAAAAGTTTGAACTATAATGAATTATAATGTTTCAAGTGACTTTTGGAGTTCTTATTCAGTTAAGAGAATTTTAAAAGGCATGTATTAATGTTAATTGGAATTGGAAAAACTTTAACTATTGTTAGTTATGATGTTTCAAGTGACTTTTGGAGCATAGGATGTCGGTAGCCAAGTGGTAAGGCTATTCCAACTCAGCCGAGAGATCTTGTGTTCGAATCCTGTATGCCTCGAATTCCTAGGTAAAAATAAAAAAAATAAAAAAATAAAAAGTGACTTTTGGAGTTCTCATTCATGCAAGAAAATTCTATAAGAGTTAATTATAAATTATAACTCATGTATTAATGTTATATGGAATTGCAAAAGCTTGAATTATAACTATTTATAATGTTTGTAATCTATTGCTAAAGGCTATAACTACTTATTTATAAAGTTAAGATTTCTATAGTTAATGACTACAATTACATATTTATAAACTTCATTAGTTATATTAATGAACGAAGTAGAAGGGTTTTGTAACTTTTATTATAGTAATTATATTTATTTATTGTTGCTTCTTTTTAAATGAAAAAGTTGAATGGGTTTTTTAAATAAAAAAGTTTAATTGTTTTTTTAAGGGAAATTCGCCTGTTTAGTCCCCCGAGAATTTTCGTTCGACTCAGTAAAGTACCCCCGAGAATTTTAGGTCGACTGCAAAGTCCCTCAATGTTTAATTTCGACTAGTAAAGTCCCCCCAGAATTTTCGTTCAAACTTGTAAAGTCCCCAGAAAATTCTCGGGAACCCTCTATATGCAACCCGTAAATAGATAAGGGACTTTACAGTTTGAAATTAAATAGGTAAGGGGACTTTACAGGCTGAACGAAAATACATGGGGGACTTTACAGGCTGAAATTAAACATTGGGGACTTTACAGGCTAAACGAAAATTCTTGGGGGACTAAAGAGGCTGATTTCCCTTTTTTAAATTAAGAAGTTCAATAGTTTTCAATTGTTATATTAATGAATGAAATAGAAGAGTTTTGTAACTTTTATTATAGTAATTATATTTATTTAGTTCATTAGTTATATCAATGAAAGTTAGTCCAAGTTGAGGTAGAAGCTTCATGATGTGACATGTGTAATTTTGTGGGATGTGGACCAATTAGAAACTTCCATGTATAATAAATAAGTAGAATACATTAGTTGAATTTCACAGTTTATAAATCTATTAAGTGTGCTAAATACGTGAATATTTAAGTTTTTAATTAATATTGTAATAATTAGTATTAATCTTTACAACTATATATAGGTACTCATTTACATAGAAGAAACTTCTATTATATAACTAATAATAATTAACAACAAATATATAATAGCTAAAACAATAAACTAAAGTAGTATAGTTTAAAGCTGAATCCGACAAATATTAGTTGTAGAGCTTTCTACAATATTAATAGATTATCAAAGTCGTGATGCAAATCTCAATATATTGTCATTTCATTATAAAAAAAATTCAAGATACTGTGTAAAGGAAATTCAATAGTTTTTCCCAGCTTAACCATCAAGCAAAAAAAATAAAAATGTACAGGCAGGAATTTATGCAGATCAAATGATAATAATAAAAAGTTTTAAAAGTCTTGGAATTTAAAGAGTAAAAAAAGAAGGCAATTAAGTCTCGGAATAAATACTTAGTCAAAGTAATTTATTATAACTTTTTTAACAATTGATAACACGAATAATTATATTAAAATATACATGTATCTATAATAATTATATTCACTAATGTATCTCTTTTATCAGTTTGCTAAATATTCATTAATTATAAATAACATTGTAAATCAATATTAAAAGTACATATTATTAATTACATCTATGGAGATTAAAAATTGAAGAGTAGTTTTGAGTCTATTAAAATCTCCACCAATAAATAAAGAACACAATTATATTACGTGGTATATGTATTGATGATAATTAAATTGAAATGTACAAAATTTATAACCAACACTTCATATTCTTTAACACTTCATCTTCTTTAATGCTATTAAATTATTAATTTATTATTATTAATATCATTACAAAAAAAAAAAATAGGATTATATAATCTAACAAAAAAACTTATGTCTTTTCATAATAGAGTTTAGAGAAATCGAGAGATTAAAAAATAGAAAAACATATGAAAAGACACTGGAATTCAAAGAGTTAATTGACGAAAAAATAAGACAATTGAAAAATCGGTGGAAATCAAAGAGACAACTAACCTAAATAAAGAAGAAGTTGAAAAGCCAATAGAAACCTAAGAGTCAACTCTAAAAGCATAAATAGCACAATACATAAGATGTGTTACACCACCTCATTTCTTCGCTCTTCGGACCTCCAATCATCAGATAATGCAAATTCCAACATGAAATTGCAATTTGCATTATAATACTTTGATGGATGACTCTAGCTAAAAATATTGTAAATATTAGAGTAGATATTTTTAAAATTGTAGACCGTATTTACTCATTGATTTTTTGAATGCAGGAGCTTTGGATTTTTCCTTTATTATTATTTCAAGATTTCAGCACCAAGTATCAATAGATTTACTTTTTGATTTTTACTCAATAAATTTATATGTATACAAAATTAATGATTTGTTATTTTAGATCAGATTTGAGGACTTTGTCAGAGTATCGTGGATTCACGGAAGTTTTTGAACAAATAAATTGCATAACAAAGCATATTAACGCATGAGAAAGCTTCTCAAAGGCTCCAAATATTTGGTCCAACAATCTAGGATGAGAAGAAGGTAGAATTTATATACTGAATTTCTATTTGTTTATAAGAATGGATTGGATTGGATTGATCATACCTTTCTAATGTACACATGAAAATAATGTTGATAATTTCTCGGAATCCTTTGACATGAGTCATGTGTTGTAATTGTATGTATTATTTTGGCAAATGAACATGTTTTTATATTTTTTCTAACTTAACAATAGGACTTTTGTTTTGTTTTGTTTTAATCCACTGAAAATCCTTCCCAAATATGTCTCCAATTGCAAAATAGAAAAAGGTTGAAAAAATGGAGAGATGTAGACAAATTTCTTAGACTAAGAATATGCATTTAAAAGGAAAAGAGAAGAATAAATGATTTTATAATGTGAAAGATTTTATCAATTCATTAAAATAAAAAGGATCATGTATATTGTCTTGAAATTAAAATTTCATTAATTTTCTATATTAATCTTCTGTCATATATACCATTTGTTGTATGATAAAAATTCATATTTTTTATTCTACAAAAAGAACTTTTATTTTACTGTGACTAAAAATAGTATTATTTCGAATAACACTTAGAAAATGTTCCCGTGCGTAACCTAGTAGATTATGAAAAATCATGACTAATGTTGTTTGCTTCGGTTTTGAAAATCCGAAGAGTATAATATATTTTAACACTTTTTATAATTTGCACTTTAAAAAATTTAGGGGCCTAACTTTGATAATTAGCACATAGAGACTCAATATTGTTCGAGACAGGCCTGCCAAAACATATGCATTTATGAGAATCTCAAAAGGAATATTTATCAGGAGTCTCTTTAGGATTTTTTTCTCCACTGTCTCTTCTCTGTCCATTTTTCTCCCCATTTCTTCCTCTTGAAGTTTCTTCATTTCTTGGTTTCCATGGCTAGATAACCATTCTCTACCCTTTTTTTGGTGTCCTCACCCCTACTTTTGGCCACGAACATCGATGAACCTCCCTAATGCGTTTTTCATCAAGATTCAAGACTTGGGGCGAGTAGATCGGCTAGTTGGTGGTAAGATACGGATACCCAGTACTGTTCTGGGCCCTTTCTTGAGTTTCCACCTCTTTTCTAGGCGATTCTTTAGATCGTTGATAAGCTCATATTCTCCTGAATCGCTATCTATGAAAGAGGTTGAAACCAAGTGCTTGCCTCTGGGGTTCAAAAATGGCGATGAAGATGCTGCGGAGAAGACTATCTTTTGTTTGTTTGTTAAATTAATAGTTTTAGTTGCTTCCCACCGCTTGAGGTGTGGGTTTTTATCCGTTACTTTGTGTAACTTTTTTTTCCTGTCTTGGTTGTCTTTCTTCCTTCCTCAACTCTTCTCTTTTGTTGTATTAGAGAAAGAGTTTGGCAACTTTTTCGATTGTAATGGCCCAGGCTATTTTATTATTAATGGATAATCCTTTATTCATAAAAAATAAAAAAAAAAGAGTCTCTTTAGGATTATAATTTTTTTTTGTCTTGCGTCGTTAAAAAGTAGAAGGAAGAGAAAGAAAGACGCAACTCAATCAATACACAATAAAATTGTTCTTCAACGTGTCTCCAGTCCTTTAGGCAGAAAGCCACCAACCGGGGAGTTCAATCCCGTCGTTTAGGTTAGATTAATTATCTCTTGGATTTGTTCAAAATTAGTTCTTATTTCTTTAATCCTATAATCATATTCCCTTATAGTTAAGAAATTCAATTTTTGCGAAACAAATCCCTTATAGTTACATTATTCTTAAAAAATCACGAATTCGTTACAATTCAGTTCGTTATTAGTCCTAAATTAGTTCTCAAGTTATTAGAGTCTTGTTGAAGCCAGATCAAGAACTCACAATTTATTTTCATGATACTTAATTAAGATATTTTTTCAATTTTCAATAAAATTAGTGACGCGCTCAAACACTATTAGTTCAGTTAATTTAAGAATAAATAATCCAAGTAACATTTACCGAAATAGTTAAGAAGAAACATCTAATAAGCTACTATAAGACTTTCTAGGCGTCTGAACAAACTTCATAACTCACGACCCCTCATTTCCTTGTTTCTTTGCTGCATGTACCGTGACTTTGAATGTTTTGAGCACATCATGAACGACCAGATACGAAGACAGGGGCGGGGCAGTCCCCCGAAATTTTTCAAAATATTATTAGGTATAGTAAATTTTATATGTAGTTCGGTATATTTTATCAACTTCGCCCCCTAATATTTTTTTTGCAATTTTTATGTGTAATTCGATATACTGTTGCAGTTTTGCCCCCTCCCCCAACGCTAAATTTCTGACTTCGTCCATGTGAACGACCCAGCTACTGTCGCACTCTTGAGAATGTATGTTAACCGCATGTTGTTTTAATGCTTTTTTACTCATAAAAATACCCCTATTATTTTCAGTAGAATTTTTTTTTTTTTTTTTTTTTAAAAATTGACTAATTGTTAACTGACATTTTAAGATCTAACCCACTCAGGGACAAAGCGGCCTCCAAGATTTTTAAAAATACTACTATTTATCGAAATTTTATGTGTATTTTGGAAAATTTTATCAATTTCGCCCCCCAAGAATTTTTTTTTGCCTTTTTTTTATCACCCCCAAGAATGTTTGGAAATTTTTTACCAGTTTCGCCCCCACAACACAAAATTCCTGGCTTCGTCCCTGAACTCACTAACCCGCAAATTGTTCAGGTACCTAAAAATAAAATAAAAATGTTTATAGACTCAACTCAGCAAACGCAAAATGTTAAAGCCATGATTTCACCAATTTGCCTACTATTTTCGTAGATTTTGCTTCCATATAAGAAAATTTTGAATTCACTACTTTTTCCTTTTCCTTTTCTGAAAATCAATTTGCTACTTTTTCTAATGAGATTCTCTCATAGAAAGGAAAATCTTGGCCGAATTCATAATTTCTCAGTTTGTGTAAATCCTTTCGTTTGCTTTTTTTCACTCTTAGATGGTTGATAAAACATGAAGAAAAACAGTAAAATCTGTAAATTTCATTAAAGAAGAAAAGAACTCGAAGCTCAGATTATATATACAATTAGAAAAAGGTTATGCTAATAACCGCTCTAAGTTAGAACTTTTAGATTTGGGGTGGAAAAACTGTAATGGGGCGAACTTGATCAAATTCCGAACTACATATATAATTTATTATATTTAGTAGTATTTTTAAAAATTTCGGGGGCAACTGCCACCACCCGTCCCTGTCTTCGTTACTGGCTGCTGTCATCCACAAATAAAAAAAAAATAAAGGAAAATATTGTATACAAAGTGAAATAATAATTAGTTAATTTTTTTTCTATATTTCTTATACTAATTTATCTGATATATTGACAAATTATACAATGAGATTAGAACCTCCATTCAATGAGTTAAAGACCTACCAATTTTTTTCCAACCACATGTACGGCTTAATGATTTACACGGAATATTCTTGTTAAAAAAAGTGAAATAATTAGCTATCGGGACATGACTAATGGACCAATTCACTCTAGTCAACTTCTATTTATTTACAAATTGGGCATAATCTATCTACACCAAATAACTCAACCCAGATCCCATTTATTGGTCCAGTCTTACTCGAAGTCACTAATCCAATCCACTCCTGAACCACTTATTTCCTTCTTGCAAGCCCAACTGCTCATTACAAATTCTGCATTCTTTTTCAGATCAATTCCAACTTACATTTCTTTTTTCTTTCTTGATTGTAACATCCCCACTGTCGATAATCTCACATCAACCAATTTGTGAGCATATTTCCAATATATAAGGTTTGAGAAATCTTCTACTTTTGAGAGATTGAGTTAGGTTTGAGACCATTTTTAACCTGGTATTATAGCCACTAGTTCGATGTTGAGCCTAATTGATATTCATGCTCCAGATGTCCAACAATGGGTGTGAGAATGTGTGTTGAAAAGAGCTATCTTTTGAAGGATTGAGTTAGACTTAAGTCAATTTTTAACACCCACAAGCTGGAATACCAAAAATGTCAAACAATCACAAACACTTAATCAAGTAACTAAGAGGGGTGTATTCAATTCAGATTTTAAAATATTTTAACTGATTTTCAAAAGTTTATGAATTTTGCTGATTCTATGGATTGTTTTAACTTTATGCAGACTATACACAGATTCTATTAGATTGATTTATATGGATTTCTTTTGATTTATAATGTCTATAGATTATTTGAATAACACCCAAAATAAAGAAAAAACTTATTAATTGATGTATTATATAGATCCTACGAGGTTGAATTTTCAAAGTCAACATATGTTAATCGTTATATTTTGGAATCAAATTATTTTGTTAAAAATTTAAAAAGTTTGGTGGTGTGTCTTTGATTTTTTTCGAGATCACGAAACTACTGTCATTTTTTTGATTTATTTGTTCAAGGTTTGTTTAATTTATTTACTCATATTTTTTTCTTTGGCTTAATTAATGTATTTTTTGTGATGGATTTTGTTTGAATTATTTTTTCCCTTTGATTTTCTCTTTCAGAGAAATGAAATCTATCTTTGGAAAATAGAAATTTGTGGTTAGAAAGAGAAGAAATTATTTTCTTTTTTTAATTTATGTTTGAAAATGATCATGAAGAAAATTGTTTGGAAATAAACATTTCATATTGAGTTTTCTAACGATGTGAAATTTTCCTCATATTTTTTGAGTTTGGACATTTCTTTATTTTTCTTTTAATTTTAAAGAAATGTGATCACTACAAAATTTATAAATTCAGATAAAATTATTAAAGACATCTAATTTTAATATTAATGAGAGAAGCTCAAAATATTGAGGAAAAACAATAGATTTCTCAATACACATTTAGATATAATAAATCCATCAAAATCCTCCAGTTAATGAAATCTATGAGAATCTATAGAGTTTTGAATACCAACAGATTTCAACAGATAATTTATAATCTGAATTGAATAGCTCTACATTTTAATGGAATTTTTAAAATCTAAATTGAATACCTTAATGTTTTAAAACTCCTTAAAAATCTTATAGAATTTAGATTGAATACACCCCTCTAAATCTAGAGATGACTATGGTCTCATGTCTCCCTGTTTTCCACAAAATGAAAATTAGGAAAAGTAAGAAAAATGAAAATGAAAAAGATCGTCCAACCTGCAATGAAATTGCTATCAGAGGACGCTCATGCCTTGATTGCCCGATCATGAATTGCTCGCAGAGAAAATGAAATTAACTTTCAATCTGAAGAATTGAGAAGTACTGAAATTAGGTCTTTCAATTTGCTGAGGGTTCTTTGATTGATTCTCAAAGATTAGCATTTGCAGAGGGCTACTGACAATAATTTCCTTCTTCCTACAATGGTCTGCATATGCAGTGGGAGACATGACACCATTTATCAACAACAAAACAGCAAAGAGATCATGCCCGGTTCAGGCCGTCTCGAACAATATTGAGGCCCTGTGTTAGTTATTAAAGTTCGGCCCCTAATTTTTTTTTTAAAGTATAAATTATAAAAAATGTCAAAATATAATACAATTTTCGGATTTCCTAAATGAAAGCAAACAATAGTAGTCATGGGTTGTTTTCATCTATTTGATCTAGTTTTTAATAGATTAACATTATATTAATACTATTTTTTCATGTAATTTAAAAAAAAAATAGAGAATTCATACATTTACTTGATGATCCTAAATTCTGAAGAAAATACAAAAAATTCTCACATTTCTTCAGCAAAATATACATATATGTATATACATGTAACAAAAAATTGGGCCCCCAATTTTCGGAGGCCCTGTTCCGTAGTGCACTTTAGCCCCCTTTAAAGTCGAGTCTGGCCCGGTTGCAACCCGCATGTACCCGTTTGAATATATTTTTTTTTGTTGGTAGAAACAGATACTGCAATTGATTACCCAAAGGGTCCCAAAATAGGATTAGATTCGTTACAAATAGATCTAATAAAGTAAGCCCCATGGGCATCCCCCGCCACTAGTTGGCTTACAAAAAAAGGGGTAGATTGGAAAGCAGTAAATACAAAGCAATTAAAAAACGATCCCCTTTTAGCGAGAGAATCTGCACAAGCATTCGCCTCTCTATAGACGTGTGATACACTAGTCTCCCGTATCCTCCCTAGTAGCTCCCTGCAATCATAAATAATAGAAGACAAAAGATGAGTGCTAATATCAGCATGTAATACAAGATTGATAATAACTTTAGCATCAAGCTCCACTTCTAGTTTTTAAAATTAAAAAATTCGGAGACACATCTACACAAACTTCGTATAGGAATCCAAAAAGAAACGATCCATAATCAAGATTAACACCATGAGTATCGTATCCATATAATTTTGCACTTCTCGATAAATATAATATGTTTTGCTATTTTAAGCGGTTATTTTATTTTGGGTAGTGAAGAACTTGTTATCCTCGCATACCACTGTACTAAATATCGATTTCAACCTGTTTTCCTTTCTCGTTTTGCGCTTTGAAGTCCTTATTCTCGATTACAAGAGGAAGACCAATCGCTCTTAGCCACTTCTATGTGCAAATCCAAATGGGGTAAATATTTACTCAGAGTAAAGCATAAACCTAAAAAGATGAAAGAGACCCACTCATGAACAAGAACTGTCACTGGAATTGAGATCTTATTCAAAGAGAAATATCTCAAATATCTGGAGTTCCTTTTTGTATATTATATAGACGATACGACTGTAAGGACCACAACTGAGAATTGTTTGATCGTCTTTCTCTAAGGAAGAGGCGAAATACAATCAACTTGAATTTGTTGGAGAAATTGGTTTTCTCAACGAATTAAAGTGTTATTAAAGTGTCGTGAGTACATTTTTTAGCCAATATTTTTATATGTTACACCGCTCAGTTTTGAATGTTATTTAGATTATCACGAAGTGGGTTGCGCAAGCTTGGTGATGATATATAACATGTGAGAAAATAAATTAATGGTGTGAATGATAAATTGGTATAAAGTGGGGTGGATGAAATGTGGGAATTGGGTTTTAAACCCACATCCCACTTGGGATACTCATGGAAGTGAAAAACACTTTATAGGAAAAAGAGGTTACATGAGTTTAAATTGTATTACTAATATTATGGCTCATGTAAGAACCTCATGCTCGCCCACACAGGGGGTGCATGTTGAAGGCCTGTCGATACCGAAATAGCTTGAACTTGTGTGCATGCGCGATCTGCATACACGAATGTCAGACCAAAACTCACGGGGTCTGATCAGCCTACGTTTTGCTACTGATTTGAATTTTTTGGTATTCGAATTTATTGAGATTTAAACTGTAACATCCTGTGTATTATGGGAGTATAATGGCTGGACTGTTACAGCTTCTGCAATTCATTTCAAATGAATGTGGTTGACTACATTATACTTGTGTTATGGCTGAGCAGTTACAAGGCTGGATTGGCAGCCTATAAAAGGCAGCTCTGAGCAGCCAGAAAAATCATTCGAAATTCCCTTCTCTCCATCTGCATTCTGATATTTTTTCTTCTGCACTTGCATAATATTCTGTCTGAGAGTTCTGCTGTTTCTTAGTCTGATTCGAAGGTTCTGTCTCTTTTGCTTCGCAGATACAGAAGAGTTTAGGCGTTGTACCTTGGGAGTTCAGTGTTCAAGAGGGTCTGAAGCTGATAAAGGCTGGACATATTGAACTTAAGGGGAAACGAAAACTGTTGTCTCGTCCAGGATTAAATCCGAAATTCAGTAACATTTCTGTGTTTTGTTTACTGATGTTTTGTTTTTTTTTAGATTTTTTCAGTCTTCTAAACTGTTTCATTTATACTAGACTGATATAAATATAAAAACAGTAGCAATAATATTTTCAGTGAATCAGAAATATTACAACAGAATTTGTGATCACTATTCAAAATCTTAGTGAAACACTTAATTTCTTGTCTCATGTCTACTTTTCGTGAAAAAATTACCAAGTAAAGTGGAGGGTTTTTTCAAACAACAAGAGATCATGGGTAAACTACTCAATCAAATGATGTTGAGTATGTTTCTCATACCTTCTCGAGAAATAAGCGGGCTATGTCTTCGAAAAATAGTGCTCTATTTCATATAAAATTTAGCGACCAAGTTCTAAATATAAGTTTGGAAGGAAACATGAAAAAAATCCAACCGAACTTGGTCTGTTTCTAAAGGAGAAGAAATAATGGTATGAAATCGTAGTCGAATTAAATTTTATGAACGATATTTTGAAATTAGTTTAATAATTTTTTATTTTAATTACATATATAGAAGCTTTAAGAAGAGCAAGAGAAAAATAATTTTTTTTTTTTTTTTTATATTTTTTATGGGAATCGGGTAGCCCAAGTGGTAAGGCTACCCGGCCACAGGATGGAGGTCCCGTGGTCGATTCCCGTATCTCCCCTTGTGGGGCAAATAAATTCTCCTCTTTGTGAGGCTAAATTCCCTCCCCAGGCATGGGGCATGCTACAATCTCCCTATCTAGGGTACTCTCCGCTCTTCCCCTTCGGGGCAATCGCCTTCGGGCGCTCAAAAAAAAAATTCTTTTTTTTTTTTTTGCAGCTCAACCACTTATAGAGCCTTCCGAGTTAGTCCTGAAACTTCAAAGTAAATGATTAATTTTTAAAGATTATTTTTGTACTTTTTGTTTTAATTTTTATAATTGGCTTCCTATAATTAAGGATGGAAGCTCCACATCCTCCTATATTTAAAGATATTATGGTATATAAGTTGGAAAAAAAATTTCTACTCCCATTCTATATCCCGTTTTCTATTCCACGAATATATGTTTGTCACGTGTTCACATTTCCCATACGGTTCCACTATTACTTTTAGGTTATAATTTTTAAATAAAAAATTAACGCATGTCAATTTCTTATTAATGGAAACAAGGAATGAGACATCGTACGAGGATATATGATTCCTAGCCATATGCGGTAGGAATCTTCTATTTTCGTTATGTGTTCCATTTCCTGTACCACTAATAAGAAATTGACATGTGTTATATTTTTAGTTAAAAAATTTATAACCTAAGAGTACGTTTGGTACGCTGGGATAGAATGGAGATTCCAACTTCTCTTTCCATTCCAGTGTTTGGTTTGAGCAATTTAAGTTGGAAAGGCCACTTCACGGGAAT
Source organism: Vinca minor (assembly GCA_026122235.1). NCBI lineage: Eukaryota > Viridiplantae > Streptophyta > Magnoliopsida > Gentianales > Apocynaceae > Vinca > Vinca minor. The sequence continues at coordinate 6,193,002 of JAOCZM010000134.1, forward strand.
GAAAATTACAGGAAGAAGCGGGAAAAAAACCTATTTAATGACCTTTACAAGAGAAGTTGGAATCATCAATAAATAGTAACTGACATTTATACCCTCTTTTAATTATTACGTTAATTTTACATAGCAACGTATTCATAGTTAGTCATAAATATTCTATTTCACTTAGTATAATTTCATAGATGTAATTTTACAAATATTTCTTTTTCTTAGTAGTAGTTTTTAATCTATTTTTAAATTTAAAAGTAAAGATATTTTTATTACTATGTTGACATTTTAATAAAAAAAATATGTTTCAACAATACATATAGTTATATATAAATATTTTTGATATATAATGTCAATGTTGTTCAAGTAAGATTTTGTAAGGAATGTATAATTATGTTATTATCTTTAGTATATGCTAAAAAGGCATTTATGTCATATTGTATTTAATTTCATTCCATTGTGACATTAAAATATAATTTTATCAAACACAGAAAAAGAATCGATATTTCATTCTAACTTTGCCTTCCAAATATTGGAATGAAAAGATGATTCCGGAGTCATTCTAGATGGAAAGAGATTCTGTCTGTAAAAGAATTCCATTTCATTTCATTCCAGCGTACCAAACGTGCTGTAAAAGAAATAATAGAACCCATCAGAAAAAAGTAAATATGTGGCATTTATCTATTCGATGCGATGGAGAACGAGATAGGATGGAGACAGACAATTTTTTTCCCATTATGGGAGGATATTCCCTTTTTTCTTCATTGAGGCTAGGCTTAGTTGTGCATGTTTGAATCTTGACAGCCGCAGTGTGGAAATTTCAATCCTCCAATGTGGGGGTGGCTTCTTGCGGTGGGCTAAGACAAGACCTCCCACTAATCGAGCCGCTGGATCACCTTGATTTACATCCTCCACAATTTCTGTCGGATCGGAAAGTGAAAGCACCGTGGATGTGGGTATCACCTTTTTGTAGGAGGTAGGAGGCTAGGCTTAGTCATTGTACCTAACTTTTTGCCATTGTTTTGAAACCCGGACAGGACCAGGCTGTCGGATCGGTCGGACCGTCGACCGGACCTCCGGGCGGTCCGGTTATGTACTAAAACTCGGACACGCTAAAAACCGCTCTAATTTTACTGACCCGCTTGACCCGGCCGGTCGGACCGGTCGACCCGAAAACCGGCCGGGTCACAAATTTTTTTTTTTTTTAATTTTTTGTATAAAAAAGTGAAGAAGAAGAAGAAAAAGGCAATCAAAATATTATCACATAAACCCTAAACAATAATTATAGTACAAACAAGTCCTAAAAAGTTTATTTTCAACGTCTAATTGGTCGTTGGACATTAAAAGTAAAGGAGATATTTAAGGGAATAATTAACATAAAATATATCTGAACTAGTTTTATATCAACGAGATGTTTATTTGAAATTTTTTACATTAACAATATTTTTTATTAATAAGTATATATTATATATTTTTTTTAATATTTATGACGTCACCGGGTTGATGAACGGGTTGATGACGGTATGACCAGTGACCCAGTAACTTTTCCGGGTCGATGTCCAGTCCGGGTTTCAAAACATTGCTTTTTGCACATAACTATACTTCATGTATATTTCTTCAATTCGAACAGACCCATTCCAGGAAAAAAAATCTAATATAGATTTGGCCTTGTGGGGGACTGGTCTTACAACCCTCTCACATGAATTGTGACGGGATTTACTTTGCAGGTAAACTCCACTCCAAGTCATGTAAGAGGGTCGTGGGTCCAGTCCATAATGTCGGATCCATGCCAAAGTGACCCATTCCAGCGGGGTAAAAATGTGGATTCTCAATTTTTTATGGAGCGAGTAATTTTTTATTTTATTTTTATCTGAAAGAAAAAAAGGAATAAACTCACATCCCAAGAAAGATGACTAAAGAAAAAGGAAAACAAGCAAAAAGGAGATAAAATTCGAAAAGAAGAGAAAATATCAAAGTAGAAAAATCAGCAATATCTTGAAAAAAGATCAAGCCTAACTTCAGCCTCCACCACATAAAAACCCTCTAAATCAAAATTTGATGAATAATATGGCAAAAAATAAAAAATAAAAATAATTTGCTAGCAAAAACCACAACATACTATGGCTGTTCTTTCGAGTTCTCTTCCAACCTTTTCATCATCGTCTTCATCAATTAAGCTAAATATATTTCCAAATAACGCTCATAGCTTCATATCATTATCCAATTTCACCTCTAAATTCCGAATTTTTAGGTTTACCACATTCTCCTATAGAATTTCCTCGCGAGGAAGATTTACCGAAGATGAAGATGAAGATGAAGATGAAGAAGTCGAGAGATGTAGCTTTGACGAAGCAGTTAATCTTTTTAACAGTAGGGATTACTATAAATGCCATGACGTTCTAGAAGCCCTGTGGAACAGATCCCAAGAGCCAACACGAACTCTTGTGCATGGAATTTTACAATGTGCAGTAGGTTTTCACCATCTCTTCAATCGGGTAACTTATTTTCTTTTTATTGCTTAATAATTGCCTCTCTCTTCATTTTGATAATTTGTTCTTTGTTCTTCTGCTCTAAATTTGTTACCCACAGTAATTTCCGATGTAAAAGTAGGTACAGTTGAAGTAGATATTCTGTGTAGAACGGAATAACTTATTTTGCAACCCGGTTACGGTGAAGAACACCAATTTATTCCGCAACGTGCAGAATATTTGGTGGCCGACGGATCAAGAATCTAACAATTGTAATCATTTGAGATTTTGAGAGTTAAAATGTTTTGTTTTAATTATCTTACTCAAATGATCTCCGTCGTCAGATTAAGCAGATTCTTAATCCGTCGGGCATCAAATATTCCGCATAGCGCGAAAAAAACTGGTGTTCGACACGGTAGCGGGATCGCTTATTTTGACATGACAAAATACATTTATGAGAGAAATTGATTTTAATCAAAGTTACCATCTTACTTTTACTATTAGTTAAGAAAATTAATTGTGGGATCATGCATTAATTGAGTTGAATTCTCATAAATTAAGTAAGCTACAAAAGTTAGTGTGGGAACACTTGTTCTTGGATCTTGATTCCTTTAATTAAACCTTAGTTCTTAAATTAAGGAAGTTAGTAGTAGATGTTTTATATAAACCCTCCATTTAAAAATACAATGTCTTTTGCCCTTTTGACATTTTTGCATACATGTATGTATTGAGAAAGAGGGATCGAGTGATATCTCTTCTATTATATTCTCTACCATATTCTATTAATATATAAAAAATAAGATAATTTTATTTATTGTGAAAAATAGAGTATTAATTTAAGAAAGTGAATATTACATTTTGGACATCCTAAAAAATAAATGTAAACATTTAATTCTGTACAAATGCAATATAAAATCAAATAATTTACCCCTTTCTGCTTTTTTCTTTCTATTCTCCAAACCAAAGTCACATTTGATGGTGTATTGTTTGTCATCAGTTTGGATACTCAATAACGAGAAATTTTATTTTGGTAGGTAAGTAAGTTTAAAATTTACATAAAAGTTAATGAATATAATATACGTAGGTCAAAAAGTCAATTCTCTTTCCTATGAATTTGAACTCTTAGCCTACGTATATTGTATTCAAATTTACTCATCTACCAATATAAAACTTCTCATCTATAACACTCTCTCTAATATTCTCTATAACTCTATAATTATAAAAAATTCATTTATATATTCTAAACTAAACTAGATAAACTTTTGCGTGTAAACAAATATAATTAAGAATATTATAGAAAACGTTACAATAAATGACACAGAATATCCGATCTAGTTTAGCATAACATCCCTACCGGTTTATAATAAAATGAAGTCCAAAGAGAAATGATGCCTTCAATTTACCTCTTAACTTTTAAAAAAGTAAAATAATGTCAAAGAAAATATAACTCTCTAATGGTTTTTTTCTAAAATCAGTATCAAAATAATCTGTTTGAATTCTCTATACACTACATACAAAATATATGTACAATACATCTAATTATAAGAAAAATATTTAGTATAGATTCTAATTAAATAAGTAAACTCTAAACTTAGTGCTTGACTTTACAAAGGTCTGTGCCCGAAATGACTCACATATTATTTGTGTAAATAGAATTTAAATCTTTGTCTTCGCCGAGTTCTTCTTGCTTTTACCATTATCTGATATCGATGAAGATATTGTGGAGAAGACTATTTTTTGTTTGCTTTTTAATCTGTTAATGTTAGTATTAGGGTTTTCTCCCCACTTAGGATGTAAGCTATTTTCTATTACCTTATGTGATTTTTATTTTCTTTGTTGGGTTATCCTTTCCTTTTGTAGTATTACAAAAAGAGTTTGAGAATTGTTTTAATTGTAATGTCTTTGACCTTTTATCAATGATGGATAATCATTATTTAGAAGAGAGAAAAATAATAGAATTTGGTCTTTATTAGTTTAGAATTTTATAATTGGCTAGAAATACTTACAAATTTATTTTCACGTGTTTAGAACCACAAAGGTGCAATGATGGAGTTGGGAGAGGGGCTCTGTAAACTGAGAAAAATGAACTTTGAAAGTGGACCATTCCACCAGTTTGAGAAAGAAATTTCTGCAGTCTTGAATTTCATTTACCAGACTCAGTTAGAGCTTGCTGCCTGTGAGTATACAATTCAATGCAATTTTTGCTAAATAAGAATTTACCATTAATCATAAAATTGTCAAAGTCATTATAATCAAAAGATGAAACGAAAATAAAAGAAAAATAAAAGTTATACAATGGTGTAAACACCATGATAATAGATAAAAGTTCACACCCCGGACTAGATAAAAAAACACAAAAAACAGTAGAAAAAATAAATACATGATAAAAAATTTCGCAGCAACTTCTCCGAGATCCTGGAACAACAGTAGCAAACTCAGTTTCAACACCTTTCTTAGAAATCAACAATCTACGAGAACATGGCGTATCAACGTCACATAGATTGTCTCGAAAAGATGTAGAAAACTGAGAAAGGACCCAGAACAACTCCGGGTTTAGAGAGAAACTTCAGATCTGGAAGGATCTGAAGTAGATCTTGCATTTGAGTCTTGAATCTTGAATAATAATGTCTTGAACAAATTCCATCACGATTTACGTCAAAAGAAGGGGATGAGGACACAAAAAGTGGAAGAAAGATGCATAGATCCAACAAAGATCCTACTGAAAGTCGGAGCTTTTAGTTGGATCTAGCCATGAAAACTAAAAAATGAAGAAAACTTCAAGAGGAAGAAGAAAAGAAAGAGAAAAAAGAGGAACTAATCAAGTACAATTCTTTTTTGCTAAATAAGTACAGGGCATGTTAATTCTTTTTTGCTAAATAAGTACAGGGCATGTTAATTCAATTCAATGCAAATTTACTTTTGTGCTTTTTCATATCAATCTTTTTCCTTTCTAAAGCAAAAGAAGAACTGAAGAGCAATTTTGGAATTTTCTCTTTTCATTGAATGAATGAAACAGTAGTGTACAAATTACTATTTATAGTCTAAATATCTAGTCAACTAATAACCCAAAATATCTAGTCAATTAACTAACAACTCTAACTACTTGCTGAATAGACAAATACAAGTAAAAGACTAATTTTCCCTTGATCCAGTTTAACTGCTTTCAGTACCGAGTTGCAGATTGCAATTCTGTACTTCAGTATCATCTTGCTGTGATGCTTTATTCCTGTGCTGTTGAGACTCTAATGCATTTGCTTCCTCCTCTTTATCCTTCATTCTTGACAGCCCCCACAAGATGCAGTTTGGTACAAGTTAAACAACCCTAAACTCCTTACCATGAAATGAAACCTGTCTGCTGAAAAAGACTTTGTAAACAGGTCTGCTAACTGACTGTATGTAGGAACTGGCATTGGCTTTAAAACACTTTGTTGATACTTCTCCCTCACTACATGACAGTCTATCGCAATGTGTTTTGTTCTCTCATGGAACACAGGGTTCTCTGCAATATAAATTGCAGCTACACTATCACAAAATAGAGGAGCAAGTTTACTTTGTTTCACCCCCCAAATCACCTAGCAGATAAATCAACCACAGCACTTCACATGTTGCCATTTCCACGGCCCTGTACTCAGCCTCTGCTGAACTTCTGCTGACAATTTGCTGCTTTTTAGATCTCCATGAGATCAAGGAATTCCCTAAAAACATACAATACCCTATGACAGACTTTCTAGTCTCAGAACAACCAGCTCATTCAGTGTCACAATAGCCTTTTAATTCTAAGGAATTCTGTGATGATAAGAAAATTCCCAGGCCAGAAGTGCCCTTTAGGTATCTAAGAATCCTGTGAACTCCCTTCTGATGTAGAACTGTTGGTTCATCTAGGAATTGACTCAATTGTTGCACATTGTGAGAGATATCTGATCTTGTGACAGTGAGATAAAACAAATTACCAATTAATCTTCTATACTTGGTGACATCCTAAAAGGTTCAGAGTCCTTATGTTCAAATTTTACTTTTGGATCCATTGGTGTGCTTGCAGGCTTGATTCCTAGGAAATTCTCCTCATTAAGCAGATCCAAAATGTAGTTCCTTTGACATAAGGTCATACCAACTTTATTTCTAGCAACTTCAATACCCAAAAAATACTTCAACTCTCCCAAATCTTTAATTTTAAACTCAGCATGCAGAAACTGCTTTACCATGTTAATTTCCTCCATGCTATTGCTAGTCAAAATAACATCATCCACATAGACCACCAAGGGAATACAATTTATTTTACTGTGTCTAATAAACAAATTGTAATCATGTAAAGATTGCTTAAAACTAATACTAGTCAAAGCTTTAGTCAATCTATCATTCCCTTCCCTACTAGTTTGTTTCAAGCCATATAAAGACATCAACAATTTGCATACCTTTGAACCATTGCCATAGCCAGGTGGTAACTTCATATAAATCTGCTCATGAAGTTCACCATGAAGGAAGGCATTATTAATGTCAAGTTGGTGAATGATCCACCCTTTTGCAACATATAAAGCCAATAAAACTCTAATTGAACTCATCTTAGCAACAGGAGAGAAGGTTTCAATGTAGCCTACCCTTGGTTGAAATATAAACTCTTGACCTTCTATCTTTCACTATAGCTAATTTTAAACTTCGAAAAATAATTTCAAGTAAAAATAGAAAATAACAAAAATACACAAATATACAGTAATGTTAAATTTACTACACATACATTTTGGGGGAAGATAGCTATCTATTTATTACAAAAATAAAATAAAATAAAGGGATATAAGAAGTGAAAATAAGACTTGTTAGTACGCGTGGATCAAGAGAAGGGGCGATGCCCAGACAGATTTTTCCCAATGTCAAACAGGCCAAAGGCCCAGAATGAGACGAGTCAGAGATCCAAAATGACTTCATTGACTGATCACCGAGCAAGAAAGACGCTTTCATTTCAGGTCCGACAACTCTATAAGCGTGGCATCAAGTTAGGTTAGGCCAACCGCCAACCTCAGAACACATTTTGAGAGAAGAGAACTATCTATTTATTACAAAAATAAAATAAAATAAAGGGATATAAAAAGTGAAAGAAGATTTGAACCCCAAGACTTTTACTATTTGGGCCATCAGCATTAACCATTGGGTAAATGCGTTATGGGCATACTTAGTGATATCTCTCACATAAAAAATTAAAAACCATATTTAGGGAGTATCCTTTTGTTTTGTTGCCTTTTTAATCCTTTTTTATTTTTGATAAATACAAAACCAAGACTTCTTCTAAACATATATGTGTGGGTCAGGATACAATTTCTCGCCACCAGGGTCATATTCCCTGCTGAAAAATAATTTATTTTTAGTAAATATGGTGTATTCTTATTCCATTTAAATGATATGTTCATGAGTGACTCCACAAAAATAAGGTAAATTAGCGAGTGACCCACTGCTCTCACGTCTTGTATCCCCAATGGGTTACATCTTTGTGTTTTTTATTTCCCAATAATATCCTTGTAAACATGTGAATTTATATCAGGTACAGATGATTTATGTATTACAATGGATCAATCAGAAAGATCCTATCAACTTCTTGGTGGATATGCAGCTGGTGAGCCTCTTTATGGTGTTGTTTGTGACCAAGATAACATTTTCTATGTTGTTTTTCAATCAAATAAATTTCTTGCCTCCGATGAACAGCATAAGATAAAACTTCCATTTCTTCAGGCTTCAGAAGACTATCTTGTGAAATTAGAGTATAATTGACATTTATGTTGATTTTGGTGTGTGAATATAGCTTATGATAAATATGTATTTCACAAAGAATAGAAGAGGAATGAAAATAGAATTTGAAGTCAAAAGTAAATGTGTAATTTTGCAAGTCATGTTGCAAAGTCTGTAGTCATAAATAATGGCAAAAAATCGTCCGTCTCGTTCTCTATCATATTAATAACAAATTGTCATGTGTTTATTTTTCTTAAGAGTTTCATTATTTCTCTTAGGTTATAGAAAACGGGACAAAGAATGGAGACTGAGGATTCTTACCGATAAATAATTATGCATAACATATGCTTCACATTATTGATATTTATCCAAAAGTACAGTAATGATATTATATTTAGTATTTGCAGGGTAATCATTTCTTTATTTTATTTTGTTTTTGTCTTTTAACTTTTGAGGAACCAGGTGAAATTATTCATCGGGAGCATTCACATAAAATGGATAACAATATATCAAGACCCCTCTCTAACCTTAAACTATTCTCATTAGCTAGAAAAACTAATCTCGCTGAGCAGAAAATTAGTGTAAGTCTCGAAATTAAATGTACATTTTGTAAAAAAAAAAAAGGGAAAGAGAGAAAATTGATAATTTAATTCCAAATAGATGGAGTATAAAAAATTCCATTATAGCAAACTATTTGTTATTTCTCTTCACAAAAATCAATCTTTGGGGTGTATGCAATTAGGATTTTAAAAGACTATTTATGGAGTCCAGTAAATTTTAATAGACTATTTAAAAATGTAATGACTTGTAAGATTTTTTATACTCAGAATTTTTTATGTTCGAATTTTAAAGATTTATATCATAAGAATTTATAAGATTTGAAAGGATCACAAGAACTTTTTATTTCTCTATTATTAGAAAAAATACTCTCCTTTTATAAAAAATATGAGAAACTCTAGAACCAATTCTTTTATGGTTCTCTCTTCCTTACCGTAAGGATGTTTTTTTTTTCCTAACAATATTCTCCTCTTATGAAGAGTCTAAGTTTACAGAACTCTTTGGTTCTTGACTAAGAGCAACAAAGTTTACAACATCTCCCCTTAATGGATTTTAGATTTTCATGTCAAAGACATTATGAGAAAAAAAAATCTAATTTGTTATCTTCGTATTGAAAAGATTGTTATTGTAGTTAATTACTGTTGGAAATGGAGTGTAATTTGAGTGAGAAAATAGTTTCTCAAGTAGTTGTAATGCCGGACCAAAACTCATGGGCCTGATCAACCCACGTTTTGATACTGGTATAGTTGGTTCATTGGATAGTCTGATTCATTGGATGAGAATGAATAGACTTTAATTGCGACCTTTGAACTTGAGAGATACATGTATTGTTGAATTCATTGGATAATCTTGGAGAGGATGAACACACTTTAATAGTGTATTAAATAGAGACTTTTGAATTCAATACATTGTGTTCTCTAAATGTATCTACTTACTCCTATTAGCCTATAAATAGAGGCTCTTTCCAATGATTCAAAACACACAATCTCATATACTTTGAAAATACTACTGATTTTTAGAAGCTCTCTAAAAACTCTCTCTTTGTAAAACTTTCGGTGTTCATCAACAAGTCCTAGTTCTAGTTCGCCGGTGGAGCTGTTTTGTGCAAACAAGTTCTACGTTGTCGTTGTATCCTGGGAGACAGACGCTTCACGAAACTCCAGCACTTATACAGGAGGAGGCGAATCTGTTTTAAGGAAATTGTGTCGAACACAAGCCTCGGTTTATCTTTCTGTTGTGAACACATGTTTTTCTTCTGAGAACACATGTTCTTATTCTGAGAACACCTGTTTTTTACTAGTGAACTCTTGTTCATTGTTTATCATTAGTTTTTCTGTAAACATCAGTTTTGTTTAGTAAACATCTGCTCACTAACTATTGTTGAGTTTGTATATTTCAGTTGTTATACATGTTATATCCGATTAGTGCCAACAATCTTAACAGCTGTTGTGGAAGGCTCTTAATAGCTGTTGTAGTTAAGGATTACCAACAATTACATATTATAGTTTACGTGTAATTAATAAGTGAATGTTGATTCTACGTTCAGATAGTTGATAATCCTTTAAGAACCAGGAAACAAGATGGCGAACCTTCTCCACTCCAATGCATGATTTTATGTTTAGATGGGAAATGTTGTTGTCATCAACCATGAATTCAAGTTCTTTGTTTTTTCCATAAGTATATATTTTTATTATGTAACTAATTTTGCTAGTTTGGTCATCTTTAATAGGTATTACACCGATGATGGCCTAATTCGGATGTTTTGATTTGGTTAAAGGTTAGTATCTCAATCTTGGATTCAATATATGATTTGTTTTATTTTTTAATAATTTTTTATGGATTGTTCAACTTTCTTTTTTCTTTTCTTTTCTTTTTTTGAATGATGGTTTTCTATCAAGAGAAAGAGTAGATTTGAGCCTCATATCCTTCAATGAAAATATTAGAGTATGACATCTCTGAAGTGATGCTTTTAATTGTTGCATTCAGTTTGTCCATTTTTCTTTTGTTCTTCATCTCCAAAAACTTTTGGAGTATGCTATCTCTAAAGTGGTGCATAAGATGGCATTCAGTATAATCAACATGATTAGGTAATGTGACTTTTATTGAGAAACTCACAAATGTAAGAGTGAATACCGAATGATTATTGGATCAAATAATATATAATCAAAAGAATTAAGCATAGTCCTATACTATTTCGATTAATGTTTTGATCCAATAATCACTACACTACTACTATTAAATGTTAATCACCTAATCATTTTAGAAAACATGAAGAGACTACGTATTGTGACTTCATTTTTCTTTTGGAGCCATCTAATTCATGAAGTTATTCAACATTGTGTGTTCCACGTTTTGAGATAATGCATCTTCTTCTATGAGAGTGAGCAATTTTCTGCTCAAGTTTTTTTCGCCAAACTTGCACTGCTGTAAGATTCATTTTAGTAAAAAAAAAATTCACTAAAAAATAAAATTAGTCTATTAGTATATTGACAATCTTTTAAGAAAAATTACTTTTGTAAAAACTCTGTTGGGCATGGCTAAAGAACTTAATTCTTGAAATCAAATCTAAATTAAGTTTTTGCCTAAGACTTATAGGACATAAGTAAATCAATACATATAACAGAAAAGGTTACCAGAAATTAGGATTCATTGTACCTTACAATCAAATAAATTGAAACATTTAAAAGAAAAATTAAAAGTGGCTAGTAACAAAAACTCGTTAACTTTAATTTTTCAGAAAACAAATAAGAAATGACATAATGGTGAATTTAGTCCCTATTATTCATGGTTTTCGCGCAAATGGTCCCCAATCTATTTTTTTTTTTGTATAACACTTCCCAATCATTTTGCGTTTGGAGGTAGTAGTCATTACGTCCACTTCAGTTACGGAAAAAATGAATTTTGATTTATTTTTTTAAAGTTGTTGCGAAATGACTATTTTACCCATTTCCTCCTTCCCCACCCTCCATCTCCAACTCTCCTTTCCCACCCTCCATATCCACCTCAACTCAACCCAGTCCCACCACCAGCCCCACCCTTCGTCATCCCTCTCCGCCGCCGCGGCAGCGATGGAGTGTTTTTTTTTTTTTTTAAACCCACCGCCACCACCATCTGAAAATTCAATCAAATTCACTCAAGAGAATCCCCAAACCCCTTCTTTTTTGAGAAACCCTATAAATTGACATTAAATTTGGGGAATTTTGGGGTTCTTTATTTATTTATTTTTTTGCTGAATCTTGATTTATTTCTGATTTTTGTTCTTGGGTTAGTCATTTCTTGAAGGTTTTTTTTTAAGATTGAATGATGTTTGGGTGCTAATTAATTGTGGGATTTTGTATTTGATGAATTGGAATAATATATATATATATATACACACACACACACATATATACTTGCAATGGTTGGAGAAGAAAGGTTGACTGCAACTGCCACCACCACATCCCCACCGGAAGTCCTCCATGGACCACCACAAAAAATTAAATCAGGGACCAAAACAACCAATCGCAAATTGTTAAGGGATGAAATTCACCAATTTGCCCTAAAAATTACCCCAAACCTCCTTCCTAACCAACTCTCTCCCTCTTCTTTACACCCTTACCGGCCACCGCCGGAATCTTCAAGCTCACCAGAATCTTTTGTGCTTATTTTTGTAAAAAAGTTTTTTTTAAACAAAAAAAAATCTTGAAATTTGAAAGGAGGAGATCAAATTTTCATTATTTTTTGTGGTGGGTTTTTTCTTTAGTGTAATGAAATTTGATTGATGATGAAGAAGAAGAGAGGTATGAGTGTCTCGGGGTGGGTTGAAGAAGAAGATGAAGAGAGAGTTGGTGTGGATGAGTCTTTGGGTAGGTTGAAAAAGAAGTAGGGTGTGGGTGGGGTAAGTTTAAAATTATTTGAAGGAATGCCCTAATGGAGTCTTTGGGTGGCTTGGTAGTGGAGAAGAGGGGGGTGGGGAAGGAGGAAAGGGCGGCGGAGGGGGATGACGAAAGGGGAGGTTTTGACCGAATTCGAATTACCAAATTGAATTCGAATTCGGTCGGAATTCGGTAAAAACCGAATTTTCTCACCCCTAGGCCAATGTCTATATAAGGAGGTAGTAGAGGGCGAACCGAACCGAACCGGAGCCAGAGAAATAATTTGGCCTCCCTCTTTCTTTCTCTCTCTCTCTCTCTCTCTCTCTCGGAGCTAGTTTTGCTCCTCCTTCTAAAGCTGGCGATCTTAGACTCTCTCACCATATTGCTTTACGGGGACTAGAGAATATTTTGGAAGGTCGAAAGGTTAATTGTATTAAATCCTACGCAGCCGTCTCCATAAGAGTCGCGACAATAAGATATGCTCTAACATTGTAATGTTTAAGCTCCCGAATTTCCGCTGCGCAATTGTTACTACTGTGAGATTGTTCCCTACACAGACTTCTATCACCGCATTCATGCCCCACTGTAACTCTGTAATTTTATCTCCACCCTTCACCTACACCAATATAGTGTTCTACGATTTCCCAGCCTTTTGTTCTCATTTCTTCTCATTAATGTCATTACGACTATTGGAATGAATACAAAGATGAACATGTCCTTGTCGTCACTACTACTTAGATCAACCAGTGCAATTTCTCTTCTTACACCGCACCTCTGAAACCGTCGGAGCTTCAGTACGGATTGCATTTGGATTCCAAATGCAGTACGTTCTCGTAGTAACTTTGTCGAGTTCGCCAACCAAGAAAAATGAGAATGACGATGACGTTCTCTTACATTTACAAAAAGCTTCCTCAACGGTAACAGAATTGATATCAGAGCTGGAGATGGCTTTCACATAGAGTTATCCTTCTCCAATTCTCCATTGGTTGTTGTTGGTGGCAAATAGTGGAGGTCGGTCGTTGAGTTTGAAACCTGAAGAAGGAGAAGAAAATTAAAAAAAAATGGGATTACCCACTCTATATATGTATTTCATGCATTCAGATCCTATTCGACTCCTCTCAAAAGTTGACCTACGTTTGCGTGAAATTAGAATGATGTCTTGATTTGAAACGAAATGTCGATTTACAAAGAGTATTTTGGGTTATGTTAACTTTCGAACCCTGATTTGAAATTTCGGAGCAATTCTAGGGACAAAATTAAGATTCACCAAAAACAAATCCATAAATTTTCCCAACCAAAATCCTGTCTTAAGGACAAATTTACCTGAGAATTTTTTCGTTGAAAAAGTATCCTCTTTCAAAATAAAAAAATAAAAAAGTATTCTAAGCAATTTTATTACTCTCCGTCCCAGTTGAATGTTTCCTATTTTAATTTGTTCCACAATGAATGTTTAGTTTCTCAAAATGGATATACTTTCTCCTAAACTCCATAACTAACATCATTTTTAAGGATGCAAATTCAACTAATTCATGGGGTACTATTATTATTGATGAAGATATTATGGTAACTCATTTTAGTCAATCTACTCTCCTTAATATTTAGGGTTAAATTTAAAAAAAACACAACAAAGTTCACCCCAATGATTAATTGGGTATTCATTCCTCCAATTTTTTCAATAGGGTACCCAAATTAAATTTTCACCCAAAAGGTAACGGAGGATATTGATTTTTGATTTTTTTTCAAAGTACATTCTTATTATTACCCAAAATACCCTCAAACCCAAACCTCTAACCTATCAAATATCTAGTTTTTATTCACAATATATCTTTTCCAACCGATCAGGGACGAAGATGGGGGGAGGGGTTTTAAAACTTCTCCCTCCCCTCTTCCCCCAAAATTTTTAAAAATCATATTAGATATAGTAAATTTTATATGTAGTTCGGAATATTTGATCAAATTTGCTCCTAACATTTTTTTGCTTTTGAAAAGGCGCCCCAAAATTTGTAAAAGAAAAATTATATAAGCTATTGTTAGTTATATATTTTTAAAAGTAAAAAAAAAAAATTAGAATTTTCCAATATAATCAACTGGAGACTTTTGCTAAAAAGTAAGAAAAAATAAACAAATAAGACCTTCGTTACTCCAAAACTACCGGCTCGGCTCCACCAAATCTATTCATATTCACCCCCCCCCCCACACACACACAGTCACGTCCCTGATCATCATCATCACCTCGCCTGCCATCGCATTCATCAAGGTTTGTTTTTGTTTTTAAATTTTAATCAATTGCTTTTAGATTTTGTTTTGATCTCATGGGTTTTAATTGAATATTTAGAGCATTAAAATATGAAATGAGAAAAGAAAGAATACTTTGATCATGTTTCAGTCTGTATGGTGAAATTGTGAATGGTGATGTTTTATGTTTGGATTGTTTGAAAAACAATATAAAAGATGATGGGATTTGGTTTCTTTGATCACTTTATCACTGTATTCGTTTTAATAAAACAAGAAAATCCTTTTTGGAATTAGAAAATGTTTGTATTGATACTACTGTTCGATTTTATTTTATTTTCAGGTTGCTGATGTAACTATAATAAAATCATGGCAACTAGAACTCTTCACTCATTCTTCAAGGAGAGACCTGTTCAACATGGAATGGAAACAAATCACTCAAAAGAATCTTGTAGCACCATTGAATCTCCTCAGTTAGCTTCCAATATAGGTAATGATCAACCTATGTCAAAAGCTCCGAAATTGGAATCACAAGAGAATGTAAATCATTATTTATATTTCGTGATCCTGGAGAACGTAAATCAATATGTAGCTATCCCATTGGACAAAGGGATGAGATTCAAAGTGCTTATCTCATGGAATGGCCATATCAACCTGATCCTCCAAATACAAAAAAATATATTGATGAGAAAGGTCGTAGATTTCTCCCATCTTGGTACAAATTGTTTCCTGATTGGTTGGAATTTTCTACATTCAATAATGGTGTTTATTGCCTTGCATGCTTCCTTTTCACCAAACCGTCTAATCGTGTTGGACAAAATGCTTTCACAGTGAATGGATTCAGAAATTGGAATGAAAATTGTACTTTTCTTAATCATGTAGGAAGACATCCTAGTTCTCCGCATAGGAAGGTTGTCCAATGTTGCAATGATCTACTAAATTCTCTTCAACATATTCAGACCGTTATTGAAAATCAAACTTCTCAACAAGTTGCAAGAAACCGATTGCAACTTAAAACTTCAATTGATGCTATCCAATTTCTCGCACTTCAAGGTCTTACCTTTAGAGGTCGGGATGAAAATATTGAATCTAAAAATCGAGGTAACTTCATTCAGTTATTAAAACTTTTGGACTCTTACAACATGTTGATTCAGTTATATTAGAAAATGCTCTTGGAAATGCTAATTATTGCTCATCTTATATCCAAAAGGAGATATTATCTATAATTTTTAAAAGAGTGCAAAAGAGGACTTATTAAGATATAGGTGATTCCAAATTTTGCATAATTGTGGATGAAGCTCAAGATGAATAAAAAAAGAGCAAATGTGTATTATTTTAAGATTCGTTGAATATGAAGGGTTTATACAAGAAAGATTTTTTATGATAGTGCATGTCCTTGATACTACAATTTTGAACTTAAAGACGGAAATATGTGGTGTACTTTCTAAACATTAACTAAGTATTCAAAATATCAGAGACCAAGGATATGATGGTGCAAGTAATATGCGGGGAACATTCAATGGTGTACAAGTTTTGATAGAAAATGAGTCTCCTTCTGCATACTATGTTCATTGTTTTGCTCATCGTCTCCAATTGACTCTAGTTTCTGCACCTCAAGGGGTTACGTTTGTGTATCAATTTTTTCAGCATCTCCACAAGCTTGTTACTGTTGTATATTCCTATACCAAACGCACTGAACAATTAACAAATGCAAGGATAGATGAACTTCAAGAATTAATTTCTAATGGTTTTCTTGTGACTGGCACTGAAATAAATCAGGTACGCACTTTACGTAGACCTAGCGATACTAGAGGGAGTTCTTACTTTAGTTCCCGTTCTAATTTATTGGAGTCGTATAGATGTGTTTGCTTTGTCTTGGAAGAAACTATTCTTGATAGTACTTCTTCTAATTTGAGGGCAAAAACTGATGGAATTTTTAATGGGGTTACTTGCTTTGACTTCATATTTCATTTACATATCTTGAAAGATGTTTTTGAAATTTCTAATATGCTTTGTCAAGCTCTTCAATTGAAGTCTCAAGATATTTTAAATGCAATGCATTTGGTCTCAACAACCAAAGCAAGAGTTCAACAAATACGGGAGGAATGATGAGATTATTTGTTTGTTAAGGTGTTATAATTTTGCCAACAACATAGGATAAATATACCTGACATGAGTGCAAAATTTCAAAATTGTAAAAGTATCATCTCATATAAGAAATAATGCAATCACTTTTGAGCATCATTACAGGGTTGATTTTTTTTTTTTCTGTTATTATGACTCAATTTCAGGAGTTAGAAAAACATATTTAAAGAAAATGTTGTTGAGCTACTTATTCTCAACTGTGCTTTAGATCCTAGAGATAATTACAAGTCCTTCAATGTTGAAGACATTTGCTCCCTTGCTAGCAAATTTTATCCTATGGATTTTACTGAACATGAGAAGTTAATTTAAAAGTTCAATTAGAACTTTATAAAGGTGAGGTGGATCAAAATACCATTCGACATTTCTCAACCATCTCCGAATTATGTCAGCATTTGGCAGCAACAAGAAAGAGAGTAATTTATCTTCTTGTTGACAGGTTGATTCGGCTTGTGCTTACTTTACATGTATCTACTGCATCTGGAGAGCGGTCATTTTCTGCTATGAAAATTGTCAAGAGTAAATTGAGAAATAAAATAGGAGATGATTTTCTATCTAGTTGTTTAGTTTGTTATATTGAGAAGAATATTGTAAACAGTTTTGAAACGGAGTCCATCATAGATAATTTTGATCATAAGAAAAAGCGAAAATCCAACTTAGAAATCCCAAATTCAGTGCAATGTAAAGTTTGTACAGTAAAACCTCTATACAGTAATACTCTATATAAGAATAAACTCCTTATAGTAATAAAAAAATTAGGGTCCCAACTCGGGACCAGTTATAAATAAATATAAATTCTACATTGTAATATTCCATATTTTTTTAGGATCATCTTTAAGAAATTTACCTCCATATAGTAATAGAAATAACATTAAATTTTAAATATATTTACATATCTATATAAAATATCCAGAATTATTTAACTATGCTATATTAAACTTGAGATGATCTTAAATACTTATATAAAGTCGTCTGTGACAATGACTTTCAATGATTTGAATTCGTTTATTTTTAGGTGTCATGGCTTGCTTGAAGTAGAAAATGTATGATTTTAAATGATAATGAAATTTATTATCATGCTAGCATTTATATATGTATAATAAAAAGAAAACAAACGAAAAGACATTTCGAAGATACAAAATATATGAGTGAATATTTTAAATGCACACATGATGTGCATACATTGTTTTTACATTTCCTAGACAATATATGTAGATGAATGAATTTTCTAAATATAATATATACGCATTGTACATGCATGATGTACGTACATTTTTTTTTTAACTTATAAATCTTATAAATTCATGTTTTTAAAATATGAAGGGACATATTTCCAATTGTCATATAATGTATATTAGTTATTTTTTTAAATTATAATTTTTATATGCAAGCCTCTATTTAAGAATATCATCCCTATAATAATATTTTTCTCTGATCCCGAGAGTATTATTGTATAGAGATTTTACTGCATATTATATTTGCAATTTTGGCAGTATAAAGCTTATTTTGTAATACAGATTATGAACTATTTTGTTTAGTATTATAATTTGTCTGTCTTATTTTATTTAATGTTTTTTTATCACTTAATTTTACTTTTTTGTGCGACAGGGACGATGTCAGAACTTTTAATTTTTCGCCCCCAACCCAAAAATCCTGGCTTCGTCCCTGCAACCAGCCCCTTTCACTTCCTACCCAAAGTTCTTCATATTTTTTTCGAATTATTAGCCATTTTTGTCCTCAAAGAAGTTGCGCTTAGCCAGTTTCATCCTTTTTCTTTTTTTTTTAACTTTTCACATCCCCAATGTATTTTCAAACAGCCACTTTCATCCTTTTTCACTTTTCACATCCCTAATGTATTTTCAAACAGCCATTTTCATCCCCAATGTATTTTCAAATAGCCATTTTCATCCTTTTTAAAGTGGTTGTTTGAAAATATATTGGGGATGAAAGTGGATGTTTGAAAATACATTGGGGATGAAAATGGCTGTTTGAAAATACATTGGGGATGTGAAAAGTTAAAAAGGATGAAAGTGGCTGTTTGAAAATACATTGGGGATGTGAAAAGTTAAAAAAAAAGAAAAAGGATGAAACTGGCTAAGCGCAACTTCTTTGGGGACAAATTTGGCTAATAATTCTATTTTTTTCTTTTAATTTCGGCTTTTTCTTTCTTTATTTATAGATTATGATGATGATGATGATGATGATGATGATGATGATGATAATTTTTTGGTTTCAAATAACATATATAATAACTATTTTTAAAAACATAATTGATTTAATTAAGAGAAAAACGCTATATATGTACACCAATTATTTCTGCTTTTCTCTAAATAGCACAAAGATAAAATTAGAGCCCCCGTGTACATGAACAATTTACGGGACTGCTCTGTTTGTTAAATTAAGGATTCAGGCCAAATTCCGTCAAAAAAAGCCATGTGCCGCGCACATGGCACCGGATTGAAGGGTAAAATGGCCATTTTATATCCCCCTCCCCTTCCCACCACCTCCACCACCACACACAGCACCACCACCACCCATCCCACCACCTCCACCTCTCACACCACCACCACTCCCATCCGACGAGAAGGGCAAAATCAGCCCCTATCCTCTTCCGCCACTCCCTCCTCCTTCTTGCTCTTCCTCACACATCACCACCACCCTCCCCTTCCGCCTTCCTCCACTCCACCCATCACACTCCATCCTCATTCTTTCTCCATTCCACCCATCACCCTCCCCTTCCGCCACCCCACAACTCCAAAATACACAATTTTTCCCCAAAACCCATTACCCAAAATACACAATTTTCTCCCCAAAACTCAAAACCCCAAAACCCATTTCTTAATTCGTGCTCCATGGATGATTCATTTCGGGAAAAGAATTTTGGTCCTTAAGAAATAAAGCCATTTCATTCTAAGAATATGAATTGGGAAGAAGGGGTGAGGTTGGTGGGGATTCATTTGGAAGAAGGAAGAGGGGTAAGTGGGTTTGGGGTGGGGATTCGTTTTGGAAAAAGGAATAGGTGAGCAGGTGGTTTAGGAGGAGATGGTGGCTTCGGAATCGGAGGCGGAAGCAGAGGCGGATGAGGGAGTGGCGGATGGAGGAGGAGAAAGAAGGAGGATCTTTAGATGAAGAAGATGAATAAACGTTATGCCCTTCAATCCGGTGCCATGTGCCGCGCACATGGCTTTTTTTGGCCTGAATCCTTAATTTGACAAACAGAGCAGTCCCGTAAATTGTTCATGTATACGGGGGCTCTAATTTTATCTTTGTGCTATTTAGAGAAAAGCAGAAATAGTTGGTGTACATCTACAGCGTTTTTCTCTTTAATTAATTAAGATATTTCTTCATAATTAAACTTTTTTTAATCATTATTATTATTTTCCCTTTTTAATGATCATAATACATCACGATATATAAGTGATTTATATTCTTTTATTAAAATAAAGATGGTCATTGTTAATGAGTAATAATGTTTAAAAATATATATTTTTAAATAACAACTTAGAAAAAATCATTTTAAAAATATTTAAGTAATTAATTATATGATAAATAAGGATAGAAATTTTTGAAATTTATTATTTAATAGAAGAGTGAAAATTTATAAGCAAGCAATGTATAAAAGAGCATTTCACACTTTTATTAAATTGATTTAGATGAGTTTTAATATAGATATTTATTTAATAAAATTAGAAGAATATGTACCTAATTTTTAATCGGGATGGGTTTTGTTTTGTTTTGTTTTTTTTTTTTTTGTTGAGGAGAAACTTAAGATTCGAAAGTTGGCTAGCTGCACCAAATGAAAACAAGGATTTAATAGTTGTTGTGTCTAATTGCTTTTTTTTTTTTTTGTTCTTTCTTTTGTGTCTAAATTTCGTTTTAACATAATTACTCATTCCGTTCCTAATTATCTGTCAACTAAACATACTTTATCTGTTTTTAATTATCTGTCATTTTATAAAATTAATAGAGTATTAAATGTATTTTTTTCTAAAGTTACCTTTACCTTTAATTTATTCAACAAGTAATTTTAATTGTTTCAACATAAATATATTAATTAAAAAATAAATATTTATATATATATATATATATTTTAACTAATATATCATAATTATTTTCTTAATTTTGAGTGCACGGTCTTAAAAAAAAGAGACATATAAATAGAAAAACCGAGAGAGTACATGGAAAGTCTCAATTTGGACGGACTGAATATTAAAAAAAAATAAAAAAAGAGAAAAAAACGAGAAAGGGAATCCTCGAGAAGGACGAGAAGTGTTAATTCATATGAAGCAGGAAATCGCATCGCATCTATGATGTAGCAAATTTTCCCAATCTAATTCGATAATTCGTTGAATACGCATAGGTGAGTGTTTCCTTTAATTCATTCAAACACAAATTCTTCTGATTAATTTTTCTTATTCAATTTTATCAATTGGTTTCATGGAACCGTTGAATATGCTGTGAAATGGGCTTCAGGAGGTGAACGGAAATTGACAATGAAAGGGCTCATAGGAAATTATGTGCCACCAGCTTATATACCTCTGGATCAGGATGAGGCTGAGGTAGTGGAACACTCTAATAATGAAGTAAAAGTTGCTAAAATTGAAAATAATGGGAGCCCTCCTCAACAATGGTCTTCCGGAATCTGTGCTTGTTGCGATGATTTGCAGAGCTGTGAGCTTCCCCTTTTTTCTCTGCTTCTTTTCCAACAATATTATTCTTTATTTCTTTCAAATCCCTTTAAAGAGTACAGGACTTACCCATAGGGCTCCCGCATCAGCACGGTCAGGAAGGTCCGATGTAGGCAACCTTGGCCTTATTTTTACATAAGGAGTCTGTTTTGGGGTTCGAATTGCCACTTAGCGGAGAGCAAATAAACACTTGACTATAGCGCCAAGCACAACTTTCAAATCCCTTTAAACAGTAAAAAAGAAGAGAAACGAAGGAAAATCATGGGATTTGGTGTTAAATTGTGTTGTTATGTTAAAAAGACTTTATTTCTTTGAAATCCCTTTAAAGAGTAAAGGACTTACCCATAGGGCTCTGTCACGGGTCGCAAGTTTCAGCACTTGAGACGCCCGCGATGCCGAGTAAGACCGACTCGTGACAGCTCCCGCATCAGCACAGTCAGGAAAGTTCGATGTACACAACCTTGGTCTTATTTTTACATTAGGAGTCTGTTTTGGGGTTCGAATTGCGACTTAGCGGATAGCAAATAAACATTTGACTATAACGCCTAGCACGACTTTCAAATCCCTTTAAATAGTAAAAAAAAAAAGAAAAGAAAAAAAAGGAAAATGATGGGATTTGGTGTTAAATTGTGTTGTTATGTTAAAAAGACTTTATTTCTTTGAAATCCCTTTAAAGAGTAAAGGACTTACCCATAGGGCTCCCGCATCAGAACGGTCAGGAAGGTCCGATGTACGCAACCTTGGCCTTATTTTTACATAAGGAGTCTGTTTTGGGGTTCGAATTGCGACTTAGCGGATAGCAAATAAACACTTAACTATAGTGCCTAGCACGACTTTCAAATCCCTTTAAATAGTAAAAAAAAAAGAAAAAAAAAAAGAAAAGGAGGAAAATGATGGGATTTTGTGTTAAATTGTGTTGTTATGTTAAAAAGACTTTATTTCTTTGAAATCCCTTTAAAGAGTAAAGGACTTACCCATAGGGCTCCCACATCCTATGTTACTCGGACTCGGGTACGGGTGTCGGGTATGGGTATGTATTTAGGTGTCGGGTACTTAAACATGTAAAACAAAGTGTATGATCGGTGTTGACCATACCGATAAGTATGTCATGCCCATACCCATGTCATGTCGTGTCGTGTCGACAGGGGTACGGCATGCATAAACGAAGAGTCCGAGTAACATAGCCCGCATCAGCACGGTCAGGAAGGTCCGATGTACGCAACCTTGGCCTTATTTTTACATAAGGAGTCTGTTTTGGGGTTCGAATTGCGACTTAGCGGATAACAAATAAACACTTGACTATAGCGCCTAGCACGACTTTCAAATCCCTTTAAATAGTAAAAAAGAAAAGAAAAGAAGGAAAATGATGGGATTTGGTGTTAAATTGTGTTGTTATGTTAAAAAGACTTTATTTCTTTGAAATTCCATTACAGAGTAAACGACTTACCCATAGGGCTCCCACATCAGCACGGTCAGGAAGGTCCGATGTACGCAACCTTGGCCTTATTTTTACATAAGGAGTCTGTTTTGGGGTTCGAATTGCGACTTAGCGGATAGCAAATAAGCACTTGACTATAGCGCCTAGCACGACTTTCAAATCCCTTTAAATAGTAAAAAAGAAAAGAAAAGAAGGAAAATGATGGGATTTGGTGTTAAATTGTGTTGTTATGTTAATTAGAATCATGTATTTTTATTTTCTTCCTACTGTTTGTTTTTGGCAGTTTAATTTAATTTATTTTCTAGTTGTTGGGAAATTCGAGATGAAGAACAAGTACTTTCCATAGAGCAGTTGCATGTTGCTTATGGATCTTGTGTATTGATTTTCTTGTTTTTGGATCATTATTTCTTGTTTTCTTTTGATGATCATCAAAACCGCATCCTTCGCATTTTGTTCATAATTGGGAGTGAGAATACTTGGTTTAGATGGCAAAATTCGAGAAGAATTTAACACTAGTTATTGCTGATGCGGGTAAGTTAATGTATTTTCGATCCAACTTCCAGATCTAACCTCCTTAAGTTAAAAATTCCACTAGCACAGATGCCTGCCTTCTACCATAATGACAATGGGTAAGTTAATGCAGAGATGGTTCAAATGTTTCACTACATTTTTGCTAAGTAAAATTTGGCATCAATTCAGAGAGCTGATAGTATCCAACATTGTGAATATTTGAAGATGCGCCTCATGCTTCCATCATGTTAAGAGCGCCTCCCCGCCCCCACTCCTCCCCGAGAAAAAAATAAAAGGAAGTAAAAGGAGTATAAATATGTCTTCTTTAATTATAATATGTGAATGCCATTAAGTTGATGAAATTGTATTGACGTGCCTTTCTGCTTCACTTCAATCGTGATTATTGGCCTATGAATGTATATTATTATTATTAGCTAACTAATTCTGAGTATATTTCTGATCAGGTTGTACTGGACTTCTTTGCCCCTGCTTTCTTTTCGGAAAAAATGCTGACTTTTTGGGGTCAGGAACCTTTATGGGCTCATGCACAACACACTTTATCTTATGGGGTCTTGTCAATACAGTCTGCTGCTTTCTCACTGAAGGTATTCTTCTGGGTTTACCTGGATGCTTTGTTTCGTGCTATGCATGCGGCTATCGGAGGACATTAAGGGAAAAGTACAATCTACAGGTACTTGGAGCTGACTTTTGTTCTTTCAGTAATTAAATAACCATATTAAAGTATTAATTTTTTTTTACAGAAAGGTTGACCTTGTCCCCATGGATTGTTGGTGACCTTCTGAGTTACAGATGCCCCATGATTGTTGAATCCTTGTTTAGGCTCCAAGATTCGTACTTTTTCTTTATTTCGTTATCTATTTAATAATTGAGACATCTGTAGTTTTTCTTTAATTGGTCGAGAATCCTTTGCCTCCCAAGTTATTCGCACCCTAGAAAGCCCCTGCTCAAGGACGAAAAACTGGGAACAGGAAAGTCGATCGCATTATACTTTCCAAGTACAAGCCAGTATCCAGTCGCCTTTCCCCTTCATTCAACTTAGACATTTTGTTGTTGAAATACAATTTCTTGTGACATGACTTCATACTCTTAATGAAACTTTTGCTAAATTGTTCTTTTTTGCTTTTTTCCCAGACAAGTTTTCCTTATATTTATCATAGGATGACGGTGAACTGGATAGTTCAAAATATGTTGGACAACCATGTGATTTTCATGTGACACCTTTTTGGGTCATTGAATTTGAGAGTATACTATAATTCAAATTCCTTAAGAGAGCATTTAAAAGTTCAGTTGAATTCTTGATCAAACTGATAGAAATTAGTGTATAGTCATTTGTGAAGGCATAAGTGCCTTGTCAAGTAGTTGTGACATTAATAGAAACTGTTGAGTATTCAGTAATTTCACATTGAGAACTGAGATGCGATAATGAATATTTTGTAGGTGTTAGCAAACTAACTCATGGACTTACCGACTAATAAAATATAAACAACTATATTGCAATAATAGTGTACGAGGATTGTCATGTAGACCACAAATGATATTCAGAGTTAAGAGAGTCACATGCATTTGATTCTCTGGTGTGGTCTTTGTTAATTTTGGAGAAAGTTTACTTGTTTCATTGTGCTTTGGCAGTTAATGGTTCGAATGAAATAACATGTATTCATATATATGTGTGTGTGTGATATTGTGGTCATTTTATGTATTGTACTTATAATTGGAAACTTTTGCACTTTCAACATCTTAGGTAACCTATGCTATACTTCAGAACTGAAGGAGTATAGAAGAAATTACTTTGATTTTCAGAATTATCAATCTGAGCAAGACCTGGATTAGCATGAATAGAGTCAAACACGGAAAGAAGAAGAATAACAACAGTAACAAAACAACTATTAAGAAATGGAAATGAAGAAAAGAGGCTAACTTTGCAATTTCGAGAAATGTATTGACATCACTAATCTTTGAGCACGTAATGGTGTTATGAATTTGATTAACAGGGGAAATAGGTCCATCGGTGCAATCCTAGTTTAGCATGTAACGATACTTTTGGAACACTACAAACTGGCCCTGTCAGTGTCGTAAATAACTAAATATGCCCAACATAATTTTACAACCTTGTATGCAGTTTTCTAGAATTTGGTAAACACCTTTCTTGCATGCTCAACATTTAGATGGAGAGTGATATACGTTCTTTAATTATATCTCGATGACTCTAAAATTTTATTTATATGTCAATAAAGTGCAAAAGTTCTTGGTTCTACAAATATTTGTTACATGAAACTGAGTTCCTAAAATTGCAACACTTCAGTGGACCAAATGAGATGCAATTTTAACTTAAATTTTGATCCTTCTTCTCAATCTCTTATCCAGGAAGCTCCATGTGGAGACTTTGTGACCCATTTGTTCTGCCATTTATGTGCCATATGCCAAGAATACAGAGAAATACGGGAAAGATCTACATGCTCTAACTCCCCAGAATTAAGTTTAGTAGAAGTGAACCCACCACCTGCACAAACAATGGAACCAGCTGCGCCAAACTGTTAACATGTGATTGAGGTGATCCACGGGTTTACATTCTTCTTAACGTTACTTTGTCTCCTCATTCTATAGATTTATGTTGGTCTACATCTTTCACCTTTCGTGCTGTTGTCGTGTATGGTGCTCATAGCTGAACTTGTTTTGCTTTATCGAGCTCAGAAGTTTGCTTTGTTTAAAGCACCATTTTGGATGACATGATTTGAAGTTGATAAATTCTTCTTGCACTATAATCTGATTGATTTATTGGAAGAGAAATCCGCTGTATATGGCCCTTAACTATTTTCTCTTTTCTCTCAATAGCACTAACTTTAATTTAAGTTATAAATAGCAAGACAGTTTTACAGGGCTCCTATTTCTGTTAAATTAGTGAATCTGACCACTTTTCAGGCAAACAAAGTCACATGACTCACACAAGCCATCATCATTAAGGGCAAAACAGTATTTTTTTTCTCTTTCTTCCCCATCTTCTTCAATAAAACCCTAAATTCTCCGCCATTTCAATAAAACCCTAAATTCTCCACCATTTCAATAAAACCCTGTCAGGCATGGTGACCGAAATTCATGAATTTCTGATAGATCAGGAGATGGGTTTAGGGTTGAAGAATTGAATTTGGAAAGTAATTTTTTCTTGGAGATGAAGATATAAATGGTGGGCAATGGTGGTTATGGAAAGTGGAGGAACTTGCTCTGGACTTTCATATGTTTATATTGAATTAGAACTCTTCTTCTTGAGAATGGGTCTGATTTTGGGTATTCAAATGGGGACAATTTATGGTTTTATTGAAGAATAAGATGGGGAAGAAAGACAAAAAATGACTATTTTGCCCTTAATTATGATGGCTTGTACGAGTCACGTCATTTTCTTTGCCTGAAAAGTGGTCGGATTCACTAATTTGACAGAAATAGCATCCCCGTACAACTGTCATCTATTTATAGCTTAAATTAAAGTTAGTGCTATTTAGAGAAAAACGAAAATAGTTAAGGTTAATATATAACAAATTTCTCTTATTGGAATGGACGAGATTAACCAGCAACTAGATTTTGATGCTAGCTTGATATCCTCATCTTTGGTGCAGGATGCCCCAGCACTTTTTTCGTTACTCATATGCTATGCGCGGGGAATAAGAAGAATGGTTGGGATGCACAAAAATTCCCAGAATAGAATCAGCTGCTACAAATTAATATCTTACCATTTATTTCAAGTGACATACCAGGTTTTTCTTTTCTTTGATGTTAGTTTACTTTTCCATACTAATTTGTGATGTAAATTCTCGTTTCTTCTTGTCAAGTAACGATAGCCATTATACAAATGAGTTGCACAGGTATTTTCTATATGAACGAGGAGCTATTTTGTAAAGGACACAGTGAGTTGACATGTTATTAACTGTGATATATAGGTATCCGCAATAGTTTAACTGATTCACTGGAGTAAATGCTAAAATTTCGAAAACTTGGGTAACTATAGCTTTAAAGAACTACCATAAAAGTGAAAAAAAATAAAATGTTAAGGTACGCAATTGAATTTATACACTTGCGTTATGTAATCAGCAGCGGCTTAATTTGTTGCAATCAACATATGGAATTTTTTGTGCTGGAAGCCTGGAATCAGAGTTTGATTGAAACAAGCTGCTTTGTACCAAAGGAGGGAAAAGAATATAATAGTTGTTAGGCTTATTGAAATTGAATTATCAGACCGCTTAAACTCCCTTATCTTATTTCTTGAACTATGGTGTAAGTGGACGGAGTCTGTCTTGTGGTTGGCTTGGAACCAGATCTCTCGAGTTGCATAGAAGTAAAACAAATTTGTGAATGTTTGGGTCCTACAAATAAGAAATTTTGATTTTGGGTTTGGTTCCAATCTAAATGCACCCTAGGGTAATAGAATGGGGGTTTGGTTACAGTTTTGCAGTGGTTTTCTTGTTGGTTCGACGGGACTCCAGATCTTCCGTTACATTCTGTGGTAAACTTTTTACTATACCAGTGAAATTATTCTGGAGTAATATTATTAGTCCAAACTCATGAATGCTTTTAGTCTAATGGTGAGCAATGTGACTAGTCCAAACCTATAAATTATTCTTAATCCAATGGTGTTGCTACAAGTGGATTAATTCATTTATCTACTAAACACTATAAAAAATTGTACTAGAAGGTATACTGTTCTATCTGTGCCCAGTCTCTTAACACTTTTGTCCAAATTTGAAACTCTTGTTTCTATGCATGTTAAGAATGGTAGGAGAAGCTTTATACTGGTCACATATTCCTTTTTTAGCTACTGCTAGTCTGCTATTATCCAAGGTTGTCAAAATCGTAATTTTGACTCAGAACGGAAGGGTTCCGAAAACTTTCATAAGAGTATGATGAATAAGAGAGCTAACCAATCTTGATTCTTGATTGAAGTCGAAAGTCGATTGCGCTGCCATGAGAAACGAACATAGGACGAAGTTGAGAGTACTGAGGAGTCGAATCCATTCGGATCCTTCTATCTTTTAACTGAGGGGACTCGAAACGACTTGTCGACCTGGTTGAGCAGAGATAAAATTGAATCGCACCAGATCGTCCGATCCAACAATCTTACGATCTGCATCGTCGATCCCTTATAATATTATTCTCCAGTAATTTTTTAAGAATTTAACTCGGTTTATACCTTGCGGATCGTAGAATCGTACGATTCTACAATTCAACTCGCGATTTTGACAATCTTGCTACCATCAATATCCCGAATTGATGCCAGCATGAGGTGGGGATAGGAGGGGACAGAATGGAGCAAGGATGAAAGTGGTTTAAGATTTGGTACGAACATTTTCAAGTGTATATTTTTGAGAGGTTTAAGGGAATGGAATGACGGTGACAGGAATTATAAATAAAAAGAAACATGTTGTACACTATTCTATTCGATTACAAAGCGAATATATGCTGAATTGCGACTCTTCTGCAGCAGTCCTGAAATTTGCTCATCAAATTGCATGCCACTCGCTGCAACAAATAAACAAGTTGAGTGAGGAAATAGTAGGGAGACTAAAGAACCCATCATTTTCACTGACCAATTTATTCTCTGTGATTCGAAAAAGGAAAACAATAAAGAGCAAGTAGCTATTTTTGCAATAAAAGTAATTTCGTGTGTTATTTCTGTTATAAATAGGTTTTTGGCGCTATTTTTGCTACAAATAATTTTGGATGACTTTTCTGTCACAAAACAATTTTGCGTGCTGTAAGTATCAAAATGTACGTGAATGGTTTTCCAATTGTTTAAAATTTTCTGGTTTGCCAATTTTACCCATGAATTAGAATACAATGGATAAGAGACTGTCGGGTTAATTGTCGGTCGGGTCGAGTCTGAATTGGATAGGTTGCATTATGATATTTATAGCACGAGAAATTTCTTTTGTGGCAGAAAAGACACCGAAAAATTATTTGTGGCAGAATAGTATACAAAACTACTTTTGTGCCAGAAAAGACACCGAAAAATTATAATACCACAAAAAATTACTTTTGTGACAGAAATCGTTATTCACCCAAAATAAATAAAAATGAACTCTTGAAAGCATAGGGAGGTGATCATTTGAGGAATTTACACATAGACATATGTGCAATGCTCTCCTGCCATGGAGTTATTGTGATAACTTGAACTTTTTGGCATTTTATAATAATGGTCATAATTTAATTATGTGTTAATTGTTCATTATGTGTTTAATTGATGTATAATTGTTAGGGTGGCCTTTTAAAATGAACCTAACTTAAGGGAATGGATTGTAGATTAGTCGGAACTTATGGACTAGTTTAACACTTGTGAATATTTGTGTCTCTTGGGGGTGGTTAGTGCAGGAAATTTCTGAAGTTAGAAGTTAGAGAGGTTTGAGAGAAAAGAGAAGAAAGAAAAAATGAGAGAAAAGAAAGAAAGGTTTTTCTGGAAAAAATAGAGGGTCGGTGAGAGATTTCATAATTTAAGTAGCAATTGGGCACCAAAATTAGTAATTCTTGTTGCTATTCAAAGCTAACACATAAGGCTACGCATGAGAGAAACGAAAATTGATTTTGAGTTCTCAGAGAACGGATTTTCGTGTTTGAAGTCACTGTTGTGCACAGATTTTCTAGTTTGTGTAATTGCTTGGTTGCTAACGAGTAAAACTCTTCACCCTTATATTTTCACTCCTAAAACTCATGAAATGTATACATTACACTCTTGGAATTGTGTATTGAAAGTATTTTAAACTCATGATTTACTGCATAGGATGAAGCATTGAATTTCCATATGTATGTTGATCATTATACTGGTTTGTGCATGCTATATTGTCATCATCATCCTTCATTATCATTGAGTCTTCTTGTTACTACTTTGGAGTCTAAAATGCTATATGTTCTATAGAGTCGTCGCTGGTCGAGCTCTTGTTTAGAAATCATTACAGGATTCTTTCGAATGTGCATATGTGATGATTTGTCATTGAACCTATGATGACATGAGTGAATGAGTGATGGTGAGCGCCTATTCCTAACCGGAAGAGATGTTAGGGACTACAAACGGTCTTTGTGGAGTCACGCAATGTTGGGCAATGACACAATACGAAGGAATCCTTTAAAGTGTGAGCCCTTCGTTCGGGGAGAAACTCCGTGCTTTTGCATTTAAAGCTTCTCTTCTAGACTGAAAAGTTGGGGGCCGTTGTACTAATTGCTTTAGAGTTGTGCATTTATAATTGAGCTCTTCCATGTGAATGTTGTGTCATAGTATGATTTGTATTCGAAGGATCCAATGTTGTATATGTCCGTATGTTGGATGAGTGAATGCATGGAGCTTGTGCCACATTTACGATGTACTAATGTTGGATTTAACGAGTGTGGGTTATGTCTTATGTGTTTATATGTTCTTATGCATCAAAATTGGTAATTTTGGGGTTGGGATTCGAATTGTGCAGAAATGCACTTTTCCTTCACAAATTTGCACTGAAAAATGGACTTACTAGATCTCGGACGACTGGACCATTATTCGTTCATCCGATCAAACTACTTGGGAGCAAACAGACGATGTGTAAGTTTATTTAGGTCGACCGGGTTAGTGAACCCTCAACCGAAGTCCAAGTCGGTCGACCGGCTGGTGGTGTCGGGCTATCGAACTTTGTACAGTGTGTTTGTTCTGTTTTTCTAAGACCGTTTGGTCGGCCGATGGGAGAGTTGGGTCAACCGGAGTGGTGGTAGTTTGGACTTTTATGTTTTCTAATGTCATGGTTCCTTTTCTAAATGGTTATTGGTGAGGTTTGTGGTGTAAAATGAGTCTAGTGAAGGGACTAAAATTTGCATGGTTTTAACACTTGATTTGAGAATCGGGAAAAATGTTTTGGAGTCTCATTTGATGTTTCATCCCGAGGGTGTTGATTCTTACTGGGGTTTATAGCTCATGTCTTTACTTTTCTTACTTGCAGATGATGACGTACCTGATGATGGTGCATATGTGGAATCCTGGGATGGGGAAGATTACGAGTGACTCATAATGATCTTGTAATAGAATATATCTTTTTTAGATACTTGAACATGTTATGTAATAACTTAGTACTACACATTTTACTTTATGTTGGATTGTATAACTCGATAATTAATGTAGTTAATGACGCTTCCGTTTATAATAGTAACGAACTCTGTTATTCTGTTTGAGGTTCGGTGCCTCATTGGACGATGACGCACTGCCCGGTCATCACCCGGATTTGGGGTGTGACAGTTATGCCTCCTGGTATAGTGATGTAGATAGGTTGCAACTTGAAGAAAAAGAAAAAGAAGATTTAAGCGGATGTAAGTTTGAGTTTAATTTTGAGAGAAACAATAATTAGAAGTGTAATTATTAATTTTTAAATCTTTATCTGGACTGAGTTACAATAAAAAAATTTGCCAGCTTCCAAATGCATACGTTGAACTAAGAAATCTATCAGGAAAAGGTTACTCCTACAGTCAGATTTAAATATTCTATTTGAACTTTGTCAGAAATTTGAGCACTGTCCTTAATTGGAAAAATAATTGAAATTTGACTTTGAAATTTTAAGTAAATTTGGAAATAGAATATTTAAATTCGGGATAAAATGGAATATTATTATTTGATCTTTAAGATATGAATTTGCACATTTCTCAAGAGGGAATGCAGTGATGTATAGGGGGGGAACATTTTTGCATAATAAAAATATAAAGGGTTTGCCAATTTTGTTTTTAAAAAAAAAGATTGAACTACAATTTTAAGGGTTTCCACTTTTCTGTCTAGAGAACTAGTTTTCCTTTTTTTTTTGTAAGAAAAGTTTGTGTGGGTTCGGTTCTGGTCACCACGATGGGTCAAGACAGACGTTAGGGACTATATGTCGCTTATAAGGGTACTTACAGACCGCCCATCAACATGGTCCTCACGTCGGCAGTGAGAATTGAACACTTGACCTTTGTAAGGATGTGACAATTTTTTACCAACTGAGCTAACTATGACTAGCTGAATATTAAATCATGAGATTTTTTTTAATTGGGTTAACCTAGCATTTCTCAACACCAACAATTTAGAAGGAGGTTAATGAATCGAACTCTCACCCTTTAAGTGAGATAATACTAATACAATACTGCGCTCGATGAATTTTTCAATTAAACTTTGTCAGAGAACAAATGATAATTTTCTAGTAGCATGGAAAGAGTGAGAAAGAGAAAATTGTTGATTAGCAGGAGTAATTGAGAATAAGAATTAACTTTTTTTTAAGAACAAAACGAGATAAGGTTTGCCCTTGTTGTCTCAAGTCTTAATTCAAATGTGCAAAATACCTTATAATTTGAATATGAGGGAGACTAATCTTTCACTTCAAAATTTAAAGAAAAGGAAAGATAAATTGTTTTTTTCTCTCTCACTAAAGTATCCATGGCTTTGATTGAATGTTTGCTTGATTTACAAGCTTTGGCACAAATAGTGGGCAAATAATCGCTTGCCCCGTGTATGTTTCCATTGCTTTACTTAACTACTCACAATTTGCTATGTGGATATATAATTAGAAAAAATGTCTGCATGACGAATTCGGAGTGGTTGGGCATATGAATGAGAACATATCTGGGTACATAGGATTTTTACCCCAAATAATAGGGTGGAATGGTTTGTACCCGTGTATGTTTTCATTCATGTACCTAACCACTCAGAATTCGCTAAACGGACATTTCTTCTAATTATGTATACACATAGTAAATTGTGAGTGAGTAAAATATGAATGGAAATATAAACAGATACAGACGATTATTTGCCTAAATAGTGTGACATCTCCCTACTAGCAAGGTAAAGTTACAGAAGATAATGCCAATTATATAAGTGATGAGGGGTAAAAAGGGCAAAAGTTTTTATCAAGTTGTGACGATTCTTTCATATTGTTTTCTATATAACTAGTATTTCATTATCTTCCCCGAGGACCAACTTTGAACGCTCTATATCACACTACTAGAAATATGGCTTGTTGCGACGAGACTTTTTTTGCGTCGAGCGTTTCATCGATTACTAAATAACTGTCATTTGCGTCAAGAAAGACACACCTACGCAAATAACGGTACGACGTCGTTTCGTGATATGTATTTACGACCGCTAATTACTATTTGTGTCAGCAAATTAATTCGTCGTGAAAAGGGGATTATATGCGATGGGCTTCAGTCGACGCAAGAAGTTTCGCCACAAATAATCAAAATTTGCGACGAGATTCTCCCTTCACATATGAAGTTGATGCAAATGACCAAATTTGCGACGGGCTTCGTTCGATGCAAAAGGTTTCGCCCCAAATAACAAAAAATTGCGATGGAATTCTCCCGTCACATAAAAAGTTGATGCAAACGATCAAAATTTTATTATTAGTTTGGTGGTAGATTTTCTCGTCACATCCCCTAAATTAATTATTTTTTTTTAAAAAAATTACTCCAATGAATCCAAAAACAGGACTAAAATGAAATATAAACAAATTATAGATGCTTGATGTATAATTATCTTTTTCTTTCCCCTTTTATTTTGCTAAATCCCTAGAACACACCAGACCCTCCTCTCTCCCTCTTCTTATTCAACGCAGAAGCAGCCCCTCTCCTCTCAATCTTACTGTTCTCCGATGACCACGCCCTCTCACCATTGCCACCGTCGTCCGCCATCTCTCTTCCCTCTCTATCACCATCAATCCTGATTCCTTTCCCCTCTAGACTATTTTTCCCCCAATTTTTTAAAATCCCTAATTCAATTGTTTAACAGAACCTTCCACTATCTCCGATCATCATCTCTACCGCAGCACTGGCCTTTAATGCTATTTTGTTCGTTTTCATGCTGCTTTGTGTATGATTTTACATTTATTTTGTGCATTTTACGGGATTAATATCTTTATAGTGTAGCAGCGACGGTTTTTTATTCGTATTTTTGTGTTTTCTTAGTAGCTACTAGTATACTGTATATATATGATGATCTATAATTTGGATTTTCTTTATCCTGTTGTCTCTTTGGCTTGTCTAGTTTCGGAAAATACACCTTCCTCTGTGTATATCGGTTACCCTTTAATTCTGCATTTTCCTAAGAAATTTTAACGGCTTATATCGGTTACCCTTTAATTCTGCATTACCTTCTGTAAATATGAAATGTATTTTGAGAGTTCTTTTTGTCTTTGTCTGTGATTTCAGATTGCATTCATGGCTACACCAATTGAGACTCTGCCACCGAAAGTTGAATCACAAATTTTCAAGCGTCCCCTCGTAACGAAAGAATCCTTTCTTCCAGAAGCAGGAGGACTGTGGCTGCTCATCCATGGAATGATCTCGAGATAGGTACTTAATTTCATCCTTAAATACTGATGGTACTGTTTTCAGCATTGTTTAATGGTATCTTGAGATTTAGCATTTAGAGTAACTTTATTTGCGTGGTGCAAGACCTGAAGCGCCAAAGATTTTCAACTGTGTAAGAACACAACAACCTTTTAGCTTATTGGATTATTGTTTGAACTTATTTTTTTTATTTATTTGAATTTTTATTTATCCAAAGCATTAATGGGTTGAGGGCCCTAGGCATTCTAAATACCCTCGATGAAAAAATATGAATGTAATGGTGTTCGAGATCGATTGGAGCTACATGTTTGTTGGTTTTCTTGCCTAAATTATATGATCTTCACCTTCAATGCACTGGACTCTAGGATTCTATTTCTCTAAATTTCTAGGGCCATATTTAAAAAGTTCCTTTACTTGCATGAAAACCGTTAAGGAAGTTCTATATTATCATAAACATGATGGTACAAATTTAAGTTGCTGCAATTAAAGTGGAAAGTTCCATTCTAAACGAATGGTTGTAGAACTTGCAATATTTGACATTTCAGATTCTGTTTTCCCTTGATTTCAGTTTCTCTTCACTGTTATTGCTATTATTATTTTGTTAATGCTCTACATCTAAACTTTTTTTTTCTGTTTTCTTTTCATTATTTATACTGTTATTACTATCATTTTTATTATTTGATTAATTTTCAATTTCCTCTATTTTCAAAATAACTCTATGTATTGCTAGTATTATTATTGTTATTGTTATCCTTGTCTTTAGATTATTTCTCCTCTGAATTCCATTTCATGTATACTATTTTAGATTGAAGACTGAGTTTAGATGATATACTTTTTGTGTTGTAGTAGTAGCAATATCAATAGTAATTTATGGTTAGTTTAGTTGGTTGTTGTTTGTGACTACTAATTTAAGCATCAAATATATTTTCCCTTGACTTTGATTTCTTTTCAATGTTATTATTATTATTACTTCTACTTGGATATTTCTAGTAATTTCCTTGATTTCAATCCCTTTTACAGGTTTGGGTCAAGAATTCGAAACAACAATCCCTCTGGTCACTTATCTTGAACCAGCTAAAGTCCGGTTAGTACTTCTCTGCCTTTAGGGCAGGCACACAGATGTTCCCACGAATTCCGTTTCCAAAATTCGCAGGCAATAGCAGGCTCAGAAGAAGTATCGTTCCAAATTTCAAGAGCCAAAGTTGTATAAACGGATCTATTTCAAGGTAATCATTATTTGACAGTAAAATT
Organism: Vinca minor; assembly: GCA_026122235.1. Taxonomy (NCBI): domain Eukaryota; kingdom Viridiplantae; phylum Streptophyta; class Magnoliopsida; order Gentianales; family Apocynaceae; genus Vinca; species Vinca minor. The sequence continues at coordinate 6,229,171 of JAOCZM010000134.1, forward strand.
CTTGATACTTATCTAATATATATAAGTGATTGTGTTGTTGTTGTGAGTGCAGGAAAGAGTGAAGAAGAAAGCAACTTGTATATGGGACTCTACTATACCAGAGTATTAATTGAAATAAGCAAAATTAAAGGAAATTTTTACCTATTGTTCTTATTTTTCTTTGATGGTGATAATCAATCTTCTTGTTGTGTGTGCAGGGAATGAAAGCAGTAAGTAGTTAGAGTGGTTTTGGCAGAATGGTGTTGGGAGGATGATTTATGAGAGAGATTTGATGTAGAAAAGAGAGAAGTTTCTTGTTTTAGAAAAGGAAACGGTATGAGTAGAAAAGGCTATGGCCTCTTCTATTTATAGCAGGGTCAGGCATTTACTTGTAATTTACATATTGAAATGGACTTCTTGTGTAATTTGTGATATTTGTAAGGATTAAATTATAATTTATAAAATTTTCCTTGGTGATCAAGTATACTTAGAGATTAAGTATTCATTTTTTTAAATATTAAAATTACTATTATACTCGTCTTCTAATAAAATTACCAATCTATTGTTTGGAATATTTTACCACAAAATATTAATTTAAAAGACACTTCTAGCCTTATAAAGTGAAAAGACAATATAATACTAACTTTTTAAATTGATATCGAAATCGAGTGGCAGCACATTTGTGATTGTGAAAAACTATTTTCGATGGTATATAAGGTGATGCATTATATGTTTTTGTGTCGGTTATTACGTCGGAAATTATAATCGATGCAAAAACTAGTCGTTTTTGCTAAGTTTTTACGTCGGGAAATAAGTGTCGCAATTGGAAATATTCCCGTTGAAAAAACTAATTGCGTCAGGCGCTTCCCGTCGTAAAGTTTTTGCGGCGCCTTCCCATGCGAACCCTCAATTGCCGTTGTATAACCGACGTAAAAAGCGTTTTCGCGTTGGTAAAGGTACTTTTTGCGACAGGCGTCGCCTGACGCAAAAGGCGTTTTTTTTAGTAGTGTCATTTGCTGCATTTCACTACAATGTTACGAGGTTGTTTTATGCCCTCAACAGCAATTTCTAATGCAATCTCGGTAAGTTGTATCTTACTACCTCCCTTCCTAAACATAAGATTTTCACGACAAGTAGTAAAAATTAAGGAAGCAAAATTCAAAGTATTTTGTTAATCAAAAATACTAATATTATTATTATCTTAAATAGAATTTATATGCTACTAATTTTATTTAAGATAATAATATTAATATTTTATTTTAAAAAAAATTTAATATTTACTTCCATAATTTTTGTTACTTGTCATAAAAGTCTTTTATTTAGATTTGTATCCTTTAGTTTTTGCAATGTGAGGTTTTGTGATTTATGTATTATAATTTTCTTTGGTTTTTGTATTTTGTTAAAAGATTGTGGAGCTTTTGGTTCATATGGATTGTGATGGATGTGAAAAAAGGGTAAGAAGAGCCCTTTCTAAACTTGAAGGTAAGGACTATTTGATGAAGAGATTACCCATGCTTAGGATACATTTTCTTTCTTATGAAAAAAAAAAACCATTTTCGATGAACTTTTCGTGTGCTGGTAAATGTTAGAGATGACTAATTTTTTCTTTGAACATTATGGTTGAAAAAAATGGTATGATGAAAATTAAAAGCACGATTTTTCAAGTTGTTCCATAATAAATAAATCTAATTGAAAAGATTTATCTCACTCTTTCCTATTATCAGTTTGGATCCCTATGCGAAACAAAAAAAAATCCACACGTAAAGGAACGTCTCAAAAGCAAAGGGTGAAAATTCTCTATCCCCATTCATATCCTCATCCCCGGTCCCCCAACCAATCGAAATTTACTTATATAAACATTTTTTTCCAATTATATATACACAGGGGTGAATTGTGATTGGGCTGGGGGACGAGGATGGAGATAGAAAATGCAGACGAGAAGATTTTTTTTCCCTCAAAACAGGTGTCCTTAAAAAACATGATAGGTGTCGTAGAATAATGACATGTGTTTACTTTAAATTAATCTTAACCGTCAAAATTTCAATCCGACAAACGATGATAAGTCCCGCACATACGGAACTTACCCGTTCCACATTGGATCCACATCGTCCTCTTATAATATACTCCGCAAAAACATTGCTCGCAATTTCTTGTCCCCTTTTATTATTTTAAAAATTGGCAAAAAATTATCCTGCCCGTGTATGTCCTTATTCCTATACCAAACCAATCACAATTCACCATGTGTATATATAATTAGAAAAAATGTCCACAACAAATTTTGATTGGTTGAGTACAAAAACAGGGACATACGATTTTCACCCTTAAAAATTATATTCCTTTGGGATTTTTTTTTTAAAACTAATTAGTTCAATTTAATGCAGGCGTTGATAACTTACACATAGACATGGATAAGCAAAAGGTTACAGTAATGGGATATGTGGATAAAAGAAAGGTTCTAAAGGTCGTTAGAAGAATTGGAAGAAAAGCAGAATTTTGGCCATTTCCATATGATAGTGAGTACTATCCTTATGCAGCCCAATATCTTGATGTGTCCACGTTTTCGTCGACGTACAAGTATTATATGCATGGGTACAACGAAAGCATGCACGGATATTTTCCTGATCTTCCTTACTCGACAGTTGATGACCAAATTACTTATAGCTTCAACGAAGAAAATGTTAATGCGTGCTTCATCATGTGATAATATGTACACATTATGATTGAGAAAATTAGTAACATATGTAAGGAATAATACATTCAAGAGAGTTGGGAAACGAAGAATGAAACATATAAAATTTTAAAATTTTAAGAAAGCAAGAGGGTGTAATTTATTTGCTTGAGCTGCATTATTTATTTACTCGATGAGGCAGGTAGACCCCAATGTTGGGGTATTAGTCATAGTTTAATATGCGCCCAGCGGAATAATAGTAATGTAAAAACTGAACAGAAGAAGAATAAAGATGCCGAGAATTTTTAATGTGGAAATCCTCTTTGAATCAGAGGGAAAAAACAATGGGACAATCTCCGAAAAGTATTTTACTATGTGGTAATTGAATACAGAAAATATTGAGTATCTCACACTCACTCAATTTTTCTCTCCCCGAATTTAATCTTGGTACCTCACAATTTTACCACTCCAGTACCCTTAAAAGGAATACTAATTTTCCCACATTCAAAACCGGCGTGACCACACAAAGAATTCTCTCAACTCTCTGCTATTTTTCTCTCAGAGCATTTTTCTCAAAGAAGCTCTCATCTGGTGCATTTCTTCTCCTGAACAATGGTCTCAATTTATAGGATTTCCAAGAGTAGACAATGCCCGTAAATAAAGGTAGGCAACCCCTTTGACCAATCACATCATGCAAAGAAGGCGGCGGACTCCAGTGCCTTTTACTCCATCTAACAACTATCACCAACTTCATTATTCATCAAATAGTGATTTTGATCAATATGGAGCTGAACTTTACAAATCTCCCACTTCAGCTCACATAGTGGAATTAATCCAATAACAGTCAAAAGAAGTCCATGCCGGCCAAGCCAACACACAATTTGAACTTTCCCCGAGGAACATGTTTTGTCAACATATCAACAACGTTATTATCAGTGTGAATCTTCTTCAACTTGAACAACTTTTCCTCCACAACATCACGTAACCAGTGATATCTGATATCGATATGCTTTCTACGTGAATGGTACATAGCATTCTTACTCGAGTCAAAAGAACTTTGACTATCACAGAAAATTTCGGACCCATTTTGCTTCATTCCCAATTGTTGAAGAAATCTCTTCAGCCAGAGAATCTTATTTCCTTCTTCAGCAGCAACAATATACTCAGCTTCACTTGTTGATAAGGCAACACACTTCTGCAATTTTGATTTCCATGAGATGGCTCCCCCTGCAAAAGTAAATAAGTATCTTGAAGTAGATTTCCTACGATCTAGGTCTCCAGCCATATCTGCATCTGTATAACCTTGTAGAATAGGTTCTCCTCCTCCAAAACATAAACACGTTTTGGAACTACCTCGTAGGTACTTTAAGATCCACTTGACAGCTTCCCAATGATCTTTTCCTGGATTTGAGAGAAATCTGCTAACCACTCCGACTGCATGAGCAATATCTGGTCGGGTACACACCATTGCATACATTAAACTTCCAACTGCAGAAGAATAAGGAACTTTAGACATGTCTTCCTTTCCTTCAGGTGTAGTTGGACAACTTCTCTTGCTGAGTTTGAAATGGTTGGCCAAGGGTGTACTAATTGTTTTAGCATTCATCATAGAAAATCTCTGCAAGACCCGTTCCACATATTTTTATTGAGATAACCAGAGTTTTCTGGTCTTCCTATCTCTTTGAATCTGCATTCCAAGAATTTGTCTTACTTGGCCAAGATCTTTCATGTCGAAAGACATACACATCTCCTTATTCAAATGCTCGATCATTTGCTTTTCTTGACCTACAATCAACATGTCATCTACGTACAACAAAAGAATAATGAACTTTTCACCGGGAAATTATTTGATATACACACAATGATCTGTGTCAGTTTTGGTATACTTATGACTCGCCATGAAGGATTCAAATTTCTTATACCACTGTCAAGGAGCTTGCTTCAGTCCATATAGACTTTTGTTCAACTTGCAGACCATCCGCTCCATCCCTTTGACAACGAATTCTTCTAGTTGTTCCATTTAGATTTCCACATCCAAATCACCATGGAGAAATGTTGTCTTGACATCAAGTTGCACCAGTTCAAGATCCATACTGGACACCATTCCAGTATTACTCGTATTGAACTCATTGTCACTATTGGTGAATTTTTTTTGTCAAAGGCAATCCCTTGCTTTTGAGCAAACCCTTTAACCACCAATCGCGCTTTGTATTTCAGCAACTTGACTCTGTCTTTCTTCAGCTTGAATACCCATTTGTTCTTGAGTGCTCTCCTTTATTTAGGAAGTTCCACCAAATCATAGGTGTTGTTCTGATGCAACGAATTCATTTCTTCCTGCATAGCTTTGACCCAGGAATCTTTGTCATTTGAAGACTGGACCTCCTGAAAATCCTCCGGCTCCTCCCTTTCATCAATAATCATAACATAATCCTTCTCAGGATATCTTGTAGATGGCTTGAGTGGTCTGGTAGATCTCTTCGATTGAGGTTGTACCTGTTGTGACGACTCCGCTTCTTGCGCCTGCTCCTCCTGCTCAGCACCTTTTGGTGGATTGTTCTCATATATATTTAGCACTTCTTGTTCTGAATCTTGGGATTCCTCTCCTTCATTGACACTTTTGAATGGAGTACCCATTGACATTTGATTGCCAATATCTGTCTCAGAAGCTCTCATGAATTCTTGACTTATCTCCAAGTTTCTTATCCCTTTATGTTCGAAGAACACTACATCTCTGCTTCTGACTGTCTTTTTCAACTTTGGATGCCAGATTCTATATCCAAATTCCTCATTACTGTATCCAACAAAGATACAGGGAATTGTCTTGCCATCGAGTGTCGATCTCCTGAGACATGCATGAAAGCTTTGCAGCAAAGAACTTTTAGGTGATGGTATCCTATATCCTTTCCCATCCAAAACTTTTCCGGTATTTCAAAATTCAAAGGAATTGATGATGACCTGTTTATTAGATAGACCGCCGTGTTGATGACTTTCTCCTCGTAATGATTTTGATAGATTCTCCATTCTGAGCATACATAGAACTTTCTCGACAAATGTCCAGTTCATTCTTTCTGCAACTTTATTTTGTTGCGGAGTGCCAGGAACTGTCTTCTCGTGTCTTACGCCATGGCTGCTACAATACACCTTGAACTCCCGGGATGTGTATTCTCCGCCATTGTCATCCCGTAGACATTTCAACTGTAATCCGGTCTCTCTTTCCACCATCGCATGAAGCTGCAGGAAGTATTTGAATACTTCATCCTTTGAGTGTAACAAATACTCCCATTTTTTTCTTGTGGCATCATCAGTAAATGTAAGGAAGTATTTGTTACCTCCAACTGACTCCACCTACATGGGACCGCAAATGTCAGAGTGTATCAACTCTAACTTCTTTGTCCTCCGTCTCAAATTGCTCTGAAATGAGACGCGGTGATGCTTCTCGTATAAATATTGTTCACAAGGGTTTAGTGTTTCACTTTTGGTCATTGGAATGAGGGACTGTTTCGCCAAAAGTTGCAACATTTTTTTCACTCATGTGTGCCAACCTTACGTGTCATAAATCGGGTGAAGCATCATCTTCAACTGCATTCAGTTGACCTTGACAAATCTTCATATTTGTCTTATACAGCGAGCAACACAATTTTCCTCTCGCTACCACCAACGATCCTTTGGTGAGTTTCCATATACCTTTGCCCATATAATGCTCATATCCTTCTTTATCCAGAGTGCTTGAGGATATTAGATTCATCCTTAGATCAGGAGCATGCCTCACATTTCTGAGTGTTACTGTGCAGCCCATCTCTGTTTGAATGAGAACATTCCAGATTCCAACAATTTGGGAAGTACTTTCGTTTCCCATTTTGATGGATCCGAAAATCCCTGCAACATACCTTGTAAAGTACTTCCTCTTGGGAACACAATTAAATAAGGCTCCAGAATCTACGATCCATTCGGCTTCATATTCAGCCAAATGACAGCAGACTTCTTCTCCAATTAGGCTGACTCCATCATTGCTGGGGGATACTGCAACAGTACCATCGTCGCCTGTCTACTTATTTTCCTTCTTTTTGAGAAGTCTGCAATCCTTCTTCATGTGTCCAAGTTACCCGCAGTTGTAAATTTGATTCTGCTTTTGGACTTAGATCTCCTTCTGGACTTGAATCTGTCATGTTCCCGATTTTGACTCCGACTCCAATTTTATATAACAAGAGCCTTTGCGTCATTCTCATGTGCATATTTCGAACGAACTTCTTCGTTGTGCAATCTGTTTTTCACCGTCTCCAACGTCACTTTCCCATTAGGTGTTGAGTTGGTTAAGGACACCACCCGGAGGGTTCCAGAGCCAGGGAACGGATCCTAGAAGAATTATTTCCCTGCATATCATCATCTATGACTTGTCCTCGCCGATGATAGTTGTATTACTGAGCCATCGAATTCATTCGGATGCTCCGCTACTCGATCAGTCCCTCCTTGTGCTTCATTTTCATTAATTTCCTCATAATGAAAACTCTTCATCAGGGGCATTCTTTTTTCTAGTACATGTTTTCAAGTTTCTTCCAAAGAACATGTGGATCAGTTTCTTTGGAGACATTATTGAAAATTGAAAGATCGACATTTTGGCGGATAGTGTCGAGAGCTTTCTTTTTCAACTTTTCCCATTCTTCTTCTGAATATTCTCCGGCTTGGCTGCGTCACATTCAATTGGCTCATATTAATCTTTACAATTGAGGTAATCTTCCAACATTGTCATCCATATAGAGTAATTCAATGAATTTAAATTCAACATGGTTCCCATACTGGTTTCCACCATCTTTCTGAAATGTCAGTTCAGAAAAACAAACAGCCAATAGACAAATTAATCAGCCAATAAATGAGAAGAAAAAACTAAACAACGCAAAACATGTGTAACCGTTACAAAAACAGGTGTTTATCCTTGACCAGAAACATGTGTAAATGTTACAAAAACACGTGTTTATCCCTTACCAGAAACAGTTCACCCTACCAAGGTCAGTGCAACATCAGAAACAGTTCACCCTACCAAGGTCAGTGCAACCTTTCTCTGATACCAGTTGTTGGGGTATTAGTCAGAGTTTAATATGCGCGCAGCGGAATAACAGTAATGTAAAAACTAAAGAGAAGAAGAATAAAGTCACCGAGAATTTTTAACGTGGAAACCCTCTTTGAATCAGAGGGAAAAAACCACGGGACAGTCTCCGAAAAGTATTTCACTATGTGGTAAATTGAATACAAAAAATATTGAGTATCTCACACTAACTCAATTTTTCTTTCCCTGAATTTAATCCTTATACCTCACAATTTTACCACTCCAGTACCCTTAAAAGGAATACTAATTTTTCCACACTCAAAATCGGTGTGACCACTCAAAGAATTCTCTCAACTCTCTGTTGTTTTTTCTCTCAAGAAAGCTCTCATCCGATGCATTTCTTCTCCTCAACAATGGCCTCAATTTATAGGAGTTCCAATTAGCAATGGCAAGTGGGTTTGGCCCACCCGCGACCCGCCCGCCCCCGCTTTAACTCGGCCCACATTTGAACCCGCCTAAACCCGTTATGACCCACGGGTTAAGTGGGTTTTACAAACGAGGCGGGGTGGGTTGTACACCCAAGAAAAATTGACCCAGCCCGCCTCGCCCCGTTTAAAACCCACAACCCGCCTCGCCCCGTTTTCCCAACCCGTTTAAACCCGCACCATTTAAACCCATATTACCCCACCCCAACCCACTTAACCCATATTACCCCCAGCCTCACCCCTATCGACCCTATTATGTAAGCTACAACTCTACAAGCCCACTTGGCCACTTCCTACTCCTACTACTAGGAAACCATATTTTTTATTTATTTATTTATTCAAACACTTCTAGGAAACCATTAAGTTAACTAGTAGTACCTACCTTAACCAAGCTGGACACACAGTCACACACACTGATTGCACACACACATTTACTGATACATCAAAATTATATATCCGTTAGAGAACAAAACGACTATTTTTTTTTTTTGGCCATTGCCAGTAAAAAAAACGGCTAGTTTATTTATTTTTAATTATTTTAATTATATTTTAAACCTCAAATATATCCTATAAATACACCCCTAAAATCCCCTCAAACTCACACCAATCTCACTCTATCATATATTAATCTATTTTCTAAATTGATTTAAGAGGCGAATTTGTGCAAGTGGTTAAAGTATTTTAAATTGTAATGTTTATTTTATTATGCAATTTTCATTTTAAATTGTAATGTTTATTTTATTATGTATTTTTCATTTAAGTTTAGTACTTAGTAATATTATATAGTGTAATGTAATTTGATGTGGGAGATTTATGCCATAAGTCCCTCTCCTATGTAACACTAATTTTGTTATTAATAAAACCGGTAGGGGTCCATGCCAAACCCCCCACCACTACAAGGTGATCTATATTTATGTCTAAATTATACTAAAAAAAAAAAATACAAAAAACTCCCAACCCGCCAAACCTGTCAAACTCGCCAAACCCAACCGACCCACACAACCCACCGGGTTAACCCGTGACTCGGCCCACTTTTGACGGGTTTTCCAAGCGAGGCGAGGTGGGTTTGTCATATTCATTTTTGGACCCAACCCACATTGACCCGTTGACTGGTCAACCCTGCCCCGCCTCGCCCCGCCCCGACCTCGCCCCGAACTCGTTGGGTTAACCCACTTGCCATTGCTAGTTCCAATAGTAGACAATGCCCGTAAATAAAGGTAGGCAGTCCCTTTGACCAATCACATCCCGCAAAGAAGGCGTCGTACTCCAGTGTCTTTTACTCCATCTGACAACTATCACCAGCTTCACTATTGATCAAATAGTGATTTTGACCAAAATAGAGCTAAACTCTACACCCAACTCATGTAAGAAGGCTGTGTGATAACTTCTAAAAGGGCGGTTTCACACCCGAGTGACCCGTGTAGAGATAATGTAAAATCTTCATTCCAAAAACACAATATGTAACTACTAAAAATTGATGGTTTGATTCCTATATGTTAAGAATAATAGTCATATTATGATGATAGGATTCTATCAATTACTTATTACTAGTCTATTACGATATCTTAGAATTAGATTGTTATTGGTTTTTCTTATTTATTTAGAGTAAAATTATTAAGTAACTTCCTTCTTTGTCTAGGATTCTCTGTGTATTTATATGGGGAATTTTCCTTATCCAATTAATCAATTTTCTTGATTCTATGAATTCTTTCATGGTATCAGAGCAACGTTAAAATAACTGCTCAAAATTCATAACAGAAAACCAATGATTTCCAAAGCACTCCTTATGTTTTTTTATTACGTGTTGTTAGTCATGGGCGACAGTGACGGATCCAGGAAATTTTTTTACTGGGGTCATTTAATATACACAATAATTGACTGCGGTTATTTATACATTTATTATCTAAACAGAGTAAAATATATCATATATAATTAAAAAAATCACTGGGGTCATTTGATATATACAATAATTCACTGGGGTCATTTATACATTTATTATCTAAATGAAGTAAAATACATCATATATAATTTTTTTTTTTTTTGAGTGGGATCACAGAAGGCTGTGGATCCGTCGCTGATGGGCGACACAACTCCAACCAAAAAACAAAATCAAAACTCTCAATTTGTGTGTGGATATTGCGGCAAAATTTGCCACGAAAAGGAGACTTGTTAGCATTTATATGGAAAGCCGTCAGAGTTCACCGGAAAAGGAAGGAGCGGCTAAGGCAGCCGAACCAGCCGCGGAGGTCTCGGAAGCAGGGCTAGATATGGACGGCAACAGCCGCAAGGCCCAAGCCCACTCTATTTTGTCCCCTGTTAGGAGACATCCGCTGATGTCATGGGTGACAATGGTGGCTTAGTTGGCAGGGAAGGGAGCAGCAACCAAGGAGCGGCCTTCTCAGCTCGGCCTAGCTTCTCAGCCCAGCCGCACAAACCGTCGGCCCAGGCGGACAACTCGTTGGCCCAGCAAGCCTTTTTAGCCAGACAGAATATGGCCCAGACTGGTTCCTCTTTGGACCAGGCCCAAATTTCAAAAATAGCCTATGAGGTGGCTAATTTGATCAAAGAGGGTAATAAAGTTTTTGCTATGCTCGGTAAGAAATTTACGCTTCCTTGGATTTTGGTGGAGCTAGTCATCACGTGACTTCTGATATTTCCATTATTGAAAATCTGAATTTTTTTCATCTACCCATTAATATTTGTTTGCCTAATGGGACCGTTTTTATGGAAAATCAATGTTGCACATTCAAATTTAGTCTGTATATGGTACTTCACAATGTTCTTCATACCCCCATCCTTCACATGTAACCTTATATCCGTTCCAAAATTAACAAAGCAATTACTATGCTATTTTTTGTGTTTGCTTTGTACAAAACCCAATCCAGAGGAAGCTTTTTGTTAGGGCTGTTGTCTGTGATGAAGTTTATCGGTTGACTGACGTAACATCTCAAAATTCAATGGCAGGAGCAGTTCATAAACAAAATACCTCACAATTATGGCATCGGAGACTCGGTCATCCTTCTTTTTCAACTTTAGAAAATTTACCGTTAGAAAATAAAATTAGTAGTTGTCAACCTATTGATCCATGTTATATTTTCCATAAAGCCAAACATATTCGCTCTTCTTTTCCAAACAGTACTAATAAAGCTTTAAAATCTTTTGAACTAATTAATTGTGATCATTGGGGAAAATATGCTACTCACTCTCTCACAGGAGCCCATTATTTTTTGTGTATAGTGGATGATTTTTCACGTACTATATGAGTCTATTTACTTCATGACAAAACAGACAATAGGAAAGCTTTCATAGATTTCCATAACATGGTTCACACACAATTCAATGGGATTATTAAAAAAGTTAGGAATGACAATAGTTTAGAATATATTGGGCTGAGAGATTATTTTTCAGATAAGGGAATAATTCATGAAACCTCCTGCGCTGCTACACCTCAGCAAAGTGGTAGAGTTGAAAGAAAGAACCACCACATTTTAAATGTAACCCGTGCCTTGAAATTTGAATGTGGAGTGCCACTTAAGTTTTGGGGAGAATGTGTTCTTACTGCTACATACCTTATAAATATGACTCCTAACATGTTACACAAAGGCAAAACACCCTATGAAATTCTTTTTGGCAAACAACCTTCATATAATCATCTTCGCATTTATGGATGTCTATGTTATGCTCGTTTTCCTACTAAAGAAAAATTTAGCGAGCAGTCCATCAAATTTATTTATTTGGGATATCCAATGGGGTAAAAAGGATGAAAAGTTTTTTATTTACAATAAAAAAAATTGGAGACGTTCACTTTTACGAGAATATTTTCCCCCTTCAGATTATTCCCTTATTACTAACCCAGAAAATCTGTTTGATCTTTCAACCTTAAGCCCAACAGATGATGTTTTTTAGCCTAGGGACCCAGAAGCTGACCCACAGAAAGCCCATATTCCGGATCAGCCTGTTTCTCCTCAGCGGGCTGACCCACACAGTCCAGTGTCGCCTGTTTCCTCCTAGCGAACCAGACCATCACGGTCCATATCGGATCAGCGTGTTTCTCTACAGCCCACCCAGTCTGGCTTCCAGCAGCCGACACAAACTATCCATTTACGGGCTTTGCATGGGCTCGCCCTAGCGTTTTTTCTATATCGGTCGCATGACGTAAGCCGAAATAGTGGAGACAACATTTATGTCCAGGACTTCACGGAAGTGGGACTTCCGTCCTGGTTGACGTGGCAGCCACCACAGATTTTTTTGCCACGTCTTCCGTCTTGGTCTCGGGACGGAAGTGGGACTTCTGTCCTCGTCCAGCAAGAAAAAAACCCTAACTTGGTCCCGTGACTTTGAGGACGGAATTGGCAATTCCGTCCTCATGTTCCAGACAATTTGCAGCGTGTAGTCACTTCTCACTTTTGCTTTTTTGACCATGCAAAAATTTCTGATCAGTTTTGGCAATTTCATGCGCATTTATGACCGGTTTTCAGAGACTTGTCCAATTCGAAAATACATTTTACAATTTCCCACCACATCTAAAAATACCCCTCCAAATCCCTCCACAATCTACAACCTTCTCAAACCCATAAAAATCCTATCCTCCTTAATACTAGATTTTCAAAATATTTTTTTTTACAAAAACCCTATCCTCTATAATGGCCAACTTTCCCGAATTTATGCAAAAAGAAATGCGTAACAAATTCAGGGATGTTGATTTTACTAGAGAATGACCAGCCGAATACGAGGAGGTTTTAATAGAAATTTGTTATGATTTCAGTATACATGGTTACCCTGGAGAAAAACGTTGGTTTGATTGCTACAATGAAATTGTTTACGGAATTAATTTGCGTGACCTGGGGGACAATTCACAATTGCGATGATCGACGCAGGCCTAGCAAAACTGCGTAGGCGTTTTTGGGATTTCGAAGCGCTCACCCACAAATCATGGTTCAAGTACGACGGAAGGACAAGCATTGTTGACTTGGACGGTGCTGAGGCCCAGTGGGAGGAATACGTTGCGGTAAGTTGCATGTAATTACGGTACAGTGTATTAACTCTATGTTTTCATAACTAAATATTTTGTTTATATAACTCTAATTTAGGCTAATCCAAGGACTAAGCGGTATAGAAGGAGTGGCAAATTTTTCTTTATCCTTCTCTGCCATATTTTTTGGGGGTACGAAGGGAAGAGGATTTGTGGATTTAGTCGACAATGTTCAAGATCTCCCCGAAGAGGTAAGCGTGGAGGCTCCCCTTGATTACCCGATGTCGGATGCATCGTGCAGCAACACTAGCTCTTGGAAAATGATTGAGCATAAGTTTCGAAAGAATTAGGGTTTGAATAACCGGGACTTTGTATTGTTATATGTTCGATGTAAATTTATTTGTATGAATTTAATGGAATTCTCAGTTTTTTGATATTTGAAAGTTCCGAAATGAGTATTATTTTAAAAAAATTGAAAATAATAATTATAATATGAACACGTAGGAAAAAAATTCTAGCACGAAGGGATAGTTTTTGAGGTAAATTGTAAAATTAAGTTTTCGAATTGGACAAGTCTTTGAAAAGCGGTCAGTAATGCAAACGAAACTGCAAGAACCGTTCGGGAATTTCTGGCGAGGGGGCATGGACAAAAAAGCAAAAGTGAGAAGTGACCCGACACTGCAAATAGCCTGCAATTTGAGGACTGAAGTGGCAATTCCGTCCTCAAATGCACGGGGGGAGGGGGGCAAGTTAATGTTTTTGGGACAAAGCTTTGGCAGGTTGAGGACGGGAGCAGGACGGAAGTCCCACTTCCAACCGGCAGAAGCTTTGCCCATTTGCTGCCTAAATCTCTATATAATTCAATACCCTCCCATCCATTTTTCATACCCCAAACAACATTCCCCAATTAATTTGTTCTAAACAAACCCATCCTTCCTCAACCCCTTATTTCGTTTTACTAAAAAATGGCACTAGAATGTCCAATGAGATTGTATTTACATTTCGACCACAATATAGTGTACGAAAATGGTGGTTACCCCCGTTTTGCGGAGCCAAGCGAAAGAAGTTTTGAAGTTATACAAAGGATTTCATTTAGACAACTTTGTCATAGAATATGTCGGCGCAAAGGAGTCGAGCTTTCTAGTGTCAATGTTCGGCTAATAATGATTCGTCCATTCTTCATGCCGACGTTCAACATGGTGGCGTACGATGTTGTAAACCTTAACGAGGAAGAAGATTTAGACAGTTTGTGGGGAATCCAAATGGATTTCAAACTCCAAGGGATTCATGTTGGTGCCCTGTTGGAACCTGTGCAGAGACATGCATATAGCTTTGCAATACCGACAACAGAATTTGCACCGGAGCCACAATTTGTTCCGGAACCATTTTTTTGGAGCCAAATCCATTACCAAATATGCCTCCACCGTCTACTTACGAACCCTGTACCGATAATTCGGTCATGGATTCCTTGGGTCCAATATCCGACATTGACGGCGTTCCGGAAACGGAAGACGACTTCGCCGATACTAGTGCCGGAGACCACGAGGACGACGGGGTCGAGGAAGACGCAGAGGGGGTAGCGGAAGATGCCAACCCCGAAATCCAACAACAAACCGGTGGACCAAGCACTGAAGAGACGGTACAAGAGCCTGAACCGACTCCCTCTACTTCCGCCCCGGCCATTCCAGAATGGAATTTGCCATCGTACGGTAACTATGCTAATTTTGCATGTTGGAATGATATGGGTTCCATGGAACCTGTACCTGAAATCACATACGGGGGACAAAAAATTAAAACATGGAATCCCAATCTTCCCGAAATATGCTTGGGGATGCAATTCAAGGATAAACGCGAGGCAATGTTGGCAGTGAACGTGTGGCATGACAAGGTGGCATTAAGGGAATGGAAAAGAGAGAGGAGCAACAAACAATGGTTCAGCGGGGTGTGTATAAATTCAACCGAAAATAGCCGATGCAGTTGGTATGTTCGCGTAAACCATAGCAGGGTGGATGGAATGTGGAAGGTTACCAAGCTTAACCAGGCCCACTACTGCTTGATGGACCAGAACAAAAAACGCAACATGTCCTCCAGCTACATCGGGGTAAAAATTCTACACCTTGTTCAGGATGATCCTCGAAATATCCATTAAATTGATTAGAAGTTTGCTTGTACCACTGATATGAATTTGACTTGTTGTAAAACACAAGAGGGGGGGGGGGGGGTGAATTGGGTTTTAACTAATCTTGTAAACTTTTTCGAAGCTTTACAATGCAAGTGTAAGTTTGAGCAAGATGATTAAAAGCAAAGCAAAAAACCCAATAACAAGACAAAGGATTTAGAGTGGTTCGATTCACTTAGAATCTACATCCACTACCTTGAGCCGCACCCAAGGATTTCAACAACTTCACTAAGAAGACTTTTTACAAATGTGGCTAACTCACTAAGAGTTTTACAACACAACCACAATACAAAAGCTCACTAAGAACTTGCCCACACTAAGTAGGACTTTTTACAACAATTACCCTATCACTAAGAAAGGGAATTAAGATGAATAAAGAACAAGATAATTCACTCTTCTAAGTGAGAAAGATATACCTTTGAAGTACAAGAATATTAAGCTCTTTGAACATATGATGCACACTCTTTGTCTTGCTTTTGAAAGATTGCTCTTGAATGATTTATATCATAGAAATGAAGAGCATTTACTTTGTGAGTGTTTTGGCTTGATGAGAAATCAATGAATATTTGATATGCAAGCCTTTGAATGATTCTCTAGCTTTGGGGTATTTATACATTTCAAATTTGGCTGAAAAACGACTCTTTAACGGTCAAAAAACGGCTAGTTTCTCTCAGAGTTCGGTTGACCGAACAAGGGTCGGATGACCCTCTTTGGGGACCTCGGTCGACCGAGGTATGCTAAGGTCGACCGACCTTGGCTAGTTTAGCTCTTAGTATCTGCTCGGTTGATCCGAGCTTGAGCTCGGTTGACCGAACTTCCAGAGTATGAGAAATGTTATTTTTTTCACACGTTTTGAACTCTAATGAAGTCTAAAAGGTTTTCTTAATATGTAACAAGTAAGAGCATTAGAAAACCGTTTTAAAAGACTTATACTTTGAAATCAAAGGCTTTCGAAATACGAACACATGTAAGGATCAATTTGAAACTTAGCCTTTTGAAAACGTGTTTATGAAAACATGCAAGACTAGAGTGTAGAGCTTATGTTCATTAGAGCTTTGGTTAGAGCTATATAAGATAAAGACTTATAACGACAAAGCTAATCTAACCAAACCTAAGTCCTCAATCTTCAATCTTGAAAGATGAGCCTTGAATAATACGACTTTGAATCTTGATCATGGCTTGATTGAAGTACTTAGAGCTTCCAATATTAGTTCCGATATTCTATCACAAAGATATAAACATTAGACACAACATCAAGTGTTTGTCCATTATCAAAAACCGAGTTTGATCGCCCTTAGGGCTAACACTTGTGCTTATAGAAAAGCTTGGTATGCCCGCAGAAATGCTATAGAAACACTTTTTGGTACTTGGCAATCAACTTTTCAGGTACTGCTCCATTATATCCGGGCACTAAATGATTCAAACCCGGGTATGATAGTCAAATTTCTCTACCACCCGCGAGTAACCGCTAATGGGCCCAAGGTGTCCAGGTCATTGTTCTGGACTTTTAAACCGTTGGTTGACGGTTACCCGTGGTGCCTGACCTATAATTTCGAGTTGATGGGACACACCTTAGGGGGAATTATAAAGGGACTCTCCTGGTTGCAAGCACTCTGGATGCTAACAACCAAATTTTACCCCTTGCTTTTGCGTTGGTCGATTCAGAGGCAACTTCCACTTGGACATGGTTCCTTAGGCACTTGAGGGACCGTGTTGTGAAAGACCTTGTTGTGTGTCTTATCAGCGATCGTCATGCCGTCATTCTTAGTGCCGTGGCAACCCTCCCCGGATGGCAACCCCCAATGGCAGTGCACCGATACTGCCTTAGGCATTACAGGTCCAATTTCCACACTCATGCAAAAAACAAAGAATTGAAAGATTATGTGTGGATTGCTGCAACCCAACCGAAAAAGGTTAAGTGCGATTTTTATCTGGAGCGTATCAAACAAAAAGATGAGGATGTGTTTAACTGGTTAATGCAGCAACCCAAAGAGTTGTGGACTTTGGCATACGACGGGGGAATGCGTTTAGGTTGCATGACTACAAACATGTCAGAGGCGCTTAATAGCGTTCTAAAGCAGTCTAAAGCGCTGCCTTTGAAAGCGCTCGTGGAGATGATTTTTTTTAAACTTGTACATTATTTTGACACACACCGTAAAGACGCAAATGTTTGTCAAACGCCTTTCCCTAAGAGGATATGGGAGCAGTATTTCGCGTACGAACAAAAAGCAACAACTCTGGTTATAAACCGACACCACATGGACCAAGGTATCTATAGGGTCATGTCCCGACATAGAGGACCGGGCCTAGGTGGAAAAATATACGCGGTCAACTTAACAGCTCGTGCGTGTACCTGTGATAAGTGGGCTGCTTATTCAACGCCATGCTCCCATGTCATTGCCGTGTCCAAATCGATAATGCAGGATGCTTCTCAATACATCCACCCTGTCTATTCTCTCGATCGTTATAGGAATACTTACAAGTCCATTTTATATCCTGTACCTGATCCCGTTCATTGGAGACCTCCCCCTTTTGATATCACATATCACCCTCCTAACATGAAAGCTACGCAGGTGGGTCGACCTCGAAGGCGGAGATTCCAAATGCCTATGGACATAGAGAAAGGGG
Organism: Vinca minor; assembly: GCA_026122235.1. Classification (NCBI taxonomy): domain Eukaryota; kingdom Viridiplantae; phylum Streptophyta; class Magnoliopsida; order Gentianales; family Apocynaceae; genus Vinca; species Vinca minor. Next base: position 6,247,123 of record JAOCZM010000134.1, read on the forward strand.
CATTCAAAGGGAAAAGAAGTGCGGCCACTGTAAGCAAGTCGGTCACAACCGGAAGACTTGCCCCATGTTAGCACATCTTCAGCAACCACTCCCTCCACAGTAATTGTATTTAATTTCTCCGAATTGTAATAGTTTAAAATTTATAAAATTGATGTGCTCGATTTTTTCCATTCAATATACGATAATTGCTTACATTTCAATTACATATTATTAAAGTTGACATAATAAATCGAAAAAATCATCATTCCCGGCCCTGTAATCAAGGATATCGTAAGGGGCTGGATGAATTTTTACATGGTCACCCGGGTGTAATCTAGAAAACACAACAAACTCATCCCACCCCAAAAAATAGTAACAGTCGCAGCCTTCGTCTCTAGTCACTTGTAGTGTCAATTTGTTACCGTGAAGATTGCGCATGTATAGTACTTCGGGGATTCCAAGTTGCATTCTAACACACCATTGCATGTACTGTCTACATATCCACTGTACACGGGAAACAACATTACAACACATAATTGTAAAATGATCGATTTTATTACTAAAATTTTAATATTACTGAACGTACCGGTTTGGAAAGTCCCGAATATGTTTTGTCAATGTCTATTCGAAAACTTTGCCGGAAAAATGCCCTTCCTGAGGGATACGATAATTCGCCCTTCAAGTAACCTATCTCGGGCCCTTCCTTAACATAAATATCTAATACATTAATTGGAGATGGTATAAAATGAACTTTATTTGTAGGACAAAGATTGTTGTCACGCAAAAATTGTTGCAATCCTCCGTCTAGGTAGTAGGTGGCATTTATTTTGGTTACATAGACGCACCATTGATTCCCATGGTCATCCTTCAGGTAGACACAACTAGCTAACCCGAGACCAATTTGCTCCAACCAACTTGTGTACTTCGATGGAAGACGCTACAAATCGAAAATGATGAGTTAGATAGCTAAACAAATTTCATACAAGAAAAAAATTACTCAGTACTAAATAGAATACTACCATTTTTCCGTCGGTTTGATTTCCGACCGCAATTCTAAATTGGTGTCTGAAATACTCTTCCAGGGCGGGATCCATTTCGCTATTCATTTTGAAATAATATTACGGAGGATAGGGTTTTTTGTAAATCTTTTTTTTTGAAAATCTAGTATTAAGGAGGATAGGGTTTTTATGGGTTTGAGAAGGTTGTAGATTGTGGAGGGGTTTGGAGGGGTATTTATAGATGTGGTGAGAAATTGTAAAATATATTTTCGAATTGGACAAGTCTCTGAAAACCGGTCATAAATGCGCACGAAATTGCCAAAACCGTTCAGAAATTTTGCATGGTCAAAAAAGCAAAAGTGGGAAGTGACTACACGCTGCAAATTGTCTGGAATATGAGGACGGAAGTGGCAATTCCGTCCTCAAAGTCAGGGGACCAAGTTAAGGTTTTTTAGGGTTTTTTCCTGCTGGACGAGGACGGAAGTCCCACTTCACTTCCGTCCCGAGACCAAGACGGAAGTGGTGACGTGGCAAAAAAATCTGCGGTGGCTGCCACGTCCTGGAAAGAAATGTTGTCTCCACTATTTCAGGTGCCATGTCATGACTGATATAGAAAAACTGGGCCAGGCACATGCAAAGCCCTCCCTTTACAGGCCACTCTGCCTGGGCCTCCACTTCCCCTACCTAGTCAACTCACCCTAGCTCAGCAAGAAAATCCATTCCCAGCCCAAAGCTCCACAGGCAGCCCAACTGATCCTTCCATAGTCGCGCAACTACCCTCTCCTCCACCCCTTCGCCGATCCACGAGGCCAACCAAACAACATGGTCATTTACAAGATTTTGAGTGTTACACAACTGCCGATCTCTCACAGAAATCATCTTTAGCGGGAAATTCCTCATGTATTCCTTATCCTCTTAATAATTTTTTGACTTATAAAAAATTATCTCATTCACATAAACTGTTTTTAGCTTCTATTGCTTCCGATTTTGAACCAAAAAATTATTTCGAAGCTATACAGTATCCATAATGGCGTGAATCGATGAGATGGGAGTTAGCCGCTATTGAGAGAAACAATACTTGGGTCCTTGCTCCCCTTCCTCCTGGTAAAAAATATGTTGGCAGTCGTTGGGTTTATCGTCTCTGGGTCAATTGAACGACCCAAATCTCGATTTATAGTTAAATGTTACTCTCAAGTCAAGAGAGAGGATTTTACCGAAACATTTGTTCATGTTGCAAAAATGACCATTGTTCGTTGTCTTTTGGCGTGAGCTGTTTCTCAAAGTTGGTTCCTTTATTAGATGGATGTCAATAACGCATTCCTTCATGGTGATTTGAAGGAAAAATCTATATGGATCCACCTTTGGGCCTTTATTTACCTCAACCCAATTTATACTGTAAACTCAATAAATCCATCTACGGTTTGAAGCAAGTAGGAAGAAATTGGTTTTCAAAGTTAACAAACACTTTAAAGTTTGGTTTAAAGCAATCAACAATTGAGCACTCTCTTTTTATCTACAGGCAAGGAAACATTATTTTAGTGGTCTTGGTTTATGTTGATGATATAATTATTGCTGACAATAATCTACAAAAATGAAATTAAATGAGTTAAAACAATTTCTCAATACTATTTTTAAGATTAAAGATCTGGGAATTCTTAAATATTTTTTTGGGGATTGAAGTTGCTCATTCTTCACGAGGATTTTTTCTTAGTCAGTGAAAGTATGCTCTAGACATTTTGACTGAATGTGGTTTTACTAGAGCACAGCTCAGCAACACGCCAATTGAGTTGCAACATAAATTATCTGATGAAGATGGTGAAGTTTTTAGCAACCCAGGACGTTATAGGAGACTAGTTGGCAGACTGCTTTATTTGACTATTATAAGACATGACATCAAATATGTTATCAACATTCTAAGTCAATTCATGCAAAAGCCTAGAGACAGGCATTGGGAAGCGGCAATCAGAGTTGATCAATTTATCAAAGGCAATCCAAGTAGAGGAATTTTGTTGCCCAAGAATAATCCTAATTTAAATTTAATTGTTTATTGTGACTCTGATTGGGCAGTATGTACAATGACGAGGAGATCTATTACAGGATATTTTATCAAACTTGGTAATGTTCCTATCAGAGTTGTATTGACATTGAGAAACACAGAAAAATCTTTCGTGTCTATAGTTCTTATGTAATTGAAGAATTTGCTGAGCTGCATTTCGAAAGACTGTAAGTTTTGTTTAGAATTTTCAATTTATCAATTTCTTCCTTGTCTGTTAATTGAAGACATTGTGTTCGATATCTTCGATCAATATTTTACTTCTAATTCGAAGCTTCACATTGCTTAATATTCTGGATGAAAGCAATTGCTAGAATTTTTGGAACTATTTATTTATTTTTTTTGTTGTTGTTGATTGTTGGCAATATGTTGTTGAAAATACTGGAATATTGTGAAGAAACAGTGGGGATTGACATTGATTATTAATTTATTAGTTAAGAAGTATAATCCTCAATCAATGCTAGGCTTTCTGGCTTGTCATTCTGAATTAAGAATTGTAGGATTGTTGTGATAGCAGATTTCAACAATACTGGTAGTATAATGAAAAATCATGTTAATCATCCATTTTATCTGCATCCAAATGAGAATCCTGCTATTAAACTTTGCTCAAAAGTGCTCAATGGAGCAGATAATTACTTTGGATGGAGGAGAGCAGTAAGAAGAACATTAATCACAAAGAATAAACTCTGGAAGTTTTTCAGTTTGATCCCCCTCCTAATTTTACGTGTTTTGAAAGTTTGCGGACAAGAACTCTGGAAGTTGTGGAAGGCCTCTGGCTTGTGCATGACCTCGGTTTTGCTATTATTTTTTTGGTAATAGTGTTTGGTTATACAGTCATAGAATTTTGTACTATATGACACTTATTCTCTAGATTTTTCTATGACCGCGAGTCTTGTAATTTTCTGGCTCATCCGTTAGCTGGAATTTTTCTAAGGCTTGATGCCTCATTTCAAAGGGTAGGGGATCCATTGGAATCCTGCCTCCCTCATGTAGTTCCTAATATCTATTAATGATATTATTTTCTTTTCAAAAAGCATCAATGTCATTGAATTTAGATTGCTCAAATTGGCCGAGGCCCGAGTAGATTTTTTTTTTTTTTTCTATATTTTTTGGGTAAAAATTTTGATAGTAGAAATTAACTTTCAGAATTCTGAAACAAATAGCATAATATCATTTTCCTATGGCTCTTTCATGCGATGAATATTCTGAAATTACCAAATATAAGAATTAGGAGAGTACTGAATTAATTACTAATTTTCAAATTAAGTAGGATCTACGATCCTACGATCCTTCTACACCCTACCGATCCTACATAGAAACTCGAGTTTTACTGCCTTGCTTGTGAGCACTATATTAAGTTAGCCTGACCTGGACCTTAGTTGGTGGGGGAGGGGGTGGTCACAAGTTAAGGTTGTGAACAGTTATTGTCGAGTTCACAAGGGTGAGCGATGGCATAACATGGTGTATCCATAAATACTAGCTCTGTCGTTCGGGGGGTATATACCTGAATCCATGCTAAGTTAGGCACGTCTTAATGGGAAATAATAATTAATGGTTGTTTACAGTGGCATAGAGTCGTAACCAGACAATTTGGGCCCGTTTGTGTGGATTATGTGTTGTATCGTTATGTTAGAACGATAGTTGCTATATCTGACTAAGTATGTCTGTATGTTTTACATGAGTAGTTCATGGTGCTCGTAGCACGTTTTTCGATGTATAAGTGTCAGATATGAAAGAGTATAGTTTTGGCATGATATGGTTATGTTTTGGGTATGTTTAAAATGATGTTCTGAAATTCGGACAACCCCTCTGATCGACCGGACCAGAAAGCAGATCGTATATAACAAGCTACTGGGAGCATCTTTGGATCTCGGACGACCACTTCGGTCGACCGGACTAGGCCCCAGATCGTCCGAAGTTTTTGACTTGGCTACTGCCTCGGATTCGGACGACCACTGGTCTACCGGAAGCCATTTCAAATTGTTTGGACTACCTCGGACGATGGGTCCGGACAAGGCATCTTCCGGTGCCATCATTCGAGGCTTGTTTGGACTTCTTTTGATCCGATTTCTATTCTATTTTCAATGATATGTTTATTATGAGTTAGGAAAATGATTTACTCCTAGAATTTTGGGGATAGAAACCCTAAACCCCCAAATTGAGGGTGTTAAATGACTATCTTACCCCCTGCTGGTATAAGGGATTCACCCAACTATAAGGACAAAAAGGTCCAAAAAACTATTTTAGTCAATCTTTTAGCTAATAATTCTAGTAGCCTAGCAAGATCCTATGAGTTATTGTTCATTTATTTTAAGTATTTTCAAGTTATTTAAAGCCAAGTTCATTTTCAAATGATTTGGGATTGGGAAACCTTATTGATTCTTATTTGATGCTTCATCCCGAGGGTGTTTGAACCTTCATGGGCTATTTTATCTCACACCTTATTTCATTTTGCGGATGAGTATGTCAAGGGTGCTATTGATGAGTCCTTTGATGGAGAGTTGGATGATGACTTGATGTGACTTTATGTAATAACATGAATAGGTCAAGTACAATGTATTCCTTTTAAGTTTGTCTTTATAACATCATCTAGACGAATCGTTTCATCTTTGGCTAATACGTAACGTCCATGTGTGTAATAAATAGTCGAGTAAAAGTTACTTTTCACTTTTCTATAAATAGGTAGTATTGTGTAAGTAAAAGGGTTCATCTTTTGAAACTTTGTCTTTGCGCCCTTGCTCTTTAACTGTCACACTCCGTAACTCGAGGGTAACCTGACAACACCTCATTTGCCAATGAGCTACCGAACCCAAATAATACTTAAGATATAAAAGTGAAGTTATAAACTTATATTATCCGTTCAAACTTAAAGGTAATCAACATTACATACTACATGATCATACTATCTATTACATATTAAATTTATTTCTACTCGTCATCCTCATTCTCGGTTGCCCCTTCAATATCATCCTCATAATCATCTGCAAATATAGTAAGGGAAATTAGCTACACTAGCCCAGTAAGGTTCAAACACCCTTGTCATTAACTATCACAATGAGCATAAGACATTATATACCAACATCAATGTTTGTGAGATTCAAAACTTAGTAGAAAACCCTAAACTTTCTTAGTATGGTTGAAACACTAAAAAAGGCACCGCTCTTTAAAATGTTTTAAAAATACTTGAAATACATTTTGAAAATCACTTTCAAACTTTTAATCCCTGTGGTCAAATTTATTTTTCATTTGGTATCAAAAAAGTTTTCAATGGTTTTGATTTCAACTGGCTTTATTTTATAATTTGCCATAGGTTTATGGTTGGGAACATATCTATAGTTAATCAATTGATTTTAGACTTGTTATGGGAAAAATTCAATTACACGTTTGATCACACTTAATGCTCGATTAACCGAAATTAAAAGCTACTCTATTCTCTGGGCAAGCACTCTTTTTTGTACTAGCATGTTTATGAACGTGCAGTCGTTTTTGGTTAACTACAACTTTCCAATGCTGCATAAACCAATTCCACAATGCAAGTTCGGTTAACCGCGTTGTCATTGTCTTGTCCATAAACTAGTTGTTACTCAACGGATTATTTGAAATTCAAACAAGTATTTTTTACTTCTATATAAGCTTCTAAAGTTAATTAAGAGGTAGAGAAGTCAAGATAAGTTATTCCAATTAGTTTTCATCATTCACTTCTTCTTCCAAGCTCATAAATATGTCAATCTTTGTAATTCTTCTATATTGAGTGAAGAGTGATGATCCAAAAAGCTTATATCTATCACATCTAGTTTGATTATGTTCTGCTACAAATTCATATTCATCACATAAAAATGTGATTTATGTGTTCCACCATTGGTTGGCCTCTTGATGAGGTTTGTAACACGATCTCTTCTTAAGTGTGACATATAAAGAAATCTTGATGCTCTTGGTCAACTTGTTGTATGTCTCCTCATAAGTGTGATCTTGAGGCGGATTTGTGTTGTGGTGTAGGTAGAACTCTTGTTGAGTTTCCCACCATTGTAATTAGTCTTTCTCACCTACAATGGGTTGAAAAGTGAATGTTAGTGGAGTATAGTAAAATCCTTTAGTGGGGCTCAAGATAGTAGATATAGATTTTAGTGATCAACCACAAAATATTGTGTTCCTTATGCTTGTGAGTCTTTCTTTTGCATACTGTTTATTGACACATCTTTTTAATTTAATATTATATTCTCTAACAAAATAATTTTAAAATTATATTATCTAACAAAATAATTTTAAAATTATATTATCTAACAAAATAAGAGAAAACTTCTCAATATATACACAAATAATTTTTGCTTTTTTTTTTATCAGTAAATTTTTATTTTAGCTTATGTTGTACATAAATTATTTTCGAACTACTGCTTTTGTCAAATTAGTGTAAAACCGATGTTTTCAGCCACTTTTGAACACATGTTCTATACATTTTGTCAGTTTTAATGATATTTTTATCAATTTAAATCTTTAACAATGTGGATATGCGCATAACAAAGTGATTAAGAATGGCAGAAACAACTTGTTTTATACCAATTTAATAAAAATAATAGTTCAAAAATAGTTTTTGTAAAGAGAAAATTAAAATAGAAGTTTACTGATAAAAGAAAAAAAAGTAAAAAATTATTTATGTATATATAGAGAGTTTTTTCTCAACAAAATAATTTAACTTATATTTTTCGTCGAAAATCCTCCATTCCACCTTTATATAAAAAATAAAAAAAAAAGGTAAAAAAAATTTCGTTTCGTTTTCATTCCCACTCATTGGAGTAATGGATACAAAAAGAGTTGCACGTGTGTATAACAAGAATCGTCATGAGGAAACCAAACGGTTTTTGCAAAAGCGAATCAGCACATAGAAATTTATTCACCAAAAAAAAAAAAAAAAAAAATCAGCACATAGAAAATTTAGAGAAAAGAGAAACAAAGCAGCCCACTCCAAGACCTCGAACGTAGCAATATTTATTTTAGTAGTCCCTAAATTATAACAATATTGATCTTTACACCCCCACATGCAAAAGTCTTATGCTTGGATGCCAACAAGAAATATCGAAGCAGAGACTTCTGTTAGGGTGCGAAAGGTAAATTTTTACTAATTTTTGTAGGGAAGAATGAAAATTTTATAAGTAAACTTTTCAAAAATTTTAAAATTTTGTAAAGAATAAAAACTACAAAATTCAAAATCTTGATAGATGGTTATCACTCCCCGCCCTTTAAAATCGTCCCTACAAACAAGTTGAGACGAATCGATTTTTGAGCTAATCGAACGTAACTCGAGATTTTTAGTCAAGGCTCGAGTTCGAGCTCGATCTAGGTTTAAAATAAGGTTCGAATTTAGTAGAAATGCTTAAATTCATATTGAAACTCAACATTTAAGGTTTGAATTTGGCTCGAAATCTTAAAATATGGAAATATTTAAATTTTAAATTAGAATTTATATTAATATTATTATAATGTAACAAAGATATAATCTAATATAATATTCAATTAAACAATTAATTATATTCGTGAGTTTTCGAACCAAACTTTTATGTATTCGAGTTCAGCTCGTTAAAAAACTCAATCCTAAAATCATATTTGAGCTTGAATTCGAGCTTAAAAAAAACAAATTCGAATAGAACGTTTACTAAGGTAGGGCTCGATTTAATTTTAGCCATACATGAAAAGTTCATATATGTGTTTAATTCAAAATATCTTTCTTTTACTATCTCCGTTCCAAATTATTTGTAATATTTTATCTTTTCATTAAGATTAAAAAAATGATTGGAAAGCAATTAATATGAGAAAAAAGTTTAAAGTACCTCTCAATTAATGACTAAAAAGTTATTATTAGTGGTTAACTGAATAATAAATTAGCGATAAAACTGAAAATTAATAATAAAAATGCATTAATTTTTTAAATGTGAAAAATAATTTAAAATGTATCAAAATGTAAAACGTTATAAATAATTTAGGATAGAGTAGCAGTTCGTAGTATTAAGTTGTCTCACTGTGTGGTAGTGGTAGCTTTAAGTCGAGCAGTATTCATTCATTGAAAAAGGAAAAAAAGGGGCAAGTATTTTTTTTTTTTTTTAAAATGAATGATCAAGTAGTATTCAAGAATGTCGTTTATGAACTTTTGTAATAACATACTAATACTCCATAATTTTTATTAGTATAAAATAATACTGTAATATGTTGTTGATAAAAAATTTAAACTTAAGATCTTATTTGTGGGAATGATTTCACAGTCCTTCACATGAATTTGGCTGGTTGATGTAGTTGGAATTCACGGCACATTTTAGATATTCTGGGGTGGACAACGAGATTGACATATTTCACCTTTTAACCTCCAAGACAGCAAAATAGGCGTCGGTAAAAAAACCTGGAATTTTTACAGTGTGGATACTCTGCGGAGAACCTTTTTCAATAAATATGAAATTTCTCTAAACAATTGTTTTGAGGTTTTGAATATATATTTAGTGCGATAAAAATAGAATATATGTTATGAGGTTTAGAACATATGTTTATTTTAAATTAATCTTAACCGTAAAAAATTTGGGTAGTGATTATTGGATCAAATTTGAATCAAGAAGGCATAATGTCACATTAAATGCTAACAATCATTTTTATTTTATACTTTTTGATCCTTATTTGATCCAAAAAATTTGATCCAACAATCATTATTGAAAAAATTTAATCTAACTCATTCTGCACTGGAGCCAGCGACCAAATTTTGTGGTGGCAAAATAGCTAGTGACAATTTTAGATCAAAAAAAAAAAATAGCTAGTGACAAACGAGTGGAGGAACAATGTTCGAGGTCACACGTCCTTTTTTGAAACGTTACAAAATATCATGTTTTTCTCTCTTTATTTTATTAAAGTATGAGAGAGAAAAAAAAAAAAAGAATTACCCAAAGAGACAAACAGATTCTTGTTTTGCTTCAAAATCAAGAAATAAAGAAAGAAAAAGGAGCAGTTACACACTCCCCAAGTCCAACAGTGTTTAATGGAACTTCCACCACCACACACGAGCGGGTTTTCGATTTGCATGCACCCACTCACACACATCATTGGGAGAAACCAATTATACTAGTAATGGTATTCTACTCTCTCCCATTCAAAATATAATTTTTTTTATAAATTATGTTTTTATAAAATATAATTTTTTTATATATTTATTTTGATCAAAATGTATACTTTTCATTCAACTCTATTAATTTCTTTATTTTTTGGAGTATTAATTAGAGGTAATTTAGTCATTATTATTATTATTATATTAATTTGTGTGAAAACTTCTTAAAAACTTATATTTTGAATCGGATGGAGTATTTGGTAATCTTCACGTAGGTTTAGTCACCTGGGCATGGAGTCACCCTTGTGAGATTAACCTCACGGCACTCTCACATTAATTAGAATGAGGCCTACATGTAAAGTAGATCCCGTCACAACTCATGTAAAAGAACTGTGGGGCCAATCACACAAAAACGTCTCTACTTTAATTTTTTTTCACATAGTTGGTACTAATTGTACATTTTCTCACAAAATAATTATGTCCCATGCAGACAAAATAGTTGTAAGTCTTATGCAGGGCTTAAATATTATAAAGCCAATAATTTTTATAATTTTGTGAGAGGAATACCGTTAATATCGCTCAAAGAATTTTTTTTCCTGAATCTGTTGAATTAAGAGATTTAAGTAATATTATGAAGTGATTTAGGGACAAAAATGTAGAAGGGCATGATTAACTTCACGAAACATGGTGTATATATAGTTTCTCATATACTAAGAAGTTCTTAAACAATCATGCTATTGTCTTGATTCATATTTACATATGTCATTAAATCTATGAGTACATATTGAAGACTTTTTTTATTTATTTATTAGGAAGTGGATATATCTATTAGAAGAAATAAAATTTTCATGAGTGTTTATGGGATTCGACCTATTACCTCTACGTCAGTCATGACGCTCAACCATAATCACTTTGAAACAATATCACATTGATGAGATATTGAAGACTTTGATAGTATCTAAGGGGTAAAAATCGTCAGCACTCAAAACATGTTCCTATTTATGTAGTATAATCACTCAAAATTTACTATATATATATATATATATATATTAATTATATGTAACACATGATAAATTATAAATAATTTTACATAATAATAAAAAATATATATGGATACAAACAATTATTTCGCTGTATATCTGACTCCCATGACCACACATAAAGCAAAGTTTAGTGTACATTTAAAAGGTCGAGGGGAGGTAGCAAGAGACTCGTGTGATTTCGTTAACTTTCGTTTCCCTTTTCCTTTCTGTCAAGTTGTTTTTGGCTATTCCTCCCTTCCTCTCTCGTTTTCGTCCCCTTTAAAAAAAAACAAAAAAAAACATCATTTTCAATGTCACAAAATAAATAAATCACATCACAATTTCTTGATCTTGTGTTTTCCCGATTATTAATTTGCCTCTAACATCCAATTCCTAAAGAACCCAGAATCAATATTTGCTTTCAATAAGAGTATCACTTTCATTGGGGGAAAAATGAGTTTAGAAGAGATTCCTCAAGTTTCAGTTTCTAATCAAATGAGTTATTATTACTTGAATGATGTTTCATTAGAGGAACAAGTCAAGAATAATTGGTCATTTCTTTCGATTTCAGAAACAAAGTTGAAAGAAGATGTCAAAGAGGATAATGATGGTGAAGTAAGAAAGAGAAGTGGTCACAGAAAACTTTGTTCAAGAGGCCATTGGAGACCTCATGAAGATTCTAAACTCAAAGAGCTTGTTTCCAAATATGGTCCTCAAAACTGGAATCTGATTGCTGAGAAACTTGATGGAAGATCAGGTAAAAACATTCCTCAATATTTCAAAATCAAAACAACCAGGAAAATTGGGGTTTTTTTTTTGGTCCTTTTGCTAAGAAAACAATTTATTTACCCACAAAAAAATTTCTTAGAGAAATAATGGTGAGAATCATATATTGATTATTTATATACTTCATTCAAAATATAAGTCTTTTTATAAGTTACGTTTTGTTGCAAAAGAAATATCTGCGTTTATTTGCTAATTTACCTAAATATCATTTCTCTTCATATTTATTTTGGTTAAAATGTATAGTTCTCATGCAACTCTATATTATTTGTTTTTGTTTTTTGGAGTATTAATTAAGGGTACTTTTCTTTCTGATTAGTATTTTAATTTGTGTGAAAACTTCTAAAAACACTTATATTTTGAATCGGATTGGAGTATTGATTTTTTCTTGCATTGGTTAGTCTATATTCATGAAGGTTGTGTTTCACACTATAGTTAAGTATTTACTTGCATATTCGTTAGTGTTATAAGTTGGAATCAGTAAACAACCTTTTATGATAAAAAATAAGGATAAGTCTCGCAGTATATCAGTGATCTCGCACTAAACCCCTCGCCGATGCGAGAGTCTTGCATGCAGCAGTATGATAAGACTTTTTTATCGATGATTGTAAATCTACCAACTGATTAGAACATTGATGATTTGATTATTGTAGGGAAGAGCTGCAGATTAAGATGGTTTAATCAATTAGATCCAAGGATTAACAGAAGGGCTTTCAATGAGGAGGAAGAAGAAAGATTATTAGCAGCACATAAAATGTATGGTAACAAATGGGCTCTAATTGCAAGGGGTTTTTTCCAGGAAGAACAGACAATGCAGTTAAGAATCATTGGCATGTGATAATGTCAAGAAAGCAAAGAGAAGAAAATAGTGTTTATAAGAGAGAAAGTTGTCTGAAAATGGTGATGTGAAGAATAATAACAGTGCATGCAATGGATCAAACATCTCCAGCAGCAACATTAATATTGACCAGTCTGCCTCAACTTGCACTGATCTTTCCCTCACAGCCCTTTCTTCAACTAAAGTCCCTACTGCTCTTTTCACTACCTTTGGTAATATTCACCAACTTTTAACTTTTTCTTTTTCTAGATTTACTGTAAAAAAAATAGTAAAATAATACTCCTTACCATTCAAAATATAAGTCTTTTTAGGAGTTTTCATATAAATTAATAGAGAGTTGCATAGGAACTATACATTTTGACCAAAATGAAAATAGAGAGAAAATGGTTTAGGGGGTAAATTAGATAATAAATTCACAACTATTGTAAAAAAGACATATATTTTGCAACAAAAAAATAACTCCTATAAAACCTTATATTTTAAATCAGAGGGAATAATGAACAGTTTCATCTTGGTTAGTGAGTAAGTTTAAACTTATATCTACATCAATAAGTGTAATACACGTAGGATAAAAAGTATATTCTTTTTGTGAATTGACACTTTTAGCCTATATGTATTGCACTTATTGGTCTGTATATAAGTTATAAATTTACCCACTAAGCAAGATAATACGTGGAACTGACGAAGTCACCCATTGATTCGTCACCCATTGTCTAAAGGTAGATTATATCTAGATGTAACTTATTGACCCGAGCTCACTCTATTCTCACATATTTTTATTGGCCATACTTATTTGTTAGACCATGATTAAAACAATTTATATAATTGTTAAGGAACTCAGGTCCATATTATAGTTTATAGGGGAGAGGTTGGTCAATTATTTATTTATTTTTTAACTCTATTTTTCACCTTTATAAAAGTTAAAAGTTTTGAAAAAGGTAGTAAGAAATTTTACTCACTCAAAAAATTAGGTAAAAATTATTATATTTCTTAATCATCATATATTCTTTTATAGAGCTTGTCCAACAACACGAGTTTTTTTATTAGTCATTGAAGTATTGGTCTGGTAATTAATGCTGAAGTTTTAGGTAGTAGAAGCTTTAGGTTGAAATCTCCCTACTTAAATTCCAAAACAAAGAGAGAAAAAAAGTGAGTTTTTTTGTTTGATCTATGTACATTGGAACAAGTTTAACTTTTAATCTCTTTTTGGATTATGGGAAAAATGATCAAATTACTTCGCCTTTTAACTATTCGTTTTGTAATGAAGAATTAATCTACTAAGATGGTTGTAGTATTTTTTTCTGGTTTATTTTTTAGAGAAAAGCTCCTTATATACATAAACAATTTTTACTTCTCTTTTTGTTAATAAACTTTTATTTTACGTAAATTATGTTTCAACTACTGCTTTTTGTCAAATTAATGTGAAACGGATGGTTTCTCGCCACTTTTAATCACTTTTTTCTGCAAATATCCCCAATATTAAGGAATTAAATTGATAAAAATATTATTAGATTGACAAATATATATATAACACGTGTTTAAAAGTGACTGAAAATCACCAATTTTACACTAATTTGACAAAAGTAGTAATTCAAAAGAAGTTTATTTATAGAAAGAACTAAAATAAAAAAAATTTACTGACAAAATGAGAAAAACTAAAAATTGTTTATGTATATATATGGGGAGATTTTCTCTTCTTTTTAACTGTGGTTGTCTAATTAATTTGCTTTTAACTTTTTTAGACTCAAGAATGGACAAACAAGAAGTGTCGAAAACAGGAAGTGTTGTGGAAGGTTATTTATTATACAGAAACTGGCCAGTAAAAGAGGTTGCAGATGAAATTCCACCTAGTCATTCTGATACAAACTCTGAAGTTTCTGCATCTGATTCAGTAGCCAACACCAAAACCAATCTCTACATCAATGACAAATTTGAAAAGGGTAGCGATAATAGCAAGATATATATGCCCTTTATTGATTTTCTTGGAGTTGGAGCTATTTGAAATCAGTGACTGAAAATAACAAGGATTTAGATGGAAAAGAGGGAAGGAAAAAAAATTTGGTGCTGATTTTGATGTCATGGATTGCTTCCTACTGCCTTCTAGTAGCTATTAATGCAATTCTCAGCATTTTTTTTGTACCACCATTTAATGAATTGGTAATGGGTAATGCTAGGTGGTTAAAATTATCTAATTTGTTGGATAAATAAGTTACAAAAGTGTAAATAACTCGTTAAATCCCTTGAGTCTAGGGATGTGCATTCGCTATTCGGAACAAAATTTCGGAATTCGGTTCGATTTTGTAACGTTTTATGAAAACCAAAGCGAACTAAAATTTTATGGAAATCGAATACCAAAATTATTTCGGTATGGTTTGGTTCGTTTTGTACCAAAATTTCATTTTTTTTCTTATAGAACTCGACTTAATAAAAATTAGACGAAATATAAAATTATAATGCACAATTAAAATAAAAACAATAAACTAAAAAATAAAAATAAAAATACAACTCTACAACAATAACATAACTCATTGAGTCTCCAATAATTTGGGATATGTGCGAGGATAAATAGGAAATAGACCTAACATTTGGGAATAAATGAACAGAGTGACTGCTCTCTGAATGTCACTAAAACATGTGGATTGAAGACAACTCTAAGTAATATTAATAATACTTATAAGTATAATACAATTGTTTTTTTAAAATAAAAAAAAAAATTGATCTATTCGGTATTTCGGTTTCCAAAATTGAAAATCAATTCCAAATCGAATTATTTTGACTTTTTCAAAACCGAACCGAATAAACAAAACTATTGAATAAACCGTATAGTAAAAATTGGTTTGGTTCAATTCGATATTTCAGTTTAATCGAATAGTGAAGACCCCTACTTAAGCTAACATGAGCAAATGGTATTTAATTTGAATTTTTAGCCAATTTTAATCAATGTTTCTTAACCATTAATCTTTTTTTTTAATGAAATCCCAAACACCAAAACTAAAAAAGAGCATAATATCTTATATAAAAATCTCCTTGAATAAGCTTTAACGGAAAATGTGATCATATATCATAAGTTAGAAACGGTGGACTAGATAAAGGGGAATTAACCTCATTCTAGAATAGCTCATCATGTAAAGAGATGGCATAACTTGCTAAATTTTATGAGTGACAACATTACCTACCCACATAAAATCAAGCCTTTAAATCCTAATACATTCCTACACTCTCTAAGCTTGCATGTATAATCCATAAACTTAGAAAAATCCCTCTTATACCCATTAATCCTCTTTTTGTTGTTCTTTTTTGTTTATGAGCTTCACTTAATTAAATTAAGCAAGATGGATAAATGGCAAGCTGAAAATTGCATTTATCAGCATGAATCCAGCAGAAGAGCAAAGCATAAAGAAAAATATTTGAGTTGAAGGGCTACTAAAACAAAAAAATGTCTATTGCGACGTTTGATATACGTCGTAATAAGGGAAAAAAATATGGGTATAGATTTATACCAACACTTATTACAAATGTCGCATTTGGTTGTGTCGTTATGGTTTCTTACGACATTTGTTACAGCGTCACGGTATCTATCAATTTAGCACATTTGTTGCGTCATTTTCAAATATATCAAAAGGTCTTTTTTCCGTCATTTGTAAATCATCGCAACAAAGTCGCCTATTATGACATTTGTAAATAACGTGAACAACTAGTTATTGCGATATTTGTTTCGATATTCGTGAAATTATGAAGCCAAACTGGCCAAGCCAGAGCCGAAGCCACAACCTGTACAAGTCGTGCCAAGCTAAGTCGAGCCGAAGCGTAGACAAGCCGAACCGTCGAGTCTAGCCACCTTTGAATAATGTAGAATAAAGTTTCTTCCTACGACCTCCTGCATGTATGTCGTGCGGTGAGCCTCTGTGCTAACTGGTCATTTGTTATTTTTTGTTCCTCATATTATATTTATTGTAATGGATTTTTGAATTTTGCACATTTACTTATTTTAATTTCTCTTTGTGTTTTGAATTTTTTTTTCATGAATCAAATTAAAATCAATACACTCTCATTAAATTATGAATACTTAAATGTCTTTATTCTACATGATATAAATGTGTCTATAAGAGTTGCAAAAGTAACTATTTATAACAACGTTTAATGTAAATGTCGTTAACTATCATTAAAATGTCGTATGAACATCACTATTACAGTCGTCGTTCAAAAATAGCGATATTTATATGAAATATCACATGATCTAACTATATAGTATATAAATGTCGCTACATGAGTCTCAAAAAGTGAAATTTATAACAAATTTGATGTAAATGTCGGTAACGAAAATCAAAATGTTGATTTGAACAACAATTATTATAATCGTCGCTGTTAAACGTCATATAAAATTCAAATATAGCGATATTTATCAGAAAATGTCACAACATCTAACGACATATAATATAAACGTCCTTTAGTTTTTTTGTTTTTTTTTTTAAAGGTAGTTATCAGAGTTTAAATTCATCATCATCTGAAATATACAAATTAAATTCTCGATCACTAAACTATTTGGTGTGTCGCAATACTAGATCTTCTAAGAACGTGCCTGGTGCTTAGTAGGCTAAGAAAAAAAAAACCGAGCCAAAAAACGAATGATGGTGGTGACTTTCTCATGCCAGAATACAAAACGGGGATTTGTCTGTAGAAGTAAAGCCATCCAAAAAGGTCACCGAAGGATTAGTTAGGTCTGTCCCTTTTGCACAAAAGGACACATAATTGCAGTCTTTGTTGAAAATAGAGGGCATCTTCAACACTCAACTTTTTTTGATTGATTATTTTCTAAAGGAATATCGGCAGTTTAAGACTTTTAACTAATTACAACAAACATACTTCACTATCAAATTAATGAACAACAGCAGATCCACAGTTAGTGCTTTGTTGCCTTCTCCTCAAAATGAATATTTATAATAAGCGACCTTACTAAAGCTACTCAAAATTATTGACTAAAATAGTTTTTTTTAACCTTTTTGCCCTTATAGTTGGGTGAATCCCTTATAACGAAAGAGAGTAAGATAGTCATTTAACACCCACAATTTGGGAGTTTAGGGGTTTTTATCCCCAAAATTCTAGGAGTAAATCATTTTCCTTATAATAATGGGGGACACCATTAACCAATCAAATCTAATTAAATTGCTTCCTAATAAGTAATGCTACTAGAAGTAGTTAGCAAGGATAGACTCCATCGAATGAGTCTGTTAATTATCACAGATGATGGGATCACGTCCAAGACAATGGTCTGGGCTGAATGATTCGGACTCGACAAAAAAACACTTGCCCTAGGCCCACAAAATATCTACATTTGCTATGTGCTCGGACATATCAAGTGCGTGCAAATAACTCGGTCGTACTCAAGATCAACAGAGAGTACACAAGAATGCTATGGCAATTCAGTAATAAGCTGGTGTTACCCCATATGACCGCACAAGGTACACTACAAGAAAAGCTGTAACGAGGACAGAGCATTTCCGTCGCTAAACTCGGTTTAGCGACCGAATTACGTGGTCGCTTTATTTTTTGTCGCTAAGCAAATTACCGACCGAATACCGACGTGAAATTATAGTCGACCGACTATTCGACTTTGGCTGGTTAACGATCGAATACCGACGGACAGTCTAGAGACCGAATATGCGGGCGCTATGTACCGACCGAATATTCCGTCGCTATGTGCTGATTGTATACCGACCGAATGGTCAACATTGTTGACTTTTGACTTTGACTGTTTCGATCGTTATTCCGTCGCTAAATTGTTTTTTATTTAAAAAAAATAAATCGAAATTTAATTAAATCAATATTATAAAAAACAAACGAATACACCCAAAAATACAAACCGAAACAGTGATTATTAATAAGATCCCAAATAGCAAAAATAATCAATAAACCCAAAAATAACATTACATAGCCAATTATCTTACTAAAAAACACAAGTTTACACTTCTCATTTACATTACAACACTCACAATCAAAGTGTGCAC
Organism: Vinca minor; assembly: GCA_026122235.1. Taxonomy (NCBI): domain Eukaryota; kingdom Viridiplantae; phylum Streptophyta; class Magnoliopsida; order Gentianales; family Apocynaceae; genus Vinca; species Vinca minor. The sequence continues at coordinate 6,265,876 of JAOCZM010000134.1, forward strand.
TTCTCATTACATTACAACACTCACAATAAAGTCCACACTTTGCATTACAACACTCACAATCAAAATGCGCACTTCTCATTCTGTACTCCATCCACTCAACATTCCATATGCTAGGAAATCACTAATTGTCCAAAGTAATGAAGCCCTCAATTTAAAATTTTGTTTTTTTGAGATATCATAAGTTTCCGTGCCTTCAGCCCACAGTTGATTCAATTCATCGATTAAAGGCTGCGAGTACACATCGATCTTGTGTTTTAGATTTTGGGGTCCAAGTACAATGATAGTTAAGAAGATTACATTGTTCTTCATACACATCCAAGGGGGGAGATTATAAGGTGTTAGAAGAACTGGCCAAGAAGAATAGTGCTTCCCTGACATGCCGAAAGGTGCAAAACCATCTGTGCATAACCCAAGCCTTACATTCCGAGGTTCCGCTGCAAAATCGGTATGTGTTCTATCAAAATGTTGCCAAGCTTCTCCATCCCGTGGGTGATTCATTATTCCCTCTTCCCTCTCACTGTCTGAGTGCCATGTCACGTGTCTTCCAGTTTTCTCATATGCATACAATCTTTGTAATCTCGAAGTAATTGGAAAATAATACATCTTTTTGCAAGCAATATTTTTTTTGTCGTGTATTTTTTATTTCTTTTTCTTAATGTATCTAGCATGGCCACAAAACTTGCATTCTCCACTCTCAACATCATCTTTCCAGTACAACATACAACCGTTAACACAAACATCAATCTTTTGATCCAAGGCCTTTAACCAATTTCTTCATTTGGTAAAAGTCGTCTAAAGCATTATTTTGTGGATGAAGCGCCTCTTTCATCAACTGCGCAAATTTATCTATTGTAGTTTCAGATAAGTTATCTTCGGACTTAATGCTCAACATCCTAGCAGTCATTGAAAGCTGTGAATGGTTTTTACAACCATTGTACAATGGGCTATCAACAGCCTTCAACATGCCGTAGAACATTTGTGCCTCTGGATTGGGAGGTTCTTCCACATCCCTATTTTGCTGCTCATTAAAACTTGGTCCCGCAGCATCAATAACCATATCTCGATAATTGTTCGGTATCGTATGTCTTTTATAATTATCCATTTCATTAACAAACGGGATTTGAGGCATGGGAATGAATGCCTCGCCATGACATGTCCAATTATAATAGTTAGACACGAATCCGTTCATAACAAGATGATACTTCATAGTATCAGGCATATGAAAATACTTATTCTTACAAACCCCACAAGGACACCTAATCCCATCAATTTGTACATTAGCGGATGTACTAACCGCAAAATCCACAAATCGTTTCAATCCCGCTATAAAAAAATTGACTATGACGAGGTCCACCATTCGTTGTCGAATCCATATACATCCAACTACGATCCTCCATTACAAACACAATATCTGCAGTATATCAAGTCTTAATAATTAAATGCATATTAAGTTTGGATCTTATTTTGATGATTTCTCACTCTTATTTTCCAAGTAATTATTAACGTGTGACAATGGCATCTTGTCTACTATTTGAAATGGCATTTTGTCAACTATTTCGATGATTTTCAACATAATTTTGTTTGTTGCAAGATAATGCAAAGATATAAAATCATTGGAGATAATACAAAGATAGAAAATAATGAGAGATAATATAAAGAAAGAAAATCATGGGAGATAATACAAAGATGCATAAACCGGGGAGATATTACAAAGAAGCATAAAACGGGGAGATATTACAAAGAAGCATAAACCGAGGAGATATATAAATACAAAGATTCAAAAAATCGGCAAGATAATACAAAGAAAGATGCTAACAACCGGGGGATAATACTAAGACGCAAACAACCGGGGAGATAATACAATAAAGGTCTTCATGGCAGGTCCCATCAATACAACGTAGTTGAAACACACATTTCACGTACAAACTAGCAATTGAGTGATCGAAAACTGCTCAAAAAAATAAATATTGGTCAAATGTGACAATTTTCTTAGTGTGCATTAACCAAATTTCAATGTGAGAATAAAGATGAAATTTTACAACCTAATCTAAAGGTAAAAAGCTAGTAAACTTAGAAAATTTTGCCACTTTCATATCATCATTTATTATGCAAAGAAAAAGAGTCAAATTCTTAGCATTAAAATAATTAGAGCAAAATTTGATTCTCGTATTTACCATGTCATATCATCAAACACTTTGCCTTCAACCCAAACCCAAAAAATAAAAGGTATGCCCTAAACCTAATAAAAGGTAAAATGCCCTAAAATTTGATTCTTTGTGAACAATTTTTGCTCTCATTCTTTTATTGTGATCCCTTGTACCACATGTGATTAAGCTAGAGAATAAGTGGTATAAGAGCATGAATATTGATATTAATAACATTATAATAAATAGAAAAGACAAGATTCTCACCTAAAACCCAACTGAAATCGGAGGTGGTGGGGAAGTCTTGTGGGTGCCGGAGGTGGTATCGCCGTCTTGGAGTTACCGGAGGGGGTGGTGATGGGAGGAGTGAGGGGTTTCGCGGTGAATTTGGGGAAAAATCACCGGAAGAGATGGTGGTGGAGGTAGAAATCGAGGCTGTGCAGAATGAATAAAGGGGGAGGGCTTCTTATCTTAGATATTTTTAGAGAAATAAAATGCACAAAAAGGCGCCGTTTAGGCGTTTAAAACTAGCGACCGATAATAATTCGGTCGCTATTACGTCGCCCAATAGCATTCCTTTTGTCCATTTGAAAAGTTTTTGCCCATCGAGAACAGAAGTGGCAATGCCGTCCTCTATGCCGACGGACAACCGACGACATAGTCGGTCGCCCAGCAGAATGTCTGAACACTTGTACAGTTTTAAAAATAATGAACCCGCGCACTGGACAAGACGACACCGTTTCGGCATTTAACATTAGCGACCGACTAGCGACCGCCCTAACATATTCAGTCGCTAGTCGGTCGCCGAGCAGAATGTCTGAGCACTTGTACAGTTTTGAAAATAATGAACCCGCGCACTGGACAAGACGACATCGTTTCGGTAATTAAATTTAGCGACCGCCCTAGCATATTCGGTCGCCAGTCAGTCGTCCAGCAGAATGTCTGAACACTTGTACAGTTTTGAAAATAATGAACCAGCGCACTGGACAAGACTACACCGTTTCGGCATTTAACATTCGCGACCGCCCTGGCATATTTGGTCGCCAGTCGGTCGCCCAGCAGAATGTCTGAACATTTGTACAATTTTGAAAATAATGAACCCGCGCACTGGACAAGACGACACCGTTTCGGCATTTAACATTCGCGACCGAATAGCGACCGCCCTGGCATATTCGGTCGCCCAGTATACGTATAGCGACTGACTAGCGACGGACATGTTAAACAATTTTAAATTCCAAAACCGAAATCTCTCAGAATGCGAATACAAATTAATATTATTATTGTAGTAATTATTTGATCATTAATTAGCATTTATTAAAATTTTAGTTACATTACTTAATGATTCACGTAAATGTAGACACAAATGTATTACTTGAATTGTTCTGCTTCCAGTCTATACAGGTAGTTTTTGAATAAGTATAAGTTTTACTTGTTTTACTATTCAGGTTAATGTGTACATATGTAAATATTACTAAAATAGGCAAATCTTTTTATATATCCTTAAAAACCTCGCTATTTTATAAAAAAGGGAATCCGGGAGAATATTCCGACCGAATTACGACCGAGGTATCAAGGTCGGTCGGTAGTCGGTCGCCAATTATTTTGTTAGTGATGGATATGTCTGTGTCGACGCCGTCGAGCTAACTCCTTCGCTAAAACCTAACCCTAAACCCTAAAGTCCCTATGCGGTCGGTATGAAACCAATTTTCCAAACAGAACAGGGTAACTATATAACAGACCCCTGTACAATTCAGGTATATTCCATTCAACGAAAAACATAACCCCAAAATGTAAATTCCAAAATAATCACAAAACATAACTTAAAAAAAGCATTAAAAGCTAACAATAGTTAAAAATTGATACAAAATTAACTAAGTACTCTATTGACTCCCAAAAACTTCATCGACGAGTTAAGGGGTCATCGTCATAGTATGATTCTAACTCATCGTCTAAGATACTACTTTCAATTTGGCCTCTATCTCGGAGGCACTTAATACAACATGGTCCCTATTTGTTAAAATTTCAGCTAACATACTAGCTAAACCATTGTTTCTCTTCTTTTCCCTCATCTTGAATTCTCTTTTTTGCTCGGCCATCTTTTCTTAAACTTTGCTTCCATTTCGCTCATTTTTTGTTCCATGTCTGAATGTGAGACCGCTCCGGCTGCCTCGCTTCATTGTCTTTACCACATCACTAAAGGAACCGAGTCCTTGGACACGTCCCCTTTCTTAGCCCACCACGAGCCTCGGCAGACAACTCAATCCGAGTCGGCAAATCCGGGAGGAGGCGATCCCGGCTTGAGTTGCTTAGCGCTTGGCACTTAGCGTCGTCATAAATCTCATGGAACACCCATTGTCAAATAAAATGTCGAGTTATGACATTAAATAACTAATATCAAAAAGGAGAAATGGTAATGAAATACTTACAAACAACTCTCTAGAATCTTCATCAACCCATTTGCCTTTCTTTGGGCCAAGATGGTGTTGATGAAGATGATCGTAATCGGGCCGGGAATGGGACTGCATGCCCGACCTCATTTTCTCGTTAAACAAAATCATTAAAACATTTAAATACGAACAAAAAACACATAAAATATAAGAATACGTCAATTAATATATTTAAGTACCGGTCTCATGTGGTGCTCAATGTGGCTGAGCGAACCACCCGTGTGCTTCATCGGGCCTTTGCCACCCCTCTCTTCTTTTCCGATTTTTTTGTCTGCTCGTGCCGACTTGGCTTTAAATTTCGGAGTCTGCCAGTACTCTTCAAGTCGCGCCCAATCGGTCTCAGAAACCCATGTGGGCCTGTTATTTTTTTCCCGAGCGTCGCTCATAATGCCACTAAGTCTCCTCGTAAGTATAGTACGCCAACCTGTCTTGACGCCATCCTCATGCTCAGGAGCCCAGCGATACTTTTTCTGTAATTTGAAATAATGTTAGATAAATAAATTCGAAGACTTCTAAATTTAAACTTATTTACTAATTTACTTACCTTGAACTCATCCCACCATAATTTTTCTTCTTCCTGGGGAACATCCTTGATGGTGCTATATGCCCCCTTGAAACGATCTTGAAATATTGAAGTAATGGCGGCAGAACAGCTGGATAGCAACCTAAAACTATAATAGCAAAGAAAAAATTTGATTAGTTACTATAATGACGACAAGTAGTATAATTAGCTTAAAGGAAATAATTAATGAATTTACTTACGTGCCAAGGGTAGGCTGCAGGAGAATACGAATATCTACTGTAGCCACAACTCCACCAGTATCAGACGCTGTCTGTGGGACAGTAGACTGGTGAGTCAACGATCCTGCTACCGGCGTAGACTCAGTGGTGGGTACTGGCACATACGCATCCCAAGATGTCTGTGCATCATCAGACTGTGATGGAGGTGTCGTACCAAGCACGGGAGCAGATGGCGATGTCGACACTAAATCAGGTGATCAACCAGGCTGGGAGGTGGAGGCCGGAGCAGACGTGGCTGGCGAACCAAATGGTAAGGATACTCGAATACTTTTCTTTGAAGGCATTTTTGAAATACATGGAAAGTATTCACAAGCACAATCAAATACCAACTTTTAAAGGACACAATAAACAGAAATTCATCCACAAGCTCAAAAGTTAGGACACAATCAACACATAAAGGAGCAGTTTCTTAAAGAACTTGTCAAACAAGTCGAGCAAGATAAATAGCAATTTAGCCCATAAAGAAGCAAAATCCAAGCTGTATAACGTGTTTGTAAATAAAGAAACTTCAAGAACACAAGCCTTTCCGCTAGTTTGACGTTGTAGTTTATCCTTTCCGCTTAAGTTGGCAGCTGGTATGAAGCAAAAGCAAGAGGGCAACCACTATTTTTGTTTTGAATTCCCCCAAAACCTGAGGAAAAAACTCCATATCTGTACCAGAGAGGGTGCAAAGGGAGGAAATATAAATTCTGGTAATCAAGACAATTTCAAATTTGTACTAAACCTGGGATACGACGGTTTCATGCATAATTTGGTGTCAATCTCCAATAAATGTAAACTTTTGACCAGTATATGAGACTAACAAATCCATCTTCCTCACTTTTCTAACACTCTACTTTCTCTATATTATCTACTCCCTCTGTCCAAAATTGAATGCCCACTTTCCTATACATTCTCCATAGGAAAGTGGACATTCAATTCCGGTTGGAGGGAGTATGACTTTTAATCAGTGCTAATGTGACAGTGTGAAAATCTGCTTCTTGGAATTTGCAGTTCTGTTTGAAGAAATAAACGAGAAAGATGTCTATCAACCTTCACACGGAGAACACTCACCAAGATAAGGCATAAAAGATATGACAGTGGAAGAACTAAGTTTAAGCCTTGGTCTTAAGGCAGCTTCTCACCAGAGAAATCTTACCAACTTCAACACAACCCTTAGAAACTACCTTATGTTTTCTCTTATTAGAAGTAACAAGAAAAAATGGAGCATTTTCTATGGCATCATTGTCTTTAACTGAAATGAAAAAAGAAATGTAAACGCAAGGGTAACATGATTAAATGGTCCGACTCAAAACAAAAAATGTCCACCTACATCATCAAACCATTACGAAAGACAAACTCTCAATAACTAGCAGAAGAAAAACTTTTAATTATGTAACATTCAATATATTACGCCAACCTTTCTGAAAAAACATTGGGCACAAATTAGAGGGAAAATGATAGGGAAAAAAAATGGAACTGAATACAAGCTTTTGGGCAAACATGTTTGCAGGCAGTGGTTCAACATTTTTCCCAGAAATAAAGAAAGGATTAACAATCATCTACAAATCATGATGACTCATACAGTCTATGTTCAAGCGGTCCTACATGCTCAAGCCTAGACAATAGCAGACATAAACATAAAATTACCTTCTATGGGTATGCCTGCCTTCAAACAATGACCCATTGGTTCAGTTTGTATCTTAGAAGTATGTCCTGATGTCATGTTTTCCAAAAAAAAGGAAATCAATAAAATGTAGTCTAAAATTTATATAGTTTAACAATGATATTGATTTGTGAACTTAGGAAATGTCATCAGTTCTTTGTAGTTTCCACAACATGCATAGCGCGACATATCCAATCCAAATCCACAAGCACAAAGAATGCAAAAATAATCTTCAGAACGAAGCACAGAAACACCATTCTCGGAAAGGAAGTAAGGTTAGAGCTAAGGCCTAAAATCGGAATAAGAAAGATACTGCTATGGCATTCTAGATTATTAATCAATTAAAAAATATTCAATTTTAGGTGGTAGTCTCAATCATGTAAGCAGTGAATACAATTTCAGTTTTCGCTATTCTAAAGAAGCACAAGAGTATTATTACATGTCAAATCTCAACAAACTTTGTAAACAACAGAGTTCACAATAATTTGTACCCTCAAATCAAATTTCCTAAAGGAAACTTGCATTCAAATCACAACCTGCAAAAATTGATTTTTTTTTAAAACAAACTAAGACACACACAAACACTGAAAACCAAGAGAATGCAGGTTGGAATTCATTAAATTGCCATATGCATAACAACATTATACCTTTTCCCTGTTTTTTCTTAATCTAACTTGTGCCAGAGTGACTACTAAATTATAACATGAGTTAGATTGAAACTTTGTCCAAAATAATGCTTAACAAATTGATATTTCAATTTTTATTGATAACAAAAATTGTGCATTGCATAAACAGAACATCTGGGGCACAATTACCTGAAATTGGTGGCGGGACTGCTACTGTTGACGGCAACAAAGAGGGAGGCAGGGAAATGTGATTGAGCCGCTCGATGGTGGTGACCAGAGATGGCGACTAGTAAGGGAGAGGGAATTTGTGGTGGATTTGGGGGATCGGAGGAGGTAGCGTGGTGGTGGCGGAGATGGCGATGGGAAATGGGAGGAAAGGGATTGCAGAATTAGGGAGAAATCGGAGGAGGCAGTGTGGTGGTGATGGAGATGGCTACGGGAGATGGTGATGGATATGGCGACAGGAAATGGGAGGAAAGAGATTGCAGATTAGGGATTTGGTCAACTGGGGAATAAAACCCTTCGCGAAGTATTAGACACGCAAACGCACAAAACGACGTCGTTTCGCACTTTCGATCGTTATTCCGTCGTTAACGTGGTCCGTCGATATGCGGTCGTTAGGCTACAAAAAACAACATCGTTTTGTGTCCTTCATTTATTACTATATAAATATACACCGTTATATTTTCCGTCGGTAACGGTCGTTACGTTCGGTCGGTATTTCGTTGTTATATTTTCCGTCGGTAAATAGTCGTTAAGTTCCGTCGGTAAACGATTGTTATTGTACACCAAACGACGTCATTTTATTTCCTTCATTTATTATTGTATAAATATACACCGTTATGTTTTTCGTTGGTACACGGTCGTTAATTTCCGTCGGTATTCGGTCGTTATAAAGTCTGTCGGTATTCAGTCGTTATAAAGTCTGTCGGTAAACGGTTGTTAATTTCCATCGGTAGTCAGTCGTTAATGGCGAACAAAACGAGCGCCGTTTCAATTTGGTCAAAGGGACCGATGTGGCCGACAGAAGAGCGACGGAATAACGACCGTTAGATTTTCGGTTTCCATTCGGTCGATAGTCCGTCGTTAATTCGGTGACCTAATATTTCGGTCGCTAAATTCGGTCGCTATTTAACTGTTTTCTTGTAGTGGTATGACTCAAATTCTCAGGGCAAGGGCCTCCTAAAATAGGGATCTTCCCACTTCATTTTACCCCAAGTCATTTCTAATTCCCGAAATACACGCTAAGTTCTTTATACTCTTTGTATATGAACTAACTATAACATTAGAGCGGAGTTCAGGTCTTCCCCCTCACTCTCTCTAATTTTTCTTATCTTAGCATGTGATTAAAACCCCAGCTCGGAACAAGAAGCCCGATCCATTATCCAAGCCTTTCACCCTCTCCCTAACTCGACTTGCTCTTTCTCAGTCAGGCAGCTTGGCTAACCCTTTGATTTTTTGCTTGTGCTATTTTTCAACTTGCTACTTTCCTCGAAAACCTAGCTACCTTCTAGTTAGTAACACATCATTTGGTGCCTACCGTGGTAGTGCGTGAATACTACAAACCCTAAAGTTATATGAACTCTATTCTAAAAGGTTGATAACAACGAAAATCCTGGAACATGTAGGGAAATTACTTCACTACAACCCGGGATCCAGCTATAATCAATGGATGTGGGTACGAGTAACATAGTTCCAGTTGTTATAACCATAGATACATCCGCCTTACACCAAATGCAGTCAGTGCTTCAAATGTTGACCAGTCATTTACTACAGGTGTTTCATCAAACACAACTAATCAAAGTTCTGCGAGACTCTTCGTTTCCCAGTCACACAAAGCCCCCAGTAAGACCTCTTCGTCTTACAGGCAGACAAAGCCCTACTGAGACTCTTCGTTATCTAGTCAGATGGTTTGCGTCAATACCAAACCAGAGCATAAAATCATGTGAACAACTCTTCTTGGAGAACTTCGATGGCCAATGAACCTTCATACACACATCAGGTCACTTGCTCACAATTGAGCAACAAAAGGATGAATTATTGAAAGCCTACACCTACCGATTCAATAAGCATGATATGCTTGTCCAAAAATCGCACAATCAGAGTACATACATGCATACATATATGGACTCAAAAATTTGGGCTTCGTAAAAAATATAGCAAAAGAGACGCTAACCGAGGTCCATGAGTGTTTAGATGGCATCCAAATTCTCAAGAGGAGAAAATTTTGGTATAACCAAGAAAAAATGAGCGGCAAACAAAGATAAGTCCGAATCTTCATATAAAAACCTCAATCATAAAGCGGAGGTAAAGGCAAAGCTTGCGAGAGCCACACCCAAAATACCAAAATAGAGAATTTAGAGGAGCCAATCCTCAGAGTATCAAGCACAAAGTTAATGTATAAGATAGAAACATTAAGGATACTGACACCACCAATGAAGATGAACTCTTTAACTGACAAAAGAAGCTACCAAAAATTATGTGCATTCCACAAAGACAATGGCAATGATACATAAAACCGTTTCGACTTTCGTGAAAAAATACAGAGGTCGCCATAAAAATGGATATTTGAAACACTTTATTACTGATGCCTCAAGACGAATGAAGAAGAGCAACAAGCATGGCCCAAAAAATTAACAAAGCAGAAATGACCAAAGAGGTCAACGTTGTGGGAGGTTTCCCATTAGTAGGACCTAAGAGACCCAGGCTTGCCGAGGATGAGCCATTGACAATACAAATCATCATAATGAAATATCTTGTCAAAAGTGTCATGGTGGACACGGGGAAGTTCAATCTACATCATATTCACATCTACGATCGATGGGAATGGGTATACCTTAGTCGGGCATTACTCCATATGATCAAAACATAGTTGGAAATACATGGAAGGAAACTCGAGCAAGATACGTTAACTTACTGACAATAATCAAGAATAAGAAGGTCACGATCAAACCCATACTGTACTATATTGTGGACACTTACTCCTACTACAATGCCATCTTGGGACGACCAAGCCTCAATGCATGGAAAGCGAGCGTAATAAAATACACCAAAACATTATAAATGATAGATGGAGGAGAAGTTATCTAAGTGCAAGGCCATGTGGCTGAGGCAGGAAAATGTCTTTCTTACGAGCAACCAGAGCCCGGAGATTCAATAGATCCCAATAAAGAAGATGCCCGGGAAATATTCCCGAGGAGAATTCGAGTCATTCTAATCGAATGAAAAGTATCCGAGACTGATTGATCCGGATAGGAAAATATTTGGCCTCAATGGTCAAAAAGCAACTTAAAGAGATTTTAAGGGAGTACAATGACGTCTTCGCCTTCAAACCAAACGACCTTGGAATGATATCTCGGGCGATCACCGAGCATAGGCTAGGTTTACCATAAAGATCCAAGTCAATCTTTCAAAAGAAAAGAACATTTTACAAAGAAAATAAGGACGCAATAAAAAAATAAGTGGCCGAGCTATTGGAATATAGAATAATAAAATAGATAAGTTTCCCAGAATGGCTATCTAACCCCAATAGTGGTTCCAAAACCAAATAAAACATGACGAATGTGCATAGACTTTAAAGACCTCAATAAGAACATTCCAAAAAAGTCATACTCTCTCCCAAGGATCGACCAACTGGTGGACTATTTTGCTGGTCATTCGACATTATGCTTCCTCGATGCCTACAAAGGCCACCTTAAAATCCCAATATTTCCCGAGGATATGACCAAAAACATATTCGTAACGGATGATGGAATATATTATTATACAAGGATGTCAATTTGCTTGAAAAACGCCGGGGCTGATTTCCAGGAGGTGGTCAACGTAGTATTTGAGCACTAACAGGAAGAAACATGGAAATCTACGTTGACAACTTGATCATCAAAACGAAATATGCCAAAAACTTTCCAAAGGACATCATCGTAGTATTTGAAAAAATGAGGGGCATGGACATTAAACTTAATCTGAAACAATGTAGCTTTGGTGTTTTCTCGGGAAAATTTCTCGGAGTTTTAGTATCACAAAGAGGAATTGAGGTAAACCTTTACAAAATCAAAGCCATTCAAGAAATTCCTTGACCAAGCTCCATCAAGGATGTTAAAAAATTAGCAGGGAAAAAGAAGCCCTGGGCCACTTCTTGGCTCGATCTAGAGAGCATGTATGACTTTCTACCAAATTTTGAGAAAGATAAAAGATTTCAGCTGGACGCCACAATGCGATAAGTCATGCGAAGAACTGATAGCTTACTTAACCAAGCCACCATTGTTGGTGCAACCAACGCCTAAGGAGCAACTATTCTTATACATGACTACAACCGTGCGGTGGTTAGCTTGGTCCTCTACGAAGAAAGAAGCAAAGATATGATGCCAGTATACTTGACAAGTTATGTACTTTCTGGCCAGAGGAAAGATACAGTTCTTTAAAAAAATACATATTGACCATAGTAACCATGACCAGGAAGCTCAAACCATACTTTGAATCCCATAGCATATGCGTATTGACATATGCACCATTAAGGCAAGTCTTGAACATACCTGATGCAACGAGACGTATGCTCAAATAGACGCTAGAACTCGGCGAATACCAAATAGATTTTGCTCTCAAAAAAGCACAATATGCGCAAGTCCTGGCTGATTTCTTAGTTTAATGGTTGGTATCTGGTCATTCCAATACTAAGACCCCAAAACAACCTGATTGGGTTAACTGTTGAACCCTCACCATGGATGACTAGGCTAGGGCCAACAAGGGACCTTTCCCAAAAGTTACTAGAGGAAAAGATCCACTGGTGGTGGCAACAGATTACTTTACCAAGTGGGTAGAAGCGAAAGCTTGGAGCAGCATCACATCCGAAAAAATGAAATAATTTCTTCAGCATCACATAATATTGATATTTAATTTAAAAATGGTCATCCTTCTAACACTGTTTTCAAAAACCATTTAATTCGTTAATTTTCTTGTATGCTCCGAATTATTTTATTATTCACGTACTCTTGTCTGAATTCCAAGAAGTGTCTTCGTGTTCATACTTTTAGAGGTATAAACACCTTACACTTAGATATGTACATGCATCTAACATCAATACATTAATCCAGATAATAGATATATTAAGTGATTTTATAAATGTTGGTGCCTCTTAAAATGAGAGGTCCGATTTTGCATATCACTTTGAACATGGTAAAAGCCCTACCTGCTTTTGGTGAGCCCTGAAGGAAGAAAAAAAAAAAGGCAAACAAAATTTTGACTCGGTGGAAGAGGAAAAGGGAGGCGGAAGACAACGGCGGAGGAGCCAAGGGAAAGAGAGTGGAAGAGAATATGTGGACTGTGGAGGAGAGATGAAAAATGGAGTGAATAGGAAAAATTCTTTGATGTTTGGTTAGAGATTACCCACAAGGACGAAGACAGGGGCGGGGTGACAGTCCCCCCGATATTTTTAAAAATATTATTAGATATAGTAAATTTTATATGTATTTCGTATTATTTTTTTGCAGATTTTATATGTACTTCGACATATTATTGCAGTTTTCGCTCCCAATGCCAAATTACTAACTTCGTCTCTAATTACCCATCTCTCTTATCTCCACTCTACTCTATGTGGCAAAATTCTGTAGACATTAAATTTTAAGCGAATGAAGTATTATATTTCCCAAAATTTATAGAACAAAACTTACGAGTAAAAGTCCTAATAACTAGTACTCCCTCCATTCCTTATTAATTGTCGTTTAAGAGAAATCTAGGAGTCCAAATTAATTGTCGTTTAAGGTTCTTTTGTTAGGTGTCAACAATTCATTTCAATTATACCCTCAACATTTTCCATTCTTTATAATATAGAAGTGAGAGAGAAAGAGAGGGAGGATGGGGTAGTATTGGAAGTTTAGGTGGAATGGACAATTTCCTTAATTTTCTCAAATTGTCTAAAGAGTCTTATATTTAGGAATGGAGGGAGTATAATATTTAATATTTTAGGTTTATCTTTGATCTTTTATGGTTTAAGATATTTTTGAACCATTAAATCAAGATATATGAATGGATATGATTTTATTGGAGATTTGAATTATGCATTTTATAATCTATTTCCTTTTTAAATAGAAGTTATTATTTTCCTTTAAAAAAATAAAAATTTTGAGCAACTTCTCTATGAAATTTAGAATTAAAATTTTGACAGGTTTTTTCCTTTGTCTCCAATAAATAATAATAAAAAAAGGCCTAAACTTGTACAAGCCTTCTTTATTTGAGCACCTTGTTTATAAAATTTAGAATTATATGCATTTTCCTACACTAACTAGAATAATTAAAAAATAATTTTGATTTATTTATTGGATAAAATTTTTTTTTTTTTGGTTGAGTTGATTGTTCTAATAGAAAATATAGAATTCATAATTTAACCTTTTAGAAAATATTACAAAAATTACAACTTCAAATTTAGTAAACCTAAATCAGATCCAATCCTAATACACCCTGACAAAAAATAGAAGCAAAAATCATTAATGGCCTCTCACATACACATAATTCTTGTTATCTAACCATTAATTTTCCCATTTCAGTCATTTGGCCACATATAGACTTCTCTAATTTGTCTTCTCATACAAAATTTGTTATATCATACAAAATTTGTCTTCTCTAATTTCATGTTCATTTCGTTGTATGGCTTTTATAGCTCATGCATCTCCACAACTTGGATGGTAGAACAAATTAATATGAGAGTTCCATTAATTGCATTTCAACGACGCAAAAGAATTATCTCGTTTGTGTACAAACCAATGCTTGATTAATGGACGAACGAAATTGAAACATAATGAAATGATTAATGAAACAACGTATGGTATCCAGAGAAAGTGTTTACATCCAAAATTAAAATTTACTTTTCTATTTAAGTAAATTTTTTGAATGGAGAAAGTATTAATGTATTTATTTTAATAGAAAACAAGTAAAAGATTCACTTCTTAAATACAGTATCTTTGAGTACATATAATATTTTGAGTAAAGGAGGTTACACTTGGATTGGAGGGTCACTTTGGCATGGATCCGGCCTTGTGGATTGACCCCACGGTTCTCTTACATGAGTTGGAGTAGAGTCTACCTGCAAAGTATGTCCCCCCATAACTCATATTAAAGGGTTGTGGGTCACTCCCACAAAGCCGGTCCTATATTAAAATTTTCCCTTGAATAGGCATTTATACTTGTTATACAGGGGGTTTGCATTAGTCTGACATTGATTTAGCAGAAAGGACAAAACATGGCATTGAAATTTGGGGGACAACGTTTTTGTCCTGGACAGAAGTCCCGTCCCCGGGCCAAGACGGAATTGGAACCAAACCCTACAAACCCTAATTAATCCGTGACTTGAGGAAGGAATTACCACTTCCGTCCTCAAATTACAGCATTTTTGCAGTGTCTAGTCTTTTCTCACTTTGTCCTTACAATAATGGGGCTGCAAATGTGGACCAAATTGAGGACGGAAATCCCACTTCCGTCCTCAAATGCCAAGAGTTTTTCCCCACGGATGTCATTTGTGGCCAGTTTTTCAGGGATTATAAATCCTATCCACTCTTCACCAAAATTTGAATAAAATTCAACAAAATTCACTTCATTTTCTCACATCAACATACCCTTCAACTCATTTATTTCCATAAAAACCCTATCTTCCCTAATATAATTTGATAATGAATAGCAAAATGGATCCCGCCCTGGAAGAGTATTTTAGACACCAATTTAGAATTGCGGTCGAAAGTCAAACGATGGAAAAATGTTAGTATTTTATTTTGTAATGTGTAAGTTTTTTTAGAGGAAATGTGTTTAGCTATCTAAGTATTTTTGTAGTATCTTCCATCAAAGTACACAAATTGGTTGGAGCAAACTGGTCTCGAGTTAGCAAGTTCTGTCTATCTAAAGGACGACTTTGGGAATCAATGGTGCGTTTATGTAAACAAAATAGATGATACGTACTACCTAGACGGAAGATTACAACAATTTTTGCGTGACAACAATCTTTGTCCCATAGATAATGTTCATTTTATACCCTCTCCAATGAATGTACTAGATATTTCTGTTAAGGGGGCCCCGTGATAGGTTACCTGAAGGGCGAATTATCGTATCCCTCTGATGGGGCTTTTTCCGGAAGAGTTTTCAAATAGACATTGACAAAACCTATTCGGCGCTTTCTAAACCGGTACGTTTTCTAATATTAAAATTTTAGTAATAAATTCGTTCCTTTTACAAGTATGGGTTGTAATGTTGTTTCCCTTGTACAGTGGATATGTAGAAACTACACGCAATGGCGTGTTAGAATGCAACTTGGAATCCCCGAAGTACTACACATGCGCAATTTTCAGGGGAACAAATTGACACTCCAAGTGGTTAGAGACGAAGGCGGAGACGATTACTATTTTTTAGGGTGGGATGAGTTTGTTATGTTTTCAAGATTACACACTAGTGACCATGTACAAATTCATCCACCCCTTACGATATCCTTGATTATAGGGCCGGGAATGATGATTTTGCCAATTTATTACGTCAACTTTAATAATAAGTCATTATAATGTTTGCAATTTTTGGATATTGAATGAAAAAAATTAAATGACCGAATTATCTATACAAGGTTCGTAACTAGACAGTGGGGGCATAGTTGGTATGGGATTTGACTCCGAAAAATATGATTCCGGAACAAATTGTGACTGTGGCGAAAATTCTGTTGTCGGGATCACAAAACTACATACATGTCTCTGCAGAGGTTCTAACAAGGCACCAACATGAATCCCTTGTAGTTTGAAATCCGTTTGGATTCCCCACAAATTCTCTAGATCTTCTTCGTCGTTAAGATGTACAACATCGTACGTCACCATGTTGTACGTCAGCATGAAGAATGGACGAATCATTATTAGCCGAACAGTGACACTAGAAAGATCGACTCCTTTGCGCCAACATATTCTGTGGCAAAGTTGGCGGAATGAAAGTTTTCGTATAACTTCCATACTTCTTTCGCTTGGCTCTGCAAAACGGGAAAAACCACCATTTTTGTACACTGCATTGTGGTCTAAATATAAATACAATCTCATCGGACATTCAAGTGCCATTTTTTTACACAAAATATATGAATTTGAGGAAAGATGGGTTTGGTTGGAAAAAATAGATTGGAGGTGTTGTTTGAGGTAAGAAAAATGGAGGGAAGGTTATTGGATTTTATGGAGATTTTGGTAGTGAAGGGATAGGATTTTCTATCCCTAAAAAATCAGGCCCCAAACGTCTCCAGGGGAAAAACTTTCTGCCCCTCGAGGACTTCCGTCCTCAATGGACAGAAGGTTTTTCCCCTAGATGTCCACATTATTATTATTTTTTTTAGTGTGTTGTCAATTTTTTTTAATATTACTCAATTCAGAACTTTTAAATATCATAAAACTAAGAATTAAATTTGATTAATAGAAAAAAAATTACATTGAAAATATAAAAATTAAAAGTCCCGATTATTCAAACCATAATTCTTTCGAAATTTATGTTCAAACATTTTCCATATAGAAGTGTTGCTATGTTCAAACATTTTCCATATAGAAGTGTTGTTGTACGATGCATCCGAAATCGGGTAGTCGGGAGATCCTCCACAGTTATCTCTTCCGGTGATCTTGAACACTGACCGGCTTCGTCCACAATGCTCTTCCTTCACACCCAAAAATATGGCAAATAAGGATAAAGAAAAATCCGCCTTTCCTTCTGTACAGCTTAGCCCTTGGATTAGCTTATTGCAAAGTTATATAAACCAAACATTTAAGTTATGAAAACATTGAATTATTATAGTGTGTTGTAATTACATGCAACTTACCGCAACGTATTCTTCCCACTAGGCTTCAACACCATCCAAATCAACAATGTTAGTCCTACCGTCGTACTTGAACCATGGTTTGCGATTAAGTGCTTCAAAATCTGTCGAAGAAGCAGCAGCCTAGGGGGGCAAGTCTCGACCCGTGACTGGGAGGTCCCGGGTTCGACACCCTCCCCATACATGGGGCAATAAATTCTCCTCCTCTGGTGAGGCAAAAAAAAAAAGTGCTTCAAAACCCCAAAATCGCCTGCGCAATTTTGCTACACCTGCATCGATCATTTTTATTGTGAATTGTCCGCCGGTGATGGAGTTCATTCCGTAGACAATTTTGTTGTACGAATCGGACCAACATTTTTCACCATTGTAACCCAGTGTACTAAAATCATAACAAATTTCTATTAACACTTGCTCGTATTCTATAGGCCAGTCTCTAGTAAAATCAACATCCCTGAATTTGTTACGCATTTCTTTTTGAATAAATTATGGAAAGTTTTCCATTTTAAGGGATGATTTTTGAAGTGGAGAAATAAATTTAGAAAGAAGGAATTGTGAAGTGGATAACGAAATTTTAGGTTTAAGAGTTGAGAATGTTGTAGATTTTGGAGAGGTTGAGAAGTTATTTATAGATGTAATTGGAAATTCAAAAATTAAAATTTTGAATTTTTGATTGGACAAATCTCTAAAAATCGGTCAGAAGTGTAAACGAAAATAACAAAACCGTTAAGATATTTACCTTCAATAATGCATGGTCAAAAAAACAAAAGTGAGAAAAGACTAGATACTGCAAAAAGGCTGTAATTTGAGGACGGAAGTGGCAATTCCATCCTCAAGTCACGGATTAATTAGGGTTTGTATGGAAGTGGGACTTCCGTCCAGGCTGACGTGGCAAGACTCCGGTGGGATTCTTGCCACGTTGGCTCGGGGACGGAAATGGGACTTCCCTCCCGGACAAAAATGTTGACCCCCTAAATTTTAATGCCATGTTTTGTCTTTTCTGCTAAATCAGTGTCAGTCTAATGCAAACTCATGTTAAACAAGGAGTCAAAGAAATGGTTGTCAGACCGCAGCCCAACCGAAGTAGGTCCTTGTTTAATTCTACTCTAGCCCAGTTCATGAAGAGCGCCCACAGGCATCTAGTTATGGGCTGAATCCATCCAATAGGTTATTGAAAAAAGCTATTTGTTGCCAAAAATGTGTTAGTAGTGCCCTAGGACCATTGGCATATGTTGTACGTTTTATATCTTTTTGAGCATTTCATCTGAATAGTTAATTTTGCTTATGAACATCAAATGCGTGATTTGATAGTAATACTCATTTGCTTATGTAATTACTATTCTAGTTGTCTCTAGTTTTAGGTAATCTACTTTACAATGAAACAAAACTAGTATAATGTTTGATTGATTATTATATTTTACTAATCATGTGTATTGAGTACAAATCATATCATAGATGCAATATATTGAGATATATTGTATTGGACGTGATCCGTTAGAGAAGTAATACTTCATGGCCCTTAGTCATAAGTATTACTTCCTCAATACTATTTTAGAATCCTTAGACCTTATGTCTCCATTGATTCTAGCATGAATGGAGCCACGTTTTGACTCAGTCGTACGTTGCTTTTAATCGAGTAATCAATACGACCGATGATCGGATTTAGTGTCCTATCATGGCTTGAATGTGAGAGGCATCATAAGGAATTTGCCCCTCTCTTATTAGAGAGAGATATCCATGGGCCCCTCGATAGGGAAAAACTGTTTAAATGCATGGCCGTGCTCAAACGTATTTAATAAAGTGGTTATTAAATATTGTTTGATGGAACAGTCTACCTAGAGATCGAGCATAAATATAATTAAGCCTTATAAGGGTGACGACTACCACGCCCTATGCTTAATTAGGATATCGCGAGACAAAGGGATTAAATAGTGGATTGATATTAGGTTCCACCGTAAATTCAATCACTTTGGGTAGTCACAATGTCCTTCTAAGGACCGCTTGTGATTTATGAACACACACTACTGCTAAGTGTGTTTTCATTGTCATTGTGATATGAACCTGCAGGGTCACACGCATAGACGAGCTAACGAGCTTCATGTCCAGATTCAATGGATCTAGAATGTGTCTAGGTTCATTGTATAGGACATTTATTTTTCTGAGGATAATAAGACGTTATTATTCGAATTAGAGATAATGGGGCATTTTAGGTATAGTTGGGATTATGTGGGAGTTGTTATCCCATAAACCATCAATTAGAGAAGTCTAGGGGACGTGGGAGTTTAAGACTCCCACTGTCAGAAGAAGTGGATAGGACGTGGGAGTTGTTTTTGGAACAAACTCTCACACCCTATATAAACTTCTCTTGGCCGAAACCTAGAGACTAATGCTTGAGCCGCACAAAATACTGAAATACCAAGAATCAGATTTCTTTTCTCTCTATATTCCCGAAACTCAGAAAAATCAGAAGAGCTAGCACTCGCTGACTGGTAGGGAGTAATTCCACAAGGGAGGACTCAAAATGATTGCTACCGAGAGCAAAAGACAGAACCTTTCCATTCAAGAATCAGATTCTTGAACCAAGAAACGTAAGTTTTTCTTTGTATTTTTTGATTCGTTTTGTATGAGCGGATCCTTCAGGGGAGGACTCATGGGTGTTTAGAACAAGTTCCTGCCCATGAATCCCTTTAGTACATCTAAATTTTGACCTCGTTATAGCCAAGCAGGCGGCGGCACACGCCTTATCCATCCATTCAAGTAGATTTGTGATTCTTGTACCTCGCGAAAAGCTCGACTCGGTGTCTGACAATATATCCACTGACCCCTTGACCCCCGCCCGCTAACCGGCTAGCGGGACCTCCGTTACTTGACGCTTGTCGTTCCGCTGACCTAAGACTTTGTATATATGTACTCGTTTTTATTTCATTATGTTTTATGTGAGTTTTAGCATGGTGAATAGCATGTCCTACTTTACCTCATCTTGTTTTACATTTAATTGGGTTGAAATTTTATAATACGACCTGCGAGTCATTTTTCCTATGATGTAAAATTGTAATTACTTTCTTAGACTAGTTTTACTGCTTTACATTGAAGGCTGGGTATACCCATGCAATTATGTAACAAGACTGGAGGACGCTGGATCGAAGACTTTATTCATGAGATGAATATAGACTTAGATTGACCCTTGGCTCCCACAAGGCTCGTGGGAATCATCATAGGATTAGGCCATGCTATCTCACGTTTACATTTACGCTATATATCTTGCATGTGATGCTTATTTTATGTCTTATGGAGCTTGATTTATTATACGTCATATAAATCGTTTTAATTAAGTCTTAAAATGCCTACCATATCCTAAGCACTCCTTGAGCTTGGATCATCATTTTGTCTGCTTGCCAAAGCAACAGATAAGTGGTTATCTAAGCAAAAGGAGATGGGAAAATAGTGATTTCCATATGCTTAGACATGGTTCGACTTAACTAGGCTACCAAAATAGTTTTGAGCCTAGGGCATAAAATGAGAAATAGCCGGGACATATAGATGTCATTCTCATAGGTTGGTTTTACTTTAATTATGAGGATAAGCCAAAGCTAACTTATAACTATCATAAAATGTTATTTTCCACCATTTATCAAATGTTGAAATTGTGGAAAGGTTTTTGCTCAAAAACTAATAACTTTGCAAATAATTTAATGTAGATAATGGCAACCAACACTTCACACAATTCATTGTGATCCGTCCTTTAGAAGGAAAAACTGAGCGGGACCAATTTCCTTGATTGGGCCCGCAACTTAAGGATTGTCCTTAAGCAGGAAAGAAAACTATACGTTCTTGATACAGCTATTCCTGAACAGCTTGCAAATAACGCCCCCAGAGCTGAGAGAGATGCTTGGAAGAAGCACTCTGATGACTCTAACGATGTGACTTGTCTCATGTTAGTCACAATGAGCACTAATCTTCAAAAACAGTTTGAAGGGGTTGAGGCTTTCCAGATGATGGGTCAGCTCAAGGAAATGTTCCGAGAACAAGCCCGTCAAGAAAAATTCCTCACCACTAAGGCGTTGAATAGTTGCAAGATGGCCCCTGGCACCTCTGTAAGTGCACATGTTCTTAAAATGAAGGGCTATCTTGACCAACTTGAGAAGCTTGGGGCTCCCGTTGGTCATGACATGGCCACATATATGATCTTGGGCTCACTCCCACCGGAGTATGACCAATTTGTGATGAACTTCAACATACATGCCATGGAGAAGACCATACATGAGATACACTGGATGACAAGCCCAAACCCAAGGCCAAGGCACCAAAGGAGTGAGTTTGCTGCCATTGCAATGAACCAGGTCATTGGAAACGGAACTGCAAGCTCTATTTGGAAGAGAAGAAAAAGGGGAAAGCCAGTTTGACTGTCTCTCCAAGTATTTATGTTATTGAAATTAACATGTCTGATCCTACTTCGTGGGTATTAGATACCGGTTTTGGATCTCACATTTGTGGAAATGCGCAGGGGTTCAAAAGGAGTAGATCACTGGCAAAAGGAGAAGTGGACCTGAGAGTAGCAAACGGCGCAAGAGTTGTTGCTGTAGCTACCGGACATTTAATTTAGTTTTGCCAAGTGGCCTTATTATAGAAGTGAATAATTGTCTTTATGTTCCAACTTTGAGTAGGAATATTATTTCAGTTTCTTGTTTGGATATTGATGGTTTTGAAATTAATATTATGAATAAAATTTGCACCGTTCATAAAGATCGTATCTTCTATGGAGATGCCTCTTTGATGAATGGGCTTTATATTCTTAACCTCGATGAATCCATTAAAAGACCCATCTATAACATTAATACTAAGAGGTTTAAATCAAATGACTTAAACCAAACCTACTTTAGGCACTGTCGTTTGGGCCACATAAATGAGAAACGCATATCAAAACTCCATCAAGATGGAATTTTGACATCATTTGACTTAGAGTCTTATGAAACATGTAATTCTTGCTTGTTAGGCAAAATGACTAAAGCTCCCTTTACTGGACAAATTTAGAGAGCATCCGATTTATTGGGCCTCATACATACAGATGTTTGTGGACCAATAAACACAAGTGCTAGAGGAGGGTTCCAGTACTTCATTACATTCACAGATGATTTCAGTAAATATGGCTACATCTATCTATTGAAACATAAATCAGAATCTTTTGGAAGATTCAAAGAATTTCAAAATGAAGTACAAAATCAACTTGGTAAAAGTATTAAGATACTTCGATCAGATCGAGGTGGCGAATACCTTACCCAAGAGTTTAACGAACATCTTAGATGTTGTGGAATTGTTTCACAATTAACTCCTCCAGGCACACCACAATGGAATGGAGTGTCAGAACGGAGGAATCGCACCTTATTAGATATGGTTCGATCTATGATGAGTCAGACCAATCTTCCAATTTCCTTTTGAGGGCTATGCCACGAAAGCTACTGCATTTATATTAAATAGAGTTCCTTCTAAAGCGGAAACTCCATATGAGATATGGGATCGGGAAATGACCTAGTTTGTCATTTCTCAAAATTTGGGGGATACGAGACATATGTAAAATGCTTATTATCTGATAAACTCGCTTCTAAATCTGAAAAATGTTTGTTTGTGGGATATCCTAAAGAAACTAAAGGATATTACTTCTATCTTCCATCAGAGAACAAAGTGTTTGTTGCTCGAAATGATTTATTCCTTGAAAGGGAATTTATTTCCAAAGAGGGTAGTGGGAGTAAGATCCATCTTAAGGAAATTCAAGATCCCCAAACAACATCTGAACCAACTTTGGAAGTTCCAGCAAGCTCACGTGCTGATACCGAGCTTCACTCTTTGACACAAGGCCCAAGGAGGTCGAGTCGGGTACAACAACGACTGAGAGATATGGATTTCTGTGGTGATGATCATCGAGTTGAACTGATTGATCAAGATGAACCCACTACCTAAAAAGAGGCAATTCGTAGTTCTGAGTCAGATAAGTGGCTAGAAGTTATGAAGTCTGAGATGGAATCCATGTACGATAACCAAGTGTGGACTTTGGTTGACCCACCCGAAGGGTGTAAGGTCATTGATAACAAATGGTGTTTCAAAAAGAAAACCGACATGGATGGTAATGTACACACTTTTAAATCTCGACTAGTAGTTAAAGGTTATAGACAAGTTCATGGTATTGACTATGACGAAACTTTTTCTCCTGTCGTTATGATAAAGTCTATTAAGATTTTACTTTCCATAGCCGCATATTATGACTATGAGATATGACAAATGGACGTTAAGACTGTGTTTCTTTATGGAAACCTTCTCGAGGATGTGTATATGACACAACCTGAGCGGTTTGTTGAACCAACAAATCCTAGCAAATTGTGTAAGCTTCAAAGGTCCATTTATGGATTGAAGCAAGCATCTCGAAGCTGGAATCATCGCTTTGATGAACGTATTAAATAATTTGGTTTCATAAAAAACGAAGACGAGCCTTGTGTTTATAAGAAAGTAACTAATAATGCAGTACTGTTCCTTGTGCTGTATGTGGATGACATCTTACTGATTGGAAATGACATCCCCACATTACAAAGCGTAAAAGCTTGGTTGGGGAAGTGCTTTTCCATGAAAGACTTAGGCGAGGCTACATACATTTGGGTATAAGAATCTATACAGATAGATCTAACAAAATGATTGGCCTAAGCCAGAGTGGAACATTGACTAGGTACTGAAACGGTTCAGTTTGCAAGATTCCAAAAAGGGATTCTTGCCATTGTCACGTGGCATTAAACTCAGCAGAACTCAAGGACCTTCCACAAAGGAGGACCAAGAGCGCATGAGTAAGATCACATATGCTTCAGTCATTGGGTCTATTATGTACGCCATGATATGCACTCGCCCAGATGTCTCATTCGCTTTAAGTATGACTAGCAGATATCAATATGACCCTGGAGATTCACATTGGACTGTAGTCAAGAGAATTCTTAAGTACTTGAGAAGAACTAAAGATATGTTCTTAGTTTACGGAGGTAAGGAAGGAAGCTTGGTTGTAAATGGTTACACAGACGCAAGCTTCCTAACCGACGTAGATGACTTTAGATCGCAATTTGGTTTTGTGTTTTGTTTGAATGGAGGTGTTGTGAGCTGGAAGAGCTCAAAGCAAGAAACCGTGGCCGACTCTACAACAGAAGCTGAGTATCTAGCTGCCTCTGAAGCAGCTAAAGAAGCTGTTTGGATCAGGAAATTTGTTGATAAATTAGGTGTCGTCCCTAGCATTGTGAACCCAGTGGACCTCTATTGTGATAGTACCGGTGCCATTTCACAATCTAAGAAACCAAGATCTCACCAACGTTCCAAACACAATCTCAGGCGTTTCCATCTGATTAGGAAGATCATTGACAGATGAGACGTTAGTATTTGCAAAGTTCATACAGACGACAACATTGCAGATCCATTGACCAAGCCATTCCCGCAGCCTAAATATGAGAGTCATACTAGGTCAATGGGATTGAGGATCATGTATGATTGGACCTAGAGTAAGTGGGAGATTGTTAGTAGTGCCCTAGGACCATTGGCATATGTTGTACGTTTTATATCTTTTAGAGCATTTCATCTTAATAGTTAATTTTGCTTATGAACATCAAATGCGTGATTTGATAGTAAAACACATTTGCTTATGTAATTACTATTCTAGTTGTCCCTAGTTTTATGTAATCTACTTTACAATAAAATAAAACTAGTATGGTGTTAGATTGATGATTATGTTTTACTAATCATGTGTAATCAGTACAAATCATATCATAGATGCAATATATTGAGATATATCGTATCGGACGTGATCCGTTAGAGAAGTAATACTTCATGGCCCTTAGTCATAAATATTACTTCCTCAATACTATTTTAGAATCCTTAGACCTTATGTCTCCATTGATTCTAGCATGAATGGAGCCACGTTTTGACTCAGTCGTACGTTGCTTTTAATCGAGTAATCAATACGACTGATGATCGGATGTAGTGTCCTAACATGGCTTGAATGTGAGAGGCATCATAAGGAATTTGCACCTCTCTTATTAGAGAGAGATATCCATGGGCCCCTCGATAGGGAAAGACTATTTAAATGCATGGCCGTGCTGAAACGTATTTAATAAAGTGGTTATTAAATATTGTTTGATGGAACAGTCTACCTGGAGATCGAGCATAAATATAATTAAGCCTTATAAGGGTGACGACTACCATGCCTTATGCTTAATTAGGATATCGCGAGACAAAGAGATTAAATAGTGGATTGATATTAGGTTTCACGGTAAATTCATTCACTTTGGGTAGTCACAATGTCCTACTAGGGACCGCTTGTGATTTATGAACACACTACTACTAAGTTTGTTTTTATTGCCATTGTGATGTGAACCTACAGGTCACACGCATAGACGAGCTAACGAGCTTCATGTCCAAATTCAATGGATCTAGAATGTGTCTAGGTTCATTGTATATGACATTTATTTTTCTGAGGATAATAAGACGTTATTATTCGAATTAGAGATAATGGTGCATTTTCGGTATAGCTGGGATTATGTGGGAGTTGTTATCTGATAAAGACTCCCACTGCCAGCAGAAGTCTAGGGGACGTGGGAGTTTAAGACTCCCACTGTCAGAAGAAGTGGATAGGACGTGGGAGTTATTTTTGGAACAAACTCTCGCACCCTATATAAACTTCTCTTGGCCAAAACCTAGAGACTAATGCTTGAGCCGCACAAAATACCGAAATACCAAGAATCAGATTTCTTGTTCTCTGCCTCCCTTTCTCTCTATATTCCCGAAACTCAGAAAAATCAGAAGAGTTAGCACTCACTGATCGTTTCGTCGCGTGGATACCGGTATGGTGTAATTCCGCAAGGGATGACTCAAGGTGATTGCTGCCGAGAGCCAAAGACAGAACCTTTCCATTCAAGACAGAACCTTTGAACCAAGAAACGTATGTTTTTCTTTGTATTTTTCGATTTGTTTTGTATGAGCGGATCCTTCAGGAGAGGACTCATGGGTGTTTAGAATGAGTTTCTGCCCATGAATCCCTTCAGTACATCTGAATTTTGACCTCAGTATAGCCGAGCGGGCGGCGGCACACGCCTTATCCATCCATTCAAGTTGATTTGTGATTCTTGTACTTCGTGAAAAGCTCGACTCAGTGTCTGACACTTGTCCGAACCCACGAGATTTATTGTCATTTCGCGAACTTTAGGTATTTGATCTAATATTTTATACCTAACAATTATTTGTTATTCACTCTTACAATACTCAATCATTTTCTGTTTTTTATGAAAAAATATAATAATTTTTTTTTTTGCAATCATACAGAATGTAATCCATTAAACATGGAAATTGAAGCCGTTGGAGCAGCCCAACAAATTCAACAAAATAGTAATTGTGATTAGTTTTAATTGTTTTACATTACGAAGTTTAGTCCAATAACAGAAATATACAAATATTTTTTAACAATCATGCAAAAGGTAATCCATTAAATTTGGTAATCGAAGCCCTAAGAGCTGCGCAACAGTTTCAGCCAAATAGAAAATGTCAATAATTTAATCATTAAACTATTTATTACACTGAAATTTCATTGTTTATCTATTAAGTTTCAGGAGTAAATGGAGTGCCTAACTCTTCAGATATAAATATTGAAGTCATGACACATTTACCAGAAGTTCAACAAAATGGTACTTCATGTGAAATTTTAGACTTTTATTAATTGTTATAAAATTAATTGAGATCCTACTACATCAGATATGGATATTGAAATTATAGCACATACGCCTGAAGTATCTCAAAATTGTAATTATTATTTGTTTATGTTTTATACATACCAAAGATAGAAAACGTAATTTAATACTTTTCTTTTTCAAAGTTAAAAATATTGTGTATCTATGTTAATTATATAGCTGCTTTAGAAATTGTATCAACTTTACCAGAAAATTGTTTAAAATTTTATTTCACTAAATTTTTGTTTATTATCAATTAAGTTTCAGGAGCTAATGGAGTGCTTAATTTTCCAGATATCAATAATGAAGTTCTGACACCTTTACTAGAAGTTCAACAAAATGGTAATTAATGTGAATTTTTATTTTTACATTAATTCCTTATTCACAGTGTTTTCTTAATTTTTATAAAATGGTAATAAATTATTCAAATTTAAAACTTCAATCATCATTTTATCTTTTTCATAAAAAATTATATAACTTTATTATATTTTTTCTTTTACACATTTTGCAGATGATGGGGAATAGTACGTTTCAACCACGTTAGAGACCGAAATTACAAATACCATTTTACTACTGTTTAATTATTAGGGTTAGTTCCATTTTATTAATATCAAGTCTTACCATTGCAAAGACGTCGAATAAACAAACGATGGACATTTGGAATAAGGACATCGGTATGCCCCCAGTGTAGTGCAATAATATGGATAGAAGAATGAAAACAAAGTAGTTCAAAATCAAATCCTAAATATCGCTTGTGTTACCAGAATGGGGATATGTTTTTGCCTTTATTACCGCCGACTCTGGATTATTTGAACAGACTGTTGAGTTGTCGAAGCTTCAAAGAAAACATCTGATTATACGACTCCTCATTTTCTATGACTTCCATTGGTGGAAAGATTGATTACAGTTACTGAATATAGCAGCGTCATATTCATTTCGAATTAGCGGTGAAAACTATCATACAATAGGGTCACTATAATCACCTCCAAACAGAAATCTCAGATATATTCAATTGTATATTCATGACACAAAACACGAGTTGCAGAATCGAATGAATATTTTATCTGGAAATGGTGGAAGTTCATCCCGAATAAATATATCAATTTTAAAAGCCCTGAAAACGTGTTGGATGGTATAAATTTACATGTCAAAGTTTTCCGAATAGGACATTATACGCGAAAATGAGGTAGTCGATTTGAAGATAAGAATCGTTAACTCGAGAAATGCCAGACAATACATACAACCAAGTTCAAATGAAATTGTTGCTCTCATAGTTTGTGAAAATAATGAATAAACATGTTATCGCGATGTTGTTTTATTTCAAAGAGATGAAAATACAAAGAGAATCAGCGAAATATATGCGTGTTATATGCCATTGCAGTATCCATAGTTATTTCCCTATTGCATAGATAGATGGGATTGCAAAATCAAATTTACAACAACAGCTAATAGAGTAAGAGATTTTATTTCGATGAGAGAATTATGTGCCTGTAGTATCCAAATTCACGAATTAGAAGGCAAGCTACTTCTTCAAGGAGGGAGATTATTCCAGCAATTTGTGGTTGATGCTTATGCAGAAATTGAGCACAACACCTTAAATTACGTGAGAACTCATCAATCTAACCTAAGAGAAGATTTATATTAGGGATTAGAGGACGCAATAGTAGTTGGAGATATTGATGCATCAGTAGTTGTTAAAAAAAAAAAAAAATTTGCCTTAATCATTTATGCAACATTCTTAAGATGCAATGGCAATTTGCGGACACTTTAATCTGGCAACCTGATTTGTTCATTACTTTTACATGCAATCCGAACTGCCCGGAGATTAAAGAAGAATTAAAAAGATTGTAAGGTCAAAATATTGAAGATAGACCTAACATTGCATCTAGAGTATTCCGGATCAGGCAAAAATGTTATCTTGAAGATATCAAGCATAACAATATGTTTGGGAAGTTAGTAGCAGGTAAATTTTGTAATTATTATATGATTACAATTAATATAATAAAATCATCTTGATTAACCTTAATTGTTTAGGTTGTAACAAAATTATTCTGCAGATGTTTTAGTAATTGAATTTGAAAAGAGGGGTCTTTCTCATACACATATAACTATCACTTTGAAAAACGATGACAAACTGGTTAATCCAAAACAAATTGATGAAGTTATTTGTGCTAAAATCATTGATAAAGAAACTGATTTACTCGCTTATGAAACTATAGTAAGATGCATGTTACGTGACCCATGTGGACCAGGTTATGAAACTGCGTCGTGAATGGTGAAAGGAAAATGTTCAAAATACTACTCAAAAAAGTTTTGTGATTCTACCACATAGATGAAGAAGGATTTGTAGCTTACAGGCTGGAGGATGATTCAAACACGTATTTGACAATTAAAGGATTTACCTTTACTAATGTTGGGGGTTGTCCCATACCATCGAGATTCATTGATTAGACATGATGCACATATTAATGTGAAAAAGGTAGCACATTGTCAATTTTCAAAATACTTATATGAGTTTATGAATAAAGACCCTGACAGGGCAGATGCCAGAATTGAAGATAATCTTGCATTTTCAAATGAAGATGTTAATCAACATTACAAAAGTTGTGATGAGATTGCAAGTTATTTGGATTGTCGTTATGTGTCATCAATTGAGGATGTTGGAAGATTTTTGAATTTGATATACAAAGGCAATATCTTGCAGTATTGAAATTGCAATATCATTTTTCTAATCAACAGTTTGTCGATTTTAGTGATAAATACGATCTCGATTGTGTAACTGATCGTAGATACATCCATGATATAATTTTGATGAAGTGGTTAGAAAAAAAAAGGAATCATGTCGCGGCTAAAGATTTGATTTATATAAAGTTTCCGTCATCATGGGTATGGAATCAAAGTACTAAGCAGTGGATTCCTAGGTAAAGTCAGATATGCATTGGGAGATTACCATATGCTCACCCAAATTCTGGAGAATTATATTATCTGAGAATGCTTTTGTATAAAGTCCGTGGTGCGGAGAGTTTTGATGATATCTAAACTGTTAACGGATTATTGCATTCGACATACAAATCAGGATGTGCTGTACTTGGCCTTCTCGATGATGACAATGAATGGCATCAAGCTTTGACTGAGGCGTCTATGTGGGCATCTGCGAAGAAGCTCAGAAACATGTATTGCACAATCCTTCTATTTTCGGAGGTAACAAATCCCCTCAACTTATGGGAATCTCATTGGGAAAGTCTTACTGATGACCTTAAATATCGAGTTCAAAGATAAATGGGTAATCCAATATTACAAATTCCTGAAAGTGAATTAAAAAATTTGGGATTACGATAAATTAAGCTTATATTGAATAAAAATTGTCGATCTTTGAAGGATTTTCCCCCAATGCCACTCACTACAAGAAAATAGTTAAATAGCGACCGACAATTTCGTTCACTAATATACTGACTGAATAGCAACGTAATAGAAATCGAGGAAATAGCGGTCGCTATTTCGCCGCTATTTGGTGTCCATATCGATCACCTTGACCAAATACAAACGACGTCTTTTTGGACAACTTTAACGACCGAATACCGACCGAAGGTAATGACCGTTTACCGACGGAATACATAACGGCGTTAAAACGACGTCGTTTTGATCTTTTATTTCTTTTAAAAAATTAAGGTTTAAAAATAATTAAAATGGCGTCGTTTTGTTTCGTTTTGTTCAAAGTTAACGACCGAATACCGATGGAAAGTAACGACCGTGTACCGACGGAATACATAACGGCGTTAAAACAATGTCGTTTTGATTTTTTATTTCTTTTAAAAAATTAAGGTTTAAAAATAATTAAAACGGTGTCGTTTTGTTCAATATTAACGACCGAATACCGACGGACGGTAACGATACTTTACCGACGGAATACATAACGGCGTTAAAACGATGTCGTTTTGATCTTTTATTTATTTTAAAAAATTAAGGTTTAAAAATAATTAAACGACGTCGTTTTGTTCAAAGTTAACGACCGTTTACCGACGGAATACATAACGGCGTTAAAACGACGTCGTTGTGATCTTTTATTTCTTTTAAAAAATTAAGGTTTACAAAAAAATTAAAACGACGTCGTTTTGTTCAAAGTTAACGACCGAATACTGACGGAATACATAACGGCGTTAAAACGACGTCTTTTTGATCTTTTATTTATTTTTGTGTGTTTGAGGAGGGGGTCTAGAATATGTGTGTTTGAGCATAGATTAATTTTTTTCATTGAATATAGATTACATTCTATTATTGGTCATGGAAGAAGAAAACTACTTTTAGAATGAAAACTTTACCCAAAAAGCTTCATGTGTATCCTGTGTAGTTACTTGCATCGTAAATTTTACCAGATTTACCAAACTCTTTTGAAATGTGTGTTCGTAAACAGAGGATAAATTTCATGGTAGCAAATTCTTAGTCATGACAGCTTAACAACATAAACAATAAGATATTAACAATTCACGGAAAGTGATTTTGAAAATTACACACAACCTTAAAAAAGGTTAGACGTAGAAATATGTTTGGTAATTAGCCAAAAGATGCAGATAGGATCGAGTTAAGTGACTAATAAAGTATATTATTCAGGAAAAAAATGAAATATAAGTCTAGGTGAATTAATTGTCTTCAAGCTTATTTACATCGATTAATTTGAGTATTTCTAACCACATTCCACATATTGTTTAAAAAGCAAGAATAAAACATATCCATCTAGATATTTCTTTATCTGTTATATCACTTTCAACGTATGTCTTTGCTCTTTGGCAAGAAACAACTATAGCAATTAGAAGAGACTCTTAAGAAACCAAGGGACAAAAGTTAAAAGAATCAAATGCTTCCTCTAGGAAGCGATAAATTTGTTATCAAGATGTGGCATATATCAAGATTGGACATCTACTGGACACCATATCACAGGCGGCAAAAAATCAGAAAAGAGAGCATTATGCAAATTCATATCCCCTTGCCTTTGTAATTGTGCAAAATGGTCATTTCTTTAGCATAAGTGTTCTTGAAGTTTCAGTCATATGTGTTCTTGAAGTTTCTTTATTTACAAACACGTTCTACAGCTTGGATTTTGCTTCTTTATGGGCTAAATTGCTATTTATCTTGCTCGACTTGTTTGTCATGTTCTTTAGGAAACTACTCCTTTATGTGTTGATTGTGTCCTAACTTTTGAGCTTGTGGATGAATTTCTGTTTATTGTGTCCTTTAAAAGTCGGTATTTGATTGTGCTTGTGAATACTTTCCATGTATTTCAGAGATGCCTCCAAAGAAAAGTATCCGAGTATCCTTACCATTTGGTTCGCCAGCCACGTCTGCTCCGGCCTCCACCTCCCAGCCTGGTTCATCACCTGATTTGGTGGAGACACCGCGATCTGCTCCCGTGCCACTTACGACACCTCCATCACAGTCTGATGATGCACAGACATCTCGGGATGCGTTTGCGCCAGTACCCGCCACTGAGTCTACGCCGGTAGTAGGATTTGCGACTCACCAGTCTACTGTCCCCACAGACAGCGTCTGATTCTGGTGGAGTTGCGGCTACAGTAGATACTCGTATTCTCCTGCAGCCTACCCTTGGCACGTAAGTAACTAATTATTTCCTTTAAGCTAATTATACTACTTGTCGTCATTATAGTAACTAATCAAATTTTTTCTTTGCTATTATAGTTTTAGGTTGGCATCTAGCTGTTCCGCCGCAATTACTTCAATATTTCAAGATCGTTTCAAGGGCATATAGCACCATCAAGGATGTTCCCCAGGAAGAAGAAAAATTGTGGTGGGACGAGTTCAATGTAAGTAAATTAGTAAATAAGTTTGAATTTAGAAGTCTTCGAATTTAATTATCTAACATTATTTCAAATTACATAAAAAGTATAGCTGGGCTCCTGAGCATGAGGATGGCATCAAGACAGGTTGTCGTACCATACTTACGAGGAGACTAAGCGGCATTATGAGCGACGCTCGGAAAAAAAAAAAAAAAAAATAGGCCCACATGGGTTTCTGAGACCGATTGGGCGCGACTTGAAGAGTACTGGCAGACTCCGAAATTTAAAGCCAAGTCGGCACAGGCAGCAACAAATCGGAAAGAATGAAGGGGTGGCAAAGGCCCGATGAAGCACACGGGCGGTTCGCTCAGCCACATTGAGCACCAAATGAGACTGGTACTTAAATATATTAATTGACGTATTCTTATGTTGTATGTGTTTTTTGTTCGTATTTAATGATTTTGTTTAACAGGAAAAGGAGGCCGGACATGCAGTCCCATTCTCGGCCAGCTACAATCATCTTCATCAACACCATCTCGGCCCAAAGAAAGGCGAATGGGTTGATGAAGATTCTAGAGAGTTGTTTGTAAGTATTTCATTACCGTTTCTCCTTTTTTGATATTAGTTATTTAATGTCATAACCTGACATTTTATTTGACAGCGGGTGTTCCATGAGGTTTATGACGACGCCGCAAGCAAAGCAACTCAAGCCGGACTGACTCCTCTGGATTTGCCGACTCAGATTGAGTTGTCTGCTGAGGCTGCGGGTGGGCTAAGAAAGGGACGTGTCCAAGGACTCGGTTCCTTTAGTGATGTGGTAAAGACAATGAAGCGAGGCAGCCAGGCAGTGTCGCATTCAGACATGGAACAAAAAATGAGCGAAATGGAAGCAAAGTTTAAGAAAGAGATGGCCGAGCAAAAAAAAGAATTCAAGATGAGGGAAAAGAAGAGAAACAAGGGTTTCGCTAGTATGTTAGCTGAAATTTTAACAAATATGGACCATGTTGTATTAAGTGCCTCTGAGATAGAGGCCAAATTGAGTAGTATCTTAGACGATGAGTTAGAATCAGACTATGACGATGACCCCTTAACTGTCGATGAAGTTTTGGGACTCAATAGAGTACTTAGTTAATTTTGTATCAATTTGTAACTATTGTAAGCTTTTAATGCTTTTTTTTTAAGTTATGTTTTGTGATTATTTTGGAATTTACATTTTGGGTTATGTTTTCTGTTGAATTGTGCAGAATTGTGCAGGGGGTCTGTTATATAGTTACCCTGTTCTGTTACTGGAAAATTGGTTTCATACCGACCGAATAGCGACCGCATAGGGACCGTTTTAGGGTTTAGGGTTGGGGTTTAGGTTTAGCGACTGATTTAGATCGACGGCGTCGTTTTGAAAATATGCGCTGTAATTTATCATTGGGGCGACCGACACGGGCATATCCGTTGCTATTCCGTCGCTAACAGGATAATGGGCGACCGAATACTGACCGACCTTGATACCCCGGTCGTAATTCGGTCGGTATATTATCCCGAATTTCATTTTTTATAAAATAGCGAGGTTTTTAAGGATATATAAAAAAGATTTGCCTATTTTAGTAATATATACATATGTACACATTAACCTGAATAGTGAAACAAGTAAAACTTATACTTATTCACAAAATACCTGTATAGACTGGAAGCAGAACAATTCAAGTAATACATTTGTGTGTACATTTACGTGAATCATTAAGTAATGTAACTAAAATTTTAATAAATGCTCATTAATGATCAAATAATTACTACAATAAAAATATTAGTTTGTATTCGCATTCTGAGAGATGTCGGTTTTGGAATTTAAAATTGTTTAACATTCCCATCGCTAGTCGGTCGCTATACATATACTGGGCGACCGAATAGCCGAAACAGCATCGTCTTGTCCAGTGCGCGGGTTCATTATGTTCAAAACTGAACAAGTGTTCAGAAATTCTTCTGGCGACCGAATATGCAAGGGCGGTCACTATTCGGTCGCTAATGTTAATTTTCGAAACGGCGTCGTCTTGTCCAGTGCACGGGTTCATTATTTTCAAAACTGAACAAGTGTTCGGAAATTCTTATGGGCAACCGAATATGCTATTCGGTCGCTAATGTTAAATGTCGAAACGGCATCGTCTTGTCCAGTGCGCGGGTTCATTCTTTTCAAAACTGAACAAGTGTTCAAAAATTCTTCTTGGCGACCGACTAGCGACCGAATATGCCAGGGCGGTCGCTATTCGGTCGGTAATGTTAAATGCCGAAACAGCATCGTCTTGTCCAGTGCGCGGGTTCATTATTTTCAAAACTGAACAAGTGTTCAGAAATTCTTCTGGGCGCCCGAATATGCCGTTGGTTGTCCGTCAGCATAGAGGACAGAATTGCCACTTCCGTTCTCGATAGGCAGAAACTTTTCAAATGGACAAAAGGTATGCTATTGGGCGACGTATTAGCGAGCGAATTAATATCGGTCGCTAGTTTGAAACCCCTAAACGGCGTCATTTTGTGCGTTTTATTTCTCTAAAAATATCTAAGACAAAAAGCACTTCCCCTTTACTCATTATGCACAGCCGCTATTTCTACCTCCACCATCACCTCTTCCGGCGATTTCCCCCCAAATTCACCGCGAAACCCCTCTCTTCTCCCATTACCACCCCCTCCAGTAACTCCAAGGCGGCGCCACCACCTCCGGCACCCACAAGACTTCCCCACCACCTCCGATTTCAGTTGGGTTTTAGGTGAGAATCTTATCTTTTCTATTTATTATAATGTTATTAATGTCAATATTCATGCTCTTATACCATTTATTCTCTAGCTTAATCACATGTGCTACAAGGGATCACAATAAAAGAATGAGAGCAAAAATTGTTCACAAAGAATCAAATTTCAGGGCATTTTACCTTTTATTAGGTTTAGGGCATACTTTTATTTTTTGGGTTTGGGTTGAAGGCAAGGTGTTTGATGATATGCCATGGTAAATACGAGAATCAAATTTTGCTCTAATTATTTTAAAGCTAATAATTTGACTCTTTTTCTTTGCATAATAAATGATGATATGAAAGTGGCAAAATTTTCTAAGTTCACTAGCTTTTTACCTTTAGTTTAGGGTGTAAAATTTCATCTTTATTCTCACATTGAAATTTTGTTAATGCACACTAAGAAATTTGTCACATTTGACCAATATTTATTTTTTTGAGCAGTTTCCGATCACCTAATTGCTAGTTTGCACGTGAAATTTGTGTTTCAACTGCGTTGTATTGATGGGACCTGCCATGAAGACCTTTATAGCATTTTTCTTTGTATTATCTTGCCGATTTTTTGAATCTTTGTATTTATATATCTCCCCGTTTTATACTTCTTTGTAATATCTCCCCGTTTTATGCTTCTTTGTAATATCTCCCCGGTTTATGCATCTTTGTATCATCTCCCATGATTTCCTTTTTTTTTGTATTATCTCCCATGATTTTCTTTCTTTGTATTATCTCTCATGATTTTATATCTTTGTATTATCTCTCATTATTTTCTATCTTTGTATTATCTTGCAACAAACAAAATTATGTTGAAAATCATCGAAATAGTTGACAAAATGCCATTTCAAATAGTAAACAAGATGCCATTGTCATACGTTAATAATTATTTGGAAAATAAGGGTGAGAAATCATCAAAATAAGATCCAAAGTTAATATGCATTTAATTATTAAGACTTGATATACGCAAATATTGTGTTTGTAATGGAGGACCGTAGTTGGATTATATGGATTCGACAACGAATGGTGGACCTCATCATAGTCAACTTTTTATAGCGGGATTGAAACAATTTGTGGATTTCGCAGTTAGTACGTCTGCTAATGTACAAATTGATGGGATTAGGTGTCCTTGTGGGGTTTGTAAGAATAAGTATTTTCATATGCACGATCATTTGTGAAGTATCATCTTGTTATGAACGGATTCGTGTCTAACTATTATAATTGGACATGTCATGGTGAGGCATTCATTCCCATGCCTCAAATCCCGTTTGTTCATGAAATGGATAATTATAAAAGACATACGATACCGAACAATTATCGAGATATGGTTATTGATGCCGCGGGACCAAGTTTTAATGAGCAGCAAAATAGGGACGTGGAAGAACCTCCCAATCCAGAGGCACAAATGTTTTATGACATGTTGAAGGCTGTTGATAGCCCATCTGTACAATAGTTGTAAAAACCATTCACGACTTTCAATGATCTGCTAGGATGTTGAGCATTAAGTCCGAAAGACAACTTATACGAAACTACAATAGATAAATTTGCGTGAGTTGATGAAATGGGCGCTTCCTCCACAAAATAATGTTTTAGACGACTTTTACCAAATGAAGAAATTGGTTAAAGGCCTTGGATTACCGGTGCAAAAGATTGATGTTTGTGTTAACGGTTGTATGTTGTACTGGAAAGATGATGTTGAGAGTAGAGAATGCAAGTTTTGTGGCCATGCTAGATACATTAAGAAAAAGAAATCAAAAAATACACGACAAAAAATATTGCTTGCAAAAAGGTGTATTATTTTCCAATTACTCCGAGATTACAAAGATTGTATGAATCTGAGAAAACTGCAAGACACATAACATGGCACTCAGACAGTGAGAGGGAAGAGGGAATAATGAATCACCCACGAGATGGAGAAGCTTGGCAACATTTTGATAGAACACATACCGATTTTGCAGCGGAACCTCGTAATGTAAGGCTTGGGTTATGCACAGATGGTTTTGCACCTTTCGGCATGTCAGGGAAGCACTATTCTTCTTGGCCAGTTCTTCTAACACCTTATAATCTCCCCCTTGGATGTGTATGAAGAACAATGTAATCTTCTTAACTATCATTGTACCTAGACCCCAAAATCCAAAAAACAAGATCGATGTGTATTTGCAGCCTTTAATATATTAATTGAATCAGCTGTAGGGTGAAGGCATGGAAACTTATGATATCTCAAAAAAATAAAATTTTAAATTGAAGGCTTCATGACTTTGGACAATTAGTGATTTCCCAGCATATGGAATGTTGAGTGGATGGAGTACAGTTGGCATTCACGCTTGTCCATATTGTATGGAGGAAACACAAGCGTTCCATTTGCAGTCTGGCGAGAAACAATCGTGGTTCGATTGCCACAGATGTTTCTTGTCACCTGATCATCCTTTTAGAAGAGATGCAAAGGGATTTCGAAAGACCGGCGACAAGAGAAAGCAGACCCGCCATCTCGCCTTACTGGTGATGAAATGTTGGTTAGAGTTAGAGATTATCAAAAAATTACCGATGCAGCTGAAGAGATCGGTAAAGAGCAAGGCAGGGGTCGGGATCATAGTTGGGCCAAACGTAGTATATTTTGGGACTTACCTTATTGGCGGACACTTTTGATTAGACACAACATTGATGTCATGCATAATGAAAAAATGTGTTTCATAATGTCTTTAACACCGTGTTGGACGTGAAAGGTAAAACTAAAGACAATGTTAAAGCTAGAGCGGATGTTGAAAGGTATTGCAGTCGTCTGGAATTGAATATTAAACACGATGGCCGAGGTAAAGCAACGAAACCAAAGGCATGTTTCACTCTTACTAAGGCACAAAAAGAGATGGTTTTGCAATGGGTTAAAGAATTAAAGCTCCCAGATAGATATGCATCGAATTTGGCGCGATGCGTTGATATGAAAGAGTTGAAAATGTCTGGAATGAAGAGTCACGATTCTCATGTATTCATGGAGAGACTTATCCCTATAGCACTTAGAGAAGTACTACCGACAAATGTTTGGGGACCCTTGGCTGAACTAAGTCTATTCTATAGAGATTTGTGTTCCCCAAAGTTGAGTGTGGCGCATATGCAAGATTTGGAGGACACTATCGCTATTTTATTGTGCAAGTTAGAGAGAATATTTCCTCCATGATTTTTTGATGTGATGGAACAGTTGCCGATTCACCTTCCGTACGAAGCCAAGGTTGGTGGCCCGGTACAGTTTAGGTGGATGTACCCGTTCGAGAGGTAACAACCATTGTCTTTAGTTATCTCAACTTCATTTTTATTTTTCATGTACGTATTTACAATGTGATTAACTACATATGCTTTAAATAGATACCTGCACCATCTGAAAAAGAAGATAAAGAACAAGGCCAGAGTTGAGGGGTCAATTTGCAATGCATACTTGGTCGAAGAAGCTGCTACATTCTTTAGCTATTATTTCGAACCCCACGTGAAAACGAGAGTTACAACCATTGGGCGAAATGATGGTGAAGACGAGATTAGCAAACCAGATGTATTATCAATTTGCAACTTACCCGGAAGATCATTTGGAAAAAAAGAAAAGATTCTATTATCTGATAAAGATTATAAAACAGCCATGAATTATATCCTAATGAATTGTGAAGAGGTCGAACCATATCTTCAGTAAGTAAACCTATCTATTGCTTCATTTTTGTTATATAATTAAAGTGGCCAAATAATAATATTGTCATTTAATTTGAAACTCAGGAAATTTGTCAGTGAAGTACATGACCAAAGCCCGCAGATAACGGAGGAAGAACTTCAAAGCCGGGTTTATAATGATTTTTCCAAATGGTTTGGAACTCATGTAAGTAAGTTGTTATTGTGTAGAAATGTACTTGTCTTAAGAATGCATAATTAAAGTAATTTAACTTTTGTTGTTCTCAACAGATACATAGCCTTCAGGAATATTCCAAAAGTTTGTTGAAAAATCTGTCTTGGGGCCCATCAAGGAGAGTGATATCATACACCGGTTATTTTGTTAACGGTTATAGATTTCACACAAAAGCCCACAGCGATGGAAAAGGAATGACAAACCGCGGGGTATGGGTTAAAGGAGATTATTACGGTGAGTTGAAGCAAGTAATTGAGGTTCAACTTGCTGGACTACCTGACCAAAAAATAATTCTTTTCAAATGCGACTGGTTTGATTCTACTCCAAATCAAGGTTTAAGAGTGCATCCTCAATATAAACTTGTAGAAATCCATAGGAAAAGAACCTACCAGGGTTACGATCCATTTGTATTTGCTTCCCAATGTCAACAAGTCTACTACACACCTTATCCGGGTAGTAAGACAACATCTAGGGCTGATTGGTTGGCTGTATGTCAATCCAAACCACGTCTATTTGACGTTCCTGGTGTTCCGGTACCGTATCAAGACGAGTACGCGAGGAGGAGACCAGTCGCATTGATCAAACTATTACTGAGGTTGGTCAACTTGGACACCGGTCGGGGGAAATTGAAGTTGTACTTGTGGCTGGTACGAGCCGTGTTCATGAAGATGATGACGATGATGATGAAATTATGTCAGGTGATGACAATTCTGAAGAAGAGGATGAATTTATATCGGATGATGATTTAGAATGATTAAGCTTTTCTCGCTTCATGGAATTCCACATATTGAAGGTGAGTAATATTTGTTGGTTTTTTTTGTACTTTATTACCATAAATTAATTGTCATATTGTATAACTTTTTAACATAATTCAAAGTAGTAATTTTATTGTCATAAAATAATTTGATTCTTGAATTTTCAGATTGCAACTCATGCATTTCCAAGGTTATACATATGAATGACATCAAGGAGTTTATGAGAAGTGCACACTTTGATTGTGAGTTTTGATAATTCAAAGTGTGCACTTTGATTGTGAGTTTTGTAATGTAATGTGCACACTTTAATTGTGAGTGTTGTAATTCGAAGTTTGCACTTTGATTGTGAGTATTTAATGTAATGAGAAGTGCGCATTTTGATTGTGAGTGTTGTAATGCAAAGTGTGGACTTGATTGTGAGTGTTGTAATGTAATGAGAAGTGCACACTTTGATTGTGAGTGTTTAATGTAATGAGAAGTGCACACTTTGATTGTGAGTGTTGTAATGTAAATGAGAAGTGTAAACTTGTGTTTTTTAGTAAGATAATTGGCTATGTAATGTTATTTTTGGGTTTATTGATTATTTTTGCTATTTGGGATCTTATTAATAATACTGTTTCTAGTTTGTATTTTTGGGCGTATTGCTGTTTTTTTATAATAGGGATTTAATTAAATTTCAGATTTATTTTTTTAAATAAAAAACAATAGCGACGGAATAAAGATCGAAAATTCTGTCTCTAGACTGTCCGTCGATATTCGGTCGTTAAACAGTCAAAGTCGAAAGTCAACAATGTTGACCTCTCGGTCGGTATTCGGTCGGCAAATAGCGACCTATACTCGGTCGGAAAATAGAAACCGAATATTCGGTCCCTAGACTTTCCGTCGGTATTCGGTCGTTAAACAGTCAAAGCCGAAAGTCAACAATGTTGACCATTCGGTCGGTATTCAGTCGAAAAATAGCAACCGAACATTCAGTGCCTAAACTTTCCGTGGGTATTCGGTCGTTAAACAGTCAAAGTCGAAAGTCAACAATGTTGATCATTCGGTTGGCAAATAGCAACCGCATATTCGGTCCCTAAACTTTACGTCGGTATTCGGTCGTTACACAGTCAAAGTCGAAAATCAACAATGTTGACCATTCGGTCGGCAAATAGCAACCGCATATTCGGTCCCTAAACTTTCCATCGGTATTCGGTCGGTAATTTACTTAGCGACGAAAAATACACGACCACGTAAGTCGGTCGTTAATCGGTCGCGAATCTGAGTTTAGCGACGGAAATGTCCATCCCTGTTACACAGTTTTCTTGTAGTGACTCTCACCTATTGATGCGGCTAATTTATCTATTAACCGATTAATCATAGAAGAGCTTGATTATGATTATGCATCTGAAAATATATTGTTTGAAAATTAATCAATGATTTGAATGATAAACATCGAGTGGCATTTGATACTGTTATGAATGCTTATGAGAGCAAAAGTGGGGTTTTTTTTTGTTCACGGAATTGGAGGTACATGAAAAAATTCAATTTTGGAAAACCCTAATACCAAAAATACGATCTGAAAGAAAGATCGTACTTTATGTAGCTTCATCAGGAATTACAGCTTTTTTGTTACAGGAAGAACAACTCATTCACGTTTTAAAATCTCAATAATGCTTGATGAATTTTCAAGTTGCTCAATTTCTTGCAGCTCATATTTAGCACAACTTATTCAAGAATCATGTCTAATAATTTAGGACGAAGCCCCAATGCTGAATCGGCATGGATTTGAAGCCGTTGATCGAACACTCAAAGATATCTTGAAGCACACATAAAATTGCTAAACAGATCCTGTATTCGGTGGTAAATTATTTGTTATTGGTGGTGATTTAGACAAACACTACCAATTGTTCCGAAAGGACGGAGAGAAGATATTGGATAAAAATACTTGACAAATTTCTCATCGCAAATACTGATCAAGGTATAAATCAATTGATTGATGCAGTATATCCAAATTTGATCACTTCATACATGGATAACTTTTATCTACGAGAACGGGCAATCCTAACCCAAAACAATGATGATGTTCATAGTTTAAATTCAAGAATGTTGGCAATGCTTCCAGGAGTTTCACGTAATTATATAAGTGCAGACACTTTAGGTCAAGCCGATGGTGAAAACCTTGCGCATACATTGAATCCTTCTGAGTATTTGAATTCATTAGATTTTCCAAGTATACCAAGTCATAATTTAGAACTCAAAGAAGGTGAACCCATTATACTTTTGAGAAATCTAAATCAAGCGGAAGGTTTGTGTAATGGAACACGACTTACCAACTTCAAGATGGGAGATAAAGTTCTTGAGGCAAAAGTGATAACTAGTTCATATGCTGGAGATTTTGTTCTCATACCTCGCATATCTTTAACGCCACAAAGTGTACACACAACTTATCCAATGAATCGAAGGCAATTTCCTATTAAAGTAGCATTTGCACTCAAGGTCAAACATTGAAGAATGTAAGGGTGTATCTTCCAAATCCTGTGTTCTCTCATGGTCAACTCTATGTTGCATTATCACGTGTAACCTCTCATTTGCGATTAAAAATATTAATTGTTAAGAAGGATGGACAAGTATGGAACTACACAAAAAAGATTGTATACCGAGAAGTTCTTGAATTCTAATGTATTAAATAAAATTGTTTGCATTTCTTAATTGATTCTTATTGGTTGAATGTTAATAACATTTGTTTGTTACGTTGCACTTTTAGTTTGTACTATTGTTATCCAATTCACACCTCTAATTTATCAAATATAACCATATACATCGAAAATGACATGACATTATCTCTAATTTATTTCATGTATAAAGTTGAATTCAAAATTAATACACTCTTAACTTAATAATTTTTCTTTTTCATTCTAGTACTACTTTAAAAGGATGTATATGTTTCGATATAGATTACTACATTAATTGTTTCTCATTAAACTATAAGTAATTACCTTTAACTTGGAATGCAATAAAAACAATCCATTATTCAATATTTAAATTTAATATATTATTTTGTCTCATTTTGTTTATAACTTGCAGAAGTTTGATATGCGCCTTTGATTTTCTTGAATCCATACGGGTAAAATGGAATATCAAAGTTAGGTTATATTGACTATTAGATCGAAGTGCGAGCCAATGATTCATCCAGATGATATTTCTAGACAAAGAGGTAAATATATATGTGCATGTTCATAGAATCAGATAGTTATATAATTTTTTAACTCTTACAATTTAACTAATACGTCAACTATGATAGCGATTTGTTATGCAAGGAGCTATTTTTAAACAACATTTAATTGAAGGCCATGAAAAGCAAAAGTGTTCATTTTCCTTATCTTACATATACTCACGTCATGAGCCAATCTTGAGGATTTTTATATTATTATTATTCTTGTATATTATTATTATTGATGTAAAGAAAGTGTTAGACAATTAAATTTGAGGAGTCTTCATATGTTCTGTTCAATAATTACTATTAATACACACCCCTCATGAAAGGGGTCATCTTGTAATCTGTCTCTTTTTCTTCCTCTTGCAATCCATAAATTTTATGCGAAAAATAACTTTCTTATGAGTTGGTCTTCTGTTCTACAAAACTGATATTCTGGTAATGGAATCAAATTTGGTTGATTTTTGATG
The DNA here is from genome assembly GCA_026122235.1 of Vinca minor. Classification (NCBI taxonomy): domain Eukaryota; kingdom Viridiplantae; phylum Streptophyta; class Magnoliopsida; order Gentianales; family Apocynaceae; genus Vinca; species Vinca minor. Next base: position 6,309,933 of record JAOCZM010000134.1, read on the forward strand.
CCCGAAGGCGATTGCCCCCGAGGGGAAGAGCGGAGTACCCTAGATCAGGGAGATTGTAGCGTGCCCCATGCCTGGGGAGGGAGCTTAGCCTCACCAGAGGAGGAAGAGAACGCCTCACCAGAGGAGGAGATTTATTATTGCCCCATAGTGCGGGGAGAAAGTGTCGAACTTGGAGACCTTTCGGTCCCAAGCCAAAGACTTACCCACTTGGGCAAGCCTTTTGTTGACGTTGATGTATTTCTTTCGGAAAACAAATATGGTATGCTTATGTTAAAATTATTATTATTTTATAATTGAACGATGATATTTTGATGTTGCTTAACCTTGATTCAAATATTTTTGGTATTGTTTGATACTTTGCGGGTTGACTTGGGATAATATCAGTTCAGTACTGATTCAATTGGCAACAATTTCTGTCCCCTATTTCGGTGAATAACCGGAATTCTGTACCGACCCAACTGGCAACAATTTTTGTCCCCATTTCGGTAAATAACCGAAATTCTGTACTAACCCAACGGATACTAATTTATCTTTCTGTTTCGATAAACCTAAGAGCCCGGTCAAAGTATCATCTGTATGCTCTGTTTCGTTAAATGTTATGTTTTTATAAATGCTACGTTTCTGTTAAATGTTCTGTTATGATAAATGCTCTGTTTCTGTTAAATGTTCTGTTTCTGATAAGTGTTCCATTTATGTTAAAATATTATAAATCTGTCTGAACTTTTGAGAGTTTCTGAAAATACTTTTTCTGTCAAAAAATTCTGTTTAAAAATACTGTTTGTGAACTAAGACACATTAATTAATTGCATAATTACTAAAAAAAAATAGTTCAAGAGTTATTGTTGGGTTTATATTTCTTGTAAGGAAGGAGAAGATATCTAAAACTTGAGAGAGTGTGAGAAGGAACAAAACAAAAAAAATTACAATTCGTTTACATCTTCTTTAAATTTGATTACTAGTTTTATTAAAATTGTAAAAACAAAAATGATAAAGTCTGCGAGCCGGTGCGTAGTCCGCAATCTATAAGCGGATTGAGTATGGACTTACCATTTTGAAGTCCGCAAAAAAACGGATTAAATCCGGTCCAGACCGTTTAAAGTGAGTCCATTGCGGACTTGGATAGGGCTGAATCAAACCGGTCCGTTTGACAGTGCTTAAAGTAATGAGATGTTTTTCTTAATTGTTCTATCATTTAAATCTTCTCAAATCATTACAAGCTCATAAATTGGGCTTATCTTTGTGTTTATTTCTTTGTGAGTGAAGAGTGTAGTGCTAGAATTATAATATCCATCTCATCTAGTGTGATTCTGAGCTGAAATGTAATATCTATCACATACTCAGTGTGATCTTTTGGTGTGCTCTTTGTTTTTCCTTGAGTGAGGGTAAGTTTGCCAGATCTATCCATAATCGGGGCCTTAGAGGATATTTAGTTGCTCTTGGTAAGATAGGTTTAGTGGTGGATAGTAAAACTCTTTTTGAGTGATGTACCTTGTTGAGTTAAGTGGTGGATTGAGTGTAGAACCATAAGTGTGGCATTGGGTGATCCACCTTATATATTGGGCTTTCCGCTTTCAATAGATTAAAAATGATGATTGTGGAGTGTTTAGAAATCCATGGGCGATGTTTAAAGTACCGAATATAGATAGAGTTATCGAAACACTATAAATCATCATATACGGCTTAAATTATCAACAAATTGAGAGACAGCTCATTTTTTAGAGAGAGTGGAGAAGAGGGGGTTGGGGGGTGGGGGGGATGATGGGGATGGACTTCATGGTACTGTGGCAGAGAAGATACTAGGACTCCCTTGGGGTGGTATGCAAAGTATGCCCAGGACCACCCAAAATGAAAAAAACAAGTTTAATTTCCACCCTACATTGTTGAGGGTAGGGGTGAGTATCGATTTCGAAATCGGTAAATCGGTAGTTTGAAATCGGTGGTTTCGGTATTTTTTTTTTTTTTTGAAAATACCGACCTATTTAATTCAGTAACCGATTTACGAATTGAATTCACCGAAATTAGCGAATTGAATTCGGTTTCTACCGATTTGACCGATTTGGAGGTTTTTTCCTTTCTATTAAATATTATTGGCTATTGAATATTATTTTATATATAATTAGCTAATATAAATATATATATATATATATATATATAAATAATATTATAATAGGAAATTGAATTCGAATTCGGTATACCGAATTCACTAAAATCATATACCGAATTCGAAGTTTTCGAATTCGGTACATACCGAATTACCGAATTCGATTTACCAAATTCAAATCGAATTCGGTCGGTAAATCGATTTTTACCGAATTTGCTCACCCCTAGTTGAGGGACCACCTTAAATTTCAATCATAAATTGTCTAATATGCAACGAAATTGTTGGTTCCCCCCTCCCCCCCCACCCCCCCTCCCTAAATTATTGAGGGAACACTCTAAATTTCAATCCCGAATCCGCCCCTGCATGCAAGTCGATTTACTTGTTGACCCAGATAGACTCCACACGGTTCGGTTGAATGATGTTGAGCTCTATAAAGATAGTTGATGTCGCAAGAAAAAAATCCTCTTTAGCAACTGTTGAAACACGTTAATTTGATCTCTATATAAATCTTTTTCCTTGTACATTATGTTTTTTTAGGTTTTGCCTATTCTCTCTTGAGTATTAGGCTGGAAATGGAGTGTATTATGAATGAGAAATTATTTTCTTAAGTGGTTGGAATGGTGAAGCAAAACTTAGGGGCCTGATCAACCCACGTTTTGATACTGGTATAGTTAGTTTATTGGATGAGGATGAACAAACTTTAATTGCGACCTTTGAACTTGAGATATACATGTACGGAAGAATTCATTGGATATTCTTGGTGTAGATGAACACACTTTAATTGTGTATTAAATAGAGACTTTTGAATTCAATGCAATGTATTCTCTTGAATGTATCTACTCACTCCTATCAGCCTATAAATAGAGGCTCTTTCAAATGATTCTATAGACAAACTCTCATACTTCGAAAATACTACTAATTTTCAAAAGATCTCTATAAACACTCTGTTTGTAAAACTTTTGGTGTTCATCAACAAGTCCTAGTTCTTGTTCGCCGGTGAAACTGTTTTTTGTGCAAACACGTTCTACATTGCTATTGTATCCTGGGAGACAGACTTTTCACGAAACTCCAGACTTGTGATTAAAGGACTTAAGCAAAAAGAAGGCTTAGATTACTTTGATACATATTCTCCTGTGACGAGAATAAGTTCTATTAGGTTGCTAATTTCTATCACCTCCTTAAGAAATTTGGAAATACATCAAATGGATGTAAAGACAACTTTTATAAATGGGGACCTAGATGAAGAAATCTATATGGAGCAACCCGAGGGTTTTGTGGCTCCAAGTGCCGAAAAGAAAGTCTTTAAATTGGTGAAGTCATTGTATGGATTAAAACAAGCACCTAAAAAGTGGCATTAAAAATTTGATCATACAATGATAATCAATGGATTCAAAATCAATGAGCGTGATAAGTGTATCTATGTCAAAGAGACAAAAGATGGCTATATCATTTTATGTCTATATGTGGATGACATGCTCATTGTTGGTAGCAATGACAATTTGGTCAAATCTACTAAAGATATGTTGAATTCAAAATTTGACATGAAAGACATGGGTCTTGCTGATGTGATTTTAGGAATTAAAATCATGAGAACATCAGATGATGTAACATTGAGTCAGGCTCACTATGTAGACAAAATTCTTGAGAAATTTAACAAGGATGGTTCTTGGGTTGCTAGAACGCCATTAGATAATTGTCTCCATTTATCCAAAAATCGTGAAAATAGTATTTCACAAGTGGAATATTCAAGGATAATTGTGTATTAAATAGAGACCCTTGAATTCAATACAATGTATTCTCTTGAATGTATCTACTCACTCCTATCAGCCTATAAATAGAGTCTCTTTCCAATGATTCTATAGACAATCTCTCATATTTCGAAAATACAACTGATTTTCAAAAGCTCTTTAAAAACACTATGTTTGTAAAACTTCTGGTGTTCATCAACAAGTCCTAGTTCTAGTTCGCCGGTAGAACTGTTTTTTGTGCAAACAAGTTCTACATTTCCGTTGTATCCTGGGTGACAGACGTTTTACGAAACTCCAACACTTATACGGGAGGAGGTGAATCTGTTTTAAGGAAATTATATCGAACACAAGCCTCGGTTTATCTTTCTGTTATGAACACCTGTTCTTCCTTAGTGAACACATGTTCATTGTTTACTAATAGTTTTCTGTAAACACCTGCTTTTGTTTAGTAAACATTTGTTCACTAACAGTTGTTAAATTTGTATATTTCAGTAGTTATACAGGTTATATTCAATTTTTGCCAACACATTATACTGACTTTAGCACTAGAGCAGGATCAGGAGAGGAGCTCAACCATGTTTTGTGTCTAGGTATATGCTTGAGTAAGAGGCTCGACCTCCATGACTATCCTTAAATACCCATAGCCTTCTGCCAAGGGAAGTTGTAGAAGATATAGAGAAAGCAACGAGAAAGAGAAGTGGGAAAATTATGAGAAAATAGCAAGAAGTTGAAGCAGCTCAAATTGATGTTGAGTGTATATCTTAGCTAGGAAGAAATGATTTTTATCTAAAGTATGTGCTAAGTAAAATAAAGAATAAAGAAAATGGAACAAAAGAAGCAGCAAGCGATAGTGGTAGGTGGCGCCAAGAAAAGGTAAATTGTGCTAAGATGTAAAGTAGGGTTAATTTGGATAAGTTTTGGGTTTGGGTTTATATTTGAGTCTCAAATTAATTTCAAACTCAAACTGGGTCAAATTTACTATCCATATGAACATATGATTATTTGAAATATCAATTCAAATAAATCAACCCAATAACCATAATCAAATAACCACCCAATTCAAATTCAAATTTTTTTATTTGGAACTCCTATATGAAAAGCAAATCCAGAAAATCACCATTTCCATAAGAATTTTGGAGAACGAATTGATGAGTCGAATTTCCGGAGGCAACATTGAAAAGAAAATCCAAGTCAGCGATGGTGCCACCTGCTAAGTACTCCAAATACAAGTTCCGAAAACAAGTCTTCGCCGGAGTAGTCTCTACTGTCACGCCGCCGCCGAGATACTTCACCACGTACGGCGACGAAACTGATTGTAAAATTCGAATTTTAAAAAACACTAACAACAAATGCAAGAGAGAGAAAGTATAAGGGAGAAAGAGGATTACTTTGTTGATGGAGGAATTGAAAAGTCGATGGAGCAAGGGCTTGTTAACTGGTCTTGTTGCAGATTTGGTATGACGGGTCAATTTAAATGTGGTGAGTTATGTTTGGATCTTTTCTTTGACCCGTTTTCATATTGAGATCCAATTCAAAGGTGATTTGGGGTTGAGTTTGAAACCTGACCAGATCAGACCAAACTAAACCCAAACTAAAACCTTATCCATTAAAATTAGAGCAATTTTATTTGAATATCTATCAGTAGTGGTCTAGCATTTTTTTTTTGGGTGAAATACGACACTTCTATGATTTCTTTATAAGTTCAACATCCTTTATTAACTCGTGTGCGCTTCAAATCCATTTAAAAATAAAATAAAATGCCTGATGTGTATTATATACGTACAATACTCGTGTATCTAAATTAAATTGCTCTTTAATTTATCGCAAGTACTCTAAATTTTTAATATTCATAAAACTACAAATTAGAGTTTCTTGTAAACCATTGTGTATTTTGATATGGTATATTAACAATTTTAAATGTGACTCCGAGGTTTATTAAATTTCATTTCTTATATATTAGGGCAGAGTAGAGTATTCTAAAATGCATATTATATTTTTGTAGCATACTAATTTTGATTATGTAAACATATGTATAAACAAAAACTTAAAGCTTGTAGCTTTAATTTGAAATCAAACAAAAATAAATGGCCGAAATGAAAGAAAAAAAAAAAAAAGATTCATTTGAATAACTGATAAAATAGAAACCATCATGTACTATGTAGCGAGCTTAAAATTGATTTGTGACAAAATGACGTTTACGACCCCCCTTGTAACCAAGTTGTTGCGACCCCACAACCAAAAGGAATTCAAATGAATTTAATCGAAATTAGTTGATGATAAAATTTGCGACCTATTTGCAACCGCACCTTTTGTGACCACAATAAACGTATGACATTTTGGTGATGACTCTCGCTATACATATAAAATCTGAAATTTAAATGTTCTAACACTGAATTTCGATAACTTTACAATCATTTTCGGATATGACCGCTTCATGACCACTTAATTTAACAATCGAGGGAAAATTACTTCTCTATTGTCTTATTTACGACCGTTTGCTTTAGTAGAATATCGCAATATTATTTTTGCTAGTTTACAACCACTACCATGGTCGGTAATTTGTCGTAAAGTTTTGTGCAAGATTTCGTTTAGATCTTGTATGACTGACGAGCAACCACCTAGAGACAATGCGGTCATAACAATCTTGTACCAAGAGCCTTCCAGTTGTACAACAATTGTCATATTTCGACCACTCTTCTATGGGTCGCAATGTGGTCATAATTATTCACCTTTTTGCTGTCAATCGTAATTTACAGTCCCTGGTTAGATGTTTTCTTATATTAAAATTCAAATAATGAGTTTTTCTCATATAATATAAATAAATAAAAAGAAGAATTGTGGTTAATTTATTAAAAGATATAGATGTATGAGTTATAAGAATTAAAAAGTACTTGACATGAGGGAAAGAAATGTGGAATTAAAATGTCCTTATGGCCACACTGTTAGTAGTGCCCTAGGACCATTAGCATATGTTGTACGTTTTATATCTTTTTGAACATTTCATATGAATAGTTAATTTTGCTTATGAACATCAAATGCGTGATTTGATAGTAAAACTCATTTGCTTATGTAATTACTATTCTATTTGTCCCTAGTTTTATGTAATCTATTTTACAATGAAATAAAACTAGTATGATGTTTGATTGATGATTACGTTTTACTAATCATGTGTAAATTATATCATAGATGCAATATATAGGGATACATTGTATTGGACGTGATCCATTAGAGAAGTAATACTTCATGGTCCTTAGTCATAAGTATTACTTCCTCAATACTATTTTAGAATCCTTAGACCTTATGTCTCCATTGATTCTAGCATGAATGGAGCCACGTTTTGACTCAGTCATACGTTGCTTTTAATCGAGTAATCAATACGACTGATGATCGGATGTAGTGTCCTATCATGGCTTGAATGTGAGAGGCATTGTAAGGAATTTGTACCTCTCTTATTAGAGAGAGATATCCATGGGCCCCTCGATAGGGAAAAAGCTGTTTAAATGCGTGGCGTGCTTCAAATGTATTTGATAAAGTGGTTATCAGATACTATTTGTTGGAACAGTCTACCTAGAGATCGAGCATAAATACAATTAAGCTTAATAAGGGTGACGACTACCATGCCTTATGCTTAATTAGGATATCGCGAGACAAAGGGATTAAATAGTGGATTGATATTAGGTTCCATTGTAAATTCATTCACTTTGGGTAGTCACAATGTCCCTGCTAGGGGACCGCTTGTGATTTATGAACACATACTACTACTAAGTGTGTTTTCATTGCCATTGTGAGATGAACCTACAAGGTCACACGCATAGGCAAGCTAATCGAGCTTTCATGTCAGATTCAATGAATCTAGAATGTGTCCAGGTTCATTGTATCGACATTTATTTTTCCGAGAATAATAAAGCGTTATTATTCGAATTATATATAAAGGGGCATTTTCGATATTTGGTTAATAGGCGGGATTACGTGGGAGTTATTATCCCAGATAAAGACTCCCACTACCAGCGAAGTCTAGGGGACGTGGGAGTTAAAGACTCCCACTGCTGAGAGAAGTTGAGGATGTGAGAGTTGGTTATGAGAACAAACTCTCATACCCTATATAAACCATTCTTGGCCGAAACCCTAGGGTCAGAGATTTTCAGCTGAAATACCAAAACCCACAAGAAATCAGATTTCTTGTGCTGCCTCCTTTTCTCGCTAATTCCAGAAATTCAGAAAAAAAAGAGAGCTAGCACTCGTTGCCCGTTTCGTTGCGTGGATACCGGTAGGGAGTAATTCCGCAAGGGAGGACTCAAGGTGATCATTGCATCCAAGCCATAAAGATAGCATCTTCCATTCAAGAATCCGATTCTTGAACTCAAAACGTAAGTCTTTTCTTGTAATTTTCCAATTCGTTTTGTATGAGCGGATCCTTCAGGGGAGGACTCATGGGTGTTTGGAACGAGTTTCCGCCCATGAATCCCTTCACACATTGTTATCAAATTAATGGTTAACGCCTCGATGATCTAATCCTTCATTTCTTGATCATTGGGGTGATTAGTAAAATCTTCAACCCTATTGATGAAAATGGTTATTTTCTTGTACTTGAGTTGTATTTGCATAAATCTGATTAATTATTACATTTATCATCGGCGCTCAGGGTGAAGGCACATGTGCAACTTGCTCCAATGCAACCCATTTGTTGATTCTTCAATTGTTCTTTAACTTTTCTGATTCTTTGTCTTAGAAAGGTCTCCTGGTCCAACATTCTCATAGATTTCTCCATGTTTGGCATGCGATTGAACCGTGAGATCACATTTTGAATTCCCATGTTGCTTGGCCATACCTTAGGCTCAGGATTTTATGAGCTATAAATAATCGCACAAGCATTAATACCACAAAGAGTGCTAATTTCGCTAACCTTGTTTAAGAGTGCCTTTTTCCTTTTTTTATAAGTTTCTTTTCTTCTAACGTTGTTCACGATAAATGCAAGTTTCACCTTCTTCCTGGCCATAGCTTAACCACGGTTGAAAAGAAGATTAAAACAAAGAATAATTAGTTTAAAAATAAACTTATATGATTCTGAATTCCAAATGTTCCTTGGTATATATACTGGCTTTTGGAGGTGCACATTAATAACAAAATATGTCTTATATGTTAATATATCCTTGTATGTCCCTTTGTTGGACACTACACTTTTTTCATTTTTAGAGAGTAAGGAAAGAATTTAGTTTGAATTAGAGAGTAAGGAAAGAATCTAGTTTGAATTATCAATATTATAAATAATTTGTTTAATTGTCTTGAGCCAAATTGTTGAAAATCAAAGCAAAATACAAAAATGTATTTATTACATGAAATTTCTTAATCATTTGATAATAAAAATACTCTAAAAAGGTTTTAATGTTGAGTTGTTCATTTGAATTACAATTTTCCTTATACTATAGAAAGTTTTAAATAAGTTTCGAGTATTTTTTATTTTAGACGTACTAAAATTCTTTCCAGTAATACTGATATTTTTAACCATAAATAGTTTCATAATATTTACTAGGATATAATTTGGCAATTAGTGATTACCAAACAAATTTTGTTTATCAACTCATAATGTTTTGAGTAGATACACACTGTTTGTTAAGATTTTCTCATTAATTTATATTTGAGAGTGGATTTGTTCCCACCCACTCATAGGCTTAGATTTTGATGTTATATCCTCTCATATTTTAAAAAATGGGTTAGGGTCTGTCCTAACCCTCCCACTTTTCTGTTGTTTTTTGTTTTTATTATTTATGTTTATAATTGTTTTAAATTTATTTCTTATTATCATCTAGAAGATATTTCAAGATTTGGAAAGATTATTGGGGAAATGGTTTAAGATTTGAAATTTACTAAGATCAAAATTAGTTTTTAATTAATTTGATTGATCTAAACTCTTCTAAACCAATCAAGCTTTTGTAAAACAATTAAAACACAAAAAAATCTAGAAAGTTCAACGTAGGATTTGTAAGTCTTTAATTCGTTAAAACTGAAAACATGTTCCGTAATATAAATATAGATAGATTGTTAGATTTTTGGATAGTATGATATAATGAAAGGTAATTGGTATTTTAATTAATTAATTATTAGAATAAAAATGTATTATATTATCAATAATTCTAAAAAATACATAACAATAAAAAGTAAAAATGAGTTATTTAACTTTTAGTTGATAATTATTTTTAATTTATTTTATATTATCAATTGGAAGGTATTTAAAGATTTGAAGAGATTATTGGGGAAATGGTTTAATATTTGAAATTTATTAAGATCAAAATTAGTTTTTAAGTAATTTAATTGATCTTAACTACTTTAAACCAATCAATTTTTTGTAAAACAATTATAACACAAAAAATTCTAAAAAATTACACGTAGAATTTCTATGTCTTTGATTGGTTGAAACTGAAATAGGTTATGTAATATAAATATACTAGAGTAATGAACAAATTTAATTGTTAAGAAAATATTAAATAGTATAAAAGTGAAAAATGATACTCTACACTGATATTCTTGTTTGGACCTACCTATATAGAAAGGAAAACAACAAAAATAAGAATTTTGTATTTATATGCAAAATATCAAAAAAAAAAAAAAAAAAAAAAAAAAGATCTGGTAAGAGAACAATATTCTTTCAATGACTTCTCAAGGTCGGCGTTGTAAGTTTTCTTGAAAAAAAATAACGGTTTAAATGAACCATCCAAAAAAAAATAAACTACTTACTTCTCTCCAATTTATTGGGGAAAATTACAGCTCATTTAATGATACGATAAAAATTAAATGACTCGATCAGCTAAAGTTTATTTTTTAAATTTTTTTTACCCTTTCAATGGAAAAAAGTTTGGTGAGAAGTTCGCATGCGGGTTAAACAGAAAATTAAATGGTTCGGTAAACTAATTTTGTTTGGAAAAAAAACTTTGACTGTTGGAATAAAAAAGTTAAAAAGAAAATTAGATTTTTCACTCAATTTAATAGACTAAAAAGTAAATCAACAAAGTCATTGATTAAAAATTATACCCACTACCTTTATTTATAATGTCGTCAAATTTAAAAACTTTATACACTTTTGATGTGAGATCTTGAATAATATTGAAAAAAAATAAAAAGAAAAGATTTGAATAGGAAAAATATTAAAATATTAAATATTAAAATATATAATTTAATTTGAATAAGTCGAATATGAACTATTTGAAAAACAAATAAAGCCCGCCTCTCAAATTCGTTAGGGAAATTTCAATTCAGTTAATGATGCGATAAGAATTAAATGACTCGATTAACTAAAGTTTATTTTTTAAATTTTTTTTACCCTTTTATTGAAAAAGTTTAGTGAGCAGGATTGCTTGCGGGTTCAACAGAAAACTAAATGGTTAGGTGAACCAATTTTCTTTGAAAACAAAAAAACTTTTACCGTTGGAATGAAAAAATATAAAAGCAAGTTAGGTTTGTCACCCAACTTTATGGACTAAAAACAACTCAATGAATTAATTCAATTAAAAACCATGCCCAAACCCTTTATTTATAATGTTTTCAAATTAAAAAAAAAAAACCTCATACACTTTCGATTTGCGATTTTTAATAATATTGAAAAAAAATAAAATTAGAAAAAATAAAAAAAACATTTAAAATACTAAAATATATAATCTAATTTAAATAAGTCTAATATGAACCTTCTAACAAGAAAATTAAGTCTGTCTTTCCAATGAATTGGGCAAATTCCAACTCAGTTAATGATGCGATAACAATTAAATGACTCGATTAACTAAAGTTTATTTTTTTAATTTTTGACCCTTTAAATAATATTGAAAAAATAAAATTAGAAAATTAGAATAGAAAAAATAAAATAACATTTAAAATACTAAAATATATAATCTAATTTGAATAAGTCTAATTTGAACCTTCTAAAAGCAAATAAATTCCGTCTTTCCAATTCATTGGGCAAATTCCAACTCATTTAATGATACGATAAGAATTAAATGTTCGATCAACTAAATTTTATTTTTTAAAATTTTGACTATTTTAATGAAAAATGTTTAGTGACAATGCTCGCATGCGGGTTTAATAGAAAACTAAATGGTTCGTTACACTAATTTAATTCTTATCGTATTTGAATTTAACTGAAACTACTAATAAATAAATCAATGTGAGATTAATAATAATAAAAAAATTAAACGTGAGGGGTTGATTATGGATTTGCAAGGAATGTAATAAGAGGGATAGAAATACGGGAGTCCGTGATAGGGGAGTAAATAATATTTTCTTGATTTATTTCAAACATTTAAAATCTTCCTAACCAATCACAACATTTGAAATTAATTAGATAAATCTTTAATCTAGAAAATTTAGATTAGATTGAGAGTTTAAAACTGAAAAGTGTGTTCAAGATTATGAGGAAAATTTTAGGATGGTAGAGATATTTGAGTAAGTAATTTGATGTTTAAATTTGTTATAAGATAATAATTAGTTTTGAATTAATTTAATTAATCGAAATTTATGTCAACCAATCAAGTTTTTGTATAATGATTAAGAGTTAGAAAATTCGAGAAATTTGGGTTAGAGTTTAGAAGATTTCTGATTGGTTAAAACTTGAAAACATGTTATGTAATATAAATATAGATTGATTATGGAAAAATATTTTAAACCATTGAATTTTTTTATAAAAGAATTTAAAGTGTTAATTTTTTTTTATAAACTTCTAAAATATATGATAAAAGAAGAGGTTAAGAGTATGAGATATGTTTTGAATTTTGAAATTAAGGAAGATAATATATTTAATGTAGATTATTATTTCATACTAAAAATACTGTTAGTTTAGATTTGCCAGAGATCGTGGAAAAGTTTACTTAAAGTAGCATTCAATTGAAAGAATTAAATAAAATAGTTGGCAAATATCTGCTAGAGTAGCTGGAATTTGGTGTAGCATTCAACTTGCATGTCGTGGGATTGAATCCCCCTTCCCCCAATTTAAATACAATAATTCAATTTTTTTGCACCAAAAAAAAGTTATAAATAATTAAAAACGTAAAATCCTAGAAAATGACACGTGACATGATATAACTAAAAATCTAAAAACAAACTCTTTAATATAAATATAGATTGAAGATTGATATATATATATATATATATATATATATATATATATATATATATATATATAACACATACACCACCCATATAGAGAGGGCATAGACATAAAAATAAAAATAAAAGCTACAAAAGGGGGGGGTGGTCAAAAGCCTCATCTCAACAAGCCTTGTAAGAAAAATAAACTAGGAAAACATAGTGAAACGAATGGAAAAACCTAGAAAATTCGCAAGTCTAACCCACTCGACGAGATGGAATACTTGTCCCCTCAAACATGCGGAGCCATCTTGTATCCCTCCAAAAATTGCATATTATCATTTTTACCACAATTGTTTGTTCCCTAACTATTTCAGTATGCGTCTCCTGGATCACTTAACATAAACTAACTGAACTAATTGGCCTGAATGAGCAATCAACTTTGTTTAAATAAAGCGTGAGTTTTTATTTGCGTTGATGAAGAGTCGAAAGGACATTGGAAAATGATTTAGGACTGAGATCTAACTACGTTGAACGAATCCGGATTTTATTAATGGTAAAGAAACAAAGAGGAACCATGTCTCAAAACATAAACTTAATTTCCTAACTATCGACGAATATGATCTCAAGGCTAAAGAACTGAGAACTAACTAGAATGAATCAAAGAGCAAACTAATCAAGCCTAAACTAAGAGAGGCGTTGAAGAGAAATTTGTTGTTGTTTTAATTGAGTTGTGTATTTGCCTGCTCTTCTTTTGACTTTTATAGGAACCGTTTCCTCAATGCAAGAATCTCCATATGAGATTCTGATAAATTTATATGTTCTAGCGTGTTTATATTTCTTACTCTCAGTTAATGAGAGTTATTCTACTCTTGAGTTCTTTTCGGACCAATATTCGCCTATCGGGTCTGGTATCTTTGGCCGATACAGATTACACAATCGAAACTATATTTTTCGTTCTGGTGCTAAACCATTGTTAGTTGGATCCTTTCAGATTTGAAGTACCATTTATTCTTAATTGGGATTATTCTGTTGACCTAACAATTTCCCCTATTCAAATACATATTCAATATGTATTTGAATCATTCATGAATTCTTGAGTTCTTTCATTTTCCTACCTTATTTCTTTCATGAATCCTCAAACGTGTCTTTAGATTGATATTCTTTGTATTCTTCTAGATAACTAATTTTCAAGGTGATCCACATAAATTCGAAGAGTCTCTTTCCTCAATTTAAACATCGCTTGACACAAGGATTCATCATTTACTTCATTTCTTTTGACTTCACATATATCTCTTTCAAATGGCTTTTCTTTTTTATGCTGAAAATGTTGTGTCTCTTGTGGCTGCAGATACTCTGTGTATAATTGATCCTCCTCCTTCTAAAGTTTTAGAGACTTCCGAAGTTACAGTCACCGTTAACTAGAACTTTCGCCCACTTTAAAATTTTCAATTGGTCTCTCTTGTTGAAACTATTTTTCTTTTGACAAACTCATCAGGAAACTTTATGTCAAAGGCTAAGAGCGTTGTCAGCTCAATGTCTGATCGATTCCTCTAAAGAAATTTTTTGATCTAGGGCCTCTGAGATGGAAAGTTCTTTGAGGACCGTCATCTCGCTGACTTCTGAGACCCTTCTTGAACTCATTCGTTCTGTGGACCAATTCTCTCGGTTGATTTCACATACCCCGGGCACAACTTTGTATTTCTGAGTGTGGGACATGGGAATAAGGTGAATCTAAACTTTAAGTGAAAGGTGCTGAAATTTTGAGAGAAAAATGTAGCTCACTCTGCCGAGCTTTGGTAAAAACAATGCCATCTTTATGAAAAACTAGATCTCTCTGAGGGGCGACTTTTCTTCTCTGATGAGATGATGGCGTCTATCTATTCCGCCCTTTGTGAGAGAAATTCTAGGTTAAAAACCCTTGGTGGTTATTTGTCCTGGAACGAATGTCGTCGTGTTTCAGCCATTGGCAATCTCGCAAGCACCAAAGTTGTCCTTGCTACTGTCTATGTATGGTTCTATACTTTGCTTGATAGAGACTCTTATAAAAATGTACTGTAGAATACGATTTTCTTGTATTTTTATTTATCGGCTTTTAGGCATAAATTTTTTCATTGCATCAGGAATTAGCCATAATAAATTTTAGCATTATTTCTTGATTTTCTCTCTCGATATGTTGTTTAAAATTCTATTGACAATTTTGACAGATAACACTATAAGAAAATCAGCTGACCAAGACCACTATTTTGGTCTTAATTTTATCGCTATGGCCAATATTGAGATCGAATCCGAAGAATTTCTTGCACATGTTTTGTCACAATTGACCGTAGCAACCGCATTTACAAAACGATCGAAATATTTGCAACCGAACTTTTGCCACTGAATTAGATTATATGTCACGAAGATCTTTGTGACAGATTGTAAATGGTCAGTTTGGTCGTTACGTGTCGCAAGCATTCAAAAAACGGTAACAAAATTTGTCGATAACATTTAATTTTTAAAAATATTTAACTTGAATACAGTGAACCGACCCGCGAACATGAAATCTCAACAACTATAACTCCTAAGAAACAATATACAAAAGCACCACATACTGATCATAAATACGAAATATACAAAAATATAATAAATATGCCAGTACAAAATTCTAAAATAATTTTTCAAATTCCATAAATACTTGTATATACACTAAGTA
Organism: Vinca minor; assembly: GCA_026122235.1. NCBI lineage: Eukaryota > Viridiplantae > Streptophyta > Magnoliopsida > Gentianales > Apocynaceae > Vinca > Vinca minor. The sequence continues at coordinate 6,325,543 of JAOCZM010000134.1, forward strand.
GGGGTTATCATAACCTAGGGAATCGGTCCGTCTGAGAAATGGGGAATGGGTCGGGGTGGGTGCTTAACATCATGCTGATGAGAAGTCTCAAGCCTGTCAGGATAGTCCTCATCTGAATCGTCCTCGTCATTCGAAGAATCAGAGTCAGTAGAGACGAACTTTGGAGGTGACTCTTTGATTATGATATCGGAGGCCCTACGATCCATGTACTCAAATATTATTTGTTTCATCCTCTCCAACTTCTCTCGACTATCCTTCTTAATCTCTTTCTTCAGTTCTCATGTGAAGTGACTGTAGGGGATATATATACCATGATGTTGAGGGTGATGAGCATATAAGACTCATTTCCAATCCCGAATACATGCCATTTTTCCTCCCTATGTAACCGTGTACGTCATCTACGTTTCAGGCGCCCGATCTCCCAATATGCAGCCTTATACTCATTCTTTATCTCTTCAAAAAATTCTTTTAAATTTTAAAGGGCTAGAAAACAAATATTTGAATTAAAATATAAAATATGTAACACCCTCATATAATTACCATCCAAAAGTACAAAGCCTCTTACAAAATTATAAGCAAGGTTTTTGCTGTCAGATCCCAAAGCAATGCCAATAAAGAACTTATGTTTTAGTTAAGAAAAGGCAAGATGAAGCTCAAGAAGAACCTGGAATTGATCCATCCACAAATGAGATACCTAGAGTATGTAAATACAAAACAAAATTACAAGCAAGGTTTTGCTGTTAGATCCCAAAGCAATGCCAATAAAGAACTTATTTTTTAGTTAATAAATGGCAAGAGGAAGCTCAAGAAGAATTTTGTAATTTCTTACAAAATTACAAGAAAGTTTTTGCTGTCAGATCCCAAAGCAATGCCAATAAAGAACTTATTTTTTAGTTAATAAATGGCAAGAGGAAGCTCAAGAAGAATTTTGTAATTTCTTACAAAATTACAAGAAAGGTTTTGCTGTCAGATCCCAAAGCAATGCCAATAAAGAACTTTTTTTTAGTTAAGAAAAGGCAAGAGGAAGCTCAAGAAGAACCTGGAAATAATCCATCCACAAATGAGACACCTTGAGTATGGAAATACACTCATGGTCATTCACAACAGAAAATCATACGTGATCCATCTGATGCAGTAAGAACAAGATAGTACTTTGTTGATAATTTTGTATTACTTTCTCAAATTGAACCTACTACCATTATTGATGCTTTAGAAGATTATTTTAGGATTATAGTACGCAAGAAGAGTTGAATAAATTTGAAAGAAATCAAGTATGGTCTCTAGTCTCTAGCCCCCCTAATCACCTTGTTATTGGCACTAAATGGATTTTCCAAAACAAGTTAGATAAACTTGGTGAAATCATTAGAAACAAGGCTAGACTGGTTGCCCGAGGATTAAATCAAGAGGAGGGCATTGATTTTGAAGAATCATTTGCACCGGTTGCTTGACTTGAATTTATTAGAATGTTTTAGCATTTGCTTTCTTTAAAGGTTTCAAATGGATGTCAAAAGTGCCTTCTTAAATGGTTATATCGAGGAAACCTCCCAATTTTGTTCATGAAAAATTTCCAAACCATGTTTAGAAACTTTCTAAAGTTCGCTTAGTATGAAAGACTCAGTGGGTTTCTTCTTTGAAAAAGGGTTTAAAGAGGAGAAGTAGACACCCTTTTATTAAAACAAATAAATTCAACGACATCTTACTAGTTCAAATCTATGTTGATGATATCATTTTTGGTGATACTAATTAATCTTTATGTGAAGAGTTTGCTAAGCTTATCCAAGATGAATTTGAGATGCGCATGATGGATGAATTCAACTCCTTTTTTGGACTTCAAATCAAAAAAATGATAAGGGTATCTTCATCAATCAAGCAAAATACACAAAGGAACTACTCAAGTGATTTGGGATGAAGGATGCTAAGGAAAGCAAAACTCTTATGAGCTCTACTATTAAGCTTGACAAAGATGAGAAGGGTAGCAAATTTGATGAATCCAAGTATAGAGGTATGATTGGTAGTTTACTTTACTTAACCGCAAGTAGACCGACACTATGTTTGTTGTATGCTTATGTGCTATATTTCAATCTTGTCCTAAGGAATCACATTTAGTATCCGTTAATCGTATTGTTAGATATCTCATTGGCACTCATGATTATGGTCTTTGGTATCCTAGAAACGAATCTTGTAACCTTATCGGATATACTGATGTCGGCTATGCCAGATGCAAAGTCAAGCGAAAGAGTACTAGTGGTCAGTGCCAATTCCTAAGTAATGCTCTTCTATCTTGGCAGAGCAAGAAACAAGCTTGTGTATCTCTTTCCACTACCGAGGTCGAATATATCGCCGTCATTAGTTGTTGTGCTCTAATGATTTGGATGAAGAATACAAAGTAATTTCTGATTTTTCTTATTTATTTAGTTTATTTTGAAATTTCTGTATTTTTGTTTTAGTTTGAGGTTTTTTGTTATGTTTATTATTTGTTCCCTAGTTTTTTTTTCTATAATTTTATTACCCTTAAGTTTTTTTCAAATTGTTTTATTTTTATGTCTTAAAGTTTATTTTTGTTGTTTTTGGTAGTTTTTTTTTTTACATGACAAGGTTGCACTGTGAGAATGTAAGAGGGACATGAGAAATACACAATGGTTCAATGGGAGTATACGAATTCAACGGAAAAGGTCCCATGCAATTGGAAAGTCCAGGTTAATCATAGTTCACTAGATGAGATGTGGAAGATTACTTGCATGTAGAAGGGTCATTTTTGCAAATCCATTGGAAATAAATCATCGAAATACATTGCCATAGGTATTGAAAATATTGTTCATGTCGACCCGGAGATAACAGTCAAGATGATTATTGAAGAAGTGAAAACAAATATGAAATTAGATATAACACCTAGAATGCCAAACAATTTGCAATTGAGACACTTTTGAGAGTTAGGATACAACCTTCCAAGTACTACTGAGATATGTGCGAGCACTCAAGGATTCAAACCATGGGACGAATGTAAGAGGGTTCCACCATCATGTCACTCCCGATGGCACAAATATCTTTGGTGGCATGTTCTGCACATTCAAGATTTGGTCGACGCTTTCAAGTTTTGCCGACTGGTTATCACAATCAATGAAACGCATCTCCCGGGAGGCCTACAAATTCGTAGATTTTGTCTCAGCCACTTGAGGATAAATTTTCAAAAAGCGTTCAACGAGTTGAAGGATCTCTTATGGCGAGCAGCTACTCAAAAAAAAAATCATGTGCGATTTACTTATCGGCATTATTAAACATAAATGTATAGAGGCAAGCAGATGGTTGGACAAATATAAGAAGGATAAATGGATGCTTGCTTATGAAGAGAGATGGCTCTATGGATACATGACCATAAACCTATCTGGATTTCTTAACGGCGTTTTGAAAAAAGTCAAGAGCGATGTCTTTCAATGTTTTGGTGGAGATGATTTTTTTTGTAAACTTGTGCATTATTTCAACATACACAAGGAATATGCAATTAACTAAAAAATTTCTTTACCTTCAAGGATGGATTTGGACACAATACATGACATATGAAGAGAAGTCTCGGGTTCTCCATATGGAGACATTTCACAAGGATCAGGGCATCTACAAAGTTAGGTCATCACACTGAGAAGCTGGTAAGAGAGGCAAATCATATAAAGTAGCGGGCTTTTACTTGGTTTGGTATTGTTTTTGTATAGGTGCATTGAAATAGGCACCATATTTTGGGGTGGGACTAAACTAGGCACAACGCATTTTGTCCATGCGTTGTTTAAATACACAACGCATACGTGGAATGCGTTGTTGAAAAGCAAAGGACACAACACATACATTGAATGTGTTATTGAAGGACAACGCATACTGGGTATGCATTGTTGTACTCCATTTTTGCCTTAGACAATTTTTTCCGCCTTGTTCACTTCCTTTAGTTGAAAAAAACAACAAGTTATTTGCCTTAGACAATTTTTTCCTTTATTCTAAAAAATTATATTTTGTATCCATTTCAAAACCCTAAGAAACCCTAACCCTAAACTTAAACATTCCAATCAGACTATATACCACAATTTATTAGTCAAATATTTAGTGAAATAATTTTTTAAGAATAATGAAAGAGAAGAGACAAATTTTGGTAAAATATAAAAATTTCATATAATTGCAAAATTTGAGAATAACTTAAATCGTTAAAAAAAATGTTACAAACAAATAAAACTTAACATAATCTAAGAGTGACTTGGTCCAGCATTGTAATGGCAATTTCTTGATATATGACCAGGCATATGACAATTGCTACAAAGGCGAATAGCACCCGGTTCACGATAATCCATATCGCTAGGTATCCTTGTGGTTTGCACGCGACCCTGTTTATTTTTCATGTTCGGTCCGTAATATGTCATATAAAAGGGTGCATCCCGCCATAAACTCTGGTCAGCGATGGGATTAAAAGAAGCCTCGTATGTTTTTTGGTAATTTACGTTGTGTAAATATCCAATACCATTTCCACCGGGTTCCATCCCTTATTGTTACAAACTGCCATTGCATGAGAGCATGGGTAACCGTAAATGATCCATTTCCCACAAGTGCAGGAATTGTCGGCTATATGGAGTGTGTACATTGTATTTTCTCTCCCATTTCCACACACACGAGATTTGACACTGTATAATCCCGTCTGGTTATTGAATTGGACAACCCGGTGGCGTCGACACTTCTGTTGGTTCTGAATGAATTTATCCCAAATTCTCGCAGGTAACTGGTGAATGCTTTTGTTTGCTTCTACCCGATGTTCATCAAAATACTAGACCATCTTACTAAAAACCATCTCTAAAAGAGCCTTTAAGGGAAGAGCCCTAGCTTTCTTTAACACACTATTTAAGGACTCAGAGAGGTTAGTCGTCATTATTCCATGTCTGTAACCACAATCATGCACAAGTGTCCATTGGTCATACCTGATTTGGTTTAGCCAATTGTAAGCTACATTTCTGGTTTGAACCACTGATATACGTGTCCAAGCCCACAACTGCAAAAGCGTCATCGGACCCACAATCTCCTTGGCTACCCCAAGAGCAGCTGTACATAAAGATCTATACAGATATGCCAGTACACCGCTCCCCCAACTATACAATCGCGTGCGATCTAAATCAGCCAAGGACTGGAGATACCGCAACGGGATGTGGATGCCGCTGTGATCACTGAAAAACTGACCCCCTAACAACATAAGAATAAGACCACGGGCAAGCCTGGAACAGTCCAAATCAGTAGGATCATCTGGTCGAGGAGTCAAAATAAATGCCTCTAAACGTGACTTCACCAATTGATTACCTCGAATATCGGTAGCCGTAGGTCTAAATCCAAAAATAATATTAATCTGCTCAATCCACTGCTCTTTTGTACGATTATACTTACCCCCTGTTAATGGTAATCCCTCTACCGGCAAACCCCACAAAAGAGCCACATCCTGTAACATCACAGTCGCTTCACCTACTGTAAGATGAAATGTGTGGGTCTCTGGACGCCAACGCTCAACCAAGGCAGTAATGAGCGAAAGATACGTGTCCCTATACCCAATCCTAGCTAAACCACCAAATTCCGCTCTATCTATCCACTAACGAACCCTCTCGTGAGTCTCGGAATAAACCTCCCAAAAAATCTTATCATACCTACGAGCTATTAAACTCTTATTTTCTTGATCACCATCACAAATCGATGAAGACCGGTGTTCCGCTTGCATAGTCAATAACGAACAATCTAAGGGGTCGGTATGAACATCGACAGGTACTCTACGGGGCTCCATCAATAAGCTTCAATTATCATAAAATTAAAAATTAAGTCTTATATGTTGTGATAGTGAAAATCTAACAGAAACAATTTAGTTAAACATAAATTAAAATTAAAGCATATGTTTATTTTCAATAACAATTTTTAAATTTCCCTAACAATGATTATTCTAAAATAATATAATATACCAAATAATACTAAATAACACAAAATTACAAAAAAAAATATCCAAAATTACACAAATTAATACTAAAATACCCCAATTTATCATAACTAAATCAAAATTATACAAAATTATACAATATACAACAAATTTATACAATCTAAATCAAAACTAAACAACACAAATTTATACTCAATAACACAAAAATTAACTTATTATTATTAAACAACACAAAATTAATACAAAAAAAAATCAAATTAATACAAAAAATTAACACAAAAATTATTACAATATTAACAAAGAGAGGGTGATAAATTATACCAAAATGATGATGATGATGTGGAGGAGAATGATTTTTCAAGAAAATTTTGATAAATTTTTGCTTCGAGGAAAGAGATTTTGAGGAGTCAAAGCTTCAAATTTTTGCCATTGTTCTTTCACTGCTTGCGGCTGGGGGGGGAGGGGGGAGGGGGGAGAAGGAAGAAAAGAGAAAGAAGAAAAGGAACAGAGAGGCGGTTAGGGTTTGGTAACAACGCATACCGGGTATGCGTTGTGTCCTTCAATAACACGTTCAATGTATGCGTTGTGTCCTTTGCTTTTCAACAACGCATTCCACGTATGCGATGTGCATTTAAACAACGCATACACAAAATGCGTTGTGCCTAATTTAGTCCCACCCCAAAATATGATGCCTATTTCAGTGCACATATACAAAAACAATACTAAATCAAGTAAGAGCCCGCATTGCCACTAAATTGGGCACAACCGGAGGAATCACTTTAATAATGAAATTGAAGGAATTAGTTGCTCACGTAGATATAATATACTATCTTTGTGTAATTTTGAATTTGTTGTCACTTTTGTTTACATAATCTTTGCATATATTATTTGACTACTTTAATAAAATATATTGTTATGTTTTAACCTTTATATCTCGGTGTTTGGTTCAGTTTTAATGAAATCATTCGTGCTACTTTGGCAAAAAATTCTCTGTCCCCGTATGTGTTCCTAACCAATCACAATTCACCATATGTATATATATAATTGGAAAAAATATTTATATAATAAATTCTAATTGGTTGAGGATAGGATTAGGGTCAGGGATGGGGACAGACGATTTTCACCCACTATTTTGCCCATTTGTATCTACAGGTCATCCCCGTTTTTCAAATCTGGTCCATGTTTTTTCACATTTCATCAAATTGTTTACCCCTATTTGTCCTGTTCTAAAACATGTAGATGATTTTTTAGAGAGAGAAAGTGAGTTGGTAGATAAAGAAGATGATTTTCAAAATATGAGAGAAGATAGAATTCATGTCACAAACAAGAGTTATTTCCTTTACTTTTTTTTTTTTAAAATGCAGGAAGGACGAAGATTTAAGGTAAATTTACAGTCCAGTTCCTGTGCGTAACAGCCAAAGTTTCGCACGTGCGGGCCACACCGAGGGCCGTTGATTTCATTTTTCAAATGGATCGATGGCTGCGATTTAAAAGAGGGTTAAAAGGGTACATATGTAATTTCACATATAAGTAATTCAGCAAAAAAAATCACAAATAAATAATAAAAAAAGGGGAGAGAAATCAACGGTTAAAAGGGTACACGCAACCGTCACATCGGTTGGATTACCAAGGTGAGAGAAAACGGCAGAAAAGGCAAAAATGCACATTTTTACAAGAACACATATTTTTGTGCAATGAACAAAAGTTCTTGTATATTGTGAACACATATTTTTGTATATTTGTGATTAATGAACATGTGTTTTTGTGCAGTGAACACATGTTCTTGATTATTGAACACATATTTTTGTTCTGTGAACACATGTTCTTGATTAGTGAACACATTTTCTATTATTCTGAACACTTCAATTTGAAATGGGAGATATTTTAGGGATCCTCATTTATCTTCTTCCCATTAAAAGTAAGAAAGAGAAAAGGGAATTTAAAATTTCGTTTTCCCTGCAAAAAAAAAAAAGAAAAGAAAAAGGTCAAAGTTTATCCCTAACTACCTCTACTTTGATACAGCCGTTGGATCAAAAGTTCAAAATTCAATGGCTAACAGTTTGGCCCGTCCGCATATACTGAACAATTCTTGTTCAGCATAGGAGCCGGAGTGATAAATTTAGGGTTTAAAAAAAGACTGATTCCTTGAAGATTGATAAAACACACGTCATAATTCATGTTAAAAATTGATAAAAAAAATTGAAGAGTTAATAAAATATAATTCATGTTAAAATTGATTTAAAAAAATGAAGAGTTAAAGTTTTTCTAGGGTATGGGGTTATGTAAAGAAGAATTCCTTGAAGCCAAAGACATATTTTTAGGGAATCTTACTTTAATTGAAATGGACCGGCGTGGTAAAAATATGTTACGTCAATTAAATACGAATTTCATCCGTTTTTTTATAAAACATAAACATAATTTTAAAATAAAATAAAATTTGTGGTTAGGGGATATTTTTCCATAAACTAAAACTAGGGGTGTCAATCGAGTTATGTGAGTCGAGTTTGGCTTAACTCACGCTCAGTTCACATAAAAATTGGAAAGCTCAACCACGATCAGTCCGGAAAAGCTCACAAACATTGAGCTCACGCTCAACTCACATTTTAAGGTGAGCTCGACCTGAGCTCACGAGCTAAATTTATATTAGCAAAAAAACAAAAATCTTGTAGCAAGAATAATATAATACAATGAGAATTGAAACTAAATTCTGACAAAAATACAAATATACAAAATAATAAAATGATACTTAATTTTTGAAGCAAAATAAACTAATAAAAAAATAACAAAAGATAAATATATAGCAACGTAGACAAAAATCCTTATATAGACTCAAATAAGAAACTCTTTTTAATTAGTATTATTTATATATATATATATATTTTAAATATATTATTTTTATTCCGGTTCGAGCTTTTTTCGGGTGGAGAAGGGTCAATCTCACGCTCAGCTCACATAAAATTTCGAGTTTGAATATTGAGTTCACGTTCAAATTTTTTCAAACAATATGAACCGACCCGAATCCGTTGACGCCCCTAACTAAAACCTTAAACACTAGTAGTGGGTTATAAATTTATAGATATTCGGTTTGACCCCAATGAAATTCATTGACCCTGACCCTGACCCTTGTGCTTTCCCTGTCCGAGTCCAGAGATAATGAGGTCCGTTTGTGCACATCGTCTATAACGATAAATGGAAGCTGATGGCTTCAGTGCAGAACAAAATAAGTTTTAAATGTACGAGACTTATAATCGTCCGTCAAATTAAAATTTTGACGATTAAATTAATTTGAAACAGTCGTCTATCTTGATTTTTTACAACACATGTCGTGATTTTAATAATATCTATCATGATTTTGTATTTAAATACATTTGTCTTTAACAGATTCATGCATCGATCCCGGTTCTATGCGGAACAATCCTTTTTCTCTGCACTCGCGAACAACCTGGGAGCCGTCGGATGAGATTTTGAACGGGTCAGATGTGGAGAGAGAAAAGTTGCAGCTGACTTAAAAAATAATAATAAAAAAAAAATTTCTCTCCAAATTTGGACCGTTAAATGGAAAATGCTTTTCGGCTAAGACCAATTGACTAAAAATTGACTAAATTGGGTCAAAATTGGTCAACGGGACAAAAATGCCCTTTGAGTACTTTTTTTTAAAAAAATAAAAAAAAACAAAGAGCCACAAAAGTCATAAAAACAGCCCCTAAAAGTCAAAAAAACCATCTTCACTACTTTTGAGATGTCAGAGGCCAATAAAGTTGGATTGCAGCTACGGTGCAGAACATTACCGTGCAGAACAAATGGTGATCGTCGGATTAAAAATCTAACGGATGAAATTATTTATGTGAGATAATTAAGAAAAATATTAAACTCCCACAATTCCAAATGATCTCAATCGTCAGATTCTTGATCCGACGGTCACAATTTGTTTCGCACGGTAAAAAATGTATCAGGTTGCAAAAACTGAAGAAAAAAACACATTCAAGAGAGGTGATTGTGGCCATTGATGAAGAATTCATCAACGGTCCGGATTATTCTCTAGGGTTAATCTGGATCGCTGACGTGGCAAAAAAAATTTGTCATTTAGCAACCCTAAGTCCACATATTGTACAAATTTATATACCCTAAGTCCCTATACAAATATTATTTGCAACCATAAGTACATAAATTATATTACTTTTACTCCCTAATGTTATAAAAAATTTAAAAATTAAACTCGTATAGTATATTTTCATTTCACATATTGACCCACAAGTTTCTAATTAAATTTTTTAAATTTACAATTTGACCCAAAAATCATGAAATTAACTTTTTAGAAATTATAATTAGACCCCTAACTAATAACATATTCATAGTAATAATAACAAATTCATTAAATTAATTTTACGAAAATTATAAAATTATATAAAAAAAATTTTATAACGAATCTTACATGGTCAACAAAAGGTTTGGCCCAGTGGGTAAGCCTTTGGCTTGGGACCGGAAGGTCCCAAGTTCGACACCTGCTCCCCGCACAATGGGGCAATAATATATCTCCTCCTCTGGTGAGGCGTTCTCTTCCTCCTCTAGTAGGCAATTCCCTCCCCAGGCATGGGGCATGTTTCAATCTTCCCTATCTAGGGTATTCTCCGCTCTTCCCCTTTGGGGGCAATCGCCTTCGGGCGCTCAAAAAAAAAAACGAATCTTACATGTTTACTTTAACAATTCATAGTACTAATAAGTGATCGTCTTATATAGAAGTATAACAGACCTTACATGTTTACTTTAACAACTTCAAAGTATTAACAAGTGATCGCCTTATGTATAATTATAACGAATCTTACATGTTTACTTTAACGAATTCATATTACTAATAAGTGATCGCCTTATATAAAATTATAACGAACCTTACATGTTTTCTTTAAGAATTCATAGTACTAATAAGTGATCGCCTTATATATATAATTATAACGAATCTTACATGTTTATTTTAACGAATTAATATTACTAATAAGTGATCGCCTTATATATAATTATAACGAATCTTACATGTTTACTTTAACGAATTTATAATATTAATAAGTGATCACCTTATATATAAGTATAACGAACGTTACGTAAATGCTAAACTTAATAATAGGCAAATTGGTGTCCTAGGTCCAAAAATAATTTATTTTTTAGAAGTCGGGTCTAAAAACTACATTTTCAACATCTTCTATCCTAAAACAATTTAGTTTTGGTGCACTAGATCTCAAAATATCATTCATCTGCACCACCGGACAAACCACCGCTCCCCCATCCCCACAACCGAACAAACCACCGCACCCAACCCCACCCTACCTTTCTTCTTCCTCTGCAGAAAAAAAAATCCCGAGGCGTTCCCAACCCCACCCTACCTCCATCTGCAACCATCTCACAATGGGAGTTTTTAAGAGGCGTTTGCTAAGCCTGCACACTTCTCAGCCCATTTGGTTACTATGTTAAAAAATCAAACTTGGTGTCCGAAAATTATACCGACAACCCACCCCTCCATCTGCAACCATCTTCGTCAAGCAGCCAATCAAATTTCAAATCTGTTCAGATCGGCGACAAAAGTTTTTCATTATTCTAGTTTTCTCACTTGTATAAAATTAGTTTTATTCCAAGTTATCAGATCTCTGATCCCCAGATGATATATCATCCATAAAAATACATACATATGATTTTTATTTTTATGGACATGAAAGCTTGTTTACCTATTCATCAAAATAAAAAAATAAAGCTTGTTTACCTAAAGATTAAGAAGAAGACGTGATTATTCATCCAAAGGAAGAAGACGTGAAGGCTTCTCCAATTTTATCTCCCTGTTATTATGTCAATGTGGAATATGATAAGGAGATGGGGAAGGAATGGATGTTTGTTCAAAAAACAACAAACTTGTGGTGGTGATTGTTGGTGGTAGAGGGGATGGTGGTAGTGGTGGGGTGGATGTTGGGTGTAGAGTGTAGAGTGTAGAGTGTAGGGTTTAGAGTAGATAAGAGGGATAGGGATATATTAGACATTTAGACATTTAAAAATATATAAAATATATATATATATATATATATATATATATATATATATATATATATATATATATATATATATATATATATATATATATGCAGAGGAGTATATTAGGCATTTTATCTTACCAATTTGGATTTTTTAGCCCAATCAATTGCATAAAGTCTTAGCCGCCTAACACTACTCTAAAAAAATATCATCTGACGTCTGGAATGATATCCCACATGTGTAAGATATTTGGCCGTCCTGCATAGGAGCCGTGAGCGTTCTGCAAGTATTGAATTTTGATTGTTCCGTGTAAGATTCCGAGGGGGGAAAGCCTTCCTTCCTAGGAATAATCGAACACCAGAAAACATTTCATTAATATAGGTAAACGACTAACAAAGCATAAGCCATTTGTAAGCTCTCATATCTGTTAAATTTTACAAAGAAAATAAATCAATAATAAAAAAGAAATGGAAACCGCAACGAATTTGTTATCGCGTTCATCAATTGCTCTGCTAAACTATAACCATATGTTCAACAAGAATTCTTCCTTCTATGGATTCAAATCCACTTGCAACAGGCACCCAAATGGCGCGATTTCTCACACCTTCCCTCGACAGGTTAGCAAATTCGATCTATGTTGATCTGTTTATATCCAATTCAAATATTTATTTATTTTTATTTTTTAATGTTCTTTTGATAAATCCTCCATTCATGAATTTAAGACTTCCATCACATTTAGGGAAAATTAAGGAAGAGAAAGAAAAGTATTTTGTTAGTTAAAATATTAATGTTACTCTTTTAAATATAACTTGTATACTGCTAATTCTATTATTTAAGATAGTAATATTGATATTTTGATTTTAAAAACATTTTAATTTTTGCTTGTTTAATTTTCGCTATGTTCTGAAAGTTTATATTAAGGAATGAATCCTTATTATGTTTATTATTTTAATTTTGTGAATTTGCTTCTCAGGTTTGATGTCTGAACTAGTAAGACTAAAACAGTAAATTCCAAATTCTTTATAAAAATGATTGAAAATTGAGAAGCCTTGTTGCTTTCCAGTGGTTGCCATTTACCTGGAACGCTAATTGGATTTTCTTTTTTCTTTTTTTTCCCCTGTGAGTATCAAAAGGTTTGTTTTGATTAATTTTTAAATATGTTGTGAAGGCAAATTTTATTATTAGCCTTCTGGCAGTTAGTTTGAGCCCCTTTTCTGCAAGGGTCCTTAAGATAGTCCATCATTTCTCATTTAAAATGTTGTACCCAGTGCCTGTTGGATTGATAGATATGAGGTTAGACAGAACTAAGGGCAGGCAGCGGCCCAAAGTTTTAAAAACTGTTTCTTTTTTCCTTTATAAAAGTTAAAAAATCCAGAAATATTATTAAAGTATTGTACCTTTCGCCCTCAAAACATGATATAAAACTTATTACGTTTCAACGCTCTTATATGTTCTAGAGAGCTTGTGCTTCCCAACATGAACTTTCTGGTTCCATCTATGGATATGAGTATTGACTGATGCATATGTGTAAGATATATCTAACATGACTTTAGCCTTTATGATTGGCATTTTTATTTTATTTTAAAGTTATCTTCTGTTTGGATACGTTACCTTCTCACATTTATCACATGATTTACTGCACTCTTGAATTCCCTGTGTTTCCAAACATATAATGCATGGCTTGAGAAAACTTTTGTTTTGTAGGTTGTATCATGTGCAGTAGGTGACGTGCATAAACAACGAAGCAGTCTTGAATCTCTGTTTTGTTATGATAAAGCTGTACGAGAGGAAATAATTGAAAAGCCAGTTGGACTATCTCTAGCTGAGAAAAATATTGGAGATCATCCCGGTTGTCCTGATTGTTTAGCAAAAGGTGCTGTTCTTTGCAGAACCTGCTCTGGTTCTGGCTTATATGTTGACTCTATAATGGAGAGTCAGGGAATCATTGTCAAAGTTCGATGCCTAGGTACAATCTAGATTCTAGACTCTTTCTTTATGCATATTTACTTTCTTTTACAAAAATTTCTGCTTTCACTGGGACATGCATGAAATGGCCTTGGCATATCTGTTAGTGTTCATACAGTTTAAACTACTTTTTATTAAATAGGCCTCATGTTTTGCTATCAAGTTTCTTACCAGTCATTTTGAACTTGTACTATTGCTGTGTGAAAATGCGGGAGTTCCGACTTCTTTCTCAGTCTTGCATTTGTTTTTTAGCGTCTTGAAGTCATGAAAGAGGAACAGGTAGGTGAAAGAATGGATAAACATAAAATTGAATGTTTGTAGTATGTTCGCTCTGTTACTATAATTGAATGTGCCACAATCTTCCTATATATATGTGGATGGAAAGTAAAACTACATTTTGGATAATGGAAGATCTGGGCTGCAAAGCCGCTTGAGTTTGAAAATTACAAAATAGTACTCAATTTTGTTTCCGAATCTCTTGAAGTGACTGCATCATGTCCAAATTAGGGCATATCAATGCCAATTTAAATTTTACGTGGTTATGATTCTGGCATGATCATGTAGTTGTATCATAAGATGATTTAACCAACTAAAGAATATAAGAGAATTTTATCACTGTAAAGGCACAAATGAGTGGATTTTAAGCCTAAACTGAAATTCTTTCTTCAGATTTAGTGCCAAAGATCATATATACATCCAAAGGTCAAGGGTACTGTTATTTAGCTACCCAGCATATAGATATTTGAATTGTCTTTTTTGTTACCGTGCTCCAAGAGTAGCTTTTAAAGGTTTAAGGTTCTTACCATATCTTGCTTCTTTAGGTGTTGTTTGGTATGTGGGATTGGCACTAAAGTATGGGTATTAAAGAAGTGAGACCCATACGTTATGGTGGTTCATAAAGATATATTTCACGTCCATGGGTATTATTCGCGCAGTTTATGGCTTCCAGTAATCCTCCAACTTGTGGGTTCTCAAAATGATTCCCCCAAATGAGAAGTCAAAATTAAAAACAAAACACGCAGCTGTTTCTTTTTTCTGCTCAGCAAGAGCACAAACCCTCCTGAGTTCTTTTGAATCATCTAATCCCACCTCTCTGATAATTATGAAGACAACATATGTGGTTCAGATCAGTGTTGTTAAGGCTCACGCCTCAGGCTCCAGGCTCGAGGGATATCGTCTCGAAATCTTAGGCGCGCTTCAAATTAGTGAGGCGTGCACCTTGAAGAAAATGCTCCAGGCACCAGGTGCGCCTTTCTGGTTCTAATGAATGGTTGCATGGAGAGCTAGAAAATGATGAGCGAGTCTTTTTTTTTTTTTTTTTAGCGAGTATTTGACAATTCTGATTTAACAAAACCTTTTTCACCTTTCATCAACACCTCACTACATCAAGTCGGGTCGTTGCTCTCCAATCCACCTTGATCAGAAAACATTTAACGGCTTACTCTTTGTTAAGTACAATAGAGCTTTACTTCGTTGACACCTATTGAAGGATGAGATAAACACTGTCTCGTTGAACAATATTGATGATTGTAATGAGTGGTTTGTTGGAGAGTTAGAAAATGAGAATTTGGTGTTTGATGATTCAGATTTTCCTTTGTCTGAGGTTTCAGAGGCAGCTGAAGTAAATGAACCACGCTACCCATCTAGGTCAAGATGAGCTAGTACTTCTCATTCTCAACCTTCACCTCCTAATTTAAGACCATCATCATCTTCATCTGTCTCTAGCTTTGATCAGAATAATGAAGATGAGGAAGAATAAGAAGATTCTCCCTTGGATAAAGAGAATCAAGTTGAAGACGTTGATTTAGAAGATGATTTTGATGATTAGGGGCATTAGCTTTTATTTGTTTTTCTTTATCTAATAATGTTTTTTGTTTTGGAGGGAATTATATTACTCCCTCCGTCCCAAATTATCTGTCCATATTTCCTTTTTAATCTGTCCCAAATTATTTGTCCACCTTCTAAATAAAGGGTTTATTAATGGTGATTTTGGAAAAAACTACCCCTTACATTAAATGTTGGAGAGAGAAGAATATAAAGAGAAGAGAAGGTAGAACTAAATTATGACTAACATTAAATAGGGTCATGTTTGACATTTTACCATATTCCACTATAGAATTTGATGAAACCTTAATCTCCGTGCAAAACACAAAGTGGACAGATAATTTGGGACGGAGGGAGTATTATGGTTATTTTTTATTATGTTATGCCTAAATTTGCATGCTACTAATATATCTATAATAATATTTATTCAAGGTGCGCATTTGCCATTTGTTGAAAGGCGTTCGCCTTTTTTGCGCCTCAAGGCTCCAAGCCCTCTTTGCGGCTTGGCGCACCTCAATGCCTTGACAACACTGGTTCAGATGCAACCACATCATATACCTCAAAGATGCAAATGAATCTTGCTGGCAGCTATTGGTCCATTTCTCGAGGTGATTGTGTGTGTGGGAGACAAACATTTTTCTTCGAAATAATTAAAGGAATTTTTTTTGTCTGACATGTTATTTTGTTGTTGATTGAACTGAATAGTGTGTATGAGTCTCAAGGGTGAGGGGAAGTTTTGGCGATTGATTTCTTGAGGCTAGATGGCAATTTCGTTGAAAACAAAAGTGGTTTTAGTGCTTGTTGGTCTGGTTACGTTGACATTAAAACTGATTTATTAACAAGACAAGAAAAGGAATATGTATTTGGGCACCTTTGGATAAAGTTTTACCAGAGAATTTGCTAGCAATGGGAGAGGAGGGGATAGAGAGAGTGGCACCCAGTATGGGAACCAACTCTTGAAAAGTTCAACTAGTGGGTTTTGCTCTTTAATGGATTTCTCTCACACCCAGTACCCTATTATACCAATTCCGTTTAGATTCAGTAATTTAAACCAAGCACCATCTTATATTTCATATCATGTTTTATACTGGATTGATTCTTAAGTAATAGGTAGCAATATTTGGCACCTTTGTAGGCTGAGCAATCTGTATTTAGGATAATCCTAATCCATGCTACTGATATATGAATCTCTGATGTAACTTTTAGTCAAACAACTCCTCTGAGTAACAAATTTTTGTTACTTGTATGATTCAGAGAGTAAAATTTTCTAGAGATAGTTGCTTGTAGGCATTATTTATGCCTTCTAATTTGATGTGAATACTGAGAGGACAACCCCAATTTCTGACGTTCATCATGTTTCTGAAGTCCAGTTTTGTGGGGTCACCACTTGTTTACCAATCAGAACACCTTTTTCTTTTCTGGAAAAGGAAAATATTTGATTCAAAATGAAGGATTATAAATAAGTCTGCTAGGGGATGCCCCTTGGCCATGATGGCGACAGATTGGTTTAGCAAAAATTGGTGCAGGATTTAACAAAAATGTGGGGACGATGTAGCTTGTCCTCTCCTTTCCCCAATGTGTCTGCATTTGTTAGCTTCTTGGTAGACATGTGGAATCAAATCTCTTGGAACCAGTTCATCAACTGCGTGCGATAAATAATAAAAGAAGAAAAGGGGTGAGATTCCATAGCAGTAGAGTTAATCAGGTGAATAACAATTTGGGAATCAATTTCTTCTAAGCTTGTGTGTTCAGGTTTAACCTTGGATAAGCCATCCCTTAAGCCTCATATTTCTGCTACATTATTGGTAGTATAGCTGGATTTCTGCGGAATCCAAAGTATCCATTCCCCTTCTTGATTTATAATAACCGCCCCCACACCCGCAATTCCGGGGTTACCCGCAGAAAAACTGATACGAACCCTGCCAACCTGTGAACAAGACCCTAACCAAATCTGGAAATCAACTCCAAGAACGTCAAGAATGGAAAGGTGGAACCCACGACCTCTAAACAACTGATAGGATAGGAAAGAACCTTGGTATTAGGACCTCAACCCACAACCTATGTCGTAGATAGCAACCTTGGTATAATGGTATAATGAAGACGCTACAAACATTGATGGAATGTCCGTTTGATAAGTCGGTTTTGAACGCCACAAGGAAGCCTTGATAAGTTGGAGTGAGTTCAAGAACTCAAGAAGAGAAAACTCTCAATTATATTATATCAATGAATTTTAATAACAATGTGGCGAATTGCTCCTTTATATAGAGGAGAATTCGGCCAACCCTATCTCTAAAACAAAGCAACAGTTCAAGTCCAATACAAAGTCTAATTTGTTTTGGACTGAAAACAAATAAGGAAACTACGAATAACTAATCTAGTAACTAAGGCCCAAAATAAAAAATCTAATGGACAACATGTCCTTCTTAAGGCAAAAAAACGAAATAGGTAATTAAAGAATAATAAAATGATACAAGAAAGGATTGAAATTCCAACAAGTCCAGAATTCTCCTAAAATCTGCAACTTTACAGGTGATTTATGACTCCAAAACGACAGATTTGGACCTTGTGGTCTTCATGAAAGTTGTAGATCTGTCTCTTAGCTTTCCAATACACCTTGAATTAGCTTTATTGGATTCCTATATCGGAATTTATGCTCGTTGCACCAAACAGTCTCAAAGCTGTTTTTCACATCGGTCAGCTCCTCTGTCAAACATGGTGTAAGTGTAGGATGATTCTCATAAAAAACCATAAGTATTAAGTTGACCCAATGTGGTGGCAGCGGAAGCCAATGTATTCCCTGGTACTTTGTTTGTTGGGGATCCTAACTCCTAGGCCTAAGCTAGTATATAATAGCTCTGGCCATAAAATCATCTTTCAGCTTCCTAAATTTGGTGTTAGGTTCAAATGTCTCCATATTTCTACCATTCCGTAACATCAGTATGCGTGGGAGAACAGGGTATTTTAGCCATACTGGTATTTTTTTTTAGATTTTCAACGTTTCTCGAGCCGTAGAGGGAATGGGAGGTTAATCATGCTTTGAAGTTTGAACTTCTTCGGATCTTAGTGTACTCATTTCCTTACAATGGGCTTTCATGTTTAAGTTCACATTTCCTTAATTAGAGATAAGTTGGTGTCCATTCGGTCTTACCTTTTGCAATTGCTGCAGGTGCACTTTTGTTTTCTGAGAAGTAGCTGTCATTATGTTTTATCAGTTTGGATTTGTTGGTCTTAATATCTTCAATACTGATCTTTTTCCCACTATTGCTTTTCGATATCATTGAAGGAAATTGGGCTTCATCCCTTTGATTGATATAGATAAACAGCTTGCTGATCTGTATAATATTTTAATTAGGCAGTGATTGGCTGAAATGACCCATATTGGTTAATTGCCGGCTGAAATGAGATAGCACTAGCTTATAGTTGATCGATAAATGGCGAGAAGTTAAATCTTTGCCAGTACACCTTTGTGTTTGATCTTTGTGTCTCCGTATTAAATTTGTTCCCTCTTGCCATCTAACTGAAATATTGCTAAACAATAATATTGAAATATTCTTTTGATTAGCTACTTAATTATACACCTTAGGACTTCGTTTTAAATTTACGTTGAGCAGTCTTTGTGCTGGTGTTACCAAATTTCCTTTCTTTATTAGCTGTGGCTCCATTTGCTGAATGATTAACAAGTTTTCTATTTTCTGTATTCAGTGAGAAAAAATATACTTGTTATCTTGTGAAACTTAAGAAGTTTTTATGTCATACCCTGGTGCAATGCAGGTTGTGGGGGAACTGGCAACATTATGTGTTCGGAATGTGGTGGCCGAGGTCACATGGGACTCGCGTGATGAATGAAGTTTGCTTCCAACAATAATGTTGTTGATACTACGGTAATTTCTGTGCCGATGTTTAGCTCATGTTTCAGATCCAGTAACATTTAGTCGAGAAACATTACTTCAGGACTAATCATTCGATGGATTGGAGCAAATGCAATAGTATGAATGTAATATTTATGGAATTTTGTAATCACTATTTGACAATGCATTTATTTATCAGGGGTAGGCATTCCTTAGATCCCTTTTTTTATCTTCTGAATGTTGCTTGTTTTGGAACCGAAATAGAGCATATGCAGTTTTGGAACTGAAATTTCCATCCACAAAATGCCTCCAACTTTTTGTATCCGCAGTTTATGGCTCAATAATCGCCAACTGCAACTACTCCATAGTGTTCGGAGAGAAACTGAAACACCCAAGTCGAATCCAAACCCATTACCTCTCGCCAATAATTGTTGAAATTGCTACTTTGAGACTAAATAACTGTGTCTACGAAACAAATAGCTTGAAATAACAATTGGGTTTTGTTCTTGGTATGACAAAGAGTGACTATGACTTTGGGAGAAGCCACTTATGAGGTGGGAATCGATAGTTAATTAGCTTGGAAGTTGGAGTTTCAAGTTGTGAGAACGCATGTTTAAAATAAATCCCACATCGGAATAAATGAAAACTTTAATATTCTTGTAAAGAGAAATCCGATATATATAGGTAGTATTTTTTTTTTACTTTTCTCTAATTAGCAATAAGATAAATTTAAGCTATCTATAGCAATGTTGTCAAAATCGCGAGTTGGATCCTAAGGCCATAAATCGAGTTGGATCGGGTTAAAAATCGCAAGAATCTTGGATCGTAATGGATCGTAAGATCGTAGGATTGGACGATCCATAACGATCCAACATTTTCTCTTTTCAAATGGGACTGTGAAGAAGAAGAAGAAGAAAATGGGAGACGGCTCCAGGCGGCGACGGAGAAAGGAGACGGCGGCGGTGATGGAGTCGCGGAGGAAGAGCGGCGTAGAGGCGGGGAGGCACCGAGGAAGGAAGAAAAAAAAAAAGGATAAGAGAGAAGGAAATGAGAGGAAGAGAAAAGGGGGAAAAGGAATGATAGGGGGAGGAAAATGGCGGTGGTCGGGACTGGTGAACCGCCGCGACAGAAGAAAGAGAGAAGGGAGGGGCTCTTGCGGCTGGGAGAGAAGGAAAGAACAAATTTTAGGGTTAGGGTTATGGTGCTCTTCTTAAGAGGTTATATATAGTCAGGGCTAAAAGTACAATTAAAATATTAGCATATAAAACCTTATAAAATAATTATACTGAAACAAGTCCTAAACTATTTACTTTTATTTTCAGTATTTAATTGGATATTAAAACAAAATGAGATATTTAAGGGAATGATTTAAAATAAAATATATTTGAGATATTTTTTAAAATTTTTCATGAAATATTTTTTTAATAGTTTTATCGGATCTTCCGATCCGTGTTACGATCCTCGTCTTTACGATTTTTGAGACTCCTTCCGTTCCGAGTCAAAATTACGATCTTGACAACCTTGATCTATAGCATAACAATTTTACAGACTTGCTCTGTTTGTCAAATTAGTGATTCCGGTCAACTTTCTTGCCAAAATGAACACGCGACATTGACATTAAAGGAAAAATCGTCTTTCCTCCTACAAACCCACCTATATAGCACCAACTATTTTCTCTAAATATCAAAACCTTTTTTTTTTTTTTTTTACCTTTATGGAATTTCAATTTTACGGGGCTGATGTTTGTATAAAATAAAATGTTAATTTTCTCATTCCCTCTCTAATACTTCGGGAATAATTCAACATAATTCACAAAACTCAAAACTTTTTTAATAAATTTAACAGAAAAATGGTACTAAGTGACAACTAAATTAACAGGATAAATTTCATCTCATTAAGAATCAAAGTATAGGAAATATGTCAAAGTCCATTCCAAAACTTAGAGGGACAAAACCAGGGGACTGGATCCAGGGGGAGAGGGCCCTGCAGAATTTTTAAAAATATTACTATTTATCTAAATTTTATGTGTAATTTGGAAAATTTTGGAAAATTTGGCCCCCCCAAGAATTTTTTTTTGCCACTTTTTATTGCCCCCCACCCAAGAATTTTAGCAGTTTCGCCTCCCCCCCACGACACTAAATTCCTGGTTTCGTCACTGGACAAAACGAATCAAGAAAAATCAAGACTTTCAAGAACCTATTTTGCAAAACTATCCTAAACCCAGAACAAAAATTATTTAACATCAGAAAAATTTTATGGTCCTTGAAAAAGGTTTCCCATCGAAATCAACCTAGAAAAATGTTTCCACCCTTGAACAACACAATTGATAATAATGCTCCCTCAAGCCATATCAATGTGTTAATTATTAAGTATGAATATTTTGTTTATCTGAGGTATGTTTTTCTTGCAAAACTTTTGATGAAAGAAACTTGGGAAATTGAAATTTTTATTTTTTTTTTTAATTTTGTTTAGTGAGTTTGTCTTTTTTTGAATTTTGTTGGTTAAGGTTGAAACCGGAAACGAAGAAAGATCTGATTTAAGCAGTGGTTGAACTAAATGGAGAAAATGTTTGGTGAATGGAAAAACTGAAGCCCCATAAGAAGAACAAGAAAGAAGAAAAATATGAAGAAAGAAAAGTTATTTTTAGTGGTATAAATACAGAAAAGAATGTTGATGTTTATTTATTGGATACAAAGTATGGAAATAAAAGTGTAGCCACGTTCAATAAATATCCTTGTGAGAGGTTTACTCTTTTGTATTCTCATGGTAGTGCTGCTGATTTGAGCCAGATGTAAGAGCTTTGTATTGAGCTTAAAGCCTATCTTCATGGTAATATTATGTGGTATGTCTTTCTTAATCTATAAATGATTTTGTTCTGGGTTTATGATAGTTTTGAAAAAAGGGGTTTTAAATGTTTAGATTTTTTATGTGTTCTTTTTGTCCCTATGATATTTGGAATGTGTTAAGGCATGTTTCCTCTATTTTGATTTTGACTAAGATGAAATTTATCTTGTTAATTTATTTGTCACTCCGTGTGATTTTCTGTTATTGTACTAGAAATACCTCTCAAGACCGGTTTCCATGTGGAAAGGAATGGATTGGAAAAAAAATGGGTGAAGTTTGTTTATGAGAGGTTTGTGGACTTTTTCTATAACTGTGGAATTTTAGGGCACTCTGAGATGGCCTGTATTGTGAGGAAAAGATGTTTGGAAATTCCGATCAAACTGGAGTCTGGTTTCAATAAATCTATGAGATCCTTCAGTGATGTTGTACCAGGGGGAAGCTAGATCATATATAAATCCACCCCGGGGAAACGTTTCAAAGGTTATCGAAGATTCCGCGGAGAATGCGGTGATGGGGGAAAAATAAGATGAGACGGAACTTGGTGAGACGACGCTTGTATGGAGAACATTGAATATCGCAGTAGTCGCCAGTGATTTGACCTTGATGGATATCAAAAAGTCTCATCAGCCGCTAGCGGAGTCTGTTAACGGTAACTCCTTTTTATCCTCTCAGAAAGAGAGCTTTCTTATTTTGCCAGGCCAGACTTTTGACTCTCCTACCTCCTCTTTTAATTAGACCATCGAAAGGTCCCAACCTACCTCAGTGCCTAACTTTTCAGATTTGGACCAACCTGATCCTAAAACCTTAGTCTATCCTAGAAGCCAAATCTAGTGAATCAAACTAATATGGCTTTAAACGAGAATATAGTTTTGCCCAGACCAAAACTCCTTAATAAAAGGCCCAACCCTTTTAACCAGACCCAAACAAAAAAACATAAGATAAACCAGAGTCAAAGCCCACCCAAACATTTAAAACATCCCAGCCAAACCAAAACCTTGTTATACCTACTATCCTAACCCACCCACAGACATTGATATTGGAATCAAAGCAAACCGGGTATGGGAACCAAAATCAGCAAGATATCTCAAACCTTCTGTCTAAATTCCATGTTTCAAAGAACCCAATTACCTTTCCTTCTTCCCACACCATTTATAGTAACCCTGAGTTAGAACCTGTTAATTTGGCAGAAGAGGAAGCTGACACTGATGAAGAACACTCCATGGTTGAAATTGAGAAGACGGTTGTTATTCGCCGTAGGACCTCAAAGTTAAACAGGAGGTAAGAAGGGGCCCTATCCAGAATTGTTTCAAGGATAAGGAAGAGAAAACAAATAGTCTTGTTATTGAAGAGATTGTGTATGAGGGTGGCAATGAAGAGATTAACCCTGTTAGTTTTTTCTGAAACTTCAAACCAAAAAAACAGTTCAGGTATTATCCCTCATACCAACTCTGAAATAATTTCAAACAAAAATTCATCTCTGAAAATTGCGGGCCCATTCCTGGCCATAAATTCCAAATGATCATGCTATCTTGGAACTGCCGGGGGTTATCCCGCTCGTCAGCATATAGAGTTCTTAGGGACATGATTAATAAACATAAGCTTTTGTGTATTTTTTTGTGTGAACTGAAGTGTCAGTCAAAAAGTAAGATTTCAAATATCCTTGGCTCTCTAGGTTACCCAAATTTTGCTATTGTGCCTTCTGTGGGGTTTATGGGTGGTTTAGCTCTTGCTTGGAAGGATAATTTAATCTTGGATGTAGTGGTAGAGAGTAATTTTCTGATTAGTGCCCTTATCTCTTCCCACCCTCCTTCTCAGTCTTGGCATCTTACTTGTGTTTATGGTCCTTCTCAGTCTAAGAAATATAATGATCTTTTGGGATAATCTTAAAGCCATTGGTGATACCTGTTTGGGGACTTCAATTCCATTGTTTCCCAGAAGGACAAATTTGGGGGAAGGGCTTTTGTTAGTGTAGTTAGTGATTTGGGGAGTTTTATGGATAACATGGGTCTTATTGATACTGGGTTTGATGAACATCTTTTTACTTGGAACAATAAAAGGGGAGGTAAAACAAACATTAGGGAAATGCTGGATAGGGGAATCTTTAACTGTGAATGGTGTTCTCTTTTCCCTAAAGCTAAAATTACTCACTTACCTGCTTTGAAATTTGATCATAACCCTATGTTTTTTTAAACAAACTCTAATTAATCCCAAGGTCCTAGACCCTTTAGATTTTAATCTGTTTGGATTAAAGGCCCTATGTCTAAGCTGGTCATTGATGATGTGTGGAATAATGTGGTCCCTGGTCCTCTCTATCTTCATCTGAAAATCAAAAAGACTTCATCTGCACTTAAAGTGTGGAACAAAAATTCCTTTGGTAATATCCAAGTGTCTATCAAGAAACTTATTTCTGAGATAAATTTCCTTCAAAATCTTGATCAAACCACCACTGTGTTATCCATTGAAAATGCTAAACATGATGAGCTGGATAAAATGCTGAAAAATGAGGGGATCTTGTGGAGAGATAAAGCAAAAGTGCAAGGTATGGAATTAGGTGATGCAAACTCAAAAATATTTCATATAAATACCTTGATCAGGAGAAGAATTAATAGGATTGAACATATTCAAAGAGATGATATCTCTTGGGAAACTGAATGGCATAAAATTGGTGAACTTTTTAAGCAATATTATGCAAATCTGTTTTCTTCTTCTAGACCTATTTTTCCCCTAAATTTTGATAATCTCATATCACCCTCTGTTTTTTTATCTGATAATAACTACATTTGTTCAATCCCTTCTGAGGAGGAGACAAAGAATACTGTTTTTGATATGGCTTCTAGTAAAATCCCTGGGCATGATGGTATGTCTGTTTCCTTTTTTAAAACTTACTAGTCCACTGTCAAGTTGGAGTTCATTGCTAGCATTCATTATTTCTTTGCTAATGGGATTTTTTAGAGTAAAACCAACGAAATATTCATTACTTTGATCCCTAAAAAATATCGTCCCTCTAAAGTTGAGCAGTTCAGACCCATTTCTCTTTGTAATGTCACTTACAAGGTTATTACTAAGATTTTGTCTGCTAGAATTAAACCTCTTCTTGATAAGATTATTTTCCCTGTGCAATCTACTTTTGTTCCTAATATGATTATTTCTGATAATTCTATCCTTAATCAGGAAGTTATGCATTATCTGAATAATAAGAAAGGCAAGCTGGGTTTTATGGCTCTTAAGATAGACTTGGACAAAGCTTATGATAGGGTAGAGTGGGAGGTTCTGAAGCATATTTTATTGTGTCATGTTTTTCTAATTCTATTGTGTGACTGATTATGACTTACATTTCTTCTCCTTCCTTCTCTGTGCTTATTAATGGCTCCATTTTTGGTAATATTATCTCTTCTAGAGGTATCAGGCAAGGTGATCCCATGTCCCTGCCTTGTTTGCCATTTTCTTTTTCTTTCTAGAATTCTGAGTGTTGTTGAACACAATGGTCTGATTCATGGTGTCAAGATTTGTAGGACTAGTACACTCATCTCCCATCTTATGTATGCTGATGACTTAGTGATTTACTGTAGAGCTGATGATCAAGAAGATGAGAATGTTTTTAATTGCTTATCCAAATATTGTTCTTGGTCTGGCCAGGAGGTGAACTCTGGTAAGTCTTCTATCCATTGTAGTAAGAATGTTCACATTTCTGTAAAGGATATGATATGTGCTAAGTTGATTATGTCTCATTGCAATCATAATTCTAAACACCTGGGCTTCCTTTTTGCAAACCTTCTTCTAAAAGGTTAGCCTTTTCTGACCTCATTGATAAAATTTCCACTAAACTGAGTGGCTGGAAACTGGAGTGTTTGAGCCAAGCTGGTAGGGTGTTTTGGTAAAGTCTGTGTTACAAGCTTTACCTACTTATTCCATGCAAATCATTTCCATTCCTGTGTCTATTTGTGATGTCATTGATAAAAAGATTAGGAAATTTTGGTGGGGTTTTAAAGATGATGACAGTAGGCATCTCTATCTAAAAGCTTAAGATTTCTTATGTCTTCCAAAGGAATCTGAGGGTTTAGGTTTCAAGAAATCCTCTGATATTAATCATGCTTTCAATACTAAATTAGCATGGATTATGTGTACTGATCATGATAGGGATTGGGTAAAGCTTATGAAAGCTAAGTACATGGGGAATGAGAAGTTTCTTAAGGCTGAGTCTTACAAAGGGCAGACTTCTTGGGGTGTGGCAGGCTATCTAGAAGAGTAAATCCACACTTAGGCAATGTGTGTGTTATAAGATTGGGAATGATCATTTGCTTAGTATTTGGAATGAACTTTGGATACCTGGGGTGGTGGGTTTTAGAACAGCTCAACAGACTAGATGTTTTGGGAATCCACTTTGGGTAAAAGACCTCATGCATACCCACACTAATGATTGGAATGAACCTTACATTAGAAACCTCTTCTCTATAGAAGAAGCAAAAGCTATCTTGCAAATTCAAATTCCATCTAGAATGGAACCTTCTACCTTTGTCTGGGCTCCCTCCAAGTCAGGGAAATTCTCTGTAAGGTCTGTTTATAGAGTAAACCAGCAATGGAGGTATAACAACACTTCTAATGTTTCCAGAAGTCTTTGGCAAGTAAAATTGCATCATTGACATAAGCACTTAGTGTGGAGACTTTTATCAAATATTATGCCTACCAAAGATAAACTAAAGAACTTCATTGACATAGGTAACCCTATCTGTGTTATCTGTAATTCCCAAATTGAAGATATTGACCATATTTTTCTGAATTGTTCTCATGCTAAGATGATATGGTGGAGGTCAAAGTGGAGCATTAGAATGGAGGCTTTCCCGGATTGGAACATTTTGAAATGGATTGAGCTTGTAATACAGCCTAATCTATAGCTACCTTTGGACTTTGAAGATCTGAATCTCTTCACAAACTTTTCTTTAATCACTATGGAACAAATCTGGATGGAGAGAAACAAGATCCAATTTCAACACAAGAAAGAGGATTGCGAGAAGATCAGTGATCATATTAATTCAATATCTCCTTCTTATTGCAGATGCGCTATGAAAAGGGGAGGAAACACATAGGGATTTACTATCCCAAACTACTAGTCCAGACCTCCATCAAAATGGTACAAGATCAACTTTGATGATGCTTTCTTCAATGGAGCTTTCACCGCTGCAACCAAGGTTGTCAAAATCGCGAGTTGGATCGTAAAATCGTATGATTCTACGATCATAAGGGTATAAATCGAGTTAAATTGTAGTAAAAATTACTAGAGGATTGAATCGTAGCGGATCGTCGATCTAGATCGTAAAATCGTACGATCCGGTGCGATTCAATCTTGCCTCTTTTTAAATCTTGCCTTTTTTCAACTGGGTCAGTAACGGGTTATCTCAAATAAAAAAAACATCCGCTTGTATTCAAACCAACATCTCAACTCTCTCAAGTCTTAAGACTCCCAGCTTCATCGCTCATCATCGATGTGAGTGGAGGTAGAGATTAAATGGAGGATAATAATAACGCCTTGAATGGTTTGCTAGATTAGATCATTAGAAAGATAGACTTGTTGTTATGAAATTTGTTGGAGTAAAAGACCTTATGAATTGTTGGTTTGCTTCCGAAGTTTATCACTTGTTAGTATGTGATTTAATTTCAGTTTGTTAGTTCTATTGGTATTCTTATTTTTTTCCCGTTGAAGCATTGTTATATATATATATTTTTTGCTCAATTGCATATAAAATGATGTCTTATTGACATAAAGTTATCGTGAAATATTATTTTAATAGTTTTGTCGGATCTTCTGATCCGTGCTACGATCCTCGTGTTTATGATTTTTTAGACCCCTTCCGTTCCGATTCAAATTTGTGATCTTGACAACCTTGGCTGCAGCAATCATCAAGGATGACAATGGTGATTTCGGATTGGCAGCTCCTACTTCAGGTTTGGTGCATACTATTGTCCGTAACGAATGTTGTTTCTCACCACCATAGGAGCGCTTGCGTTGAAATATTAGTTGAGCCATGTGAGGCACCCCCAGGCCTGCCAATTTTGGAATTGTATCTAGAGAACACCTTGATGACGTAAAAGATCATACTCTCGGGGTAGTACTCCCCTCATTCGACTATGACGGGTAAGCAGATGAACCCTATGGTCCGAGTAGTTCGTCTCGTGAACCCTACAATGGATTGTTCGCAAGGCGTCACTTGTGTGTCGGGAATGCATGTCTGGTCAAAATCAGCTTTAAATATGATGTTACTCGAGCTTCCAGTATCCACCAATACACGGTGAACCCAACATGGACCGAAACTTAGCTCAATGACAATAGACTCCTCGTTATTTATTGAATTTTTTGGTAAGTTTGTTTGTGACATGATTGTTGAGATGATGAAGCTAAAGAATCCGTAATTGATACTTGGTATTTATAGTAGATAAATCTTATGAATATAATAGTTACCTATTAGAAGTATATTTACCATATAAGTTTTATAGTCGAATAAGGTATGAGGAAACGCAGTTCTATGAGGAGTTGATAACTCGCAAATTCATCTATATATTCCTTTATTTTCCTAGTGACTTGTGCTTAAAAATGCATTTATATGTCGAGTTTTGAGGTTAGAATGGAATATTCTCACTACTTGGTATTTTTATGATTGTAGGGTGCTTATTTATCTTTTATGGCGTTTGGAGGACTTAATTGCAAAATCTGAAACTTGATTGGAAAGTTATGAGACTAAATTGCAAAATCTGAAAATCTGTCTTCTGGTCAAAGCTGGTCAAACTCGGGTCAACATTATGAAGTGGTCTGATGTTGATGGGATTGAATGAACTAAAATGTGTTTAAAAGGAGAACGGAAGTGGAATAGAGAATTTTGTGTCGGAATAATTATACTAGTTTTGTGGATAATTGATTTTGATTAGAATGATATTTCTTTGATTCTGGCATATGAGGTATGAAAAGTAAGGTAATATCTAAAAGCCTAAGTTATTATTTGTGGCTATGGAAAGGTTTGTGGAAGCCAAATTGTTTTGAGATAGCCTCTAGTCAACAGTGATTTGTTTATTTTGATGTGAAAAAATTGAAAAATGAAAAAAATATCATGATTTTATCTGTTTCAATGGAATCTATGTCATTCTGTTGATTTTTTGGTGGGCTCGATCGACTGTGTACTTAAAGTTCTTAACTTGGAAGGTATATTAGTCATGATGGTGGACGTAAAATTTGGAACTATTGCTTGGTGTTATTGAAAGTATGGAATGGAATGTATAGTGATAGTGATAGTGATAGTGATAGTGAAATAGAAGGTTGAAGTTGATGGTAAATTTGAACAAGTTCTTCTTTGGCACCGACCTCCATGAAGTTCTTGGTAATATATAAAGTGTGGGGTCGTTTTTGTTCTATGAGATAGATAAGGTGAAATCATATTAAAAAAATAAGATTCAATGCTTACTCTCACGACTTTGTATATACTATATTTCGTTTGTTATTCCCGTCTTAAGGCCTACGTTATAAGTTGAGAAGTCCTTTTGGCCTCAAGTTGATGCATTGGGCTCTATTAGTGAAAAGTATCGAGTTTCAAGTCCTTGTTTGTGCTGGGTTTGGGTTTGAGGAAACAATTTTCCTATCTACTCTAATCTTATCCTGAGTGTTTACTCAGTGACTTGTTTTATAAAATTGTTCCGTGTCTTTCTTGAGTTCTCTTTGTTATAAATGAATTTACTTTGAAGCTTTATCTCTACTTTAATTGGTTAGCATTCCTTGATAGGTTGGGAAGAATTTATCATGCTTACTTAATTTGAGAATGAATGTGTTGGAGAGTATAAGTTTTGTGTTGTACTTGGGTTTCTAGTTTTCTTTTCTCGGGACAATTAAAGACTAAGTGGAGGGAAATTTTATAACTCGTAAATTCATCTATATATTCCTTTATTTTCTTAGGGACTTTGTGCTTAAAAATGAATTTATGTATCGAGTTTTGAGCTTATAATAGTATATTCCTTTATTTTCTTAGTGACTTTGTGTTTTTATGATTGTAGTGTGCTTATTTATCTTTATAACGTTTGGAGAACATAATTGCAAAATTTAGAACTTGATTAGAAAGCTGTGAGACTGAATTGCAAAATCTGAAAAGTTTTCCTCACATCAAAGCTGGTCAAACTCAAGTCAGCATTAGAAATATGGTCAACCATGAAGATTTTTGTGACTTTCCTATTAGATTTCTAATTCTTTTCAACTTCTATTATTTTTCCTAAAACTATTAGGGGTTCTAAAACTATAAATACTCATTGGGATATCCAACAAAGGATTCAAAAAAATCATACAACTTATATACATACATCTGTTACCATTATTATTCCAGATCAAGAGTTTTTGTTAGAGAATTATTGGAGGCTCTCTTCAACCAAGTTATACAAGAGGAAACTCACCATCACCAACAGTTTGAAGATGGAGACAAGCTTGAAGATTGAATCTTTCATGAGAATGAGTTTTCTTTCTTTATCGCTTTCAATAAATTCTTTTATTAATTCTAGCTTTATGGATAGCTAAATTTCTATTACTTGAATGGGATGAACCCTAGACTTATATTTATGTGTTGATTTTCGAGATTGTGATGAATTCATATTGAACCCTATTTTGATGTTTATTATGTGTTTTCATTGTGTTGAATTAATTTTTCTAGAGCGTTAATTTATCTTTGATTTCTTATTTGGAATTGAAAAGGGAAGAATTTGAATAGATCATCGCATAATAAAAAAAAGTTGCATGGCTTTTTAGCAATAGAATTTACATAATCTTCGGGATTATGCCTAATAAGGGAATTCATAAATCTTAATTCATCTTTGGGAGTTTTAATTACGAAAGAAATTTAATTAATCAATTCAAATGTAGGAACCTTAAACTGTTGAAAAACATTGAAGCTTCATTCTTTGAATTTTTACTGCTTCAAACTGAGTTCTTTTGAATTAATCCATTCGATTTATGCATAGATACATCTAGGGGGATTTTTGTTCCAATATCTTTTCTCGTCTTTATTCTTATAAATCATTTATTTTTTTTCTAATTATTTACTATTTTTAGTTAATTTTTATTCATACAACTTTATCAATTAAACAGTAGAAAAATGGTAATTATTAGTGCTCGTAATCCTTGTGGGATCGACACTTGTCTTAGACTACTATACTATTTTAAACGATATGTGCACCTGCCTAATCGATTTTTATAGTAAGGTAAATTGACGTCCTGGAGTCCAACTTTATAGTAGTTGACCGAAACTGTACATGCCAATTAATATTTGGTCGGGTTCAACCTGTGGCCCATTAGTAGATCATGGGTTTGAACTTAGCGGATTGAGTTGGATTTGCCAATGCGGTCAGTTATTGATAATGGAATATTCTCTTGAAGATTGTTAGAAACAATATGTTTGTATCAATTAAATTCAAAAAAATTAACATGTAATCCTATTCCAATCAGGACCACTGCCAGAATTAATTATCAATAACAAGTAAGCCGACAAGGAAAAATAAATTCAAAACAGTAAGCCAACCAGAAAAAACAAAAATAACTATGTATCAATTTATAATTCAGAAATAGGAAATTTAGGTAAAATACTTGCATCAGAAGATAGAAAATTCGGATACGCGAAAATCAAATTGTATATAATAACTAACTGAACTAGTGCGAAAGGGTACAACAAAACTATTTACAGGATAAGACGGTTCATATCTGCAACAGCGCATCGAATTTGATCACCTTGGAAGTTTCTCAGTTCGCCCGAGAAATCACCGAATAATAATAATTTCAATAATGATTGTTGGATTAAAAAATTGGATCAAACAAAAATTAAAGAGTATAAAATGAAAATGATTGTTAAAATTTGGAAGTGATATGACATTATGTCTTCTTTATCCTTGTTTGATCCCAAAATTTTAATGTAATAACCACTACCCTATTTATTATTATTATTATGAAAAGAGGGAAGGCGAAAAGCTAAAAGATTAGCTTTTAAGTTTCCCGCCTTTTTTATTGTTTACAAAGAAAGACACGGCAGTCGAATAGAATAAAATATAATCTGCCTTTTTCCTTCTCTGTTTGTTTACACGGCATTAGGTGTTATATACTTATATTGGAAAGGAATTGTTATTTTCCTGTAATAGAAATTTCATTTGGTTATTTTAATAATTAAAAGAAGATAAATATGCTATATATAGGCATTAACTTTTTTCACTTTTCTCTAAATAGAAATAATATAAATTTAGGCTATTTATAGCATAACAATTTTACGGGTCTGCTATGTTTGTTAAATTACTAATTCCGACCAATTTTCTGGCCAAAATGAACACGTGACATCGGTATTAAGAGCAAAATCGTCTTTTTTCTTAAAAACCCAACAAAATATAGTACCAACTATTTTCTTTTTTCTCTAAATAGCACAAATTTTTTTAAAACTATTTATGACATTACAATTTTACGGAGATGTTGTTTGTATGCTATACCAGAGGCTCGCGCTTGACGGCCCGAGTAGGATCGCTTATCGAAGCATGTTAGTGATGCTTTAGATGTGTCTAGCCTCATGCTTGTCACCATGAACTCGAGCTTCGAAGCAACATGAGGACATGGGGGGCTTATGAGATGCTCGGCTCATCTGAAGCAACTATATCGAGGGACAAAGCGCGCCAGGGAGAGATTCGATGTGTCAAAATCTCTCTTTCGATGCAAAATGTCTGAGGGAATGCTAGTAGGAACTCACGTTCTTAAGATGATAGGTTATGTTCAAAACCTTGAAAAACTGGGGTTTCCTTTGGGACAAGAGTTGTCGAATGATTTGATCTTGCAATCGTTGCCTGAATCATTCGATCGATTCATTCTAAATTATCATATGAATGAAATTGACAAGCCATTGCCTGAGTTGTTGAATATGCTAAGGACTGCCGAGAAGGAAATAGGCAAGTCCAAGCCCAACACCATACTGATGGTGCAAAAAGGCAAAGGCAAAGGTTTTGTGAGATCCAAAGGCAAACCGAAAGGTAAGTCCAAGGGCAAGCAAACCACTTTCAACAATGCACTGAAACCTAAGGGTGGTGTAGCCAAGGACTCTATATGTCATCACTGTGGTGAGAATGGTCACTGGAAAAGGAACTGCAAGAGCTATCTTGCAACAAAAAGGCTGGAAAAGAAGAAGGCAATTGTTGCTTCGGGCTCAGGTATTTATGTTATTGATGTTAATATGATTGATATCAATTTAAATACAACTACTTCTTGGGTATTTGATACCGGATGTGGTTCTCACATTTGTACTAATGTGCAGGGACTGAAAGGAATAGAGAGTTGGCAAAGGGTGAAGTGGAACTACGAGTAGGCAACGGAGCACGTGTTGTAGCCCTAGCTGTAGGGACTTGTACTTTTACTTTGCCTTCAGGGCTTGTTTTAGGTTTAGAAAACCTACTCGAACCCTCATAAATTTCCTCCTTAGTCCTGTCGATTGCCCTTCAAACTCCAAACTAAGATAAGTTTCTAGAAAATTCCTAATATTAATCGCATTATCCCTATTCATTCTGTTTAGGATTATAGATTTGAACCCAGAATGAGAAATTTGAGAAATCAATATCTTTAATGGTACAATCCTCTGCCCAATCCTTGATATTCATATGAGACCCTCTGAAGTTCCATGGTGACTTTTTAAAGTATTGTCCTTAGATTTTCTTCATGACTGAGGACACGGTGGAACACGTTATTATCAAGGGGAAAGAATTTTATTCCCTGTGGATGACCCCAAGATTTAGTCATAGTAGTAGTAAAGCCTTAAAAATTTGTTTCTTGTCAGATAAAATCTTAACCACGGAATTACTACCTGCTTGCTTTAAATTCTGATTTGGTGATTCAGTGAGTAAAAGAACCTGGGATGAATTTATATCCATTATAAAAGAAGCCAGAAAAGGACAGAAATAAATACAAGGGAACCAGAAATAAAAGAGGAACGGACAAAACACAAAAAAGAAAACAAGGAGGACTATCCTACAGGAAAATTGGAAGAAATAAATGCAATGTAACATACAAAAGGTAAACTAAGAGGACACTGTTAAAATGTTTATCCATTGAAAAAATGCAAAACAGATAGAGTCAGTATGAATGCTGAAGGAAGGAATCTTCTAGAGATAAGGGAGAGAATTTGTACTCTAGAGAGATAAAGGAATTGATGATTTTTTTAAAATAACATGTTCCACTGTGTGTGTGTGTGTGTGTTTTTTTTTTTAAATGTTTGAGTTGTTATCTAAATAAAAACTTAATACAAAAGTATAACTAAAAATGACGGATAACTAACCATATACTGAAAAGCTCTCTAAAGCCCTAGCCGCCATGCGGTTTATCTCCCTGTAAATCACTTTCTTCGGTGTGTCATTCCGATACGCTCAAACTACACTGTCCATGGTTAAGGACCAGAGAACTCTCTCTATGCTATCAATCCTTTGTCACCATGAAAAATTCTCTCTCCCCATAGGAGTATTTCTTCTTAGCAAATCAAGGCAAATTTCACCGGTGAAGTTTTGTCTCTTAGCTTTGATTGTGAGAGTAATCCTCTCAAAATATCCTCTCCGATTAAGTTGGAATATCTCCCTAGTGTTTATAAAAAACTTAGGGTTTTCTCGGTGTCGAGTTCTCTATAAACAGAACGACGGTGCTCAGGTTGTCATCTCCGATGGTGGTCACAGAGTAGTGTGGGTGGTAATGGGTGACAATACTCATGGTGTTGTTGTGCGGGATACTCCAAACATGGAGAAAAATGTGGAATGGTGTGTAAGCGAGAGATTGGATATGGATGTTGTTTCTGGAGGAAAAGAGAAAGGATAATTATACGATTTGATAAACAAGGTAAGGTGGAGGTTGCATGTCGGCCCCACCAAGGTCCATGAGTTGTTTGATTTGGAATTGTTCGAGACGTAACAACTCTTGGACAATTCAAGACTTAGCGCGCCTCATAATGACTCGCTTTTTTTGTAGTTTTTTTTTCATAATAAAATTAGTTACAGTCTTCATGATATATATCATGCTAATATTAAGTTTTATTTCATGTTATAAATTAGTATTTATTTCAATTTTTTTATGTAAACAAACAATGGGGGGCAACCATCTCAAACTTAGAGAAGCATCCCTCGAGGTAAAAATTTGCTGCAACATGGCTTCGATTGGAGGATCAGGAGCGGACGTTCTGTTCGTATTTGGCGTGGTCGCTGGCTCACTACACAGTGTAGTTTTCAGCTGATATCCCCTTTTATTTTTATGGGTTTTGAAAGTTTGCAGACAAGAACTCTGACACTTGTGGAAGAAATTTGGCTTGAATGTGACCCCGGTTTTATTTTTTGGGTTATAGAGTCTGTTTGTAAGGGTATAGTACCGCATATCTTAGGATATATGTTTTTTAAAATTTGCTATGCCCATAAGCCAAGTAATGCCTAGCTTCTTTTCAAAGGGTAGGGGATCTATTAGAATTCCACCTCCCTAATATAATTTTTAATATCAATTAATGATATTATTTTTTTCTTAAAAAAAAAAAAAACTAAAAATGACGGGAAAAATGACAATTTAGAAAGGAAAAAAAAAAATATAAACGGGAGGCCGACAAAAAATTTATGGTTGGATGTCGTTGTGACATCCAGACGCACCTGAAAAGTACTAAAACCCCACGAGAATGACATATGGAGGCCTTCCCTCCCTTCAAAGGAAGGAACCTTTTTTTGGTAGAAAAATAAAATAAAGGAACTTACCAAACAAAATTTTAATCTACACTCTTCCAAGAACAATTCTGATATACACCTGGATTACCAAGTGGACCACTTGATCCACATTCAGCCACATCACAGTTTTGATTAAAATAATAAAAATACTCTCTCTTTTGGTGGGCTTTTTGAGGCTTTATCAAAACAGGTGATGTGGTTGATTGTGGATCAAGTGATCAACAACCCCACATATAACTCAGGTCTATATCAGAATTTTTCCTCTTCCAAACCTCATTATTATTCCCTCCTTTAAACAACTTCCCTTATAGCAACAAACTCCCCCCCTCCTCCCCCCACCCCCCTTCCCTCCCTCCCTCCCTCCCTCCCTCTTGCTCTTCTCCCTCCCCCCTCTGCGTTTTTTACTGTTTCTTTGCTTTTCGCTTCGGATTTGGTCAATTGATTCCCACCAATAAATCATATGAAACTTTTAATTAAAAAATTTATAATCTAAAACAAATAGTAAAACTCATAAAAAAAAAAATACGTGGTAATCATCTATTTATAGGATACAAAACGGAACACAGAATAGAGATAATTTTTTTTGCTCATTTCACCCACTCATTGAAACTTTTATAAATGCCCTAACAACACCTCAAAAGCATCTCTCCCAAACTTGAAACTCCCATGACTCATCATCATCCTCCTCTAACCAAAATTTTGCAATGGCAATCAAAATCTTCTTAATATCTTTCATTCTAACTTCATTGATTCTTTCTCTTCTCTACATTCCCACCCAATTAAACCAACCCATAACCATATTCAAGCCCAGCAAAAGCTTCATCATCCCCCAAAAAGCCAACATTAATCCATATCCAGTTACTTTTGCCTACTTGATCTCAGCTTCCAATGGTGACATTGTGAAGCTCAAACGTTTGATTCGGGCGATTTATCATCCGGGAAATTTCTATTTGATTCATATGGATTCTGGCGCACCAGATTCAGATCATAGAGAAATTGAAAGATATGTTTCTAGTGACTCTGTTTTTAGCCAGATTGGTAATGTTTGGATAGTTGGGAAGCCTAATTTGGTAACTTATAGAGGTCCAACTATGCTTTCCACAACTCTTCATGGTATGGCTATGCTTTTGAGAACTGCAAATTGGGATTGGTTTATTAATCTCAGTGCTTCTGATTATCCTTTAGTTACTCAAGATGGTAAGGTGAGTGCCATTTTATTAATTTATTATTTTTTTTCCTCTTTGATTTTTGAGGTTTTCTTGGTTTAATTAAAAGGGTTATTAATGGTTTATTTGATTCATGTTTCTGTTTAATCTCAGATCTGATTTCTGCATTTGCTAATTTGCCAAGGGATCTTAATTTCATACAGCACACTAGCCATTTGGGTTGGAAATGGTAAGACATTCCTAGATGGCTAAGTTTTTAGTCAATTAATTAGTTAAATTTGAGCAAAATTATAAATAAACTTTTGAATTCTTTTTGCCAACCGGGTGAATATTATTTAATTTGGGATTTTAGCTAATTTATTTAACAATAAAGCATTTCATTTTTTTTTAATTTATTTAACAATTCATATGAATGTTTAATTTAATTAATTAATTAATTAATTTTTTTTTTTGTAGGAATAAGAGAGGAAAACCAATCATAATAGACCCAGGTTTACACAGTCTTAATAAATCTGAGATCTGGTGGGTTGTAAAGCAAAGAAGTCTTCCCACTGCATTCAAACTTTACACAGGTTTTTTCTTCTCTCTCTCTCTTCTCATTATTTGTCTGTTATTTTACCATTAGTAAAAAGTTTGGTTTCAGTCACACGTGAGTACTTGAGTTGAACACAACAGATCTTGAGAACTTGAGTGGGATCACTCAATTTTAGAATCGTATTTATGGGATATGTTCTACAGTCTTCTCACATAAATTAAGCAAAACTAACATCTGCAAGTATATCCCGCTCATTTTATGCGTGGAAGAGTGAGATCAATCTCAAAAAGATGGTTATAAGATTGAATTTTCCCATGCAGTGCAGTCCACTCCACTCAGCATGTCATTGTTTGTTTCATCATTCTTTTACCTTCCAATTTTATGTTAAAATGTGGTACGGAAAGTGAGATACATGGGAAATCATTAATTAATAGGAAGGAGAGTCTTACCACAATTGGTACTCTCTCCGTCCCAAATTAAATGTTCACATTCTAAATAAAATATGTATTAATGACAATTTTTCTAAGTTTACTCTTTTTTCAACTCCTCATTGAATGCTCTTAGTTTATTTAAATTATCATTTTCTAACACATATTTAAGAGATAGTTGGATGTTATGTGAGAGGAAAGAGAGAGAAAGACATGAATTTTAAATGAGATTAATAAAATTAATGAGGGGTATTTTAGACTTTTATCTATATTTTATCATCAAAATCACCAAATCTTTAATACCTGTGCATTTGTCAAAGTGGACAAATAATTTGGGACGGAGGAAGTAATCTTTAAAATACAGTTTTTCAGCCCCAAGATTAGATATAGGAATACAAAATTTCATGGTAGGAATTTCTGGACCCTGGAGTCAATGCCCCAAGAAGATCATGCTTAATATTTTATTGAAAGAGAATTTTTAAAAGAAAATCATAGAGCAGTTGAGATTTCAGAGTAGCAATACAGCCTTTAAAAGTTTGATTAAATGTGAATTAAGCAATCTAAAAATGTCCACAAGATTCAGACTTGAAGCTTAAGCCAGTTGAGGATGCTGCTTAATGAAGCCAAGTACAAAGTCTGAGAATAAATTCTCTCAAGATGTGGAGAGAATACCTTAATTTGGCCATTTTAAAATTATGTCATTATCTAAGTCATCTAATTTTTAATTTGGAAAATTCAATTATAGAACCGTACTTATGGAATTGACCCCACAGTTTCCTCACATTAATTGGACGGAACCAGGTGAGGTGAGGTGAGGTGAGGTGAGGTGATGTGAGACCGGTCACAAGAACGTTTGTAGCATTGAGTGACATCTTTAACTGACTCAACTGTCACATGTTGTCAGCATGTGAGAACCACAACCTCTTTTTCCTAAACCCAAGAATATATAAAAAATAATGCAATGAGATTATAAAAGTCTTTTTTTTTTTTTTTTTTTTGTGGTAGAAACCCCTCATCTTCTTTGCCTTGTGTATGTTCTCATATAGTAGGAGATTTGATTATGGTATGGTGCATTGTTAATGTCAATATTTAGCAGTCTTGGTTGGTAGGTATGTAGGTAGATGGCATTGCAAATCATAGTTCATTTTTTGCATTAAATTCAACCCCACAAAAGAAAATGAAAAAAAGAATGAAATTTCCATTGAAGTATTTTGGCATTTTTTTTACTTGGTAAAGAAAATAAAAATCTTGTCTAAATTATTGTCACATCCGTAAGTGTCACACTTACCCTAAGAATTCCAGCATTATTTTTAGATTTTAAATTTTTTTAAAAATTAAAATTAACGTCTGACAACTAGTTATTGGCGAGACAAAAAAAAAATGAACCACAAAGATGGAACCAAAGATTTATTCCGGTTTCTCTATCTCCCGCTTAGACTCATACCCCTATATAACCATAGAGTAATTTGCAAAAAACAGCATTCAAACTATGTTTAAAGTTATAATTTAGTACTTATTTTATTTCCAATAATTTTAGTCCCCTATTTATTTGATTTGATATTTTTAGTCCTGATGCGGTGGAAAATTACCGGAAACTTTTTCGGATTCTGTCAATGAGGACAAAAACATTGAAACTAAAATCATTAAATATAGGGAAAAAGGCGCTGACGCCCCTAAACTATTTCCTTTTATTCCTTTTTTTTTGTTTTTGACTCTCAACTAAAAACGGTTAAGTTTTACCCCTAAACTATTTTGGTTTTTGGTTTTTGACCTTTCATCCATATTCTCCGTTACATCATAACCGAAGTCAAAAAAATGGAGGCATTTTGGGAAAATCATATCATTCATAATAAATAGAATTAAATTTAAGGGAAAAAAAGGGTCTTTTAAGATTTTTTTAGAAGTTGGAATTTACAGTTGGTGGTTGGAGAAGAGGAGTGGTACCCGACTTTCGACTTCTTCTGTCACTGTTCTCACCGGCGATTTCTTCTTTCTCGTCAGAATAATAGGTTTTTTTTTTTTTTTTTATTAAAAAAAAAATTTTAGGATCTTATACAGATTGCTCAAAAATGCCCCCATTTTTTGGACTTCCGTTATGATGTAACGGAGAATATGGATGGAAGGTCAAAAACCAAAAATCGAAATAGTTTAGGGGGTAAAACTTGACCCTTTTTAATTGAGAGTCAAAAACCAAAAAAGAGAATAATTTAGGGTGCGTGAGCACTTTTTATCCTTAAATATATAAAATGTGAACTAAATTACAATTGGGAATGGGACTACTTTTACATATTTACTTTATCACCATATAATTAGATATGCGTTTAAATGATTTCAATGGTAGATGACATTGGGCTCAAATATTCAGTATAATATGTGAATAATTTTTTTTTTATGAATTTGTTATTCATAACTGTTTATATCATTCCAGGATGATGAGAGAAATAACCTTGTAACGAGGTGTACAATTTTACAACTCAAGGTAGATTGGTTACTACCTCCGTCCCAAATTATTTGCAACATTTCACATTTTCAACAAGATTAAGGAAATGATTGGAAAACAATTAATATAAGAAAAAAGTTCAAAATACCCCTCAATTAATGACTGGAAACTTATTATTATTGATTAGTTGAGTAATAAATTAGGGGTAAGACTGGAAAAATAATAGTAAAGATGCATTGATTTTTTAAACGTGACAAATAATTTGAGATGTTTCAAAAGGTGAAACATTGCAAATAATTTAGGATGGAGGTAGTAATATAAAAAAAAAATCATAATTATAAATGATTTATGGCCAATAAAGATCACATTATTCTAAACCAAATTTTAGACATTAACTTCGAAAAGGCACGTGGTCACGTGACCCCTAATTGGATTCAGGGCCTTCCAGATTTCAGTTATTAGATTCTTCATTGGTATTGTTATTTAATCTAATTGCGGGCATGTTTAAACTACCAATCATGACACAGTTTATTGTGTTAGTCAAATTCTTCCTAATTTTTAACACTGAATTAAGACAGGCACTTATCCGTTCCCATTTATCTGTTGCATTAATATGGCATACTCGAATTAAAAAATTGATTGCGATATATTAGTTTAAAAATATATAGCACTTTTACCCTGCAATTAATACATTTATATTGAGACAATTAAGATTAATTGTTAATTGAATTAATGAAAGATAAGGGTAAAGTTGAAAAAAGTGCATTTAATACTCTCTTAGTTTCTCAAAGTGACAGATAAATAGAAACTGATAAAGTATATTTAGGCGATATATAATTGGGAACTGAGGGACTATAAGGAATACTATATAGACCAGTAAACTGCCGTCTTTTTTTTTTTTTGTCGTACAAGACTCTCACATCGGCAGAGTCCGGGAAAGTTTCCGATATACACAGCCTTACCCTTATTTTCATAAAGAGGTTGTTTTCGGAGTTCGAACCCGTAACCTAGCGGATAGCAAATAAACACTTGACCATCACATCAAACACGAACTTCACTAGACTGCCGTCGTATAGCAATGAAAATGAAAATGAAAATGGACCAGCATTTATCATTGACAATTACATGATTGCTCAGATTACTTGCGATTACAGAATTTTCTAAAACTCCCTTAGAAATGTTACATTTAGCCCTCCACCGTGCAAAAGTTTTGAAATTTATGAGACATATGTCTTCTCATATCTCGCCCCCAAACGTATAAATTTTAAATCAGAATTTGCTATGTGGACATTATTTCCAAGTATATATACACATTGGTTGGGGACATGTGATTTTTTGCCTGGCGAAAGCCTTCATGGATGAGTAATTCAGTCTGCTTATCATAAGTGCAGGCTCAGCTTGGACAATTTTATCAAGATCCTTTGCTGAATACTGCATAGTTGGCTGGGAAAATCTACCAAGAACTCTTCTCCTTTACTACACTAATTTCGTTTCATCGCCCGAAGGCTATTTCCAGACAGTAATTTGCAACTCTGAAGACTACAAAAACACTACAGTTAATCATGATCTTCATTACATTACATGGGATAATCCTCCGAAGCAACATCCTAAGTCGCTTGGTCTCAAGGATTACAGAAGAATGATCTTAAGTAATCGCCCATTCGCTAGGAAATTCAAGAAGAATGACAAAGTTCTCGATAAGATTGATCGCGAACTTCTCAAAAGACGACACCACACACTTTTTGCATACGGGGGATGGTGTTCGACCAGTAATGGTACAAGTTCTACTAATTGCTCAGATTTGCAAAGTGAGAACTATGGCGTTTTAACGCCTGGAACAGGCGCCAGAAGATTGCGAACTTTACTTACAAAATTGGTTTATACGCAGAATCTCAATAAGAGGCAATGTAAATGATATTGCTAATAGAATCACATAGAAGCATTACAAATAAGAGAAAATTAAGTTCCTCAAAATTGTTGATTTTTTTTTTTTGTTAATTAGTGCTTATTTTATTCTTGTAGATTTAGTAATAAAGGTTACAGGTTTTTCTGCAAGTTGTTTTGTAATGTACTAGAATAATTTTTCAATCTGTTTCTACATTTGAGGTTGTATTAATTCCTAAAATTATCTGATACAAATCTAGTTGAGGATTTTCTTTCCCATTCAAACTACAGTAGTGTGTTACTCATAAGTAGGTATGGCAATGGGGCCGGTTAAATCGGGGATCCGGACCGGCCCGATCCAGTTGGGCGGGGATTTTCCGGTTTAAGCTGGGGGTGGGAGTGGGGGGTGAGAATGGGGATATATTTGGCCCGCGGAGGCGGGAGAAGTAATATCCCGGCCCAGTTCGGCTCGGTCCGACCCACATGTCTTGTCTAAAATAATAAATAGAAAGGTAATAAAATATCTATACAAAAAAGAAAGACACCTAAAATATTGGAGAAGATCATGGGAAATCTCAAATTCTCTCCATAAACTCCTCCATCTCCTAAAATATATTGTATGTTGTAACCCTACCCTCTTTTCAATTTTCATCCTCATCGGCTCATCACTCATCCCTTCCATTCTACTGTTGCATGGTACGAGACAACCTTAGAACTTATGTTTTTCTGCCTTGTTTCTAATCTCTATAGTTTCATGTAGTGTATCTTATACATTAAGTGATTTATATAATGTTGTTGAGTAGCATATTACTTGTATCTACAAACTAGTATTGTTTAGGGAGCAAACTAGTATCATTTTAGATAGTGTTATTTCGTTTTACGGATGTTAAATATTTTATTTTAAAATTCTATATTATTTTTTCAAGTTTGTATTAGAAGATTTTTGTTGAAATTCTTTAATTTGTTATAGTCGAGATTGGGAGAAAAAATCTCGCTTTCCCCCAGTTGGGGTTGGGATCACAATTCATCCCTAGTGATGGGGTTGGGCCGGGGATGGGGATACGATGGAAGAAGCGGGTTTGGGGTTGGAGATCATGATATCCGCCCCCACCCGGCCCCATTGCCATCCCTACTCATAAGTCGGTATTTCCACTATTAGTGAGTAGTGGAGGAGTCAGTATTTGAATTTAAGAGGAGGCGAATTAAAATTCGCTCACGGTGCAAAACGATATATTTGAGGTAGAAGTATATATTTGTATTAGAAGATATGAATATAATAATACTTATCTTAAAAAAGAGACGGGAATTAAAGAAGAAAATTGACAAAAAAAAAATGAAGAAAACCGACTAGTTTGCAAAGACTGTCACGGATCATACATCAAAATAGCATAAGAAAGTTATAAAAAAAATTATTTGATTAAATATATGTATTTTTAAAAAATTGTAATTCAAATCCGAACGGAGTGAGTAATAAATAGTATTGTAAATTTAAATTTTTTGAAAAGGTATATATATTTAATTAATAAATAAGAATAATATGTTAATTAAGATAATGTATTAAGAATCTATTTAAAAGTGTAAATGGAAATACACAATATTATTACATTTTTTACAAAAAATTTCGGGGGTCGTGACCCCTCTAGCCCCTACCTAGCTCCGCCAGTATCGGTGAGACTCATTCGAATTCAACCAAAATTGTACCCGCATGCTCCGACTCTTACTCGGGGAAGCTCTTTCAACATGTAAACCATAATCTTCGTGTACAAATAAAAATTGAAAAGATCATTTTGAAAGGAAAATTTCCTCCAATAGTTATATAAATCAGTAAACCAAAGGAGGCACGAAGAAGAATCAGTATATTTGAACTTTTAGATTAAATATCATCAGAAACTCGGTCTTTGGAAATTATAAGAGGCTAGACTATATGAAGCATATCGCGTGTTCTCGATTCAAAGCTGTGTTTCAGAAGAAGAGATGTGATTAGATAACAAATAAATTATGTAAAAGGAAAAGTTAGGCCTGTCAATGGGGTCCAAATCTAGACTAAGATCTACTAGACACAAATCAAGTAAGA
This sequence comes from Vinca minor, assembly GCA_026122235.1. NCBI lineage: Eukaryota > Viridiplantae > Streptophyta > Magnoliopsida > Gentianales > Apocynaceae > Vinca > Vinca minor. Next base: position 6,370,226 of record JAOCZM010000134.1, read on the forward strand.
TAATATTTTTGTGCACATGTCTTATTAGGTCTGGACCCAACACACAAAAAAACAACTAATATGGATCTAGTTATTAGAGAATTAATTATAACATAGCTTCTCTATATCATAGCCTAATCTTCCTGGGCATACTTTCTTCTTCTTCCTTTTTCCAGCAACACCACAAATCAATCTCTTCAATGGCTTCCGATGCGACCTTCTCTTCCACCACCGATCCTATCACTATTCAAAATTCACAAGATCCTCAACATCCTCTCCTTACAATCAATCTCTCAAATATCACCAAATTGTCATCCACCAATTATCTAACATGGAGCCTTCAAATCCAATCTCTTCTTGAGGGTTATGATCTCCACCACTTCATTGATGACACACACACTCCACCACCGCACACCGTTCTCGTCAATGGTGTCACCTCTTCAAATCCGGCGTACACAACCTGGAAGCGTCAGGATCATTTAATCTTTAGCGCTCTACTTGGTGCTATCTCTGTTTCACTTCAACCGCTTATTGCCCACACCACCACTTCCCTCGATGCATGGAAAACCTTAGCTAATACCTACGCCAAACCATCTCGTGGTCATATTAAACAATTGAAGGAACAACTAAAGCGGTGTAACAAGGGTTCAAAATCAATTAGTGAATATATGCAGGCGATAAAGACTCGTACCGATGAACTTGCTCTTCTCGAGAAGCCACTTGATAACGAAGATCTTACTAATCAGGTTCTTGAAGGACTCGGTGATGAGTATAAATCTGTCATTGACGCTATTAATGCCCGTGACACGCCAATTTCTTTTGTTGAGCTCCATGAGAAACTTCTCAACAAAGAAGCATCTCTTCAAACTGCTTAACCATCTTCTCTATCACTACCAGCCACGAAAAATCTCACGACCTTTCGGAATCGTCCAAATTAGCGCCCATCGGCCACAAATTTGCAACCACCAGGACCTAACCTTCATTTTCTCCTCATGATCAACGCCTAACCAAACCTTATTTGGGTCGTTGTCAAGCATGCGACACTCAAGGACACACTGCCAAACAATGCCTGATGTTTCGGTTTGTTACTAATCAACAATCACCGACACCCCGTCCTCAAGGCTCTCGAGGATATCGCCCATCCACATCCTGGAAACCACGAGCCAATCATGCTGTTCTTGGCAACAACAATACTCCTACTTGGCTGCTGGATAGTGGAGCAACTCACCACGTTACATCAGACTTAAGAAATCTCTCTCTTCATAGCTCGTACCAGGGATCCGAAGATGTCATGATCGGTGATGGATCTCCCTTTCAAATAACATACCGGTTCTACCACCATACCTACTTCCTCTCGCACATTTGCTTTGCAGAATGTCGTTTCTGTCCCTTCCATGAAAAAGAACTTAATTTCGATTTATCAATTTTGCACTCATAACCATGTTTATATTGAATTCTCATCATCTACTTTTCAGGTGAAGGATATAAACACAATGGAAATCCTTTTGATGGGTGAACCTAAGGATGGCGTATATGAGTGGACGACTACATCTCCTTCCGTTCCCTCTCCACCATGGCTTGCATTTTCCATTGTCAAGACCACTTCGTCCGAGTGGCACTCTATACTAGGTCATCCATCATTTCCTATTATGAAAATTATTATTTCCAAATTTTCTTTACCATTGTCTAGTTCGTTATCCTCTCCCTACCTTGTAATGCTTGTTCATGCTATAGAAGTCATAAAATTCTATTTTCTTCTTCTACCTTAACCTCATCCCATCCGCTTGAACTTATCTTTTTTGATGTATGGACCTCTCCTGTTTCTTCTGTTGATGGTTTTAAGTACTATGTTATTTTTGTTGATCATTATAGACGATATATTTGGTATTATTCCCTTAAATAGAAATCCCATGTGTATGATGTCTTTGTGCGTTTCAGAGCGTTAGTCGAAAACCAATTTAAACACTGAATTGTTACTTTCTATTCTGATAATGGTGGTGAATATCAAGCACTTGATAGTTTTCTCTCTACCAATGGTATATCCCATATTACTACACCACCCCATACACCAGAACATAATGGTCTTTCTGAAAGACATCATCGCCATACTGTTGAAATCAGTCTATTTCTCCTTACTCATGCATCGATGCCTCTAACTTATTGGACTTACACGTTTTCCACTGCTGTATATCTCATCAACTACATGCCCACACCCACACTACATCTTTCATCTCCTTTTGAAAAAATCTTTGAGTCTCAACCCTACTATACTAAATTTCGGGTGTTTGGTTGCTTATGCTGTCCGTGGCTTCGTCCTTATTCTCAACATAAACGTGACTCGTTCCACTCCCTGTGTGTTTCTTGGCTACTCTTCAACACAAAGTGCATATATCTGTATTGTTCTATCCACTTATAAAACATATATTTCTCATCATGTCAAATTTCTTGAAAAATCTTTTCCCTTTATCACTCACCAATATCAATTAGCTCGTGAAAGACCCCTTTGGGGGTATTGAACCTAATATTGGGGGGGGGGGGAGGTGAATTAATTTCTTAAAAACTTTTTAAACTTTTCTAAAACTTCTTTACCTAAATATTTACCTTAACAACAAGTATGTTGTTTAAGCACTTAAGGTGATTCAATTATGAACAAGGCAACTTAGATGACTAAGTGAAGCAATTGTATAAAGCAAGGAAGCATATGATAGTTTTCTATCCTAATCAAATAGTTCATATAATCAAGTAAACAAGTTATAGAAATTTATGAACTATATAGTAAAGGAGCATGGATAGAGAAAACTAACACAAGGATTTGTAGTGGTTCGATTCACAAAGAATCTACATCCACTACCTTAGGACAAACCCAAGGATTTCAACATCCACTAATGGATACCCTTTTACAACAAATGCAAGGTGGGTTCTACCTTTTACAATTGCCCCAACAAATGAGGACCTTTGCTTCACAAAGAAGACTCCACTCACAAAGAGTGTCAATCTCACTAAGAGTCAATCTCACCAATGAGATACTTGTCTCACAAAGAGGTCTTTTGCCTACACATAGGACTTGCAAACACTCACCAAGAGTGAAGCTCACAGGGACCTTTTTGCTAGTTCACAAAGAACTAGTTCTCAACAAATGAGAATGGGTAACTAGTCTCTTTCAAAGGAGACTTTACAATTTAGCTAACTTTTACCAATCCCTCAAATGGATTGAATATACAAATGAAATCTCTAATCACTCTTGAGAATATAAAGATAGATGAAGTTTAAGCTCAACTCAAAATGATATATTTTGAAGAATGATTTGAAGATTAAAGCTCAAAATGTGATTTCTTGTGTGAATATGAAGTGTATAGCCTATGCCCTCTTCTGGATTGAATAGTTGTGAAAATTCATAATTAGAAGTTTTATATAGGGAAAGAATACACAATCAATGTTGGTCATAACGGCTATAATTTTGGCCTTGAAATGACCGCTTCGGTCGACTACTACTAGACAGTAGGTGGACCGGAGTGCCTTGATTCAAATGTTAAAGACCCTTTGTGATCATCTCGTTCGACCGTATTCAAGTGGTCAGGTCTACCGAAGTATGTTGGCCGAGCTACCTATATCAAGGTCGTCCGGAGAGAATATAGCAGTTGGAGCATTGGGATATTCAAAACTTGAATAAGAACAAAAACACACGGGTCGACCGCATCAGCACTTGGCGGCCGACCAGACTGTTCCGGTCTTCCGAGGCTAGGCCTAGGTCGACCGGAGTGCAGTCCCAAAATTATTTTTTTTAGTAGTGCCCTAGGACCATTATCATATGTTGTACGTTTTATATATTTTGAGCACGTCATTTGAATAGTTAATTTTTCTTTTGAACATCAAATATGTTATTTGATAGTAAAACTCATTAGCTTATGCAATTACTATTCTGATTGTCCCTACTTTTATGTAATGTTCTTTACAATGAAATAAAACTAGTATGATGTTTGATTGATGATTATGTTTTACTGATCATGTGTAATGGATACAATCATATCATAGATGCAATATATTGGGATATATTGTATCGGACGTGATCCGTTAGAGAAGTAATACTTCATGGTTCTTTAGTCATGAGTATTACTTCCTCAATACTATTTGGAATCCTTAGACCTTATATCTTCATCGTTTCCAGCATGAATGGAGCTACGTTTTGACTCAGTCGGACGTTACTTTTAATCGAGTAATTAAAACGAATGATGATCGGATGTAGTATTCTATCATGGCTTGAATGTGAGAGGCATTGTAATGGATTTGTCCCTCTTTTATTGGAGAGAGATATATCCATGGGCCCCTCGATAGGGAAAACTGTTTAAATGCATGGCCATGCTCAAATGTATTTAATAAAGTGATTATTAAATACTATTTGTTAGAACAGTCTACCTGGAGATCGAGCATAAATACAATTCAGCTTTATAAGGGTGACAACTACCATGCCTTATGCTTAATTTGGATATCGCGAGACAAAGTGATTAAATAGTGGATTGATATTAGGTTCCACCGTACATTCATTCACTCTGGGTAGTCACAATGTCCTGCTAGGGATCACTTGTGACTTATGAACACATACTACTACTAAGTGTGTTTTCATTGCCGTTGTGATATGAACCTACAAGGTCACACGCATAGACGAGTTAACGAGCTTCATGTCCAAATTCAATGAATCTAGAATGTGTCTAGGTTCCTTGTATCTGGCATTTATTTGTTTGAGAATAATAAAATGTTATTATTCGAATTAGAGATTAAGGAAGAACATTTTTGGTATTTGGTTTTCGCTGGGATTACGTAGGAGTTATTATGCGATAAAACTCCTACTACCAGAAGAGGTTGATAGGACGTGGGAGTGTATTTCGAAAAAACTCTCACGCCTATATAATCTCTTTTGGCTGAAACCCTAGGGTTAGACTTTTGAGATCCGCAAAACCCCATTTCCCGAAATCAGATTTCTGCACTTCTCTTCTCTCTAGATTCCCGAAACTCAGAAACAAAGAGATAGCACACGCTGCTTGTTTCGTCGCGTGGATACCGGTACAGAGAAATTCCCCAAGGGAAGGCTATTGGTGGCAGCACCACAGCATCTGAAATCAGTTTTTAACGAAAGATTATAAGTATTTTTCATCTGTTTTTCGATTCCTATGGTATGAGCGAATCCTTTCAGTGGAGGATTCATGGGTGTTTAGAACGAGTTTCTGCCTATGAGTCCCTTCAGTGCTATCAGAGCCTTGCTCATGCTATTCGAATTCGATATTGTTATTCACATCATAACACGTATGAATCTCGATTTGGTATGTGTATATGTGAAACAGAAAAATTGTTTTTGGGATTCTGATATGTATATGTGATATATGTTAATATTATTTATATTAATTCGATTAATATTTCATAAACTGCTATCGCATGATTCGATCTGTAATTAATTCAATTAAATTACGCATAAACGGTTAACGCAAATCTAATTAATATGATTAATTACGCATAAACTGTGATTGTATGCTTTCTGTTGTTAATCTGATTAACCATTGCATAAAATGTTTATGTAATTTATTCTATATGTTAGGCGATTGAGGGTTAAATTGGGGCAGAAAACTCATTCGATGAGTAGATGGAGAATTAAATTTTCCTTCTGGGGGCGCTGCCCCTAGAACCCCCCCGCAAGGGGCGCTGCCTGCTCCTCGGACCCTATCGGGAGCGCTTCCCCTAGGACCCCATCCGGGGGGCAACCCTAGGACTTTGCATTTATACTCGTTACTTGATTTTATTATGATTTATGTGAGTTTTAGCATGGTGTGGCCTACTATACCTCATCTCGTTTTACATTTATTGGGTTGTAATTTTATAATACGTTCTGCGAGTCGTTTTTCAATGTTGTAAAATTGTAATTGCTTTTTTAGATTAGTTTTATCGCTTTTTCTTGAAGGCTAGGTATGCCCATGGCATTATGTAATAAAACTAGAGGATGCTGGATCGAAGACACTATCCATGAGATGGGTATTGACTTAGATTGACCCTTGGCTCCCACAAGGCTCGTGGGAGTCATAGGATTAGGCCATGCTATATCACGTTTACATTTACGTTTTATATCTTGCATGTGATGCTTATATTCTTGTCGTATGGGGCCTAACAATATATTCGGCAAATAAAAAAATGTTTTAATTAACTCTTAAAATGCCTACCATATCCTAAGCACTTCTTGAGCTTGGATCATCATTTTGTCTGCTTGCCAAAGTAACATATAAGTAGTTATCTAAGCAAAAGGAGATGGGAAAATAGTGATTTCCATAAGCTTAGACATGCTTCGACTTAACTAGGCTATCAAAATAGTTTTGAGCCAAAGGCATAACATGGGAAATAGCCGGGACATGTAGATATCATTCACATGGGTTGATTTTACTTTAATTATGGGTGATAAGTCAAAGCTTACTTATAAGTATCGTAAAATAGTTTTCTCCACTATTTATCAAGTCTTTAAATTGTGGAAAGTTTTTGCTCAAAAACTAATTAATGACTTTGCAAATAATTTTTAATGTAGATAATGGCAACCAACACTTCACACAATTCATTGCGATCCGTTCTTGAAAAAGAAAAACTGTGTGGGTCCAATTTCCTTGATTGGGCCCGCAACTTAAAGATTGTCCTTAAGCAAGAAAGAAATCTATATGTTCTCGACACTGATATTCCTGAACAGCTTACAAACAACGCCCCTAGAGCTAAGAAATATACTTGGAAGAAGCATTGTGATGATTCTAACGATGTGACTTGTCTCATGTTAGCTGCAATGAGCTATGAGCTTCAAAAACTGTTTGAAGAGGTTGAGGCTTATCAGATGATGGGCCAGCTCAAGGAAATGTTCCAAGAGCAAACCCGTCAAGAAAGGTTCCTCACCACTAAGGCGTTGAACAGTTGCAAGATGGCCCCTGACACCTCTGTTAGTTCACATGTTCTTAAGATGAAGGGCTATCTTGACCATCTTGAGAAACTTGGGGCTTTCGTAGGTCATGACATGACTACATATATGATCTTGGGCTCACTCCCACCTGAGTATGACCAATTTGTCATGAACTTCAACATGCATGCAATGGAGAAGTCCATACATGAGATACACGGGATGCTGAAACAGGCTGAACTGAACATTAAGAAGACCCCTGAAGGTTTAATGGTTCAAAAAGGGAGTTTCAAGAAGAATAGAGGAAAGGGAAATTCCATGGCCAAGAAGGGCAAAGGCAATAACAAGCCCAAGCCCAAGCCCAAGCCCAAACCCAAGCCCAAGGTACCAAAGGAAGGGGTTTGCTTCCATTGCAATGAACCAGGTCATTGGAAACGTAAATGCAAGCTCTATTTGGAAGGGAAGAAAAAGGAGAAAGGCAGTTTGACTATCTCTCCATATATTTATGTTATTGAAATTAACATGTCTGCTCCTACTTCATGGGTATTAGATACCGTCTGTGGATCTCACATTTGTGCAAATTTGCAGGGGTTCAAAAGGAGTAGATCATTGGCAAAAGGAGAAGTGGACCTGAGAGTAGCGAATGGAGCAAGAATTGTTGTTGTAGCTACATGGACATTTAACCCTGTTGCTGCTCTTTAACCCTTTCCCATTTTCTCTCCCTTCTCTCTCTTCCTCCTGTTCTTCCCCCTGTTGCTGCTGCTGGCCAGATTTGGCCATTGGCTCCGGCCAATGGTCAAATCTTGGTCCTTTTGTTCCGTTTATATTACTCTATTTTGTACTACGAATCATATGAAACCTTTTTCAGAGTTTTTTTCTTCAAGATTCAAGACACAAAGTGGTTAGATGTAGTCTCGGATCTTCACGGATCTAGAATTTTTTTTCTATTTTTTATAGGAGGATTCGCTCAACCCGGACTTGATATGGGCTCTTTATCTACTTTCTACATCTTTCCGAGGCAATTTGTAGGACGGTTGATACGCCCATGGTCCTATAAATTGTCGACCTCTAAGGAAGATGTTGAAAGTGATATTCTCCTGTCCCTGTGGTTCAAGAATGGCGATGAAGATGCTTTGAAGAAGAAGATTATGTATTTTTTTAGTTGTCTAGTTTTTCTAGTTGTTTTTTCCTAACCATCCAAGTTTTCTGGATGTGTCTTTGTCTCGTTATCGTGATTTTTTAAATCATTGTATAACCTTTACTTTCTGTATTTTCAGATTTTCTGTTGATTGTAATGGCCTCGGCTAGTACTATTAGCATATTTTGTATGTTTTATATATTTTGAGCACGTCATTTGAATAGTTAATTTTGCTTTTGAATATCAAATATGTGATTTGATAGTAAAAATCATTAGCTTATGCAATTACTATTCTGATTGTCCCTACTTTTATGTAATGTTCTTTACAATGAAATAAAACTAGTATGATGTTTGATTGATGATTATGTGTAATGGATACAAATCATATCATAAATGCAATATATTGGGATATATTGTATCGGACGTGATCCGTTAGAGAAGTAATACTTCATGGTTCTTTAGTCATAAAGTATTACTTCCTCAATACTATTTGGAATCCTTAGACCTTCCTTATATCTTCATCGTTTCCAGCATGAATGTAGCTATGTTTTGACTCAGTCGGACGTTACTTTTAATCGAGTAATTAAAACGACTGATGATCAGATGTAGTATTCTATCATGGCTTGAATGTAAAAGGCATTATAATGGATTTGTCCCTCTTTTATTGGAGAGAGATATATCCATGGGCCCCTCGATAGGGAAAGCTGTTTAAATGCATGGCCATGCTCAAATGTATTTAATAAAGTGGTTATTAAATACTATTTGTTGGAACAGTCTGCCTAGAGATCGAGCATAAATACAATTAAGCTTTATAAGGGTGACAACTACCATGCCTTATTCTTGATTTGGATATTGCGAGACAAAGGGATTAAATAGTGGATTGATATTAGGTTCCACCGTACATTCATTCACTTTGGGTAGTCACAATGTCCTGCTAGGGATCGCTTGTGACTTATGAACACATACTACTACTAAGTGTCTTTTCATTTGCATTGTGATATGAACCTACAGGGTCACACGCATAGACGAGTTAACGAGCTTTATGTCGAGATTCAATGAATCTAGAATGTGTCTAGGTTCATTATACCTGGCATTTATTTTTCTGAGAAAAATAAAATGTTATTATTTGAATCAGAGATTAAGGATGGGCATTTTTAGTATTTGGTTTTAGCTGGGATTACCAGGAGAGGTTGATAGGACGTGGGAGTTGGTTTTCGGAACAAACCCTCATACCTATATAATCTATTTTGGCTGAAAACTTACGGTTAGACTTCTGAGAACCGCAAAACCCCAATTCCAAAAATTAGATTTCTGCCATTCTCTTCTCTCTAGATCCTGAGACTCATAAGCGAAGAGCTAGCACTCGTTGCGTGGATATCGGTAGAGAGCAATTCTGCAAGGGAAGGCTATTTGTGGCAGCAGCACAGCATCCGAAATCAAAACCTTTAACGAAAGATTGTATGTATTTTTCATCTGTTTTTCGATTCCTTTGGTATGAGCGGATCCATTCAGGAAAAGATTCATGGGTGTTTATAACGAGTTTTTGCCCATGAGTCCCTTCAGTTTTTCCACTTAGTCAAGTTTCTAATGTTCTCATGCACATGCCTAAGTGTTTTGTAAAGATATAAAACACATTTTAAAGTACTTAAGCATTGACTAACACTTAAACTAGTTTTCAAAAACCTTTTCAAAGAATTGAACAATGTAAAACATGAGGTTTTGAAAACATGCATAGTTGAGCTTTAAACATCTATGTATCTACTATTCTCAAGGGAAAGATTAATCACAAAGGATTACCTATAAAGCTTAGACTAATCTTCCTAAGGTCTTCAAGTTGTTTATCTTCTTGGATCTTGGACTTTGAAGCCTTTGATCAACCTCTTCTTGAGTGATGAAGTCCTCTAGAAATCTTGAGTTGTAGTGTATTGGACTTCACACTTCTTCTTGTCATATAGTCCACCTCTTGTTTGTACTCTTGTGGGTTTGAGTAGCTTTTGACATGTTTATCTTCCATCTTCACGACTTTGCAAGTACTTTCATAGCATGTGGATTGACTTCAAGCTTGTGCTATGGAGTCTTGCAAAGTGTAGCTTCCTTATGTGTATGATCATACCTTTGATGTACACAAGGAGCTAACTTACCATTTTCATCAATATTGGTGTGAGTGCTAAGGATCTTATCATTAAGAACATGCTCACACAAATATTAGAACTATCAATGGTTTGTTAATCATCCAAATAAGATTGATCACTTTGCCCTGGAAACGGTGATTGGTAAGGGATGTGAAGTAGGACTTGCTAAATTTAGCACTTAAGGAAGTGAAGGAGAATGTGAGCCCTATTCAAAGTAGATACTCAGCATCCCGTGACAGAATTTTAAATGAAGGTATATTTTTCGGTCTTTTCATGTTCATGTTATGCGCGATTATTTTTTCTATTTTGATAAATATTAGCTTCTTCTAAAGCTTTAATGAAAAAATTGACTCGGAAAGGTGCATTTATGGAATATTCACTAAAGTAAAATGCTAAATTTCTTCTTTTATATGATGTTATTTGAATGATTTCGATGGTCAGTATTGGAGTATAAAGTAATTGATCAAAGTCATATTTTTGGCTCTGACAGTCGTTTAGATTTTCAAAGCCTTCGGAAAATGTGGTTTCTGGAAGAACTTATTGTTGGCACTAATGGGCTATAACAGCTATTTGGAGCCTTTGCAACAATTGTTAATAAACTTTATAACAAATAAAAGATACAAACTCAACAACTGTTAGTAAACAATAAACAAGTGTTATAACAAGATTACAACAATTGTAAATGACTAAGGAAAATGTGTAAACAGAAAGAAAAACCGAGGATTGTGTTCAACACAATTTCCTTAAAACATATTCGCCTCATCCCGGTTAAGTGTTGGAGTTTCGTGAAACGTTTGTCTCCCAGGATACAACGGCAACGCAGAACTTGTTTGCACTAAACAGTTCCATCGGTGAACAGGAACTAGAATTGTTGATGAACACCAGAAGTTTTACAGAACTAGAGTGTTTTCGAAAGATTTGAAAAATCAGAAGTATTTTCGAGTATGAGTAATGTGTATAATCATTGGAAAGAATCTCTATTTATAGGTTGATAGGAGTGAGTAGATACATTCAGTAGAATACATTGTATTGAATTCAAATTTCTCTATTTAACACACAATTAAAGTCTGTTCATCCTCATCCAATGAACCAGACTATCCAATGAATTTAGCTGTACATGTATCTCTCTTGATTGGAAAAAATAATAAAACCAGTAGCAAAACGCGGGTTAATCAGGTCCGCGAGTTTTGGTCCGGCATTCGAGTACTCAGGTCGCGCCCGCACACAAGTTCAGGCTATTTTGGTTTCGACAAACCTTGGATTCACACCCCTAGCATAACTTCTATTTTCCAACCACTTGAGAAACTATTTTCTCATTCAAATTACACTCCATTTCCAGCAATCTCCCACATGAGTGAAAAATTGTTTTGACTCGATATTGGTATTCATCAACTGACTCCTGCATAGGAAAAGTAGGCGTTACCCTTTGAACTTTCCCCTTGTAAATTATATTTGATTTACAACAATTCATCATGACTTTGTCTTTGAACTGTCCCGCTTTTAGTGTAAAGAGTCCACATAAATTACAGAGGAATTATTAACATATGTTCTGTTCTCATGGTTTTGTTCATTATGGCCATGAACACTCCCTGGTTCTGCAAGAGTTTCTAAAAAATTAGCCTGGTCAATTCTCCTTTGAAGCGGTGATACCTTTAAGTTGAAAATGTTTCAACTTATCCTTCAGTATCATTAAAGTAACAAAATTGCTACCCTTATTCGTTCTGTCACTGTTTCAAGACAGGAATGAGCTGAGGTTACCCCCACAATGACCATACTAAATCTCACAAGTAGGTTGTCCCTTTGAACCTAGATATTGGGATCTCCAGTCAACTAGGTTGGGTTTTCCATTATAAAACTTTTATTTTCCACAGGCTTTACACCCATTCCTTTTGTCAAACTCTCAATTGTCTCTTTATTTAACCTTTTGGTTAGTGGATCCACAATGTTATCTTTTGACTTTACATAGTCAATTGAAATAACTCCTATTGAGAGCAGTTGTCTGATAGTATTATGTCTGCGACTAATATGTCTAGACTTACCATTATACATTGTACTTTGTGCCTTTCTAATCGCAGATTGGCTATCACAATGTATACAATTAGATGGTACTGGTTTTTCCCATTTTGGAATATCTTCCAGAAAATGGCGTAACTATTCTGCCTCTTCTCTACATTTATCCAAATCTATAAACTCATATTCCATTGTGGATCTGGTTATAGTCTGTTTAGTGGATTTCCAGCTCACAGCTTCTCCAGCTAGTGTAAACACATAGCAACTAGTGGATTTCGATTCATTTATATAAGATATCCAGTTTTCATCAGTGTAGCCTTCTACCTCTTCTGGGTATCTAGTATAATGCAAACCATAGTTACGAGTATAACGTAAGTACCTTAGTACTCTAACTATTGCAGTCCAATTCTCAGCACTTGGATTACTCGTATATCCACTCAACTTGCTTACCACATAAGCAATATCTGGCCTAGTACAACTCATTAGATACATTAGACTCTCGATTATCCTTGAGTATTCCACTTGGAAAATACTATTTCCACGATTCTTGGATAGACGGAGACTATTATCTAATGGCGTTCTAGCAACCCCAGAATCATCCTTGTTAAATTTCTCAAGAATTTTGTCTACATAGTGAGCCTGGCTCAAAGTTAGACCGTCCGATGTTCTCATGATTTTAATTCCTAAAATCACATCAGCAAGACCTATGTCTTTCATGTCAAATTTTGAATTCTACATATCTTTAGTAGTTTTGACCAAATTGTCATTGCTACCAACAATGAGTATGTCATCCGCATATAGACATAAAATGATAAAGTCATCTTCCATCTCTTTGACATAGATACACTTATCGCACTCATTGATATTAAATCCATTGAATATCATTGTATGATCAAACTTTTCATACACTTTTTAGGTGTTTTTATTAATCCATACAATGATTTTACCAATTTACAGACTTTCTTTCAGCACCTGGAGCCACAAAACCCTCGAGTTTCTCCATATAGATTTCTTTATCCAGGTCCCCATTTAGAAAAGGTGTTTTTACATTCATTTGATGTATTTCCAAATTTCTTATGGCGGCGATAGCAATTAGTAGCCTCATAGAACTTATTCTCGTCACATGAGAATATGTATCAAAGTAATCTAAGATTTCTCTTTGCTTAAAACCTTTAATCACAAATCTTGCCTTATACTTGTCAATTGAACCATCGGGTTTTAAAGACCCATTTATATCATAAGGTTTTACAACCCCGTTGGGAGGTCCACTAACTCCCATGTATGATTCTGCAAAATAGAATCAATTTCATTCCCTATGGCTTCTATCCAAAATGGTCCTTCAGAAGAACTCACAGCCTCGACATAAGTTGGTGGTTCTTTTTCCAATAAGTAAGTCGTAAACTCATCACCAAATGATTTCGTGACTCCAGCTCTTTTGCTACGTCTTGGTTCAACTTCTTGAACTATAAGTGGATTAATAGTTCGTTTTGTTGACCTAGAACCTACATTGCTCTTACAAGGAAATTCATATTAAAAAAATGATGCATTCCTTGATTCCATTATGGTGTTCTTGTTAATGTCTTCATTCTTCAAATCATGAACAAGAAACCGGTACACATTACTATTATGTGTATAGCCAATAAAGATACAATCCATAGTTTTAGGACTTATCTTTACCATCTTAGGTGTTGACACTGCTACCTTGGCGAGACACCCCCACACTCGCAAGTGTTTGGATGAAGGTCTCTTGCCTGTCCATAGTGCATATGAAGTTTTGTCCTTTTCCTCGGGGTACCCTATTCAAAATGTAATTGTTAGACAAGATAGTTTCAACCCAAATATTTGAAGGTAACCTGGAACTTAATGTCACGCCCCGTCTCTAAGTGATGACATGACAGTGTTCCAAGTCAATGAAACACCGAACCCAAATGACTAAAAGGAATTCCCAAGAGTTTCATTACTTAAAAGGAAAGGAAAATTGGCACTACAGGTCCAAAAACTATTTCGATTTTGTGGTTATTGTCCAAAAATATTGTTTTTTCAATTTTCAATATCAAAACAATTTATATTTGGTGGTTTAGGTCATTCCGTCATTTATTTCATCATTCAACCGTTAATTCAAGTTTTGTACCTGGTCAACTCTGAAAGTTTGAGGGGTATTTTTGGTAGTTCATAATAATACCAATCCCCCATCACTCCATCAGCCCCACCATCTCCCCCACCCCCACCTACGACGGATCCCTCTTTTGAACCACCCAACCACCATCACCGCAAGTCCGAGCACCACCATTGTGAAATACCCTTTGAGGGTATAAAACCTAAGAGGGGGTGAATTAGGTTCTTAAAAACTTTTTAAGCTTTTCTAAAACTTATTTTGCCTAAATGTTCACCTTAACAACAAGTATGTTGTTTAAGCACATAAGGTGATTCAATTATGATCAAGGCAATTTAGATGACTAAGGTGAAGAAATTTGAATATATCATGGAAGCATGTGATAGTTTCTATCCTAAGCATATATGTTCATATAATCAAATATACAAGTTATATCAAGTATATGAACAATGAAGTAAAGGAGAAGGGATAGATAAAACTAAAACAAGGATTTATAGTGGTTCGATTCACAAAGAATCTACATCGGCTACCTTAGGGCACAACCTAAGGATTTCAACATCCACTGATGAATATCATTCACAACTAATGCAAAGTGCGTTCTACCATTTACAATTGCCTCAACAAATGAGGACTTTTGCTTCAGAAAGAAGACTCTACTCACTTAGAGTGTTTGGCCTCACAAAGAGGACTTGTGCCTATTCTTAGGACTTTTTGCTTCACTAAATAGACTCCACACACAAAGAGTGTTTGCCTCACAAAGAGGTCTTGTGCCTATTCTTAGGACTTTCAAACACTCACCAAGAGTGAAGCTCTCAAAGAGATTTTTCCTAGCTCACAAAGAAATAGTTCTCAACTATTGAGAAATTGGGGTAACCTATCTCTTTTTAGGAGATTTACAATTTAGCTCACTTACAAAAATCCCTCTTGGATTGGATATACAAATATAAGCTCTAATCACTATTTGAGAATTTAAGGCTAGATGAAGTTTAAGCTCAACACAATGCTTTGAATGATTTTGCAATTAAGCACAAAAGTGTAAGCTTGTGTGTTTAGAAAGTGTATATGCTTATGCCCTCTTATGGCTTGATTAGCTATGAAAAATTCAGCTTTGAAAGCTTTTTATAGGGAAAGAATACACTAGCTTTGTTTGTCACAACGACTATAATTTTGTCCTTGAATAGACAGCTCCGGTCGACTACTACTAGACAGTAGGTTGACCGAAGTGGCTTGAATAAAAGGTTAAAGGTACTCTGTCTCTATCTCGATCGACCGCAATTCCATGGTCAGGTCAAAGGAAGATTAATCACAAAGATAATACATATGTAGACTAGACTAATCTTCTTGGAAGGTCTTCAAGTCTTGTAACTAAAATCTTCTAGGAGCTTTGACTTGAAGCCTTTGATCAACATTCTTCTTGAAGTGATGAAGTCCTATAGCAATCTTGAGTTGTAGTGTATTGGACTTCACACTTCTTCTTGTCAAGGAGCATACCACTTGATTCTTCACTTGGATTGAGTAGTTCTTGACTTTGTTGATCTTCCTTCTTCTTGACTTTGCAAGTACTTCCATAGCATGTGGATTGACTTCATTCTAGTGCTATGAAGTCTTGCAAAGTGTAGCTTTCTTGTATGTAATATCCATACCTTGGTTTACACAAGAAGTTAACTTACCATTTTTATCAATGTTGGTGTGAGTTCTAAGGATCCTATCATTAAGAACAAGTTCACCCAAACATTAGAACTATCAATGATTTATTATCATGAAAACAAGATTGGTCACTTTGCCCTTCGGGCTAACAATCTCCCCATTTTTTTTTATGACAAAACATTGATGCAAATGGGAATAAAATGAAAAAGATAAAGCTTTAAAGCATATAAATATGTATGCATGAGATAAGGGTATTAAGGATATAGGCAAGTAGATGTTTTGAAAAAAACATTCTACTCCCCCTAATTTAAAGAATCCCTTATCTCTCCCATTTTGCAAGTTCTTAGAGGAATAAGCTTTAAATAGTGGAGAAGCTTGATGAATATTAAGATTTCCCCCCCTATTAAAAGGAATTGAAATACCTTTAAAACTATGGAGAAACTTGATAGTCTATTAGATTGATAAAATAAGAACCAAAGAATCAAATCTAAAGACCAAAAATCATTTGAAGAAGGATTAATTTTGAATAAGCTTGGTTGATTTTTAAATACCAAGAGTCCATAATGACATATAAATCAAAAGATGATCATATATGGCTAAAAAATATTATCAACCAAAGCTAAAACAAAGGAGATAAGGATTAAACCTTTAAGCACAATCTCCCCGTTGGTCAAACATACTATGTTAACTATTTAAGATGAAAACATTTTCAAATATAGCTAACAAAGTATTATTGGAAGTGATACCATAGATACATAAGTTAAACATATGTATCACAACCAAAAGATTTAGAGGAATTGTAAGATAGCACTTTGAGTACATTCCTCTAATAAGTTAATGGTTAACTAAATGAGAATAACAACTCTTAAGCAAGACTAACCAAGAACCCTAATGCGATCACAAAAGATATGAAAGTGAAGAGTATGATCTCAAAGTTATTTAAGGAGAATACATGTAGAATATAAACATGTATAACACGTATAAATCCCAAAATAACTTACACAAGTTGGCTATAAGATTAAAGAGATGAAAACAAGCCAACAAGTGATGTGATTATATAGAATAGGGAAAATTGAGCATACATCACATATTATTGGGGGGGGGGGGGGTATGGGATGGAAACATTTGAAAACTCCCCCTAAATTCGTGCCTATATGAATAAAGCATAAAAAACTCACAAATTACTGAAGTTGAAGTTCAAGAATTGCTGAAATTTGGCTTTGGCCGTCGACCTACCATTCTTCTCTCGGTCGACCGCATGAGTTCGGTCGACCTGATACCCATAGTTCGGTCGACCGAACTTTTGACAGAAAACAGGAAAAAAAACCCTGCAATACATAGTTAAACCAAGCCAAACATTCATATAAACATATAACAGGCATGTGCAATGCCCCAATCACAGTTTATATCCTTAGTCAAGCATCTAGACAATCAACCACATAAGATTCATGCTTTTGACTTGAATATAAACACAAAATCAACCCCAATATGCTATATAGATAAAGTGAAATCCAAGCAAAGCATATAAAAACTCCCCCAATGCATAAGACACTAAGAATAGAGGGGAGGGGATGAAGGGGTTCAAATGAGCTTCCCTCATTAAGGATCAAATCATTAAGCTCAAAAACTACAACATGCTCATAAGATCAAAACATAAAAAGAACAAAGCATATTATAGAAAGCATAAAGTTGCCCCTTTAAGCAATTCATACAATAAAGTGAAAATGAAGAACAACAGTGGCTTTTCAAAAAGGTACACAATGAATATTCAACAAAAATACATGGAAGTGGAATTGAAGTACAAGGAAATGAAATAATATTGAGTTTAAGAAATTTCTCATTGATTTGAAGAGTGACTTTTTTCACTTTGAGATCCTTCAATGATTTTCTTGAACTTCTTCAATCATCTTGATCATTTGTCTCCTTTGGTGAAGCATTATTTTCCTTTTCTTGACTTGTTTGGGCCACATCTTCATCTTTATCTTTACCCAATTCCATTCCAAGGTTTTGGTCTTGACTTTCCATACCAAAGCCCATGTCTTCACCCAAAGTTTCTTCATCATCTTCAACATTAATCACACCCTTGGGTTCTTCGTCATTTTTCTCATCTTCATCTTGATTTCCATCATTGACATTGATGGAATCTTCATTTGTAGCCTCTTCTTCTTCATCATCCATCTTCTCTTCTTCATCCTCCTCATTAACTTCCAAGGTTAATTTCTTTGATTTGATAATTCTATCTATATCATCAACCTTGTAATTCATCACATTGAACCTAGTTTTCAAGTCCGCAACTTGACCTTTTAAATCTTTTACCTCGCCATCCAAATTTGACAACTTTTCAAGAATCATTTTCAAGTTGTCATTGATTTGGTTAAGGATGTCATTGCTTGCTTCATTTCTAGGTTGAGTAGGTCTTCTATAAACATTTTCTCTTGGAATATCCTCTTGATTTCCAAAATGATTTTGAATATTCCATTCCTCATTCAACTCAAAGTGAATGTCTTCATAAGCATCCCCTTGGCCCTCTTGTAATGGCACTTCTTCATTTAAAGGCACATTTTGCTCATTTTGCATTTGAATTCCCCTTTTCTCTATCTCTCTCCTCAAAGTTTCACACACTTTGGAGGATTTGTTTTGAGCAAAAAAAGTGGCCAGGAGTTCTTCATTGGTACATCTAGAATGGAACTTCCACTTCTTGTTGAAAGCAGAAAACAGTCCGAACACAATCCACGGACGAAGCTACGGATGAATGCTTCGTTCGCAATATCGTCCTAGGTATCGTTCTCAAGGATCGTCTACCAAAAAGTTGCTCCCAGTGGTTGCGTCGACGAACCCGCGGATGAAGCTGCGAACGAATGCTTCATTCACGGGCTGCATAAAATGGTTTTTCATGTACAAATGTTACACAAAATCTAACTTTCTGCACCACTATGCTTTCAACCTAGTAATCCCATAAATTTGACTCCAAACATATGTCAAAACAAATGCAATTCAAACAACTATCATACTCAATCTATAGCCAACAAATCTGACACAAACAAAACGGAAATTCGTGCTACGAGCACCATGACTGCTCATGCACTTCAAACAGAATTCTCGTGTCAAACCAAATGATATAATCTAAGTAATCACAACACGTAAAATTCACACAATTGAACTCAAATTCTAGCAATAATTTTAAGTCTCTATTAACAACATTTAACTACTATTACCCGTTAAGAGGGCCTAACTGATCTTACGTGGATCCGGATACTATTAACCTCCGAGCGACGGGACTTGATATTTTAGGAACATGCCTTGTTATGTTATCGCTCACCCATGTGAACTCACAATGGTTGCTAACAATCCTACTTATTATTATCGTTAGGAATCGAGTCTGATTACGAACTGACTGGCAGTGTACCCAGGCACTTTAACTGATTATGTTCGACAATGTACTAGACTAGGATTATCAATAGGCCAAAGCTCTAATTGGGAATCAAACACGTAAGGACTCCAACAAACCGATAACAAATAACAATTACAAAAGCATCAATACATTGAATGCAATCACAATCACAACTAAGCAATTTACATCAACACTTCATCCTTTTTAACGTAATAAAAACATGAGTGAAAACCAAATCAACGAAATTCAATAAAGTCTGTAAAAATAGAATTTCATAATGTTTTAGGGACTGAAATTCAAGGGTGAATGATCCTTACCTATTCAATTTATGCAAAAACTCTAAAAGTCCCCAAATCACCAAGTCACCAAAACCTGGCAGAAATCAGGCCACTGTGTTTGCGATTACTCTCACTCCAGAACTTGAAACTCTGCTCAATCGAATTCTAAGCATAGCCTCGTCAGTTAGCTTCGAAACCCAATTAGAATCACTCAATTCCGACCTCTGTAGCTATGGTAATTGTACATAAAACTTTCCAGCACTCTTTCTTTTCTCTCTCTCTTACACAACCATTACTTTCCTTCTTATCTCCTTTCAAATTTCCCAACCATAACTCCCATCCTAACTCTTCGAATCCCATACACTCTAGCCTCTAAAGTTCTCAAGATCAACACTTAAGTCCCTCAACTAACAAGTATGACAAAAATGCCCCTCATACTAAACATACAAAATATAACACATAAACATGTTGTAATGTATCATTAAGGACACAACCACATTACATATCACATAATATCATGATATAGCAATTAATTAATACATAAATACAAAAATTAAGGCAAGTCATGCAAAATTATTTTTCTAAAAGTTCCGAGTATCACATCCTTCCCCCTTACACGTGTTTCGTCTCCGAAACTTCATTGACCTTGGTTCTCAAACAAGTGTGGATATTTTTGCTCGGCTTTTTCCATAAGTTCCCAAATAGCTTCACGCTCAGTATGATGTGACCACTGTATCTTCACATAGAGAATGATGCAACGTCTTGGGACTTGATTCTTTTGGTCCACAATTCTAACCGGTACCTCAACATAAGTAAATGACTGGGATCCGGCACATACTGCCTCAGTTGTGACACATGGAATACATTGTGTACCCGTGACAGTGTTGGTGGCAGCACCAAACGGTAGGCCAACTCATCGACCCATTCCAAAATCTCATAAAGGTCAATGTACATAGGACTCCACTTTCCACTTTTCACGAATCTCATAACACCCCGAGTTGGGGTCGATAGGCCAACTCCTTGCGCAACTTTGATTCTTTCCCGGATTAACGGAACCATTTCCATCTTGACTTGTACTAATTACGTCCATGTTACTGCTTCTTCCCAATATCGTCCCAACAAACAGGTGACCGACATTTTCGACCATACAAGGCTTCATACAGTGTCATACCTATCACTACAAGAAAACAGTTAAATAGCGACCGAAATTAGCGACCAAAATATTTGGCAACTAAATTACCGACGGAATACCGACCGAAAGGAAACCGAAAAATATTCGGTCGGTATTCGGTTGCTATTACGACGTCCATATCGGTCCCGTTGACCAAATTAAACCGACGTCATTTTTCTATAAGTTACCGACTGAATTCAACGACTGAATACCGACGGAATAGATAACGGTGTCAAAACGACGTCGTATTGCTATTTCATGTCGGTAAAAAAATTACTGTTTAAAATTAATTAAACCGACGTCGTTTGTAGATAGGGTACCGACCGAATACCGACCGTATATAACGACCGAATGCCGACGGAATAGATAACGGTGTCAAAACGACGTCGTATTGCTATTTCATTTCTGTAAAAAAATTAGTGTTTAAAATTAATTAAACCGACGACGTTTGTAGATACGTTACCGACCGAATACCGACCGTATATAACGACCGAATACCGACGGAATAGATAAAGGTGTCAAAATGACATCGTATTGCTATTTCATTTCTGTAAAAAAATTAGTGTTTAAAATTAATTAAACCGACGTCGTTTGTAGATACGTTACCGACCGAATACGTTACCGACCGAATAGTTATTCGTCATTAAGTCAAAAACGACGTCGTTTTGGTATTCCGTTGTCTAAAATCCCTCAACAGAATTCAAAATCCCTAATTTTCCTCTTCCCCCTTGCGAAGCTCTCTCTCCCCTTGCGAAATCCCCCGTCGCCCCCTCCGTCCACCACCTCCCCCGTCGACGACCGACCGAATACCGACACAAGACGACCGTCCCAGTCACCGATGCCCTTCGGACACTCACCACCCACCGAAGCAACACTCCCCCTTCGGACGCCGCCAGTAAAGAAGGTGAGATTTCATTTTCGTATTCACCTTATTTTTTTACTGCTTTGCTTATTTTTGAAATTCATGTTTAAATTGTTGTTTTCTAATTGATTGGGTAAAGTATATGGTTAAAGGATGGAATGATGGATAGGAAATTAAAAATTGTGAAGGGGTTCATATTTGTTTTCGGATTCCCCTGTTCTTTGTTTTTTATGCCTGCCTCGGTTTCTTTCCTTTTTCTTGTTCTGTTTTCTATTTCTTTTCTTGCTTCTGTTTTGTCTGTTAAACATCTCCCTTCATGTTTTCCCGAAATTGTAAAACACCTAGTTAAGCATAAAAAAGAAACCAGTCAAGTGTAGTACTTAAAGAATTCGCATTAGAACCATTGTTAATGGAAATAAGTTAGCTTTCACGAGATGTCCCCTTTAATAAGTTGGATGATATAAAAACAAGTTTTATTTTCCATAAATTTAAATTCCATTTCAATGTGAGTTATGACTAGTACATTTTCAGCCATAGTTATTAAAATCGAGGAAACTCATACTTTTGTTAAACAAAAAATAAGGACTGTTATATTCATTAAAACAAAATAAAGCAATTTTTTCCTAAGGACATCTAAAGAATTTGATAATATGCCTCGCATTACATTTGCAGGCTAATATAGCAGCTAGCACTACCTCCACCATGTCCATCACACACAGTCTAGTGTAGAAGGTGGTGGATCTATGGGAAAAATCACAAGAATCGGAAAAGAAAAAAGGAATGGCGATAAGCTAAGGGTAGGGATTCCACACGGCCTTGGGCATATGGTCGTAGAAAATGAAAATATTTACTTTTCAAAATACATATACATTTGTCACACGCATTTATTTAATATAGTTACCAATCATGGATAATCTTTTCGAATTATATATAATATAGTTACCAAGTGATGTCACAGAATTTTCTAAGGTCCTCAATTAAAGTTTACAAATAGATAGATTTGGCCAATAACGAGAAGAAGAAAAAAGAAACTTAGAATTTACTTCGCATTCAAGAGAAACCTTATTAAAAAATATTCCATGATAGGGAATAAAGCTAACACAAATATAAGAAATGTAATAAGATTCACAATCTTATATGAAGTGAAAGTGACGGAAATAATTAAAGTTATTACGTTTTTGTGCCCAGGACTTTTTGATTATGTGTTTTGCATGTTTTGTATTTGATTTTGTATGTTTAATTTATTTTATGTGTGATGTGTTAGGATTTTATTTTTTAGGGCGCATTGTTATGTTTTGAAGTAGAAAGAATAATATTTTTTAGGGTGAATTTAATCTTGATCCAAATCCATGTATTTCAGAGATGCCTCCAAAGAAGAATATTCGAGTTTCGTTACCGTTTGGTTCGCCACCCACGTCTGCTCCGGCCTCCACTTCCCAGCCAGGTTCGTCACCTAATTTGGGGTCGACACCGACATCTGCCCCCGAGCTAGGTACGCCACCTGCCCCCGAGCTAGGTACGACACCTCCTGTACCCGCCACTGAGTCTACGTCGGTTGCCGGATCGGCGACTCACCAGTTTCCTGTGCCACCGACGGCGTCTGATACTGGTGGAGTTTTGGCTACAGTAGATACTCATATTCTCCTGCAGCCTACCCTTGGAACGTAAGTAAATTCATTAAATATTTTTCTTAAGCTAATTATACTACTTGTCGTCATTATAGTAACTAATCAAGTTTTTCTTTGGTATTATAGTTTTAGATTGGCATCTAGTTGTTCCGCCGCCATTACTGGCATATTTCAAGATCGTTTCAAGGGGGCATACAGCACCATTAAGGATGTTCCCCAGGAAGAAGAAAAATTGTGGTGGGATGAGTTCAAGGTAAAGCAATTAGTAAATAAGTTAGAATTTAGAAGTCTTTATATTTAATTATCTAACCTTTTTTTAAAATACAGAAAAAGTATCGCTGGGCTCCGGAGCATGAGGCGGGTGTCAAGTTAAGTTGGCGTATCTTGCTTACGAGGAGACTGAGCGGGATTATGAGCGATGCTCGGAAAAAGAATAAGAGGCCCACATGGGTTTCTGAGACTGATTGGGCGCGACTTAATGAGTACTGGCAAACTCCAAGCTTTAAAGCCAAGTCTAAACAGGCAGCAAAAAATCGGAAAGAATGGAAGGGTGGCAAAGGCCCGATGAAGCACAAGGGCGGTTCGCTCAGCCACATTGAGCACCACATCAGACTGGTACTTAAATATAATAATTGACGTATACATATATGTTATGTGTTTATTGTTAATATTTAATTGTTTTAATGATTTCTGTTAACAGGAAAAGGAGGCCGGACAGTCAGTCCCATTCCCGGCCGTTTACGATCATCTTCATCAACACCATATCGGCCCAAAGAAAGGCGAATGGGTTGATGAAGATTCTAGAAAGTTGTCTGTAAGTATATCATATCATTGCCTTTTGTCCATTTTTGATATTTGATTAGGTATTCTCCGTTTTCATAACCTGACACAAAAATTTTCAGGGGGTGTTCCATGCGGTTTATGACGACGCTGCAAGCCAAGCAACTCAAGCCGGACTACCTCCTACGGATTTGCCGACTCAAATTGTTTTGTCTGCTGAGGCTGCAGGTGGGATAAGAAATGGACGTGTCTAAGGACTCGGTTCCTTTAGTGATGTGGTAAAGACGAGGCAGCAAGGCAGTCTCGCATTTAGCCATGGAACAAATGCGCACCGAAATGGAAGCAAAGTTGAAGAATGATATGGCCGAGCAGAAAAGAGAATTCAAAATGAGGGAAAAGAAGAGAAACAAGGGTTTAGCTAGTATCTTAGCTAACATTTTAACAAGTAGGGACAATGTTATATTAAGTGCCTCTGAGATAGAGGACAAGTTGAGTAGTGTCTTAGACGACGACGTAGAATCAGACTATGACGATGACCCCCTAACTGTCGATGAAGTTTTGGGGAGTCAATAGAGCACTTATTAATTTTGTATCAATTGCGTACTTATGTTATTTTTTTAATGCTTGTTTTAAAGTTATGTTTTGTGATTAGTTTGAATTTATAGTTTTGGGTTATGTTTTCTGTTATGTTGTCTGAATTGTGCAGGGGTTCTGTTATAGGTATCCTGTTTAGCTTCTGGAAAATTGGTCTTATGGCGACCGATTAGCGACCGACTTAAGACCGTTTAAGGGTTTAGGGTTAGGGTTTAGCGACCTCCTAGCGACGGACTGACATATTTAATAGAATATGGCATTGTGACCGACTAGCGACCGTACATGACAATTCGGTCGTAATTCGGTCGTTATATTCTCCCGGATTCCGTTTTTATTAAATAGCGATGATTTTAAGCATATATAAAACATATTTGCCTATTTTAGTTAATTTTAGTAATATATACATATATACACATTAACCTGAATAGTGAAACAAATAAAATTTATACTTATTCACAGAATACCTATATAGACTGGAAGCAGATCAAATGAGGTAATACATTTATGTGTACATTTACATGATATCACTAAGTAATGTAAATAAAATTTTAATAATTGCTCATTAATGGTCAAATAAATAGTACAATAATAATATTTGTTCGCATTCGCATTTTGAGAGATGTTGGCTTTCAAATTTATAATTGTTTAATACAGCGACCGAATATGCCAGGGCCGTCGCTATTCGGTCGTTACCCTTCATTACAGAAATGGTGCCATCTTGTACCGTTTGCGGGTTCAATGTTTTTAAATCTGAACAAGTGTTCTCTCATCCTTCTTGGCGACCGAATGGCGACCGAATATGCCAGGGCCGTCGCTATTCGGTCATTAACCTTCATTACAGAAACGGTGCCGTCTTGTACCGTTTGCGGGTTCAATGTTTTTAAATCTGAACAAGTGTTCTCTCATCCTTCTTGGCGACCGAATATGCCAGGGCCGTCGCTATTCGGTCGTTACCCTTCATTACAGAAACGGTGCCGTCTTGTACCGTTTGCGGGTTCAATGTTTTTAAATCTGAACAAGTGTTCTCTCATCCTTCTTGGCGACCGAATATGCCAGGGTCGTCGCTATTCGGTCGTTACCCTTTATTACAGAAACGGTGCCGTCTTGTACCGTTTGCGGGTTCAATGTTTTTAAATCTGAACAAGTGTTCTCTCATCCTTCTTGGCGACCGAATATGCCAGGGCAGTCGCTATTCGGTCGTTACCCTTCATTACAGAAACGGTGCCGTCTTGTACCGTTTGCGGGTTCAATGTTTTTAAATCTGAACAAGTGTTCTCTCATCCTTCTTGGCGGCCGAATGGCGACCGAATATGCCAGGGCCGTCGCTATTCGGTCGTTACCCTTCATTACAGAAATGGTGTCGTTTTGTGCGATTCCCCCCCCCCTCTAAAATTGACTTAAAACCAGAAACCCTCCCCTTTACACATTCTGCAGCCGCGATTTCTAACTCCATCACCACCTCCTCTAGTGATTTCTTCCAAAATCTACCTTGAAACTCCACCCTCCTCCCATCACCACCACCTCCGACAACTCCAAGACGGCGCCACCACCTCCGGCATCCGCAAGACTTCCCCAACACCTCCAATTTCAGTTGGGTATTTGGTGAGAATCTCTTATTCTCTATTTATTTTAATGTTATTAATGTCAATATTTATGCTCTTTTATATCATTTATTATTTAGCTTAATCAAAATGTGGTATAAGGGATAAAAAAAAAAAATCATGAGAGCACAAATTGTTCACAAAGAATCAAATTTTAGGGCAATTTACCTTTTATTAGGTTTACAACATACCATTTATTTTTTGCATATTAAATGATGATATGAAAGTGGCAAAATTTTATAAGTTTACTAGCATTTTGTTAATGCACAACAAGAAAATTGTCACATTTGACCAATATTTGTTTTTTGGAGCAGTTTCCGATCACCCAATTGCGTGGTATTGATGAGACCTGCCAGGAAGACCTTCATTGTAATTTGTCCCGGTTTATGCTTCTTTGTATTATCCCAATGATTTTATTTCTTTGTATTATCTCCCATGATTTTATTTCTTTGTATTATCTCCCATGATTTTATGTCTTTGTATTATCTCTCATTATTTTATATCTTTGTATTATATTGCAACAAACAAACAAACTAATGTTGAAAATAATCGAAATAGTTGACAAAATTCCATTTAAAATAGTAGACAAGATGCCATTATCACACGTTAATAATTACTTGGAAATAAGGGTGACAAATCATCAAAATAACATTCAAAGTTAATATGCATTTAATTATTAAGTCTTTGTATACGCAGATATTGTGTTTGTAATGGAAGACCGTAGTTGGATATATATGGATTCGAATAGTAGACCTCGTCATAGTCAAGAATTTATAGCGGGATTGAAAGCGATTTGTGGATTTCGCGATTAGTACATCCGCTAATGTACAAATTGATGGGATTAGGTGTCCTTGTGGGGTTTGTAAGAATAAGTATTTTCATACGTTTGATACTGTGAAGTATCATCTTGTTATGAACGGATTTGTGACTAACTATTATAATTGGACATGTCATGGTGAGGCATTCATTCCCATGCCTCAAATCCAGTTTGTTCATGAAATGGATAATTATAAAAGACACACGATACCGAACAATTATCGAGATATGATTATTGATGCTGCAGGACCAAGTTTTAATGAGTAGCAAAATAGGGACGTGGAAGAACCTCCCAATCCAGAGGCACAAAAGTTCTATGACAAGTTGAAAGCTGTTGATAGCCCACTGTACAATCGTTGTACAAACCATTCACAGCTTTCGATGACTGCCAGGATGTTGAGCATTAAGTCCGAAGACAACTTATCTGAAACTACAATAGATAAATTTGCGCAGTTGATGAAAGAGGCACTTCCTCCAAATAATAATGCTTTAGACGACTTTTACAAAATTGTACTGGAATTTGATGTTTCTGATGTACGCGACACATATTCGTCATCGCTTCCATATGCAGACATACTGGGTCTTCTTGACATTTCGTGGACGAAGGGTGCGACGATGTGCTTCGTCTGCGCATTCGTCCGTAAAGATACTGGGAGCTTCTGAATATTTTTCGAAAGCTGGGCCTCTATCGATGCACTACGTCCTCGCTTCGTCCGTGTTGTGCGGACGAAGGGCTTGAACGACGCTTCTTCTAGGCGATCGTCCGAGCTTGTCTTGGAAAAATTTACAGTGTTTTCAAATCATGTTTAAAGCTTTACTTACTTCTAAAACCTTTTCTAGCATTCTTTAAATGTTTTTTTTTAAAATGTTTAAGTTCGGAGTCAAGTTCATGTACGTGAATATTTTGGGGAAAAGGAATATGGGATTTTGTCAAAAAATGCTCCATCCCAAGGGTGTTTGAACTCTATTGGGCTAGTGTAGCTCATTCCTTTACTATCTCGCCAATGCCTTTTTGGACGACTACGCGGAGAAAGTGTGGATGAGGATTATGAGGAGTGATCACGAGGACCATCGTTAATGTAAGAGATGTCGAGAATTTTAGTGTTTGATGTTGAACATGTACCTCTTTTAGTAAGTATGTTACAAGTGTATTGAAGACAACCATTGTTTCTCTCAATGAACTATGTAAGCCATGAATGAAGTTTATTAATTGAAGTCTTTTGAACTTATAATTTTATACAGGTTCGGTATCTTATTGGCGAATATGGTACTACCAGGTCATTACCCAAGTAAGGCGTGTAACAAAAAGTGGTAACAGAACAGGTTCGAACCTTAGACTTTAAATTGATGAGAATAGACTAGGTATGAAATGAGAATCTGGGAAGGACTTGTGATATTTTTTAAGATGTGATCTTTGTGTTGGAATTTAGGATTAGGAGTTATGTGTTTACCTTTACGCTTCTATGTGTTTATTTGAGAAGTTGATGCGATTTGAATTGTATTAGCTAGCTAGCTTAGGTTTTACTTCTTAATTTATTCTTTTTTGGTTTGTCACTTGGGTTAAAGATGACAAGGTAAAGGGAGGGATATCGTTGAGGAAAGTGAATATGATATGTTGATAGCTTCCTTTGGGCGTCGGGTGTTCGGATAGGCAGATGAGAGGGTTCCACGATGACCACAGTTGTACCTCTAGTGGGCATGAGTTATGTAGCTCAACCTCTGCTAGTTAGTACCGGGTTTGCACTTGAGTTAGCAGCAGCTCTTACTATGCTTGCACATGTATAACAAAACCAGCATACGCAAACTACACAGACTGCATGCGTTCCATGGGATCCGAGGTTTGAGAGGGATCTGAGATCATACTATGAGTGTATGAGGAAGATAAGGATGCATGACATCATTTTATGGAAACGCGGGTCCAGATCAAATTGAGAGGTGGATAGAGCGAGATGGAGCGAGAACTAAGAGATTATAAAGTGGTACGGAGAATGCTAGGACTACAGTTGTGTTTGATCAACATATAGTTTATACAAATCAAGTTCAAGCATGGAGTAATAAAAAAGAATAACATAAGAACTTGAATGTAAAGAGTAGAGTTAGAGACGACGAACACGACAATTTATAGTTGTTCGATCACAAAGACCTACATCCACTACCTTAGGACACTCCTAAAGATTTCAACACTTCACTATGAAGTTCCCTTCGCAACAAATGCAATGTGATATCTGAATTGATTTATGGGCATAAACTCGTCATATGCACACATGAATTGTCCCATGAAGGATCCGCTCATACCATGGGAATCGAAAAACGCACGAAAAATACTTACGAATATTCGTTAATGGATTCTGATTTCGGATGTTGTGATGCGACCACCAAAGCCCTCCCTCGTGGAATTGCTCTCTACCGAGTATTCACACGACGAAAGCGAGTTGCGAGTGATAGCTCTTCGTTTTCTCGATTTTCGAAATCTAGAGAGAAATGAGGCATAAATCTTTATTTCAGGTAATAGTTTTGAGGCTATGAAAAAGGGTAACCATAGTGCTTCGGCCAAAAGAGATTATATAGGCGTGAGAGTTTTTTCCGAAAACCAACTCCCACGTAATCCCAACCTCTTCTGGTAGTGGGAGTTTTATCGCATAATAACTCTCACGTAATCCCAGATAAAACAAAATACCGAAAATGCCCCTCTTTAATCTCTAATTCGAATAATAACATTTTATTATTCTCAGAAAAATAATTGTCAGATACAATGAACCTAGACACATTCTAGATTCATTGAATTTGGACATGACTCTCGTTAACTCGTCTGTGCGTGTGACTCTGTAGGTTCATATCACAATCGGAATGAAAACACACCTAGTAGTATGTGTTCATAAATCACAAGCTGTTCCTAGCAGGACATTGTGACTAACCAGAGTGAATGAATGTACGGTGGAACATAATATCAATCCACTATTTAATCTCTTTGTCTCGCGATATCCAAATTATGCATAAGACATGGTAGTTGTCACCCTTATAAAGCTTAATTGTATTTATGCTTGATCTCCAGGTAGACTGTTCCAACAAATAGTATTTAATAACCACTTTATTAAATATATTTGAGCACGGCCATGCATTTGAAAAGTCTTCCCTATCGAGGGGCCCATTGATATCTCTCTCTAATAAGAGAGGGACAAATCCCTTACAATGCCTCTCACATTCAAGCCATGATAGGATACTACATCCGATTAAATGTAATGTCCTACTAAGTCAAAAAGTATCTTCATTCATACTGGAAACGATGGAGACATAAGGTATAAGGATTCCAAATAGGAAACCGTGAAGTATTACTTCCCAATAAATTGTATATATGATATGATTTGTATCCATTACACATGATCAGTATAACATAATCATCAATAAAACATTATACTAGTTTTATTTCATTGTATAGAACATTACTTAAAACTATGGACAATCATAATAGTAATTGCATAAGCTAATGAGTTTTACTATCAAATCACATATTTGATGTTCAAAATAAAAATTAACTATTCAAATGATATGTTCAAAAAATATATAAAACGTACAACATATGCTAATGGTCCTAGGGCACTACTACAATCTCCCACTTGCCCTAGGTCCAATAATACATGATCCTCAATCCCATTGACCTAGTATGACTCTCATGTTTAGGTTACGGGAGTGACTTGTTCAATGGATCTGCAATGTTGTCGTCTGTATGAACTTTGTAAATTTTAATGTCTCCTCTATCAATGATCTCTCTAATCAGATAGAAACGCCAGAGAATATGTTTGGATCGTTGGTGAGACCTAGGTTCCTTAGCTTGTGAAATGGCACCAGTATTATCACAATAAAGGTCAACTGGGTTCACAATGCTAGGGATGATACCGAATCCATCAACAAAATTCCTTTTCCAAAAATGCTTTTTTAGTTGCTTTAGAGGCAGCCACATAATCAGCATATGTTTTAGAGTCGGCTACATTTTCTTGCTTTCAACTCTTCTAGCTCACATCACCTCCATTCAAACAAAACACAAAACCAGATTGCGATTTGAAGTCATCTACGTCGGTCTGGAAGCTCGCGTCTGTGTAACCATTGAAACCGGACTTTCTTCCGGACCTCCGTAAACTGAGAACATATCTTTAGTCCTTCTTAAGTACTTAAGAATGCTCTTGATTGCAGTTCAATGTGATCAAATTGATATCTGCTAGTCATACTTAAAGCGAATAAGACATCCGGGCGAGTGCATATAATGGCATACATAGTAGACCCAATGGCTGAAGCATATGGGATCTTACTCATGCGCTTTTGATCTTCCTTTGTGGAAGGTCCTTGAGTTCTGCTGAGTTTAATGTCGTGTGACATGGGCAAGAATCCCTTTTTGGAATCTTGCAAATAGAACTGTTTTAGTACCTTGTTAAAGTATCCACTCTGGCTTAGACCAATCATTTTGTTGGATCTATCTCTATAGATCCTTATACCCAAAATATATGTAGCCTCGCCTAAGTCTTTCATGGAAAAGCACTTCCCCAACCAAGCTTTTACGCTTTGTAATGTGGGGATGTCATTTCCAATAA
The DNA here is from genome assembly GCA_026122235.1 of Vinca minor. Classification (NCBI taxonomy): domain Eukaryota; kingdom Viridiplantae; phylum Streptophyta; class Magnoliopsida; order Gentianales; family Apocynaceae; genus Vinca; species Vinca minor. The sequence goes on from JAOCZM010000134.1 coordinate 6,401,862, forward strand.
GTAAGATGTCATCCACATAAAGCACAAGGAATACTACTGCATTATTAGTCACTTTCCTATAAACACAAGGCTCGTCTTCGTTCTTAATGAAACCAAATTCTTTAATTGCTTCATCAAAGCGACGATTCTAGCTTCGAGATGCTTGCTTTAATCCATAAATGGACCTTTGAAGCTTACACGCTTTGTTTGGATTTGATGAATCAACAAACCCCTCAGGTTGTGTCATATACACATCCTCGAGAAGGTTTCGATTAAGAAACGCAATCTTAACGTCCATTTGCTATATCTCATAGTCATAATAAGCGGCTATGGCAAGTAAAATCCTAATAGATTTTGTCATAACGACAAGAGAAAATGTTTCATCATAGTCTATACCATGTATTTGTTTATAACCTTTTACTACTAGTCGAGATTTAAAAGTGCGTACATTACCATCCATGTTGGTTTTCTTTTTGAAACACCATTTGTTATCAATGATCTTACACCCTTCGGGTGGGTCAACCAAAGTCCACACTTGTTTAATATGATGATCATCAGTTATGAGAAATCCATATCTCTCAGGTTGTTGATGTACCCGACTTGACCTCCTTGGGCCTTGTGCTAAAGATTGAAGCTCAATATCAACACGTGAGCTTGTTTGAAGTTCCAAAGTTGGTTCATATATTGTTTGGGGATCTTGAATTTCCTCAAGATGGATCTTACTCCCACTTTCCTTTTTGGAAATAAATTCCCTTTCAAGGAATAAATCATTACGAGCAACAAACACTTTGTTCTCTGATGGAAGATAGAAGTAATATCCTTTAGTTTCCTTATGATATCCCACAAATAAACACTTGTCGGATTTAGGGGCGAGTTTATCAGATAACAGGCGTTTTACATACGCCTCGCATCCCCAAATTATGAGAAATGACAAACTAGGTCGTTTCCCCAACCATATCTCATATGGAGTTTTCTGAACCGCTTTAGAAGGAACTCTATTCAATATGAATGCAGAAGTTTCTAGGGCGTAGCTCCAAAAGGAAATTGGAAGACTGGTTTGACTAATCATAAATCGAATCATATCTAGTAAGTTGCGATTTCTTTGTTCTGACACACCATTCCATTGTGGTGTGCCAGGAGGAGTTAATTGTGAAACAATTCCACAACCTATAAGATGTTCGTCAAACTCTTGGTTAAGATATTCACCACCTCGATTTGATTAAAGTATTTTAATACTCTTACCAAGTTGATTTTGTACTTCATTTTGGAATTCCTTGAATCTTCCAAAAGATTCTGATTTATGTTTCATTAGATAGACATAGCCATATGTACTGAAATTATCTGTGAATGTGATGAAGTACTGAAACCCTCCTCTATCAGTAGTGTTTATTGGTCCACATACATATGTATGTATGAGGCCCAATAAATCAGAAGCTCTCCCACTTTGTCCAGTAAGGGGAGCTTTAGTCATTTTGCCTAACAAACCAGAATCACATGTCTCATAAGACTTTAAGTCAAATGATGTCAGAATCTCATCTTTATGGAGTTTTGATATGCATTTCTCGTTAATGTGGCCCAAACGACAATGCCAAAAGTAGGTTTGGTTTAAGTCATTTGATTTAAACCTCTTTGTATTTATGTTATAGACGGGCTTGTTAATGGATTCATCGAGGTTAAGAATATAAGGCCCATTCATGAAAGAGGCGTCTACATAAAAGATACCATCTTTATGAAGGGTACAAATTTTATTCTTAATATTTAGTTCAAAACCATCAATATCAAAACAAGAAACTGAAATAATATTTCTAATCAAAGTTGGAACATAAAGACAATTATTCTGTTGAATAATAAGGCCACTTGGCAAAACTAAATTAAATGTCCATGTAGCTACAACAACAATTCTTGCTCCATTCTCTACTCTCATGTCCACTTCTCTTTTTGCCAGTGATCTACTCCTTTTGAACCCCTGCACATTTGCACAAATGAGAGATACACAACCGGTATCTAAAACCCATAAAGTAGGAGCAGACATGTTAATCTCAATAACTTAAATACTTGAAGAGACATTCAAACTGGCTTTCTCCTTTTTTTTCTCTTCCAAATAGAGCTTGTAATTTTGTTTCCAATGACCTAGTTCATTGCAATGGAAGCAAACCCCTTCCTTTGGTGCCTTGGCCTTGGGCTTGTTGCCTATGCCCTTCTTGGCCATGGGCTTTCCTTTTCCTTTTCCTTTGTTCTTCTTGAAATTTCCCTTTTGAAGCATTAAGACATCAGGTGTCTTCTTAATGTTCAGTTTAGCTTGTTTGAGCATCCCGTGTATCTCATGTATGGACTTCTCCATGGCATGCATGTTGAAGTTCATGAAAAATTGGTCATACTCAGGTGAAAGTGAGCCCAAGATCAAATATGTGTCCATGTCATGACCTACGGGAGACCCAAGTTTCTCAAGTTGGTCAAGATAGCCCTTCATCTTAAGAACATGTGCACTCACAAAGGTGCCAGTGACCATCTTGTAACTGTTCAATGCCTTTGTGGTGAGGAACCTTTCTTGACGGGCATGATCTTGGAACATTTCCTTGAGCTGGCCCATCATCTGGAAAGCATCAACTTCTTCAAACTGTTTTTCAAGCTCAGAGCTCATTGCGGCTGACATGAGACAAGTCACATCGTTATAATAGTCCACATACTTCTTCCAAGCATCTTTCTGAGCTCTAAGGGCGTAGTTTGCAAGCTGTTCAGGAATATCAGTGTCGAGAACATATAACTTTCTTTCCTGCTTAAGGACAATCCTTAAGTTGCAGGCCCAATCAAGGAAATTAGACCCACTCAATTTTTTTCTTTTTGAAGAACAGATCGCAATGAATTGTGTGAAGTGTTGATTGCCATTATCTACAATAAAAATTATTTGCAAAGTCAATAATTAGTTTTTTAGCAAAAACTTTCCACAATTTCAACACTTGATAAAATAGTGGAGAAAACCATTTTACGATAGTTATAAGAAAGCTTTGGCTTGTCACCCATAATTAAAGTAAAATCAACCCATGGGAATGACATCTACAAGTCTTGGCTATTTCCCATGTTATACCCTAGGCTCAAAACTATTTTGATAGCCTAGTTAAGTCGAACCATGTTTAAGCTTATGGAAATCACTGTTTTCCCATTTGCTTTGGCCTAGATAACCACTCATCTGTTGCTTTGGCAAGCAAACAAAATGATGTTCCAAGCTTAAGAAGTGCTTAGAAAATGGTTGACATTTTAAGACTTAATTACGAAAGTTTTTAGTTTAACGAATATGTTGTTAGATTCCATAAGACAAAAATTAAGCATAACATGCATAATACAAGATAGATAAAGTAAATGTGAGATAACATGGCCTAATCCTATGATGACTCCCATGAGTCTTGTGGGAGCCAATGGTGTGTCAATCTAAGTCAATACCCATATCATGGATAGTGTCTTCGATCCAGCATCCTCCAGTCTTGTTACATGATTGCGTGGGCATACCCAGCCTTCAAGATAAAGAAATAAAACTAATCTAAGTAAGCGATTACAATTTTACAACATTGAAAAACAGCTCGCAGACCGTATTATAAAATTACAACCCAATAAATGTAAAACAAGAGGGGGTATAGTAGGCCATGTTATTCACCATGCTAAAACTCACTTAAAGCATAATAAAGTCAAGTAACGAATACAAATATGAACTCTTAGGGCTGCAACTACATCCAGGTTGATCTTCCTTTTTCTTGTCTTTGCAACTACATCCATGACATGTGGATTGACTTCAAGCTTGTGTCTTGTAGTCTTTCAAAGTGTAGCTTCGTCTTGTGTGTATAATGTTTACTTTGATGTACACAAGGAGCTATCTTACCATTTCCATCAATGTTGGTGTGAGTATATGGATCCTATCATTAAAAAAATTCTCCCACAAAACATTAAAACTATCAATGTTATGATATCATCAAAACAAGATTGATCACATTAGCCCTTAGGGCTTAAAATCTCCCCCTTTTTGATGATGACAAAACATTGATGCAAATGGGACAAATATATAAAAGGATAAAACATTAAGGCACATAAGAATGCATGCATAAGATAAGGGTATAAGGGTTTGACGGATCTAGGTAAGTAGATGTTTACAAAAAGAAATGGAAATTTCTGAAGAAGAGATCAACCAGGGGAAAGTAGAAAAATGATTGATGTTTCTTGTGCAAACAAAAGGGACACTTCGCCAGAAACTGTCCAAATAAATCAAAACACAACAATTCATGGACCAAATCGCTCCCCATCTCGAAGGAGAAGAATATTCTAATGTTAAATCTTTATTTGAGCTTACTGACGACCCATCACCAGGATTTTTAATGGCCATTGCTTACACGGATGAAGAGAACAGTCTTCCTGATCAAGATTCTGATTATGACTCTTCTGAACCTTTCTTTGCTATCTCTGAAACAGTCCCAAAACCACCTATTCCCAATCCCTTATCTCCCATTTTGCAAATACTTAAGTTTTCTCCTTTTATGAAAATACTCTTCTTGACACATTTGCAATGTTATAATTTCTCCCCCATTTCGTCAAAATAAAAAAGGGTAATAAGAGCGCCAAAAAGATAATCATTTTCTCCTCCTTTTTGTTGAAAAATAGAGATCCAAATGATCAAAAAGATGAAAGTCTTTTTACAAAGTACTTCAAGTTTGAATATGTGGAGAAGCTCAATGGTCTAATAGATTGATAAAAGATGAAAAGTAGAATTGAATCTAAACACAAAACAAAAAATAAGAAGAAGGACAAAACTTTTAAAAAAACTTGGTTGATTTTAAAATAAGAAGAGTCCAAAATGACATATAAATATAAAGTATATCATATGGCTAAAAAATGAAATATCAACCTAAGCTTAAACTCAAATGAGATATATGAATGAAACCTTTTAAGCACAATCTCTCCGTTTCTCAAAGGTACAATGTTAGCTATTTGAGTTGAAAACAAGTTTAAAAGTATAGCTAACAAAGTATATATGAAAGTGGTACCATGAAAATACAAGATAAGTACATGTAGCACAACCATAAGAAAGTTGATGATCATCTTTTACATACAATACTCCTTTATATCTAGGATAACACGTAAAGGAAATTCCTCTAGAAGTTGATGGTTAGCTAAGAGAAGTTAAAAAACTCTTAAAACAAAACTAACCAAAAACCATATAAGATATCAAGAGGAAAAGAAGATTAAGAAAATGATCTCTGAAGATATAAAGGAGATTATATGTAAGAGATACATATAACACACATATAACTCCTAAATATCTTACACAAGTTTGCTAAAAGAGTTAAAACGATGAAAACGAGCCAACACGTGATGTGATGGTGTAAAACTTAAAAAAATAAGCATTCATCACATTTATTAGGAGGTAAAGGATAAAAAAACATGAAAAGCCCCCCCCCCAAAGATGTGCCCATATTAAAAAACAATAACACTTACATAATACATAGGATGAAGTTTGAATATTGCTCAAAGTTGACTGCTCCGGTTTACCGCATGATGCCTCTGGTCGACCGAGGTACCCTTTTCTAGTCGACCGGTCTAATTGCAAAAAACAAATATACCTGCAATTTCAATATAAAAACTAGTCAAAAGCAGTTCAAGGCACATAACAGGCATATTCAACGTCACACGCATAGTTTATAAAACATTCTTATGCTTATAGACTATCAACCATATAGACACGTGCTTAAGATATGAATATAAACAACGCAAAGGTTCCCAAAAGCTATAAAGATTAAGTTTAACGTACAACAAAGCATCCAAAATCTCCCCAAAAGCATATTGCAAGAATATTAGAGGGGAGGGGGGGTTCAAAAAGATCTTTCATAGAAAGGATCAAGATATAAAGCTCACTAATATAACATGCTCATAAAATCACGACAATAAAGAACAACATGTTATAAGCAACAAGGTTCCCCTTTAACCCAAGCAATTCATACAAGAAAATAAAAATAAAAAGAACGACAATAGCTATGCTAAGGGTACACAAGGGATAACAAAGGGAAATTCCATGAAAAATGAAATGTAATACAAGGAAATATAAAGAGATTGAGTTTAGAAATTTCTCATTTAGTTGAATATTTACTTCTTGAACTATGATTTTCTTCAATGAGATTCTTTGTCCTTCTCAATCTTCTTGATCATCTTGAGGATCTTCATTAATTTGTGAAGTTTTAATCATCTTTCTTGGTTGAAGATTTCTCAGCATCTTGATCCAAATTCATGTCCTTTGGGCTCTTCATCTTTTTCTTCTTCTTGCTTGTTCTCTTTTTCTCCATTGATTTAGTATCCCTATAAGAAATAAAAATGAGCCAAAAACCAAGGCAAGTCAAGTGCTACCAAAGACTAAAAGAGAAATAAACAAACAAGACCAAAAGAAGCAACAAAAAAATCAACATAAAGACCAAAAATAAGATAAAGTTAAAGTTAAATATCCTTACAATCCAAAATAGAGATAAAGAGAGACACAAAATACATGAAAGCATAAACAATAACATGGAGATGAAATGAAGTTCTATTCTATATGATATCCTAATGATCAAGGGCACTAGGCTGCATTTTCATTTCCATCATTATCTCACTTTTCTCATCCTTATCATGCTCATCTTCTTCATCTTCATCATCTTCAAGGTCTTCCTCACTTTCATCATTCTCAACATTCATACCATGGCTTGAGGAGGCTTGAGATTTAAATCTTTGAAGGAATTGATGAATCGAAACCAATTTTTTTACCCAAACCTTGTTGCCTAGCCATAAATCTAGCAAGATCTTCATTTAAACCAAAGAAATCGGCTTGACAAACTTCAAGTAAGCTAATGGCTTCATCCATATTTGATAGATCATGCTTATGTTTGGTTCTTCTTTCATGAGCAATGTAGTCTTCATCATCATCCTCTCATTTCTCACACCAACTTCCCCAACATCCTCAACACCTTGATCACTTTGTATGCCAATCTTCATCTTGTTTAGATTTGACCGATTAAATTCATCTTTCACAGCTTTCCCCAATGAAGGCTCTAGGTGAATATTTGAGCTCCTAAGTAGAAGGGTACTAATTTTTTCATATGGCAAGTTTCGAAATTTCCGCTCCTTTCCACTTTTCATTTCACTCCAAATAAAAACACCTAGGTTAATCTTTATATCACGGATCATGTTGAACAATAGAACAATTGATATGTAAGTTAATTGTGTTATATGTCCTTGATGGGCTAAACTTTTCTTCTAATAAGGGCAAACAAGACCCAATGCTAAAAATGACATCATTAATACGGTTGAAGACCTTTCCCGGTAGACACATATCCCTAAATTCGTTTAGATCGAAATTATGTCTAGGCCATGACCCGTTTCATACCATCTATGCCATCATTTGTGAGTTTAAAAAGGGAGTTTTGAGTGGAGGGAGTGATGGTGATATCTTGGCAATTTACTCTAGTGGTAAGGGTTTAACCATTTGTAGCAAATGTAGCATTAGCATAAAACTCACAAATGAGGGTGGGGTAAATAGGAACATCAAGATTAAGTAAATTTCCCCACCCTTGAAGAAGGAATCTATCTATTACCCATTCATAACCAACTAAATCACCAACAATAACTTTCTTACCGGATGATATTTTGCCTTCCCAAGCGGGTCGAATAGTCAAAGTGGTGTATAGAGCCTCCGTTTCTGGTGATTTAAATTGTGTAATCTTGTCATTCTCATCTTCAACCAAAGTACCCCTACCTCTTCCAATAGTGGTTCTTGAGGAGCTTCCTCTTGTGGAGATTCTTCTTTTGGGGGGCCATTGAATATTGAGATTGGATTTAGATTAAAGAGTTTTAAGAGGTGAGAAATCAAAAGGAGGGATGATTTTGTTAAGATATTTGGATTTGAATGTGATTTTGTAAGAGAATTTATATAGGTTTTGGTCTGGGTTTTCATTTAGGGAAGCAGAGGGTGGGGAGGGTCTCTTTGTATTGAGAGGAATGTGAATAATCTAGAAATTTTAGAATTAAAAACCTAAAATTTGTGACATGCGAACGAACCATTCGGCCGCGGTTGCATCCGCAGGAAGATAGTAAGGATGTTAATGAGTGCGGACGATAGGCCGGACGAAGGGGCGGACAATGCATTCGTCCCCATTTCCCTGTTTCTTGAAAAAAATTATGTTTTCCTCTGCTTTTCTTTAACCACATTAAAATACCCCTTTTCTTCAACCACACATTTAGATCAACAAAGAAAGTTCCAAACAACATCACTCGCACTACATGAAAACCCGGAAGATGGAGATTTTAACAAAATCAAAGCTTTCGAGCCCCGTCATTTCATATGACTAATTAATGTAAAGACAAAAGCACACTACATGATAAAAGAAGATACACATAGCGAGATATACATATAACTAAAACACGTAAAAAAATGAACAACGTAAAGAGACAGATTTATCAAAACGGAATAAATTAGGAGGCTTACTCTCCTTTACATAAGAGTATCTTTAGAGTGAGAAATCTTCTTTGATACTTCATCAATATTGTCCTTGTCTTTTGTACCTATACACAAAGAAAATTTTTGGTACCCATACTTTCTTGGGTCCTTGGGGGTTAGAACTAGGACATTTTACAACCCAAAAAGATTTGGCTCCTCTTTCAATTTACCTCTTATAGATGCAATGATTTGCATGATGACCATATCTTCCACATTATGAACAAGATGTATTAAGCATGGTGGAAAGAGTGGTTCTAGCATCTAAAGGAATAACTTGAGTTTCCTTGAGAATATGTTGTGTTCTAAACAAGTTAGGCCATGAGAAACATGTTGAACACTAAACACATTATCAAGATTATCTTTAAATCAAGTTTTCTTTACATCAATAGAGTTGAGCACATTATGTTTATGACTTATCTGATCATCCTCAACAATTTTAGATTTTACAAGACATGCTTTGTCAAGAAAATTGTGATTTTCAAGAGATAAAGCATCAAACGATAAAAGAGCAATCTCTTGTTCGTATTCCATCTAAGTGTAAGAGGCAAGAAGATCATTAAATTAAACTTGCATACAAGATCTTTCTTTTAGTGAATAAGCAAGTTTTTCACATAAAAGTTTATTCTTCCTGGCCATCTTTTTCAACTCAAAGTATAAATCACTAAGAAGCACATAAGGATCATTATCGTGATCATGAAAATGAGTTGAAATATAAGATTGTACCTCATTACTCAAAGGTGTTGGACTTTGGATTGTAAATTGATTTTATTCATCAAGTTGTCCAATGAGGCACCTTGAGTAGTCTTTTGTGAAGTCATCATTGATGATTTATCCACAATGTTATTGTCCTTGGTACATGACTCTTTGCTTGGAGTCTTAGTTCTTTTATGCCATTTCTTGTAATTCTCCTTTTCATTTTGAGAATTAGATCTCTTGGAGCCTACAAGTGTAGCTTGAGAGAATGTAGGTACCTCTTGTGCACGGATCAACATTATCAATAACAAAATCACATGCACAATTCTCATGAGATGAGAGTAAATAAGGACAAGAATCATCCAATATTGTGATGTTATACAATTTAGATACCTTAGCAAGAGAACCATAAAGAAAATGAAGATCTTACATTAAGTTATCTATATGTAAAAGATCACCAAAAGAAATTGATGTAACATCAACAAGATCACAAGTATATGCATCAATCTTATTTCTCAATCTTATAATATCATTAAACAAAGTACCATGAGAGAGATACCTTTGTAGTTTTTCCAAGTGATGAAGTTTGACGGTTTTCATTTGAGCATTTGTCATCACTTGAACATATGCTCAAGCTTCTTGGTTTCTTATTTTGTAAGTCATTTGAGCTTTGATCTTTCCAAGAGCCATGTAGAGGTTTTGATTTCTTCCTTCTTGAATATCTCCATTTACATTCTTCATTATCTATAGAATAATCAATATCAATGCCACTTCTTGTGAGTCCTTTTTCTTTGGAGTGTTGTGGCAATTTTCTTTTCTTTCTTGGACAAGATGTGTGATCTTCAATTTCTCCATCATAATTTGCATTTGCATTAAGATCATCATCGACTTTTATTTCCTCCATCTCCTCATGTGAAGACTTTCTTTGTACATTGTCATATGAGTTCATTGAATTTTGATATTTGATTTCTTCCTCCCATGGTTGAATTCTTAATTCTTGAAGTTCCACGTTTGTCTCTACCACTTCAACTTCTTCCTTGTAAGATGCTTTGAGCATTTTTGACATTGAGTGAGCATCTTCATATTCAATCACTTTGTTTAAAGCTTCTTCATTTAAAGCGCATCAAAGGACATTTAAGGCCTTGAAGTTGAGTGTCATATTTGTGCAATCCTCTTCATTGAAATCTTTTCGATATTTTTGCAATGTGACTCCTTGTGTTGAAATTGTAGGAACGAAAGGACCTTCTTCTATTATTCTTAACAAGGTAGAGTCATTAGATAACAAAAATAGTTCAAACACATATTGCCAACTAGAAAAGTTTGAGCCATCGAACAATGGTGGTCTATAGGTGGATTGGTCATCTATGGTAGAAGTGAAGGGATTCATGGGCGGAAACTCGTTCCAAACACCCATGGATCCTCCCCTGAAGGATCCGCTCATACGTAAACGAATCGGAAAAAAAGTAAGAACTTACGTTTCTCAGATTCAAGAAGCTGCTTCTTGAATGGAGGATGACGTTTCTTGGATTCAATCTGCCACCAATTGATCTCCCTTGCGGAAAGTTCCTCTACCGGTATCCACGCGACGAAACGGGCAGCGATTGCTAGCTCTTCGTCTTTTCTGATTTTCGGGAATTAGAGAGAAAAGGGAGAGGCTTAAACTGAAATCTAATTTTAGAGACTTGGTAATATTTCGGCTGAAAACATCATCTAGGGTTTCGGCCAAGAGATCATTATATAGGGTGTGAGAGTTTGTTCCCATAACCAACTCTCACATCCCCAACTCCTCTCGGCAGTGGGAGTCTTTGACTCCCACGTCCCCTAGACTTCTGCTGGTAGTGGGAGTCCTTATCGGATAATAACTCCCACGTAATCCCAGCTATAGGTAAAATACCGAAATTACCCCTATCTCTAATTCGAATAATAAACACTTTATTATTTTCGGAAAGACAAATGTCGATACAATGAACCTAGACACATTCTAGATTCATTGAATCTGACATAAAGCTTCGTTACCTCGTCTATGCGTGTGACCCTGTAGGTTCATCTCACAATGGCAATGAAAACGCACTTAGTAGTAGTGTGAGTCCATAAATCACAAGCGGTCCCTAGCAGGACATTGTGACTACCCAAAGTGAATGAATATACAACGGAACCTAATATCAATCCACTATTTAATCCCTTTGTCTCGCGATATCCTAATTAAGCATAAGGCATGGTGGTCGTCACCCTTATTAAGCTTAATTATATTTATGCTCGATCTCCGGGTAGATCAGTTTCGACAAATAGCATTTGATAACTACTTTATCAAACACATTTGAGCACGACCATGCATTTAAACAGTCTTTTCCCTATCGAGGGGCCCATGGATATCTCTCTCTAATAATAGAGAGGACAAATTCCTTACAATGTCTCTCACGTTCAAGCTATGATAGGACACTACATCCGATCATCGATCGTATTGATTACTCTGTTACAAGTAACGTCCGACCGAGTCAAAACGTGGCTCCATTCATACTAGAATCAATGAAGACATAAGGTCTAAGGATTCTAAAATAGTATTGATGAAGTAATACTTATGACTTAAGACCATGAAGTATTACTTCTCTGACGATCACGTTCCAATACAATGTATCCCTATATATTGCATCTATGATGTGATTTGTATCCATTACACATGATCAGTAAAACAAGATCATCAATCAACAATCATACTAGTTTTATTTCATAGTAATTAAGCATTACATAAAACTAGGGACTTCTAGAATAGTAATTACATAAGCTAATGAGTTTTACTATCAAATCACACATTTGATAATCAAAAGCAAAATTAACTATTCAATTACTTGCTCAAAAAGATAACAAAACGCACAACATGTGCTAATGGTCCTAGGGCACTACTAACAAGAAGTAGATAAGCTATCCTCCTACGATGTTAGTCCAACAAAAATGAGACAAAACTCTGATACCAATTGAAACCTAAGAAGGCAATCTAGATAACTTATGTGTTTATATGCAACACATAGAAATACAAGACTTATGAATATGTTATTTAAGGCACTAAGTCATGTATTCTATATGCAAATCTTGTAAGTGCAAACACAATAAGTCATATGACCAAAACCAATTAAAACTATAAATCAAGTAAATTAACTAACTCAAGATCAATATGTAGTTCATACACTAAGTCATGTATTCTATATGCAAATCTTGTAAGTGCAAACACAATAAGTCATATGACCAAAACCAATTAAAACTATAAATCAAGTAAATCAACTAACTCAAGATCAATATGTAGTTCATACAAATCAAGTTCAAGAAAGAAGTAATAACAAAGAATAGCATAAGAACTTGAATGTAAAGAGTAGAGTTAAAGAAGACGAACACGGCGATTTATAGTGGTTCGATCACGAAGACATACATCCACTACCTTAGGACACTCCTAAGGATTCCAACACTTAACTATGAAGTCCCCTTTGCAAAAAATGTAAGGTGGGATCAACCTTTTACAATTTCCCCAACACATGAGGACTTGTGTTTCACTAAGAAGATTCCACTCACAAAGCGTGTTAAGCTCACAAAGAGCTAATCTCACCAATGAGATGCTTGCCTCACAAATTGGATTTTTGCTTACACATAGGACTTTAGAAACACTCACAAAGAGTGAATCTCACAAAGAACTTTTTACTAGCTTACAAAGAACTAGTTCTCTCAAATAGAAAAGGAAAGAGCCTCTTACAATTGAGACTTTTAAATATAACCTCACTTTTACAAATCCCTCAATGGATTGGATATACAATATAAAACTCTAAGCAATTTTGAGAAGGAAAGAGAATGTATATGAAGCTCAAGCTCAAAGTGAAATATTTTGAGTAAGATTAAAAGAATTTAGCTCTTCAAAATGTTTGGATTGTTTGCAACTTCTAGGGTATTCTCTTGGTTGTTAGAAATATGAACAAATGTGTTTTTATACCACAAAAATTAGCTTGGAGATGAAAGAGTCGATGCAAATTGCATCAAGCTGAAAAACTAGTCGTTATTTGTCAAATCGCGAGTCGTGGGACGAATGCATCGTCCGCGGGTTGCAAACGATGCATTCTTCCCTTGCTTCGTCCGCGGCGACCGGCTTTTGCCCAATCCACATATTTTCAAATAAATTTAAGAAAAAATGGCTTGTTAAACATTTTGACAAACAGTTTCAAAACCTTTTTTAATATCAAATCAAGTTTGAAAACATGCAAGAGTTTCATATGCTTTAACGATAATTCTCAAAATAGATTATTTACAAGACATTACCTTGTAAAACACGACTAATCTTCTAGGTCTTCAAGTCTTGTAGTTGTGTATCTTCTTGAAGCTTTGACTTGAAGACTTTGATCTGTTGGGTTTTGGCCCATATTCACTGGATTACTAATTAGATATAAATTAGGATAAGAATTAGTAATTAGGTGGATTCCTAATTGGATATTAATTAGGTTAAGAATTAGTAATTAAGTGAATTACTAATTATGTGAACTCCTAATCCATTTAGCAAAAGGTTTACTACTCCTATATATATGTGCCTCTTATATGGTTTGGAGTAGTAAGGCGAGGAGAGCTAATGGATTGGAGAAATCTCCATTGTATTCTTGATTCTCCATTATAATGAGAGTATGTGCTCGCCTTACCCGTGGATGTAGGTCAGTTGACCGAACCACGTAAATCATTGTGTCCCATTATCGCTTACCCTCTTTAGATTTGCTTGTGTGCTAGAATTGGGAGGGGATTAATTTCCCAACAACTGGTATCAGAGCGAGGTTCAAAACAGAAGAGAAGTTGTTTTTTGTTCATCGATTTCTCCAGAGATTGGAGGAAAGTGTTGGATATAATTGAAAACGGACTCTTTCGATTGGTTAAGCCAAGGTGGGAACACATCGCTGCTACACCAGAATTTGGCGTTACTCTCCAGTTAAAGATCGACCAATTGTCAACTCAGAGTTCTGTGCAATTCTAGCCATCGTCAACAGAAACCGTTAACACAAGTGGAAAGATTTTTATGTATGTTCTCCAAAGATGTAAGAGATTCGTCAGAGATGGTAGTAGAGACCCGTCAGAGATTGACGAGAGATCCATTGGGGGTGGAGCGCACGTGCCGATAGAGTTTTGGCAGAGAAGAGGTGTTGCTGAAAGAGATAAAAATCTAGTGTGGTTGGTGTACAAGTCAAGCAAATAAGAAGGATTAAATCTAGACGGTTGAATTGGAAGGGTGGAGGATTGATCCGGTATGTTACGGGTGCATGGACCCGGAGGTGCATCGATCGAGTGTCCTACAACAGAGTGGGTTTGGTGGATTTTGAACGTTGAGCAGTTTGTTCCGTTATTGGTGTTGCCGTGTTTGACCGTTGATCAAAGTTGACTAAATTCATCTTAGGCAATTTCCTCTCAATTCAACGTGCTGATTTGAAGATTCAAGTGCAGAGCATGGGGCATATGAGACGTGGGGCATTTGGAAAGCAGAGCGTACTAGTTGGAGATTTGGTGAATATGTGCCAGGGTGGAGATTGTTGGGTTTTGGCCCATATTCACTGGATTACTAATTAGATATAAATTAGGATAAGAATTAGTAATTAGGTGGATTCCTAATTGGATACTAATTAGGTTAAGAATTAGTAATTAAGTGAATTACTAATTATGTGTACTTCTAATCCATTTAGCAAAAGGTTTACTACTCCTATATATATGTGCCTCTTATATGGTTTGGAGTAAGGCGAGGAGTGTAACGACCCTAATTTTCGACCTATTTTAATTGAGGCCTTATAGAGTCACTAGGCTGAATTATCGTTGATATTTTATTTTCGCAATATCCTAATTAATCTTTTACAATTATATGTGAATCAAGTTTTGAATCTTAATATTGTTAGGGACCAAAATTGCAAATTTTAATAGTTGAGGGACGGAAATGGTAAATAGGACAATGTGGGTGAGTCATATGTACACATGTAGAAAATTAGAGAGTCAAGTACACCTCCTGCTTTTTGGTTCTTCAAACCGTCATCTTCTCAACATTCTTTTTCTTTCTTTTCTGTAAAATCTTTGTTGCTACCTTGCTCTCTTTCTCTCGGATTTATCCTTTTTTCCTTCATCTTTGTCTCTCAAATTATCAATCAATCTTGTTCCATCAATCAAGTATTTCAATTTTATAATCTTCAAAGTTCAAGACTTTAAATCTTGGTAAGAGTTGTTAATTTTAATTGATTTTTCCAATATAAGTTGAAATTAGTATTTGAATTGTTGTTTAATGTTTTCTGTTTTTGCTTGTTCTGTTCTCGGTTTCTGTCTTCTGTCTTCCGAAAATTTTTCTGTTTTCTGCTTTCGGTTCCTCTGTTGCAGCTTGGTTCTGTTCTCTGTTTCTTCACTACTGTCGGCTTTTCTATTCCTTTTGGTTGTTGTTTTTCTTGCTTTTGTTTTTGTTTAGCATTTTGGAGAAGAAGAAGTATAGTATATTAATGGTTATGTTCCCTCTGTTGCTCCTGATTCTGGTTGCTGTTTTCTGTTTCCTTTGGAATGTAATTCTGTTTCTAAAGGTGAAGGGTGGTTTTGGGCAGGCTTAAAGGTTGTCCTTTTATTTCAATTCAATTAATATTATGCATTGCATATTAGAGAAGTTAAGTAATGATCATTTCGGATTTCTTGGTTCTGTTCTCCTTTCTTGTTGTCATGCTTCTTTTGATTAGCATATTTTGGAAAGAAGAGGTTTGTATATGTGTATTGTGATCATTCAATTGCCATGAATTTGCTTGTTGGCTCTTGGAAATCAATATAGAATCCGGGCTGCTCTTCAATATATATGTTGTACTCTTACTTTCTGATTTTTAATAGTTATGAGACACTAGTTTTAGTAAAATAAGTACATGTGTTCTCGGTTTTCAGTTTTAAAGGTTGCTACTCTTTGATGAGCATATTTTTAAAAGAAGAAGGGTTAATATGAATGTATTTCTATATTTGAATATAAGATTGTGAATAGGTATATGTTGTGTATTTTAGACTTGCTCGATAAAAGCATTGTCACTTTAATTGGAATTCTTGCTTGAATGTAAGTGTAGGCGTTCGTTGTTTTTGTGAATTTAGTCTATGGAAGGGATTCTAAGAAGGTTCGAGTAAAAGATTTACAAGACACTTTAAGCATAAGGAAGAGTTAGGTCGTGACATTGATAGTACCAAGAATGTTAAGGCTAAAGTGATAATCTCTCTACTACTTGTAAACTAATACTTAAAGGACTCTAATTATTATTATTTAGTCTCCAATAACTCTCGGAAAAAGGACGTTGATTATGTAGTATGGTTCTCGTAAAGAGGTGAAATCTTATAGCTAAAGGTTGATTTGATTCCCTAATTGTATGAGTACATAAGTAGGATTGCGTGTAAGATAGAATGTTAGTCAAGTGTTTGACATGTTCGTTGGTCGACATCTAAGTAATTTTGGTTGGTGCATCTTATTATGTGATAGGAGACGAACCGAAACATCCCGGGACTTCGTAAGACGTTAAGAGTTTAAATCTCTTATAAGGTGAGTTCCTCTTTTCTTAAACTTTTCTAAATTGGAATTTAGGAGCCTGTGTGTTCCAAGCTTTCTTAAACTGTTTAGATTGGAAATTGGGAACCTGTGAGTTCCAAATATATTTCTGTATGGAATTTAGAAATGCTTTCGTATAATCTTATACAGACATTGATCATTCTTGCATGTTTTATAAAGCTGCATGCATTCTGTATAGGCCAGGCCGGGTGTCGATTTAATACGAGAATTATCATTACAAACATAACACCCCGAGCCGGCCAGTTGTAACTAATGAATTAACGGATCTTATTGCTTTTCTGAAGCACGCTAATGAATTAACGGATCTTATTGCTTCTCTGAAGCACGCATGATAATACTTTTCTTGTGGGCCCCAAGGCTGTAGATGTCTTGCGCCATGGTCGGAAAGCAAGTGGTCGACGACTTCGGCGTATAGCTCGCGAGTACATGAAGAGGTTGGCCAATTCGGGTTAGGAGTTTTAACTCGGGATGGTCGAGATCTAGGTGAATACGAGGGCTAGTAGGTACCCTACCCCTGTGATTTACCCGCATGATTTCACGGTGGATAAGGTAGCAAATCGCGCGCGTATCCGGTGTTCGGTTGGTATCCGGATTTCTTGTACATCGGATTTCTTGTACCGGACTTCTTAACATCCGGTTCTCTCGTTAAATGAATTCATTACTTGTTATGTTGTATACATAATCGAAAACAAAATCGCATGATTTACAAAACTGCATGAGCATCTTTTTATCTTAGAATTTTACATTAAATGTACACTGTTGCACACACACAAGAACTCGCTAAGCATTAGCTTACACGTTTTCTTTCAAACTGCATCTCAAAATGCAGGTATGAAGTGTACTAGCGAGCTCCATTGAGATTGTTTTGTCAACCCTGGAATGCACGTTCAGATTACTAGTTGTTCTAGATTATCTGTTTATTTTGAATTAATGTACCTTGATGTAACAATATGTATTTCGATAATTCCGCTGTGTTGTATTAACTATAAAGGTTAAACAGGTTGTTAACTACATTTTGAGGATGTCTAGTTTATGATAATGTAAATATTCTGTTTATAAACGGTTAGTCTTCTTTTAAGCGTGTTATACAGGAACGTTATTTGATGTTTACTGCCGAGAGGTAGGTAGATGCCCTATTCGGCCCCAGTTGTACCTAGGGGTGGAATTGGGGGCGTCACAAGGAGAGCTAATGGATTGAAGAAATCTCCATTGTATTCTTGTTTCTCCATCATAATGAGAGTATGTGCTCGCCTTACCCGTGGATGTAGGTCAGTTGACCGAACCATGTAAATCATTGTGTCCCTTTATCGCTTACCTTCTTTAGATTTGCTTGTGTGCTAGAATTGGGAGGGGATTAATTTCCTAACATGATCAACATCTTCTTTGATGTGGTGAAGTTCTATAGCAATCTTGAAGTTTTTATTGAACTTCGTCACTTCTTCTTGTTAAGTAGCGTACCACTTGATTTTACACTTTGTAGGATTGAGTAGCTCTTACCCTTGTTGATATTCCTTCTTCTTGACTTTGCAACTACATCGATGACAAAATCCCAAAGTGGTGGAAATGTTTCACAACTTTGTGACCACCTAGTTTATTTACAAAATCCCAAATTTGTAACATATACATGGTCCCAAATTAGTGGCAATTTGTGACCACTAAGCGACCACTATGCCTATTAAAAAAAAATCTCAAATTAAAAATAAAAAAGTGGTCGCAATTTTTCACCACTTTGCGACCACCACTTTTATTCACAAAATGACGTCGTATTTTAGCTTCAGCAACCCTTCATTGCTTGAATTTGGAACGCCGTCGTTTTTTTTGTTTTTTTACAAATTTTTAATTAAAGATCGAATAGTAAAGATTTTTTTTCACCGAAACAGCCTTTTTTATTGATCATAGTAAAAAGAATTACAAGTATACCGTTCAGGGAGGCCTCAAATCCGGAGCTCCCATTCGGTCTAAATAAAAGCAACCCGCGTACATTGACTGGGAGGGAATTATAAGAGGAAAAGAATAAGCTTGTTTTTTAATCACATCCCAAATTAGCTAAACTATATGCTACCTGATTAGCTTCCCTATAAACATGAGTTGTAGAAGTGTTCTGGATCAACCGGTAAGCTGCTCGAAAACATCCATCAAGTAACCAATCCACAATGCCGCCTTTTTCAATCACTCTTGAGAGAGCCATCGAATTCGTTTGAATCAAAGCCATATTCTGGTTCATCCTATTTGCTAACTTTAGTCCTTCATGGAGAACCATGATCTCCGCATATGTGTTAGTCTGATGCTACACACTTAGCACCACCAAGTTTTGTGGCCAGCATCCTACTTCCACCGTACCTAAATTGGTTGTCTTAGCCTCGGATTCGCCCTTCCCAAAGAGAGCTTATCTTCTATTTTGAAGTACTGAAACTCTGTATCAAACTATCGTTCAAGCTGCCTCTGGGTGGTCTTCTTACCTTAAAAAAATAGCTTACATCGAGCACGCCACAGCTGCCACAGGACCAAGCACGAAACCGTGAGAAGGAGATGTCCCCGCCGCCTTGTACCAGCTATCCACCAAGTCTGCAACATAGCCATTGGCGTTGCAAAGCACTGATTCGGAATTGTAAAGTCAATCCGATTTGATGCATAAATCCACAAGTGTTGATCCATATCACATTCCAAAAAAAATATGGGATTATTGAATCGCTTCCTTTAGAACATGAGCACCGGGTGACTAGATTAAATCCGTATCTCCATAGCAATCCTCCAGATGCATAAATATATTGAGGAAATTCCATAAAAATAAAATCATTTGGAGAGGCAAATTCGACGACCAAATCAATTTGCGTATAAAAGTGGACACCTCCCCATCTCCGAATCGTAAAGATTAGAAAATTATAAATAACAAACAAACATCACAAAATGAAATTCATTTAACAATAAAACTAGTACATATGTTTGATTGTGTTTTACATATTTTAAAATAAGCAATCAAACTAGAAATAAACAAACATAAAAAAAACAAAAAAAAACTACATAGGAGGGGGGGGGGTTCTAAATATCCAATCCCCAATCATCCAAACGTAGTCTAGATGCTTCCTCAATTGCACCATATCATAGTCAGCATCTTCAGTTTGACAGTCGGGGAAGAAAATTTTGTACTTTTCTCCACCGAGTCGATCCTTAACTATGTCGTGCCGCCATCTGTCGCTAGTAAAGGTATCCACATGTGCACATATTTTGAATGTAAGGACGAGTGAGAAAAAAAGGCGATGGGGCGTAGAATATTACATTCAACAATCTCCTGAAGAGGCCCGCTCTCATCATCTTCTAATAATGTATCATAATATACTAGCGTTCAAAGACCGGGTTGTTCTAACATAACTGTGGCTAGATAGTAGGTCCCGTAAAAGTCGGGCTCTCTATTACCTATGACTTCTACTTTATTCAACTTTTTATATTGGGGAATATGAATAACTTCTAAAAAAATTCAGTTGGAGGGCTTTGATGAAGACAATGGAGTGAAGAATAGTGAAGATAGGATAAGAAAAACAGAGAGGTATATATAGGGTGAAATCGTTCGCTATTTGCGACCGAATAGAAAAAGACGCTTGATATACCCGTTCATCTTCCTCATTAAATCCATAAATCATCAACCAATTACCTAAAATAAATCCCTCACCTCCACACCCTCCCTGACCTCTTGCCGTCGATTTTCTTAGCGCCGCTGCGACTGCCCTCCACACTGGTGCAGACCCCACCGCTGCCCTTTACTTCACCGTTCTGTTCCCTCAAAGAAGTGGCCATTTTTTTAAGTGCACAAGTTAGAAGAAGCTGTTTCGCGGTTAGAGGGCGGCCCATTCCCGGTTACCGACATATAAATTTAAAACAGTTAATTAATTTCCATATGTTCTACTCTTCTCCTCATACTCTTCTTCTTCCTATTTGAAATTCCTCAATGATTCGTCTATGTCTCGTGTTCAGGTCGATAACTTTGGTGGGCTATTGGCAAGTACCCTACAGAATTGCTCTGCCAAAAAAAATGTCCATTTCGATGTCGATTCTCTTGCATTGGAATTAGTTGCTTGTGATGACTCTGACAAGGATGATTAGTAGGGTACTATTATTTTTAGAGATGTTATAGGTCAAATACTCTGTTAGAATATTTATTATAAATTTGTTAGAATATTTTTGTACAATTTGTGGGGTTATTTTGTATTTTGGTTCCTAAAATACTCTGTTCTTGTCTTGTGTTTTGGAAATTCTGTTCTTGATTCTCCGCCTTATACCTAATGGGATAAATCTGAAAATTAAGCTGGAATTTTAATTAAGATGAAAATTAAGACGAAACATATATAAATGTTTGGTGTTATTCCTTTCTTAATACATCAAACAGGCGGATTTTTGAAGGAATGAATGCATGAAACTATAAGAATTGGCTTATATCGAAGATTCCACATCATCGTAGAGGTTGTTATCTTGGAATCAAATTCATGATCATTTAATTCACTTGGTACTTTCGCATGTTTTAATCGGCGTGGAATGTTGTCACTTGTACTTCGCATGTTTTAGCAATTTTAAAATATTGTCACAAATCTCTTACTTTCTATTTGAAGATACTCACAAAATAACTATGCATGATGTATTTGACATTGAAGTTTTCTATTTACTCTCTCTATGTTTCTTTTTGTTGTGTAGAGGGTGACAAACCAAACTATTGAAGTTTGGCGTTGAAGACTTGAGGAGTCAACTTGCAAACTTTATTTTGTAATTGATAAAACTACTATTTTGTAAATGTTTAGGTCTTTTACGACAACATTTTTGTGATCCTACAAATTATTTTTTATATGAGAATACGACTATTTCGGGAAAAAAAACTACTTACTATTAATGGTTAACATGTTACTTAGATAATTGTCGTTTTTGTATTAATTTTATTTGGAATTAGATATCTGTTTTATTGTAAATTTCATTGTTTTTGAATTTTTTTTTGGCGAATTCGCCTAATTAGATGCATATATATGTAGCGTTTGGCTATTTTGATATCGAATCATTATGTATAACTTGTTTAAGGAATTAATGGTTAAACAGTTAGGCTAAAAAATAGAAGAACTCGATTAAATATTTAAATTTTAAAATAATAATTAAACATAAATGAAAATTATCAAATTATCGTAAAAAATATTATTTTACAAAAAAATGGAAATAAACGAGATGGGGTTGAGCTAAATGAGCTTCCTACGAATCAAAACCCCGTGGTTCAACACCAAGTTAAAGGCGTTCTCGTTCCATAGCTTCAATTTGATTAAGTGCAATCTAAGTTGAGAAATTCAAATGCACCGATTAGTGGATAAGTTAAACTCTTATCTTCATAGTTAATATAATAGTTCTATAGATGCTTTCGTATTCGCTAATTATATTTCTTAATTCTAAAATTCATCTTGTTATAAATATTTTTTATTTTATTATCTTCATTGATTAATATAAATATAACAATTAAACATTCTAACAAGTTTTTCTCAGCATATTTTCTGTAAGATTGGAAAAAGGTTTTGACTCCTATTACAAGTTAATTCTTCTAACCTTTGAAGTTCTACATCAGGCATTTCGGGTATATCAACTAGTCTAAGCATTTAAATTTATAGAGATAAAGATAAATATTATGAATAAAATAACTTATATAATATTTCTGATGATCTAGAAAAAAACAACAATATGTTTTTTTTTTAAAATAACAATTATAACTATTAAAACTGTAGTTAAGAGTATAAAATATTTTATTGAAATAATTACCGCAAATTCAGTAATAGATCTTCAAAATAGTAATGAGTGAGAAAAGAGAATTGAGAGAGAGAGATGGGTGGAGGAAAATTTGTGTGAAAATGGGGGAGGTTTATATAGAATTTGTGTGGGGGATTTTAAGGAAAAACAAATACATAAACAAATCATCATAAATTCCTCATTTGAATTATGGTTGTTGATGCTCAACGGTCGGATTATTTATATTTGTGACTGGAAGTTTGCGACCATCGTGACGTGGTCGCTGTCACACCACGTAACCGAGTGATGACCTGGCAGTGCCTCATCTACAAATGAGACACCAAACCCATAACATAATATGTATATATCTTCCAAACCATAAATAAACTTACATTATTATTATTATTATTATTACTTCCATATCAAACGTATGTGTCATTACATAATATAGTATTGTTCACTAGTGTTTACTAAGGAAATTTTATCAACTTAACTATTACATAAGCCAGCTCAGGTCCTACTCGTCAAACTTCCCATCCCAAGACTACGCAAGAGCATTATCAACAAACTCATTTGCAAAACAATAAGACGTAAATGAATGAGCTAAACTATCCCATTAAGAATCAATTACACTTGGGATGAAGTATCAAATAAGACACTAAAACATTTCCCGTTTTCCAAAACATATGAAATATATAGCTTGACATAACATAACTTAAAAAAAACATTGATATTCTTACAAAACCCTTGAAAAAAATAACACAACAGTTCAGAACTGTCCCACCCCGTAACCAGAGGGTGGCTTGGCAGTGCCTCATATACCAATGAGATAAAGAACCCATAACAGAATATAATCTTCCAAACTAGAATCACAAAACGGATTACCTATACTTTATTATAACATCAATACTTAAGAAATTTCATAACTTAATATCACACTTGTTCTACTAGATAAGGTTCATAACTATTACTTAATCATTTGATTCATTGGCATCTATTCATAACTATCAGAGTTATTTTCCGCATCTGTATCATCTGCATTCTCATATGTAAAACATAGAGGAATAAAAGGATGAGTCGCACTAGCCCAGAAAGGATCGATCGCCCTTGGGAAGAAGGACCAAAGAGACATCAAAACTTTCCTGTTTCCCAAAACAAGTGAAGTATATATAGCTTGACATAACTTCTCCTATAAACATCTTTGAAAAGCTTATAATGTAGTTTAAAACCTATCATAAGATTTCAGAACAATAACAATTTGGACAAGACAGAAATAAAAATAGCCAAAGTGTAAAAAGGAGAATCTCGGACGATGCGCAACAGACCTCGGTCGACCGAAGGGTCGTCCAAGATTAAGATAGAAAGTTTGTTGAAAAGTCTGGATGATGTAAAGTATATTATGGTCGACCGAACTAGCCCCAACCGAGGTGATTTTCACCCCAGTCGACCGAGATAGTCCTCAATAGCCCAATAGTTTCGCCTAGTCGACAAATGCCTAATCTCGATCGATCGCGATTAAGTGTAGTCATTGTTCATGCTTATTTTTTTATGGGAAATCTATTTTTTGCAATTCCAATAATCCCAACCAAAAAATACAGATTTTTACTAACTTTAACACATAAAAACATTATCAAAACATAAACATAACCTACCATAACAATACCTTATCAGATAAATCACTTACAAATCAGAAATCTGCTTCAAGCAATTTTAACATATCATATCATAACTTTAGCTTAGCGACATATAACATCCAACATGATGAGTATTACTACGACATGCTTCAAGTAATTCAAAAATCGAGCTCAATCATCTTACAATAGCACAAGCCAACTGTTAACAGCCCAAATTTTTTAGCCATTCAAGGGGCACTCGTATCATATCATATTTTGGGCAAGGAAGAATGAGTTTGTTTAAGGATATACCCATGTTATGTCACGTTCATCCTTGTGTATTCCAAAACTACTGTTAACAGCCCTAACTGTTTATCTCTGCAAGGGTTCGGGTCACTTTAAGAGACATAAAGTGCTCTCGGGAACTGCATAAAACAAGTATACGGATATATCTTGAAAAGGGCCATCACAAGACAAGAGCACTAGATTGAGAATATGCACATGTTGATTGCATGGAAATGCATAAAACAAGTATACAATGACATACACACAAAGAATCAAACATACTCACACAACAGATGTAAATATACTTCGATTCATCATCCAATTTTGATGCAGTAAAACATGAGAAATATTTCATATAATTTCCATAACTTGAGAAAAGACAAGTTCATGCATTTTAGGACTGAAAACTAAGAACGAGCGATCCTTACCTAGAACACTTGATCAAAATTTCAAAGGAAGAATAGAAACCTGAATTTCAGATTCTAATAAGCAACTTCTAAGGATAATTACTCTGAATTTAAATGTTGGAATCTACTCTCCACCATTCAGATTTATATTTATATAAGTCCATTAACTTTAAAAACAAGAATGAGGTCCATCAGGCTTCAATTAATTTACTTAATATCTGAGCGTAATGAATAAGATTTTGGGGGTAATAGCTCTGTAACACATTTCTTGCACACAATTATATATCTCTTCAATGCCATGTAGAATTCTAAAAATAGGAAAACTCTTCAAAGAAAGATCTCAACACATCCTAACCATTGACCAAGTAATTAATTACCTGTTGATGTTGGTTAATAATTACTATATCAGTTAGACATTTACATACCTCTATAACTGTTGTCACCCCTAAAACAAAAAGTAACAAAAGAAAAAAAAGTAGGGCTAGTGTGATTGTGGCTTTCCCCACAGATTTCTAAACCCTAAGTTGTGATACGATATAAAGAAAGAAGAGAAATCAAAGATAGGTGTACATATACAATTCTAAAGATGCATTATGTTTTTCTTCAATCGTAACAAGTCGTGTCCTTATTAGTCTTATCACTCATAAGGACATTGAAAGCCCCTCACGTGGGTAACAAAAAAACGTTTTATAAATAAGATATTTAAAAAATTTCATTCTCGATTAAACAATATGACAAATCCATTTAATCAATCTTAGTGCCTTCTCACTTTACTTATGTATTTTCTGAATAAAAATTACTTTACTCATAACTATACTAATTTTTTTTACCCTTCTTACTTTAGTCCATAAAACAAAAGGTTATATATATTTTTCTTATACATATAAGGAAAAAACTTTTGAAGACTTCTTCAACCGTGGGGCTTTAGACGACCGCTTCATTCTTCACGGCCCTGTGGCGTTGTCATTGTTCTTTATTCATTATTTTTATTTTCTGAATAGTTATCCATTGTTTTTGTTTAATTGCATATTTTGTGGTGCGCCATGAAAAGACCATAGTCCAACGTTAAGGAGACATTTGAAAACTCTAGCAACAAGCTCATATGATGGGGTCTCCTAAAAAAATTAAGTTAATATCGAAAAAGACCCTAGTCCAACTTTCAGGCGACATTCAACAACTCTAGAATCAGTCCTACGATTTTGGGCCGCCATAGTTAGTAACCCAACGGTTGCAAATAGTTTGCTGCCCAAATCTTATTTTATAAGTTTTTACGTAACAAAGATTTAACGATTGAAGTAATTTTTAATACATATATTAATAGTGTGCTATCAATACTGTTTATTGATATGACTACAATACAATGGATTGAGTGTATGCTAAACCCTAAATCAGTCTTCCCTTTGTAGTCTTCGGACACGACTTGGTTTACCAGTTTTGCTATTGTAGCCATGGAAAATTATGGAAAGAGAGGAACTCAATTGTCTTTGGAAAACCGTCTAGGAATTGGGATTCAACGTGTAATGAACTTTGTATTCTTGCAAAAGAGTATAATGTTGATGCTTGTCGAAGGAACTGAATATCAAGAGAGATACGGTCCGAAATTCTCGGTGTAGACCACCACCTGATTGGAAGAAAATAAATTTTGATGTGGCCTATTTTTAAGGAGACTTCAATGCTACTTCTATTCTAAGAGATGAGAAATGTATTTTCCTAGCAAGCTAGGCAGAGACAAGACTGGCTCCTGTTTTATATACTACTGAAGCCAAACGTGCTCTCTTGGATGCTAAGATGGCTTATTTTTTAAACTCGACAACAATTTATTTGAAGGAGATGCCTCTAATGTGATATTCTCACATAGAGGACAAAAAGAGGCTATGGAATGGTAGGGGAAGACTGTTATTGGTGAATGACGAATTTGTTTTGGTAATCATAACTGTAAAAAAAAAAATTGTATCAAGAAATTGTAATTTGGTTGCCCATAATCTTGCAAAATGGGCAAAGAATTATGAAAAAGTAGGAAACATCCCTCTTAGCTCCCTTCCATGCAAGGCAGTAAAACTCAAGATCTTACATAGGATAAGAACGGTGTAGAAGGATCGTAGGATCGTAGAATCTTAACTCGGATCGTAGATCCTACTTAATTTAAAAAATACTAATTAATTTAGTAATCTCCTAATTCTTCTAGATGAAATCTAAATTTTTCCAGAATCTAAAAGAATTGAAAGGAAAATATATATTTCACTCTTACAAAATAAAGTAGTACATGAGTATTTATACATGTGAGTCTACACTATATTAGTCAACAACTAATTACTCAACACTACACTATTTAGGCAACTCCTATACATTAGGGAGAAACCAATATAAAATATGTCCTAATTAATTAAACTTGGATTAGGCATTTACCTATTTAATTAGGTAACTCCTAAATAGTAACTTCCATATTCTAATACTCCCCTCAAGTTGGAGTGTGGATATCGAGAACACCCAACTTGTTAACCAGATAATTAAATTTCCCTTGACTTAAATATTTGGTTAATACATCGGCGAATTGCTCTTTTGTTCCCACATGACAAGTAACAAGTGTTCCATTTTGGACATTTTCTCGAACAAAATGACAATCGATCTCAATATGCTTGGTTCTCTCATGAAAGACTGGATTGGCGGCAATGTGGAGCGCCGACTAACTGTCACAATATAACTTAGCGTGTCCCAAAGTGACTCTAAGAGATTTGAACAATTCCCTTAGCCAAACTAGCTCACTTGTTACGTTTGCCATAGCTCTGTATTCGGCTTCAGCTCCAAGAAATATGTGTGTTTCCTAATTGAACAATGTACCCCGTAACAGACCTCCTAGTTGTTGGACAAACAGCCCAATCAGAATCACAATAAGCCACTAGTCCTGCACTGGGATTGTTTCAAGGTAGGAAAATTCCTCTTCCAGGATTGCCCTTGATATAGCGAACAACTCGAATTGCCGCATCCCAATTCTTTCCCTTGGATTTTGCATGAATTGGCTAAGATTATGTACTGCATAAGTGATGTTGGGTCTCGTTATTGTCCTGAATCTCTGATCAACTTTCCACTATCATCCTCGGTTGTCAACTTAAGTTGTGTCTCCATTGGTGTAGAACATGGTCGTCAACCAGATAAACCACATTCTGTCAAAATATCAACAACATACTTTCTTTGACACAAAAACAAACCTTTGGGTGAATGTGCTACTTCTATGCCCAAGAAGTACTTGAGAACTCCAAGGTCTTTGATTGTAAATTTAAAGTCCAAGTACCTTTTTACTTCTTGGCATGTTTTGAGGTCGTTTCATGTGAGAATGATGTCATCAACATAAACTAGGATCACAGTAAAAATATTACCTCTCTGGTAGATGAATAAGGTAGGTTCAGTTACAGCCTGCCTAAAATCAAATTTGGAAAGCTCTGTGGTGAGCTTACCAAGCCAGTTCCTTGCCGCTTGTTTCAACACATGTATGGACTTCTTGAGCTTGCAATAAAGATTTGACCTACGTGGCGGAAACCCAGGTGGTGGTTCCATGTAAATATCCTCTGCAATATCACCATGAAGGAATGCATTGTTGACATCTAATTGGAATATGCTCCAATTTTTGGAAATTGCCAAAGCCAAAAGACATCGAACTGTGGTCATTTTGGCAACTGGAGCAAAAGGCTCAGTGATATCCTCCCCCTCGACTTGAGAGTAACTATTAGCCACCATGCGAGATTTAGGGCGTTCTAGAGAACCATCCGAGCGAATCTTCAATTTATAGACCCAATGGTTGGAAACGGGCTTCTTTCCAAGAGGCAATGATGCATAAACCCAGGTGTTGTTACTCTCAAGGGCGCGAATTTCGGCTTGCCATAGGATCACGCCACATAGGAGAGCGAGCGGCTTCTGCATAGCTGCGAGGCTCGGTAAACGGGATAAAGAAGCCAAATGATACGGTACCAACCTTGGGGCTTCCCAACTCAAGGGAACGTGTGTTACGATACAAAGAGGACTCTAAATTACATCTAGGAATGTCGCCCAAGTCAACCTCTTAAGTATCACAAGTGTACAAGGAATGGACAGCTTTGCTACTGTTTGGTATAATGATCATATCTTTCGTTATAGATATCCAATGGAGCTGATTCCAGTTGCATATTAAAGATAAGAGGCAGATCTACAACTTCTATAAAGATCACAAGATCAGATTCTGCCTTCTTGATATCCGAAATAGTTGTACAAGTTGGCCCAACAAGCTGTCCAGAATGGGGACAAATTATAAAGGGCATTTTAGTCTTTTTGTGTACAATTAAAGTCTATACTAGACTTTAATTATTTTCAGGAAGGCAGAATCTGATCTTGTGATCTTTATAGAAGTTGTAGATCTGCCTCTTATCTTTAATATGCAACTGGAATCAGCTCCAGTGGATATCTATAACGGAAGATATGATCATTATACCAAACAGTAGCAAAGCTGTCCATTCCTTGTACATTTGTGATACTTAAGAGGTTGACTTGGGCTACATTCCTAGATGTAATTTAGAGTCCTCTTTGTATCGTAACACACGTTCCCTTGAGTTGGGCAGCCCCAAGGTTGGTACCGTATCATCCCCTCCCTCTTGAAAAGGATTCGTCCTCGAATCATCCCAAAAATCAGCTTTATAATCTTGAAAAATGAATAAAAGGGAGCAAGTTAGAAATATGGAAAGTAAAAATTTGCATTGTCCTTACCTATCAAGGAGATTCTCTTGCGGCTGTCCCAAATAAATGGTGTCTTGTCCTTCTTAATTGAAATTAATGGAGCAGTAAACTTGTTAAAATCACGAACAAAATGTTTATCAAAGCTTGCTAACTCATATGTTGGACGATCTGGAATTGTATTGGTTGTTCTCGGCCATTCCACCATCGCATTAACTTTTGCCGGTTCAACTTTAATACCTTGAAAACTCACAATGTAACTAAGAAGGTTAATAGAATTAGTGTAAGAAACATAATTTCCAATCTTAGCATACAAAGTTTGTGCTTTTAAATGAGTAAAAACAGCCCTAAGATGTTCAATATGATTATCTCGGTTTTTACTAGCAACAAGTACTTTATCAAAGTAAGGAATCGGATGTCTATACTTAAACATTAAGTTATTAACATTGAGAATATCCGTATATAATCTAAAAGTCCTTTCTTGCTTTGGTACAATTTTCCCCGGATTAACATAAGGACTTAAAGACATACTTACCTTCTTCTTTTCAAGAATGAAATCACCTTGGGTTTTAATTTGCTGATTTGTACCCAAAGATGGTTTATACGTTTCACGATTTTGAAGGCTAACAAGTAACCTTCTCGGCAACTCCTTAGGGAAGACTTCATGAAATTTCTGAAAAATGGCAAGACTAGATGTAGAAAAAGATGTTAGAGTAAAAGAAAAAGTGTTAGTAAATAGGTTCATTGCGGTTCCTTGCAAATCGAACAAAACAAGAAGTTGTTTTGTTTGAATTGCCCTATCTACCTTTTCGGGATTAATGAATAAATACTCTTTTCTCTCTTTTTGTGAGCTTGCCTTTTTTCTCACTAAGCTCATGGCTTTTGTACCATTTTTTCCCTCGAATTGTACCTCATGGGTAGTGTCACTCGTTTCTTTTCTATCTTGTTCTTTTTTCTCCTCTAAAACAGCCCTTTCGGCTTCTTCGTCACTTATCCACGATCCATCATCCAATTGTATCATTCTACTCTTGTTAGGGCAGTCCATAGAAAAGTGTCCTTTGCCCCCACATTTAGAACATTCCCGAACAAGATTTGGAGTATAATTTACCCTCGTATTGGCCGATTTGGTTTGATTTTGTGACCTTGCTGCCCCAAACTGCCCTGTGGCTGTTTTCGCACCAATTTGGGCCTCTTTACCCTTGCTTTGGCTCAGTAACACAGTGGAGAATTTCTGGGACAGATTTGGCTTCTCCCCGGCTTGGAAAGTTGCCATTTTTGTCCTTGAACTCTTTTCTTTTTGCTTTGTAACAAAACGGTACGTCATTACCTCTTTTATCTCATCCAATGTATCAACTTCTCGAAACCCAACTCTCACCCTTGTTTTGACTTCTCTATCCCACCAAATAGAAGCATATCCGCAAAATTCCATGGCTGCCAATTTCACTTTCTTTTTCTCGGAATAATTATTGACAGAAAAAACATGGTCAGCTTTACGAATCCAATCAAAAAATAATTGAGGATCATTTGTACCTAGGAAAGGAGGGATCTTGGTTGTGATAGCACCAAGATTATTATCATACCTTTGATCTTGAACATTTGCTCTCGGATCATACCTTTGGTTGTGAGCATTTGGTCTCGGATCAAACCTTTGGTCTTGATGATTTGCTCCCGGCTCAAATCTTTCATCATGAACAAATGGTCTCGGATCATACCTTTGGCTGTGAGCATTTGATCTCGGATCATACCTTTGATCTTGATGATTTGTTCTCGGTTCTTAGGCATAATTGTCCACCATTCTTGGGATTGGTCTCAGCTGAAAATCTTTTTGGTGCCGAAAGTTGTCCCTTGGAATTTGATCAAAGGATTCTTAAGAATCTTGATCATCTTTTCCGAATTGCTCTTGAATTCACGAAACTCCATTTTAAGTTCATTGACGGATTGCATCAAAGACTTTATGGTTTGTTGCATTGATTCTTTGAAAAGTTTGTCGCACTCCATGGCACCTTGCTGCGAAGTACCTTCATCAAAAGACATTATCTTTGCAAAGAAAAAAATTCACACAAAAATCGTTAGTAGAAAAAATAGTAAGATTGAATCTTTTCACAAAATCTGTGAATAGTAATCTGTGAATAGTATAATCTGGGAATAGTAAGCTGTGAATAGTAATCCGTGAATAGTAATCTGTGAATAGTAATCAGATTTTTGTTCTCTCAATATTCCACAAAGTACTTGTCAAGAACTTCCAACTCCAGATGATTTAGGTAAATTGTATTGTTTTGTTGATGGAAGGCTGAAAAAAGATGGAAAGAAATCCTATCTTGACCTATTCAAAAAGTTAAGAAAGAAAGAATAAGAGTAATCGTTAAAAAGATGTAACCTTTACGCTTTTTGATTTCTTGAAAATAGACTTTGAATTTTCGGATGAATTGTGCTGTGAATAGTAACCGAAAATTTTAAAATCTTGAAAACCTTGTTTTCTTGATTTCCTTCTTTACCTTATACCTTGAGACTTACCCTTTTCTTGGCCGCCTTTATCAAGCACTCCATGTCAGAAAGATATTACCTTGATTTGGTGAGTTTGATGGCGACTAATTCAAGAACAAGAGGGAATAAGAGCCAATTCCTTTGTGTCCAAACGGACAAGGAAGTTTGCTTTTGGTTTGATCCGTGTCTAGGATAACCCGGCTGCCAATTTCTTTACTTCCGGGTGGCTTTTGTGTATGGTAGTAATAATTTTTTTGTTATCTTTCTCGGTCTATTCCAAGCAAACAAGAAAAATTTAATGAAAAGCGTAAGGGTACACCAAGATAGAGATCAACCTTTTGCTCTGATACCACTTGATGCGAAACCGTGATGTTTTATATCAAGGTTCGGTTTTTAAGCAGATCTTTCTCTATCTCGAATTAGTTTCTATGGGAATACACTTAACACAACCCCGGGCAGGCTAAGTATCAATGGAGGCTGAAACACCACAACTAGAGAAACAAGCTAGTTGATACAGTAACTCAAAGAATATGAAGTTCTACCGGAAATTCATAAACAAGCTGGTGGGCTGGCCCAGGGATAGTGGCGGGTTTGGTTACTTCCGAAGTGGACTGGACTGTGCAGGCAGATTGGTTTCGACTGGGCTGGCCCAGTGCTGGTCTGGCTGGTTTAGAAGAAGGGAATCTGGGCCAGTTCATGGGGGTTCAACAAGTGGAGAATGGTCGGCCATTTGTTGTATATTTGGGGCAAGATTTTTGGACAATGGTGCGAAAGGAAAAATATCCTCATAAAAGTGAACATCTCGTGAGACAAATGTTTTCCTAGATTGAAGGTCATAGACTGTCCAACCTTTTTGTCTCATTGGGTATCCGATAGAAATACACTTGGTGGATCATTCGGTGAATTTATCTCTCGTGGGATTTGTATTATGAGCATAACAAAGAGACCCAAAAACCCGAAGATGTTCAAATTTGGGTGGTGGTTTTCCAAATAAAATTTCTAAAGGAGTTTTATTACTTAAGAGTTTACTAGGAGTGTGATTGACAAGATACCCTGCGGTTAGTATACATCCCCCCAAAAACGAATTGGTAGATGTGTTTCAAAACGAAGGGCTTGTGCGACATTTAGAATGTGCCTATTTTTCCTTTCTACCCACCCGTTTTGTTGAGGAGTGTAGACAAGATGTTTCGTGGATAATTCCTGTTTGGTAAAAACAATCTCTAAGACTTAAGAACTCGGTTCCATTATCACCCCTAACCCGTTTAATAATTCCTTGAAACTGGGTAGAGACCATGTTATGAAAATTAATAAAGACTTTATTTGTTTCACTTTTTTCTTTAAGAAGATAAGCCCAAACGGACCTAGAAAAATCATCCACTAAACAGAAAAAATAATGTGCCCAGATAAAGATGGTGTTTGGTATTTACCCATAGGTCACAATGTATTAGTTCAAAAGGACGTTTCGCCTTATTATTACTAAGAGGAAAAGGTAACCTGGAATCTTTGGCAAGATGAAAAATATCAAAAGGTATAGATTTATTGTTTGAGAGATGTATTGGAACAGGAATATTAAGTAAAGTACCAAAAGCTGGGTGCCCAAGTCTTCGGTGCCACAATTTACAACTTTCTTCTAAACGGACTGTCGCGATTATTTCGCCTTGGTGAGTCACGTCTTTGAGATGATAGATGCCCCCAACTTAGTTCACCTTCCCCAATTAGCGTCTTCAAGATTAGGTCCTGTACAACACAATACTCATCAAAGTAGGTGACACAACATTATAACTCCCGTGTTAATTGAGATATAGAAATCAAATTGCACGAGAATTGTGGCATATACAATACTTTAGCGAGACGAATATTGGGATTTAGAGTCACTGTACCATACTGTTGTGCCCAAATACGCTTACCATCAGGCAAACTCATGCTAATAGGAATTACCATATTTTGCAAGTTTTCCAATTTAATTTTTCTCTCAAGTAATGTGATGAGAGACACCGCTATCAAGAATCCATGGGAATAAAAGGCGACGTTTTTACTAGTGGTGTGAAATGCCACAACTTTATTTTCTTAGATTATTCCAACTATTTCCTGAGCAAATTCTCTCAATTGCACTTTGTCCAAAGAGGTGGTAGTTGTTTGCTGCACCGAATAGACCGCACCGTGTGCTAGTCCTGAGTAGCTTGCGCAATGCGCTGTGGTGTCAATGACACTGCTTGTCTCCGACATATTGTTCTAGGAGATAAAATTTGTTTTTTTTTAACCTCACTTTTTTTTTCTCATGATCGTTTTCCCAATTAAAACCCAATTCATGCAATTGACACGTAAATTCCACTATTCATGCAATATATAATGCTCAATCACTCCCAAATTAGTAACCCAACAATACCCACTGATTATACCCGATTACTTGTGATAATTAAATGACGTAGGGGGTCCCTACCTCTTCCGGAAGCAATAAATACCAGAAATCTCGAAATCTGCACTACCAGGTTTACTCCCGGAGCTATAACTTTCTGCTCGGGACTCAGAATAAATTGCCATCTGTGCTCACCCGTAACTCTCTCGATTATCTTCGATTTAAAGTGGTAGATAAAAAACAGACAACTGTAGCCCCCTGAACGGACTGCTCAAAGTTTTGGACATATTTTTCTCTTCTCCCCTTTCTCTCTCTATCGTGTATATTATGTTTCCTTGTGTAGGTTAAAGTTTAGTTATTTACAAGTTAGGTCCTTCATCTTTTATTTTAATTGCACTCGTAACCCCACACATACAAAATTATGAATGCACACATATAACAAAGGAAAGTCATCTAGCACACAATAATTAATTTCCTAGCACTTATTATTAATTATCTTATTTACGAATTAGGCACATTACACCTAATTAAATTAATTCATGTAATTATGTAGACCAAAAGGTCCAGGGTATCAAAAAAAGTGCCACGAAAATGTGTCGTTTTCTCAAATTGCTATAATTTTGTGGCACTTCATGAGGCAATTAAAAAATGTCATAACTTTTGTGGCACTTCATAAGGCAATTAAAAAAAATGCCATAAATATTGTGGCACTTCTTACAAAGTGCCACAAAAATATGGCATTTTCACATAAATGCCGTAAATAAATGGCATATAACATAGATGCCACAAATTAATTGCCACCAAAGCCCAATTTTACCATAGTGCCACTTTCACCATTTTTGTTCAATATCTCGGCTGAGCTTCTCTCTTGGGGCCTCAATCACCTATTAGCCGAAGGGGATCTTGTCGTCTTTTGTGTTTCTTAGGAGTGTCTCAGAATATCCCATTTGGCGTTCGCAGGTGACGTGGTTCAAAGCATAGTGTTAGAAACATAATGGTCTTTCTTACAGATTATCAATGTATATCGGGGCAACGTGTCAATGCCAGGAAAAGTGGTTTTTACGCTTCCTCCAAATCCACTTGGTTGCATGGTGATATGATTGCCGAGCTCAGTGGTTTTCAATGACAAGAGTTTCCTATGTAATATCTGGGCTTCCCTATTTATCCAAGCCGTGCTAAAGCTGTCTATTCCCAAGACTTGGTCGAATCAATTAATAATTTAGTAGCAGGTTGCAGCGCAAGCTCTTGAGCATGTCGGTTGATTAATCTTGATTCAACATGTTTTATCCTCAATGACGTTGCATATTTTTGCAGTTTCCAACCCCCGATGATGGTGTTGTAGAGTACAGAGTGGATAATGGCCATACTTCTTTGGGGCCAGTAAGACGGTATCAATCGCATGCATTGAATGGCATGGAGTCAGTTGTGCGTGAGCAAGGAGCGTAACGGCTTGGGGCTTTGCACACTACGCCAATACTCAAAAGCTTTCATCTTATAGCTTTGGTGGCGTTTTAGGACAACAACTTCAATTTGGAGGAATTTTTTGGAGTCGCGCTATGGTGCCGACCTTCAACATATATCTATGGTTGAATCTAATGCATCGAACACGCTGACATAGTGAAGTATGGTTGCGATTTGAGACATTGTTGAGGATAATATAGCGTTGATGGTGCGGGATGGCTTGTCATCGCTCTATTTTGAGAGAATACAAAGAAGAGCCAGACTATATAGGAGCATGGCTATTGTTGATGCCACTGATGAGATTTTTGTTTCAAAATTGAGGCCTTTTGCACTAGTGCCGGCTGGGATAAGGACAAGCCCCAAGCGGCTTGGACTGAATTTGTGGCAAAATAAGCTCTAGTTGCGCTGCGGGAGGGATATGGCATGCTTGTTTGGCAGCCTAAACAGGTTGGGAATTTCTCCCTCAAGACTTCTTTGTATATTCAGCAGCCAGCAGCCCCTTGGATGTTAACGCGACGCATTACTTGGTCCGTTTTCTTACACTTTTCTTTGTCTCTCTCTTTTTATGGATATTTTGGAATTGTTTTTCCGCTGACTAAAGTGTATTTTGTAGTTAGTAAATTTTGAATGTTCCAAGACTCCAACGACTATATCTCGGGCAGTCATGCTTTAGGTGGGTCAGCCATGTAAAGTCTCATTTGTTGAGACATACTTTCTTTGTAAAGGGTTGAGTGGCAGTGCTTATTTGTGAGAATGGTGGTTTTGGGCCTCCTTAGTGGATTGGATATTTCTTGTAATTTTAGGAACTAGAGTGAGTAATGAACCCGAAAGGTAAGTACGATTGATGTTTCGTAAAACCTGATGCCGAGAAGGGGAGATAATTATCAAAGGTTTGACAATAATCTTGGAACAATCAAGACCAAGATTCCCTCTTTTCAAGGTACGAATTATCCCAAATTATTTTTAGATTGGATAAGTAAAGTTAACCATGTTTTTGTCGTGCACAACTATTCAAAGGAAAAAAAGTTAAGTTGGCAGCCATGGAATTCTCGGATTATGCTTCAATTTGGTGGGATAAAGAGGCGGGTGCAAGGAGACGAGTTAGTCAACATCAAACTGATACTTGGGATGAGATGAAAGTGGTCATGAAGCGTAGATTTGTTCCACAAAATTACACTAGGGAACTTTTCAATCGCTTGCAAAGATTGAAGCAAGGCACTAAATCGGTGGATGAGTATTAAAAAGAGATGGAGATTGCCATGATTAGAGCGGATATTCAAGACGATAATGAGGCTACGTTGGCGGGTCTAAATGACAAAATTCCGCCAAAGGTAGAACGTGCTAACCATGTTAATCTTATTGCAATGGTTTATTATGCAGAACAAATAGAAAAACAACAAAAGGAGAAAATTTAAAGGACTTATTCGACAAATTTCCAATCTTAGAAAAATTCGAATCAGCCCCTAAACAATTCATCACCTTTGCCGAGCCTAAACAAAGCAAAGGAGACTTTTGGAGCTGCCAAAACAGCCACGGCATCAAGTGGGGCAGCCAAGACTTCTGCTACATCAAATTCAACCAATTTGAGGTTAAGTACAACTCCTAACCTTCAAAAGGAATGTTTTAAGTGTAGAGGAAAGGGTCACTTTGCTAGGGACTGCCCAAATAAGAGCGTAATGATCATGCAACATGATGGAGAAGCCGAGGATGATGTTTTGGAGGAAGAAACCGACCTTCTAGAGGAACAACCCGAGGAAGGGAAGCAACTTTTGATGACTATGAAGCTTCTACATACTCAACCATTAGATGATGAACATCAACAAAGGAGCAATCTTTTCCAACCAAAGTGCAACGTTAAAGGCATGCTTTGTTTACTCATTATTGATAATGGAAGTTGTACTAATGTTTGCTCTCTTGATATGGTCACCGCTCTTGATTTACCTTGGAAAGCTCATCCAAATCCTTATAAGCTTTCCTGGTTAAACAATAGTGGTGAAATCAAAGTGGATAAACATGTTGAGATAGAGTTCATAATTGGGAGATTCAAAGATAAAGTGTTATGTGATGTGGTTCCAATGACTGCAAGTCACATTATTTTAGGGAGACCATGGCAATACGATAGGTGTGCGGAACATATTGGGAGGAAAAATGTTTAAGAAGTCACCATGGATAAAGTAAGGTTCACATTACAACCTTTAACACTATCGACAGTGAGGTTCATAAACAAATGGCAGAGAATAGAGAGAAAAGAATGAGAGATGAGTTGCAAAAGAAGAGTGATCTCACCCTTGAGGTAGAGAAAAGAATGAGAGATGAGTTGCAAAAGAAGAGTGATCTCACCCTTGAGGTAAAAACCGAGGTAAAAAAAGGATGAAAAAGCCGTGTCTGCTCAAAAATGAGAAAAAAGTGTTTATTTATAAACCCCCGCGAAAGGTAGATAGGGCTATTCGAGCAAAACAAGCAATTGTTTTGCTAATTTTCAAAGGAGCCTAAAGGTCCTATATAACTAACACTTTTGAGCTAATTTCTTCATCACTACATAGTCTTGTTCGTGATCTATTGCAGGAATTCAAAGATGTTTTTCCCAAGGAGTTGCCGAAAGGAATGAGAGATGAGTTGCAAAAGAAGAGTGATCTCACCCTTGAGGTAAAAACCGAGGTAAAAAAGGATGAAAAAGCCGTGTCTGCTCAAAAAGTGAGAAAAAAGTGTTTATTTATAAACCCGCGAAAGGTAGATAGGGCTATTCGAGCAAAACAGTAATTGTTTTGCTAATTTTCAAAGGAGCCTAAAGGTCCTATATAACTAACACTTTTGAGCTAATTTCTTCTTCTCTACATAGTCTTGTTTGTGATCTATTGCAAGAATTCAAAGATGTTTTTCCCAAGGAGTTGCCGAAAGGTCTACCTCCAATGGGGGCATTAAACATCAAATCGACTTCATCCCAGGATCCATTCTTTCAAATAGACCGAATTATAATGCAAATCCGGATGAAACTCGTGAGATTTAAAGGCAAGTAGATTTACTTCTTGAGAAGGAGCAGGTAAGAGAATCTTTAAGTCCTTGTCCTAGGCCTGTCATATTAGTGCCTAAAAAGGAAGGAACTTTTAGATTATGTACGGATTGTCGAGCTATTAATAAGATAACTATTAAATATAGACATCCTATACCTCGCTTAGATGATATACTTGAAGAGTTAAATGGTGCTAAGATATTTTCTAAAATTGATTGAACTTAAGGATATCACCGAATTAGAATGAATGGAAAACTGCATTTAAGACTAAATATGATTTATATGAATGGATTGTCATGCCTTTTGGTCTTACTAATGCACCTAGTACTTTTATGAGATTGATGAACTATATGTTTCAGCATTGTGTTGGAAAGTTTGTTGTAGTTTACTTCGATGATATACTTGTTTATAGTAAAAACTTAAAAGAGCATGTTGAACATCTTAGGGCTGTTTTTACTATTTTAAAGGAACAAACTTTGTATGCTAAGCTTGAAAAGTGTGTCTTTTGCACTAATTCTATTAACTTTCTTGGATACATTGTGAGTTCTCAAGGTATTAGTGTTGATCCGTCCAAAATCAAAGCAATTATGGATTGGCCGAAACCAACAAATGCAAGTCAAGTAAGATCTTTCCATGGGTTAGCTAGTTTCTATAGACGTTTTGTACGTGATTTTAGTGCTATTGCTGCCCCTTTAAATGACGTTGTAAGAAGGATACTCCTTTTTATTGGAATGAGCCGCAACAAGATAGTTTTGACAAGCTCAAATCTTTACTTACTTCTTCTCCTATTCTTGCTTTACCTAACTTTGATTTAACTTTTGAAGTTGAATGTGTTGCTTCAGGGATAGGTATTGGAGCTATTTTGCAACAACAAAACAAACCTTTGACGTAATTTAGTGAGAAATTAAGTGGACCTACACTTAATTATCCAACTTATGACAATGATTTGTGTAAAACACAAGAGGGGGGGTGAATTGGGTTTTAACTAATCTTGTAAACTTTTTCTAAGCTTTACAATGCAAGTGTAAGTTTGAACAAGATGAACATGTTAGTAGTGCCCTAGGACCATTAGCACATGTTGTGCGTTTTATTATCTTTTGAGCATGTAATTGAATAGTTAATTTTGCTTTTGATTATCAAATGTGTGATTTGATAGTAGAACTCATTAGCTTATGTAATTACTATTCTAGAAGTCCCTAGTTTTATGTAATGCTTAATTACTATGAAATAAAACTAGTATGATTGTTGATTGATGATCTTGTTTTACTGATCATGTGTAATGGATACAAATCACATCATAGATGCAATATATAGGGATACATTGTATTGGACGTGATCCGTCAAAGAAGTAATACTTCATTGTCTTAAGTCATAAGTATTACTTCCTCAATACTATTTTTGAATCCTTAGACCTTATGTCTTCATTAATTCTAGTATGAATGGAGCCATGTTTTGACTCAGTCAGACGTTACTTGTAACAGAGTAATCAATACGACTGATGATCGGATGTAATGTCCTATCATAGCTTGAATGTGAGAGACATTGTAAGGAATTTGTCCCTCTCTATTATTAGAAAGAGATATCCATGGGCCCCTCGATAGGGAAAGACTGTTTAAATGCATGGCCGTGCTCAAATGTATTTGATAAAGTGGTAATCAAATGCTATTTGTCGAAACAGTCTACCTGGAGATCGAGCGTAAATACAATTAAGCTTAATAAGGGTGACGACCACCATGCCTTATGCTTAATTAGGATATCGCGAGACAAAGGGATTAAATAGTGGATTGACAATAGGTTCCGTTGTAAATTCATTCACCTTGGGTAGTCACAATGTCCTGCTAGGGCCCGCTTGTGACTTATGAACTCATACTACTACTAAGTGTGTTTTCATTGCCATTGTGATATGAACCTACAGGGTCACACGCATAGACGAGCTAACAAGCTTCATGTCCAGATTCAATGAATCTAGAATGTGTCTAGGTTCTTTGTATCTGACATTTGTTTTTCTGAAAATAATAAAGTGTTTATTATTCGAATTAGAGATAGGGGCAATTTTGGTATTTAACTATAGCTGGGATTAAGTGGGAGTTGTTATCCGATAAAGACTCCCACTACCAGCAGAAGTCTAGGGGACGTGGGAGTCAGATTCTCCCGCAACCGAGAGAAGTTGAGTAGACGTGGGAGTTGTTCTGGGAACAAACTCCCACACTCTATATAACATCTCTTAGCCGAAACCCTAGGTGATTAAGTCATTCAGCCGAAATACCAATACTAGAAAGGAAAAACGTTTTCTTTCTGTTTTTTCCCTTTTCTCTCTAAATTACCCGAACTTCAGAAAGACGAAGAGCTAGCAATCACTGCTTGTTTCGTCGCGTGGATACCGGTAGAGGGAAATTCCGCAAAGGGAATTCCGTTGGTGAAAAGAAAACTTCCAAGAATCGTCATCCTCCATTCAAGAAGTAGCTTCTTGAATCCGAAAATTGTAAGTTTTTACCACTGTTTTCGAATTGTTTCATATGAGCGGATCTTTCAGGGGAGGATCCATGGGTGTTTGGAACGAGTTTCCGCCCATGAATCCCTTCAGTGGTATCAGAGCCTTGCTCATACGATTCGAATTCGATATTGTTTATCATACAATAACACTATCAATTCCGATTTGGTATGTGTATGCTTGAAAACAGAAAAGATCGTTTCTTTGATCATGATAAATGCATAAACTGTTTAACTGCATTTAAATATTGTATCTTTTGATGAGTACATGCATAAATTGCTCTCGGTTTAATCATGTTTACACGGTTATATGAACTGTTTTCGGGTTTTGAATATGCATGAACTGCCTCAGCATGATTCAGTTCTGTGTATTTAATTCGATTATTTGGCATAAACTGTTTCTGTGAATATTGATTCTGCATAAACCGTTTCTGTGAATCTGAAATTAATTTGATTAAATTCTGTTATTTCGCATAAACTGTTTCGGTTAATCCGATTAACCAATACATAATCCGATTATGTAAGTAAGGCAATTGAGGGGCAAATCTGGGAGGAAAAACTCATTCGATGAGCTGATGTAGAATCAGATTTTCCTTCCAGGGGGGCTGCCCCTGGAAAACCCACAAGGGGGCCGCCGTATGCGTAGCGCAGAATGGTCGTTACGCAGACCTAAGACTTTGTATATATACTCGTTGTTATTTAAGTCATGTTTTATGTGATATTAGCATGGTGAATAGCATGGCCTACTATACCTCTTGTTTTACATATTTGGGTTGTAATTTTATAATACGACCTGCGAGTCGTTTTTCTTTATGATGTAAAATTGTAATAGCTTTCCTAG
The DNA here is from genome assembly GCA_026122235.1 of Vinca minor. Lineage (NCBI taxonomy): Eukaryota > Viridiplantae > Streptophyta > Magnoliopsida > Gentianales > Apocynaceae > Vinca > Vinca minor. The sequence goes on from JAOCZM010000134.1 coordinate 6,444,000, forward strand.
ATTAGTCTTACTACTCTACATTGAAGGCTGGGTATGCCCATGCAATTATGTAACAAGACCGGAGGACCCTGGATCGAAGACTATATTCATGAGATGAATACAGACTTAGATTGACCCTTGGCTCCCACAAGGCTCGTGGGAGTCATCATAGGATTAGGCCATGCTATATCACATTTACTTTATGCTTTATATATTGCGTGAGATGCTTGTATGATATTATTGTCTTATGGGGTTTAACAGACTATTCAAAACTTAATGTTTTAACTAAGTCTTAAAATGCCTACCATATTCTAAGCACTCCAAGTGCTTGGATCATCATATTGTCTGCTTGCCAAAGCAACAGACAAGTGGTTATCTAAGCAAAAGGATATGGGAAAATAGTGATTTCCATAAGCCTAGACATGGTTCAACTTAGCTAGGCCAACAAAATAGTTTTGGGCCTTGGGCATAAAATGGGAAATAGCCGGGACATATCGATGTCATTCCCATTAGATGATTTTACTTTAATTGTGGGTGTTAAGCCAAAGCTTTCCTATAACTATTGTAAAATGTTTTTCCCCACCATTATCAAGTGTTGAAATTGTGGAAAATGTTTTTGCTCAAAAACTAATAACTTTGCAATTAACTTAATGTAGATAATGGCAACCAATTCATCACACAATTCACTGCGATCCGTCCTTGAGAAGGAAAAACTAAGCGGGACCAATTTCCTTGATTGGGCCCGCAACTTAAGGATTGTCCTTAAGCAGGAAAGAAAGTTGTACGTTCTTGAAACGGACATTCCTGAACAGCCTGAAAATAACGCCCCTAGAGCTCAAAGAGATACTTGGAAGAAGCATTTCGATGACTCTAACGACGTGACTTGTCTCATGTTAGTCACAATGAGCCCTGACCTTAAAAAACAGTTTGAAGGAGTTGAGGCTTTCCAGATGATGGGCCAGCTCAAGGACATGTTCCAAGAGCAAGCTCGTCATGAAAGATTCCTCACAACTAAGGCGTTAAATAGTTGCAAAATGGCCCTAGGAACCTCTGTCAGTGCACATGTTCTTAAGATGAAGGGCTATTTCGACCAACTTGAGAAGCTTGGAGCTCCCGTAAGTCATGACATGGCCATAGATATGATCTTGGGCTCACTCCCACCGGAGTATGACCAATTCATTATGAACTTCAACATGCATGCCATGGAGAAGACCATACATGAAATACACGGGATGCTCAAGCGAGTTGAACCGAACATTAAGAAGTCCCCCGAAGTCTTAATGGTTCAAAAAGGGAATTTCAAGAAGAAAGGCAAGGGAAAGCCCATGGCCAAGAGAGGCAAAGGCAAAGGCAATGACAAGCCCAAGCCCGACCCAAAGCCAAGGCACCAAAGGAGGGAGTTTTCTTCCATTGCAATGAACCGAGTCATTGGAAACAGAGCCGCAAACTCTATTTGGAAGAGAAGAAAAAGGAAAGGCCGGTTTGACTGTCTCTCCAGGTATTTATGTTATAGAAATTAACATGTCTGCTCCTACTTCATGGGTATTAGATACCGGTTGTGGATCTCACATTTGTGCAAATGTGCAGGGGTTCAAAAGGAGTAGATCACTGGCAAAAGGAGAAGTGGACCTCAGAGTAGCCAACGGAGCAAGAGTTGTTGCTGTAGCTACGGGGACATTTAATTTAGTTTTGCCAAGTGGCCTTATCATAGAACTAGATAATTGTTTGTATGTTCCAACTTTAAGTAGGAATATTATTTCAGTTTCTTGTTTGGATATTGAAGGTTTTGAAATTAATATTTTGAATAAGATTTGCACCATTCATAAAGATCGTATCTTTTATGGAGATGCCTCTTTGATGAATGGGTTTTATATTCTTACAAATTGTTTGTAAACAACTACAGTACATTCCACGTGAAGTGTTCGGAGATCTTGGTCTTAAAAAGTTGCCTAAGAAAGCAACTCTCTGGGATTCATATGGAAGGACATGGAAAAACTCTTGTATCCGTTGGAATGATTCCAGGGTATTTTTCACTGGAGGATGGGTGATCTTTTGTAGGGTGAACTATTTTGGAGATAATGATATTTGCATTTGTGAATTTATGAAGGAAAAAACAATCTGATACACCTCACAATCCAGGCTGTTTCCCCAATATAAATGCCAGTCTGGTTAAGGATCTACAGAAAGTTGCGTAATGGTGATTGTAATGTTTAGGATTGTTTGAGTATTTGCTCTATTTTCCCTCCCTTTTAGGTGAAAGATTAAAATATCATAATTTGAGAATTTATTTAATACATTAACTATAACTCATAATGTACCATGTGTTTGAAAAAATAATTATTCCATGGAATTTGTACATTATTCATAATCTTAGACAAGCATAAAAGCACAGATACCCGTGCGTGACGCATGAAAACAATAACACAAAAACATGTACATTACAATTTTCACATGTAAACATTTACTACGAACTTTTCCTTTTTGTTTATGTGATTTTTTTTAAAACTCTTTTTCTTTCCTCCATTTTTTACGCAAATTTTAAAGAGTTTTTTTCATTTCCGCATAATTACTTGTTTCCTCGTACACAGTAGTTCATATTACACTTAGGGTAGATTTTTTTTCTCGTTACAAAATGATAAGAAAAAAAATATATATATTTTTTACTAACACTTCTAGTATGTTTCGTACAAATTCTGTGTAAACAACTACCGTACATTCCGCGTGAAGTGTTCGGACATCTTGGTCTTAAGAAGTTGCCTAAGAAATCAACTCTCTGGGATTCATATGGAAGGACATGGAAAAACTCGTGTACCCGCTGGAATGATTCCAGAGTATTTTTCAGTGGAGGATAGGTGATCTTTTGTAGGGTGAACTATTTTGGAGATAATGATCTTTGCATTTGTGAATTTATAAAGGAATTAAAAAACAATCAGATACACCTCACCATCCATGCTGTTTCCCCAAATATAAATGCCAGTCTGGTTAAGGATCTACATAAAGTTGCGTAATGGTGATTGTAATGTTTAAGATTCTTTGAGTATTTGCTCTATTTTCCCTCCCTTTTAGGAGAAAGATTAAAATATCATAATTAGAGAATTTATTTAATACATTAACTATAACTCATGTTGTACCATGTGTTTGCAAAAATAATTATTCAATGGAAATTGTGCATTATTCATAATCTTAGACAAGCATAAAAGCACAGATACCCGTGCGTGACGCATGAAAACAATAACACTAAAACATGTACGTTACAATTTTCACTTATAAACATTTACTACAAACTTTTCCTTTTTGTTTATGTGATTTTTTTTTTAAAACTCTTTTTCTTTCCAACATTTTTTACACAAATTTTAAAGTTTTTTTTTCATTTCTGCATAGTTACTTCTTTCCTAAAACAATGTAGTTCATAATATATTTAGGGTAGATTTCTTTTTCTGTAAAAAAATGTTAAATTTTTTATTTTTTTTACTAACACTTCTTGTATGTTTCGTTAAATTCTTTGTAAGCAACTACCGTACATTCCGCGTGAAGTGTTTAGAGATCTTGGTCTTAAGAAGTTTCCTAAGAAAACAAATCTCTGGGATTTATATGGAAGGACATGGAAAAACTCGTGTACCCGCTGGAATGATTCCAGAGTATTTTTCACAGGGGAATGGGTGAGCTTTTGTAGGGTAAACTATGTTGGAGAAAATGACCTTTGCATTAGTGAATTTATAAAGGAAAATGAAATCCGAAACACCTTACCATCCAGGTTGTTCCCACAAATATAAATGACAATATGGTTAAGGATCAACATAAATTGACATAATAGTGATTGTAATGGTGAGGATTCTTTGTGTATTTGCTCTATTTTCCTTCCCGTTTAGGAGAAAGATTAAAATGTCATGATTCGAGATAACTCATGATGTACCATGTGTTGGCAAAAATAAATATTCCTTGGAAAGTTGTGCATTATTCATAATCTTAGACTAGCATAAATGCACGGATACCAGTACGTGAGGCATGAAAACCATAACAAAAAAACATGTACGTTACAATTTGCACATGTAAACATTTACTACAAACTTTTCCTTTTTGTTTATGTGATTTTTTTTAAAACTCTTTTTCTTTCCTCTATTTTTTACGCAAGTTTTAAAGAATTTTTTTCATTTCCGCATAGTTACTCCTTTCCTCATACAAAGTAGTTCATATTATACTTAGGGTATTTTTTTTTCGGTACAAAAACATAAAATAAACATATTGTTTTTTACTATCACTTCTTGTATGTTTCGTACAAATTCTTTGTATACAACAACAGTACATTCCGCGTGAAGTGTTCCGAGATCTTAGTCTTAAGAAGTTGCCTAAGAAAGCAACTCTCTGGTATTAGTATGGAAGGACATGGAAAAACTCTTGTACACACTGGAATGATTCCAGAGTATTTTTCGCCGGAGGATGGCTGAGCATTTGTAGGGTGAACTATTTTGGAGATAATGATCTTTACATTTGCGAATTTATAAAGGAAAAAACAATCTGATGCACCTCGCCATCCAGGCTGTTTCCCCAAATATAAATGCCAGTCTGGTTAAGGATCTACAGAAAGTTGCGTAATGGTGATTGTAATGTTTAGGATTCTTTGAGTATTTGCTCTATTTTCCCTCCCGTTTAGGAGAAAGATTAAAATATCATAATTTGAGAATTTATTTAATAAATTATCTATAATTCATGATGTACCATGTGTTTGAAAAAATAATTATTCCACGGAAATTCGTGCATTATTCATAATCTTAGACTAGTATAAAAGCATAGATACCCGTACGTGAGGCATGAAAATAATAACACAAAAGCATGTACGTTACAATTTTCACATGTAAACATTTACTACAAACTTTGCCTTTTTGTTTATGTTATTTTTTTCTAAACTATTTTTCTTTCCTCCATTTTTTAAGCATATTTTAATGATTTTTTTTCATTTCCTCATAGTTACTCCTTTCCTCATACAATGTAGTTCATATTATACTTCGGGTAGATTTTGTTTTTCGGTACAAAATGATAAAAAAACTTATTTTTTTTACTAACACTTCCTGTATGTTTCGTACAAATTCTTTGCAAACAACTACAGTACATTCCGCGTGAAGTGTTCGGATATCTTGGTCTTAAGAAGTTGCCTAAGTAAGCAACTATCTGGGATTCATATGGAAGGACACGGAAAAACTCGTGTACCCGCTGGAATGATTCCAAGGTATTTTTCACTGGAGGATGGGTGAGCTTTTATAAGGTGAACGATTTTGGAGAAAATGATCTTTGCATTGGTGAATTTATAAAGGAAAAATAATCTGATACACCTCACCATCCAGGCTATTTCCACAAATATAAATGCCAATCTTGTTAAGGATCAACAGAAAGATATATAATGGTGATTGTATTGTTTAGGATTCTTTGAGTATTTGCTCTATTTTCCCTCCCTTTTAGGAGAAAGATTAAAATATCATAATTTGATTATTTCTTTAATACATTAACTATAACTCATGATGTACCATGTGTTTGAAAAAATAATTATTCCATGGAAATTGTGCATTACTCATAATCTTAGACTAGCATAAAAGCACAGATATCCGCGCGTGAGGCATAAAAATAATAACACAAAAACATGTACGTTACAATTTTCACATGTAAACATTTACTACAAACTTTTCCTTTTTGTTTATGTGATATTTTTTTTTTTAAAACTTTTTTTCTTTCCAACATTTTTTAAAGTTTTTTTTTCTATTTCCGCATGGATACTTCTTTCCTAATACAATGTAGTTCATATTATACTTAAGGTGGATTTCTTTTTCTGTAAAAAATGTTAAATTTTTTATTTTTTTTTCACTAACACTTCTTGTATGTTTTGTACAAATTATGTGTAAACAACTACCGTACATTCCGCGTGAAGTGTTCGGACATCTTGATCTTATGAAGTTGCCTAAGAAAGAAACTCTCTGGGATTCATATGGATAGACATGGAAAAACTCGTGTACCTGCTGGAATGATTCCAGAGTATTTTTCACTTGGGAATGGGTGAGCTTTTGTAGGGTGAACTATGTTGGAGAAAATGACCATTGCATTTGTGAATTTATAAAGGAAAATGAAATCCGAAACACCTTACAATCCAGGTTGCTCCCACAAATATAAATGAAAATTTGGTTAAGGATCAACATAAATTGATATAATAGTGATTGTAATGGTGAGGATTCTTTGAGTATTTGCTCTATTTTCCTTCCCTTTTAGGAGAAAAATTAAAATGCCATGATTTGAGAATTTATTTAATACATTAACTGTAACTCATGATGTACCATGTGTTTGAAAAAATAATTATTCCATGGAAATTCGTGCATTATTCATAATCTTAGACTAGCATAAAAGCACAGATACCTGTACGTGAGGCATGAAAATAATAACACAAAAACATGTACGTTACAATTTTCACATGTAAACATTTACTACAAACTTTTCCTTTTTGTTAATGTGATTTTTTTTTTTAAAACTCTTATTCTTTCCTCTATTTTTTACGCAAATTTTAAAGATTTGTTTTTCATTTCCGCATAGTTACTCCTTTCCTAATACAACATAGTTCATATTATACTTAGGGTAGATTTCTTTTTTTGTAAAAAATGTTAAATTTTTTATTTTTTTTTACTAACACTTCTTGTATGTTTCGTACAAATTCCTTGAATGCAACTACCGTACATTCCGCGTGAAGTGTTCGGAGATCTTGGTCTTAAGAAGTTGCCTTGCCTAAACGGTGGTGTTGTGAGCTGGCGGAGTTCAAAGCAAGCGACTGTTGCGGATTCTACATCCGAAGCCGAGTATATAGCTGTATCAGATGCTGCTAAGGAAGCCGTTTGGATCCGAAAGTTCATCACTAAACCTTGTGTGGTGCCTAGCATTACGAATGCGATTGATATCTATTGTGACAACAATGGAGCCATATCTCAATCAAAGGAACCACAGTCTCGTCAAAGGTCTAAACATATATTGTGGTGGTATCACCTGATCCGTGAGATCATTGATAGAGGAGATGTGAAGATTTGCAAGGTTCACACGGACGATAACATCGCCGACCCACTAACGAAGCCATTGACACAGCAACAACATGATCGCCATACTTGTAGCATGGGTATTAGATACCAAGAGAACAGGTCTTAGAGATAGTTCTTATGTACAGTATACACTAAAAGGCAAGGTTATTGTCTTTAGTGTAAGTGGGAGATTGTTGTACTTCTTTTCACGTGATGAAATATTAAGGCATGAATTCCATTATTTTTGTTTTGAATACGGATGTGCTTTTTGTATTAAAACACATAATAACATCTTTAGATAGTTATGTAATTGTTACATTGAACTATTCTAAATTGTCCCTAGTCAATCATTATTGTGTAGAGACTAAAATGTATTGTGATTAAATGTGGAGATATTAAGTCAAACACATGGGTATTTGATACTGGACTGACCCGCCTGTAAGAACATTTCATGAATTGTTGTATAAATGTCAACAATGTTCTTATAATGATTCTTTGGCCCCTTGATTGAGTGAGACTAATTCATGGCCATGAACAAGTGAATTAATATGAGATATTAATTCCATTTTATTAGTCTACTCGGGAATCAATCTAGATATCGAGGACAAAGAGATTAGTGCAAAAAATCATATTCGTGGTTACTTGAATCACCGAGACTATTTGTGAAGGAGTAATAATGTGTTGACAATTGTTGTAACGACCAACATAGCAAATACCTAAAGGGTCGCACACTATAATCAACTAGATTGGGCTTGTTGGAGTATACAGTTGATATATGTGCTCAATTAGATTGGGCAGGCTCAATTGGATTGGACAAAAGACCCGGTCGTTCGAGAGCTGTCTCGGGTCGACCGAACTTTTGGTCACTCCGGTCGGCCGAGAACCATTTTTGCGGTCAAAACAGGCACATCTACATGTGTGAGGGCGTGTGTGGAGTGGGAAAGAAATAAGGGAAGAGTATCCACTCACCCCACAGTAGATGAAAATAGTTTTCATTCTAGCATTACACAAGTCAAGAAAAACTCTCTCTCCTTTCTCTCTACTCTAGCCGAACTAAAAAGAAAGAAATCTCTGATTTTTCATTCTTCATTTTTACACACTTTCAAGAACACTTCAAGAGACTAAAAAAATCTGATTTTTCTAGTTCTTAGATTTCCGGTTCTTCTAAGTAGTCTATACTTTGTAGATTCCGGGAAAAGTGTTTTCCACCTTCATAGTTCTTAGACTAGCATCTAAAACTTGGAGTGACAAGCTCAAAGGTTGGTGTGTGGATACCAGTAGAGACATGAGTCAGTTGGCTGCTGTTAGTGAATTCAAGTAGAAAGAATTTGGGCATCAACGATTAGATCGACATAAATGTATAACTCATAAACACATGATTCTGGTTCTTTTTCGTGAGTAGATCCTCTAAAGGAACGTAACCCCGCGCTTTTATTTCCGCTGCGTTTTGGGGATTACGAATTTTTCTTTCAGGTTTAGCCCCGGTGCCTCCTGCCTTTGTTTCTGTCCCTGATGTCTGTCCTATGACATGGAGTGGAATTGTACACGGACTCACTCGGTGGCCTATCTTCCCACACCTGAAACATGCACCAGAAGTCCACCGAAAATCCCCGGTATGCCTCATTCCACATTTATAACTTTCCCTGCAAGTCTAAGATGTATTTGGCCCCCTTGTAGGTCCCCCATCGCGGACCAAGGTCGAACATGTTCCTACTCCCTATTCAAGGGTGTTGATTGATCCCGAGGTGGGAGCAAACCCCTTCTAAACCAAATGATTGACTGAGTTAGGATGATAATCTTGGCTCTGTGACATAGTTGAATAAGGCCTCTTCATAGCTGCATTAGTACTCCTATACTCTTCCTTTACATCCAAACTCATTTGATACGCGTCCATAAAGGCAGTTGGACGGTACCTTGACAATCTACCCCTAATACGAGGCAGCAATCCCCGCACATACCTCAGGGTTCTCATCTACCCATTCTGTATGATAGCAGTAGTATACTTCCCCAACCTATTGAACTTGCTAGCATAGGCTAAAACCAACATACTCTCAGTCTACCTCAAGTCGAAAAATTCATTCTGCCTAGCCATCTTAAAGGTCTTTGGGAAATACTGGTCTAGGAAGGCTTTCTTAAATCTATCCCAAGTGATAGGGCCATCTTGAGCATAAACAAACCCCACACCTTTCCACCACTCAGACGCTTCAGCAGTCAAGAAATGCACTACCACATTTCGCCTTCATATCCTCAGACACACTCATAATATGGAAGTGTTGCTCTATCTTCTCCAATCAAGTCTCCTCCTGATCTGGACCCATGCCCCCATCAAATGAAACCATAAACATCTTCTTCATGCGCTCACAATACTTTCCAGGATCCTCCTAAACTCTCTGACCCCTTGGAGCCCCAACATTCTGATTATGTGATCATTGTTGTTGATGTTGCTGGGTTTGAAACCTTTGAGAAAACATAACAAAGGCAATTGCTAAGTCAATAGCCGCCCCTGCATTGGCTGGTGGGGGTGGTTTTGGTGTATTATATTGAGGTGGAAGGACATTGTATTGTTGTGGGGGTGGTAGTATTATGGTGGATTTTGCATTGTACTGTGGGGGTGGTGGGTTGTTATATTGAGGAGGTGGCACATTTGATGGTGGTGGTGGAGGTTCGTTATGTAGTGGTGGTGGTGGTGGTGGAGGTTCATTGTACTCAACCCCATATCTTGTTTCAATTTCCCAAACCGGTGCCCGTGGAGGAATTGGATCCCATCTTGGTTGATCTATGATTTTAATTCTTTCATGTCTTAGTAGTAACATATTGTTCTATGGAGCTAAGGTCCAAAATAGGGAAGAAACAAGTGTTTCCACATATTCTTGTACAGTCAAAGGAGATCGATTCCGTAAAAGATGAACATGTGAAGCACATACAAGTAGAGCATAATATAACACATGAGATTAGCATAGCATAGATGAAAAACAACATATGATACATATAACCACATATAAGAAGCAGTAATATACAAGTACATCCTAATCCATGGTCTCTACCCATCACACACCTCACATTATGTGTCCTTGTTATCCTAAGTTCATTACATATTTTAATCCTAAGGTTCGACCTGCTCTGATTGAACTTGTTTAGTTTGTTTATCGCTTCGGTCGTCTGAATTGGTTATTGCTTGGGTCGTCTTATTTGGTCTCGTTGTCTTCAGTCCTATTTGATTTGGTCGACTGAGTAGTCACCCCATTTTGGTATAAGCGTTAAACAGCGGAATTAAATTACTATAAGTGAACTAATTCTAAGTATTACATTTTTTTGGAAGGTAACTAATTATTCCAAAACAAATAACTACAACAATGAAATAAAGTCCAGCAACTATGTAGATTAGGATCACTCCTCGTATGGCCCCTCCCAGGTATCATCCTCGTAATAAGGCTCAACATCTACGTCACCTACACAGTAAGAAAGTGAATGGATTGAGACCAATATGACCACATGAATAAATAACAAATAGACACAAACAGTTTCCCGTTTCCCAAAATACCCCTTAGAAAGCACGTTTGACATGACACAATAAACACTATGTAAACACTATAAATGTATTGTTAAACACTGAACAAGTCCCACAAGACACTGAACACACACACTGGAAAGACAGAGGTGAAAACCTCACTACACGAAACACAACATAGCTCACTGTGACCCTTCGATCGACATAACTCGTTGTCCGGTCGACCAGTGGTCATCCAGGATCAAACACACAGAAAGCAGAGGCTCCGGTCGACCACAACACACAATCCGGTCGATAGAAGGTACCCGCGGACAAAGGTATCGTCCACGGTATCGTCTGCGACTTCTTCCATGGTAAGACAATAACTATTGTCCTTCTGCGGAAGAACCCTAGGACGAATGGTAGAACAAATGGATCGTTTGCGACCTACGAAAAACAGAAAAACAAGTGCAAAACTCGTGCACAATTACACCAATTCTACAGCAACACTTCCCAACCAAAAATACCATTTTAAAGACTTAACACCAAGTAACAAATATGACCCAAACAAGAACAAACAAGTCAAAAACAACAATTAAGCTAAATACCATACTCTTCATATTCAAACTTACACAACCAAATGTACGACAATCACCATGCTCTGCCCATACGTTACGCATGATTACACTCTTTCTTAGACACTACTAGCATAGCTAACGCTGTGACACGACTTCTTACAATTCGAGCTCAAGTATCTATTCACGACTCTACGACAACAACTGTAACAGCCCTAACAACAAGCCGAGTTGAGAATGCCTAAGTATTTCAACACATGGGTTCAGTTTCACCCCATGAACGACCGTGTTCTCGCTTTAAAGACTCATCCTACATTTTATCATCATCCAACACCTTGGACTCCAAAAAACTGTTACAGTCCCAATGTTTTTCCCTCATCAGGTGCAGGTCTATGAAGTGCTACACGTATCACATGATCTCCCGAGATCAACACATTCGCACTTCATCGTGCTTATATTATTCGAACGAGTCCTATCATTTAGTAGATTCTAGACACGAGCTCAAAATGGGGCGACGACTCGGTCGACCAAAACCACATAGGATTGAAGACGAAGAGACCAAATATGACGGCCCAAGTATTAACAATCAATACAACAACAAACAATTCAAATGTCTCAAGTAATTCAACACTTACACCAAGTTATGAACTTCAATAATCGTATATCAGTTATGGAAAACAGTAAATGCAATTCCAAAATGATAACATTAATTATAATGAACCAATTCAACATTACAGTTCATAACCCCGAAGCAATCCATCAGGTCAATGCAAATTCACCGTAACTACATTCAATCTTATGCCTTTGAAAACATGTAAACATTTCATGCTTTAAATCAAAATTAAAAGAACATATTCCATAGGTTTAATATCATAAAATTTAGAAGTGTAGGGTCCTTATCTCTTAAGCAAGCAAAAATCAATCAATTCACAACCCAAAATTCCAAAAAACATGTCTCGCTCTCGATACGATATCTTTTTACTCCAAACTACGATTACGATTCCGCTTCCGCTCACTCGAAGCTAGTTTCACTGTGATCGTTTTGATATATTGTGCGTCAAAAATGGTCTAGAATCACCCTCTCAAAAGTTCTCTCAAAATCTGGGCAGAAAACTCTCTCTTTGTCTTTCTCCATCCTTTATTTTCTCTCTCTCCAAATGGTAACTACCGTCACCTTTCCAATTTCCCAGTCAATAACTCCCCATTTATTTCCTTTAAATTTAATTTCATGTTAAGTCCCTCTAACATTTGTAACACTTATAACACATAAACAAGTCACTAGTCACACAATGTCTAACAATTAATTCATGTTATCATTTTATAAACTCAAAATTATGCAATAAACATAATAATAACTCAATCAAATAGACAAAAAAATTCGGGTATCACATACTTCCGCACTTACAAAAGTTTCGTCCCCGAAACTTGCACTACCTACAACATAGATGCTACCACTCTCCCACCAAATGAAAAGGTTCTATAGGTATCTATATAGAAAGTATGGTACTATATGAAACATAACAAATACAAGGAATATAATAACCACATAATCAAATAATCAAATAAGTGTACCTTTCAATGTCCCCTGCTTTTGGTGTCGTCCCTGAAGTCTGTCTTGTGACCTAGAGTGGAGCTGTACACTGACTCACTCGGTGGCCTGTCTTCCCACATATGAAACATGCCCCAAAAATCCACATGCAATCCCCGGTCTTCCTCCTCCCACATTTATAACATTCCTTGCAAATCTGAGAAGTATTTGGTTCACATGTGGGTCCTCCAACGCTGACCAAGATTGATCCTGATCCTACTACCGATCCAAGGGTGTTGATTGATCTTGAGGTGGGAGCAAACCTTTTCCGATCCCATCTTGGTTATTGACTAAACGACCCTACATACTGTCTACCTCGTTCCTCGGTGAATCAATGTAGGAAGCGGTGTACTAGAGTCACTGCTCTCGATGTTGTCTCCTTCTTGGCTGTCCTTCTTTCCCCAACAATTATATAAATAAGGTAACAGATAAACATCTAACAAGTTGAACATGTGAAGCACATACAAGTAGAGCATAGTATAACACATGAGATTAGCATAGCATATATGAAAAACAACATATGATACATGTAATCACATATAGGAATCAATAATAAAAAAGTACATCTTAATCCATGGTGTCTACCCATCATAACAAGGAACTCGTAGTGCTCGTAGTGGGTTCTAAAGTCACTTTTTGGGATGTCTTCGGGTTTAATCCTCAACTGATGGTAACACGACCTCAAGTCAATCTTGTAGAACACCTTCGTCCCTTTCAACTGATCAAACAAGTCATCGATACATGGTAGAGGATATCGATTCTTGATTGTTATCGTATTCAACTCCCGATAGCCCCATGGTGAAACACTCGGTCTTATAAATTTATTATCAAGAAGTTCTTGGAGTTGAGCTTGCAACTCTTTTAACTTCGTTGGTGCCATCCTGTATGGGGCCTTAGAGATTGGCTCCACACTAGGTTGCAACAATATCTCAAAGTCAATTTTTCGGGCTGGTGGAATATCCGACAAATCGTTAGAAAACACATTCTCGAACTCCTTCACCACAGAAACGTCCTCAAGCCAGACTTCCTTATCATCCTTCGCCACTGCATAAGCTAGAAAATCTTCGCAGCCCTTCTTGATGTATTTTCTTGCTTTCATTGCCGAGATAATAGGCATACTCCTACCACTTCTCTTCTAATTGGACTCCTGAAACGTAAACAGTTCCCGGTCCCCAGTCACAAACTGAATCATCATATCTCGACAATCAACCAAGGCATGGTTCTTGTATAACCAGTCCATACCCAAAATCACATCAAAGTCAACCATTTGAAGCTGAATAAGATCCGTCTCAAGTATTCTAGAGTCTATATCTACCCGACACCCCTTATGAACCAAAGTATACTCTAATACCTTTCCACTAGTCACCATAACTCTATAGGTATCCAAAATACTAATAGTTGAGGTCTTAAGTATTTTAGCAAACCTACGAGATACAGAGAAGTGTGTGGCTCCACAATCAAAGAGCACTTAAACATGCACGGAGTTGATGAGTAGCGTACTTGTTACCACATCTGAATCGTCCTCCACATCTTTTTGAGTCAATGCAAATAATTGTGCATTAAGCCTTGCCCATGCCTCCAATATTCGGTGATGTCCTAGAAGTCTGTCCCAGTAACCTATAGCGGAGATGTACATTCACTGACCTGGTGACTCATATTCCAAACCTAAAACATGCCCCCGTAGACCATATACAAATCCCCGTGTGTTTCCTACCACATCTCCTACACACCAGCATTGCCATAAAATTTTCTAGTGCCCAGTTAGGTCCCCAAATTCTAGTCGAGTTTTCACTTGTCCCAACTTCTGACTTATAGGTGTTGGTTGGTCCCGAGGCGGGAGCAAACCTCTTCCTACTAGCCATAGGTGCATTCGCATTCGATTGAAGACTTAGTGAAATAGCAGGGAAAGGCCTCATCCTAACAGCATCGGTGGATCTAAATTCCTTTTCCACATCCAAATTTTGTTGATACGCATCCATGTATTTAGTAGGACGGTATCATGATAGTTTTCCCCTAATGCAAGACAACAGCTCCCGCACAAACCTTTAAGTTCTCATCTCATCATCTTGAATTATGGTTTAAGTATATTTCCCCAACCTATTGAACTTGCTTGTGTAAGTAGACACGGACATCCCTTCGGTCTACCTTAGGTAAAAAAAATCATTCTGCCTCGACATTTTGAAGGTATTGGGAAAGTATTGGTCCAATAAATCATTCCTAAACCTCTCCCAAGTAATCGGCCTCGCTTGAGCGAACACAGGTCAGGTGTAAGGAAAGGAACTACAACATCTGCCTTCATATCCTTCGGCACCCTCTTGATATAGAAATGTTATTCAATCTCTTCCAACCAAGTCTCAAAGAAACCATGCGCATGTCAAGAGTGCCATAGCCCAATGGGTCTGGCCTCTGCCCACAAACGTGAGGTCCCGGGTTCGACACCCTCCCCCTATGTGGGGCTAAATAATTTCCACCTTCTTCCTGTGAGGTCTAAAAAAAAGAGAAAAGAAACCATGCGCATTTTTTTTCATGCGCTCACAGTACATTCCCGGATTTGCCTCAACTCGTTGACCTCTTGGTGCCTAAACATATTGATTCTGTTAATGTTGTTGTTGCTGCTGCTAGGTTTGAAACATATGTGCTAGCATCACAAAGAAAACTGCTACATCATGTGCTGCCCTTGTTTTGGTTGGTGGGGGTTGTTGTTAGGCCTGCAAACGGGTCGGATTTTTATCCGTATCCGACTCGAATCCGATTTTATTTTTAGGATATGGTAAGAACTCTAGACCCATATACCCGCATCCGAATCCGAGTCCGTATAAGAGCAATAAAACGGCTACGAATACGAAATATAAAAAATCGTATCCGTTAAACCTGAATCCGTTTCAGGTAAAACAATATATATATTCCCTAAAACAATATATTTTACATGAGTTAGGACTTTTTTGTAATATAAGTATTTTATAGGATTTATGTGATAATTATTTATACCGCAATTTTAGTCATGTATATATACATTCTTAAGGGTTAAGAGTTAACAAACCCTAACATCACAGCCTCTTATTCTTCTCTCTCTCCCCCGTTACCTCTTCTACCTTCAACGCCGCCGTTCCATTTCTTTCCTTTCTTTCCTTTCTTCCCTCTTCTTCTCTCTCTCCCTCTCTCCCCGTTTCCTCTTCTACCTTCTCTAGCGCCTACTCCTCGCCATTGCTCCTTCCCGTCACAGTCACCGTCACCGCCGCAGGTATATTCAGGTTCTCGTTTACAAAGATATGTTTTTGTATTTGGTGTTCGAATTGCAGTATGGTGAAAAGGCTTTAGGCTTCTTTCATTTTATTTATCCATAACCTTTAATTTTCTTATATTGCAGCAATTTGTATGAGATAATCTTTACAAGTTCAAGTGGTTTACAAGGTCAAGAATCGTAGCATTTTGTCCAAGTGGTTTAGTTGGATTTGTTTTGAGGATTCATAGTTATTCAAGTGTTGTATATTTTGAACTTTATACAACAATATGATTATGTATTTTATTATATTATATTTCGTAGAAATATTTGTGGGTTATAATATAATTGGACTTTTTGAAACGGGTTTTACCATATCCGTATTCGGATCCAAATCAACGGATCTGGTAATACATATTTTGGATCCGCTAGGATATGGATACGGATATGGTAGAAAAAATAAAAAATGGATATGGATACGGAATAGACAATTCCGTATCCGTTTGTAACCGTTTGCAGGCCTAGTTGTTGTATGTGGTACATTATGTTGAGGTGGAGATGTATTGTATTATGATGGAGGAGGATTGTATTGTGGTGGAGGTGGAGGGTTGTTATATTGAGGTGGTGGTGGTAGAGGTTTCACAAACCCAGCAGTCTGTTGTTGTTGTGGAGCTTCAGGCCGTTGTTGACTAGTAGACCCGACAAACTGTCTTCTTCCACCGCATTGCCCCCGACAGGAGAATGCAGAAATAGGCAAGTCATACTCATCACTACTTCCTTGATTTGGATCCATCTTGACCCCCCACAAGTGATATAACAATAACATAAGTAAATAAAATGGTAGAGTAACAAGTTACACATGTGAAGGATAGACAAGTATAATATGGTAAAGCATAGTACAAGAATCGCACACATGTATAACATATAAAATAACATAATATTCAACAGTAGGAGCGAAGGGAACGTCCGTAGTGTCGTCCGTGGAATGACAGTAGCTATTGTCTTTCTACGGATAAACATTGCGACGAATGGTAGGACGAATGGATCGCCCACGACCTACGAAAAATAGAAAAACAAGTGCAAAACTCGTGAACATATGCACCAACACTACCAACCCAAAATACTAGTTTAAGACTCAATACCAAGTATCAAATATGACCCAAACAAGAACAAACATGTCAAAAACAACAACTGAATAATCATACACTTCGTGTCCAAGCACTTATATAACTGAATTTACGACCCAAACAACAACAACAACAACAACAACAACAGCTAAATAATGTCAATACCAAGTATCAAATATGACCCAAACAACAACAACAACAGCTAAATAATCATACACTTCGTGTCCAAGCACTTACATAACTGAATTTACGACAAGCGTCATGCTCTGCCCATACGGTACGCATGATTACACACTTGCTTAAACACTACGAGCATAGCTACCGCTGTAGCATGACTTCCCACAATTCGATCTCAAGCATCTATTCACGACTCTACGACAATAACTGTAACGACCCTAACAACAAGCCTATGTAGGAAGGCCCAAGTATTTCAACACATGAGTTCAGTTTCACCCCCTGAACAAACGGGTTTACGCTTTAAGGACTCATCCTACATTGTATGATCATCCAACACCTTGGACTCCACAAAACTGTTACAGTCCCAATGGTTTTCCCTCATCAGTGGAAGGTCCATGAAGTACTACACGTATCACATGATCTCCCGGGATCAACACATTCGCACTTCATCGTGTTATATAATTCGAACGAGTCCTATCATTTAGTAGATTCTAGACACGAGCTCAGAATAGGGCGGTGACTCGGTCGACCAAACCAAATAGGATTGAAGACAACGAGACCAAATAAGACGACCCAAGCGATAACCAATTAAGACGACTAAAGCGATAAACAAACTAAACAAGTTTAACAATACCCCACTGATAACTTGTAAATTTATCTATATTTTCTTTTACTTTAATAGTAATTTTGAGCTTCAAAAAGTATTTACATATCGAGTTCTGAGCTTAGAATGGTATAATCCTCACTTTTACGTGTTTGCACTTGTAGGGGTAAAATAGTCCTTTAAAGGGTAAAAGTGAACCAAACTTGCAGATTTTGAAAGAAGATGTTGGAATTGAAAAGATATCATTTACAGATTAGAAGAGAATATATGGCAGCTACTTTAAAAGAATCTTGAATAGTTTTGATTTATATCAACTACTTTAAAGGAGTGTGGAGAGTTTTGATATATGTCAATTACCTTAAGCTAGTAGGTTTCTATTGTTATAAATACTCTTTACTAGTGTTAGGAGAAGATATTCAATCATTATTTACATTATTCTAGGTTTTAGTTTTTCTCTAGAATTAGCCCTCTTGTAGGGTTAATCTTTATAGTTCTTTTATTTACAAATTTCGTAGACAAGATTGAAGCTTAGATGGTTGAAGTACTTTTGAGGATTATTTTGATTTCAAGTTTGAGACTTTATTTGAATCCAGGGATTTTTTTCTTATATTCTCTCTTCTAATTTGTTATTGAATTTCTTCACTAGTATGAGCTAAATATTTATTCTAAGGCCATGATGTAACTAGATTAATTTTATATGTTATTCTCTTGATCTTGTTATTCAATGAGTGTTATGGAATTAATTTCTTATTATTGTTCTTAATGCTTTTGTGTGATTAGCTACCACTCAATATGTATTTACATTAACTTGGAAGATTTGCGACAGCTGACCTTGTTAATTAGGTTAAATAGTCTGAACATAAATTGTGTGCAAGATACACTACAAGAAAACAGTTAAATAACGACCGCCCGTACCGTCGGTATTCGGTCGCTATATAGGTTTACAGACCGATTGCCGACCGAAAATAATGGCCGTCAATTTATCGTCGCTAAGCCATATACCGACGGAATACCGACCGTTACTAAGCGACCGATTATTCAGTCGCTATATGCCGACGGAAAGAAGACCGAATAGAATAATTGGTTGACTGTACTATTACCAACCGAAGTCCGACTGAAAGAATACCGACCAAATTTGACGACCGAATACCGACCGATACAAAAGCGACCGAATACCGACCGATAATAAAGCGACCGAATACCGACCGATAAGAAAGCGACCGAATACCGACCGATAAGAAAGCGACCTAATACCTGACCGATAAGAAAGCGACCGAATACCGACCGATAAGAAAGCGACCTAATACCGACCGATAAGAAAGCGACTGACTAGAATTTATTTGACCAGACTTAGCAACCGCTATTCCGTCGCAAAATTGTTTTAAATTTAAAAAAATATATCTTAAATATAATTAAATATCCCTATGTAAAAACCTGCTGTATGAAACAGAAAATCCAAAACAGCAATACAAACCAAAAAAAATCCCAAATAACAAACATAATGAATACAATCCAAAAATAACATTACATTACAACAATCAAAGCCTACAATTCTTTTATTTACATTACAACAATCAAAGCCTACAATTATTGTTTACGTTACAACAATCAAAGTCTACAATTCTTGTTTAAAGTAACAATCAAACAATGCACTTGTAATTTACATTACAAAAAGCAAAGTGTGCACTTGTTATTTTGATTACAACCAAAGATTACACTTCTCTAATACTCTTTTCGTCTATGAGTTGAAACCTGAAAATTCAAGAATAAAATTAAAGTTTCAAACACGTCAATTAATTTATGGTCATAAAGTACTACAAAAATAACACAACAAATATTACTCATCTTCAATATGTGCAGGTAAAAAAAGATAGTTGTGAAGCGTGAAAGATATTAATAATATGAGACATAAATGTTACAATAAAAGAAGAGTTAAAAAGTTATACTTGTATTTTTGCTATTCATAATCATCCTCCGACATGAATTCATCATCTTCTTCAGAATTGTCATCACCCGACATGATTTCATCCTCATCTTCATCAACACGACTCGTATCGGTCACAAGGCCAACTTCAAATTCGCCTGATCGGTGTGTAAGTTGACCAACTTCAGTAATAGTTGGATCAATGCGACTGGTCTCCTCCTCGCGTACTTCCTCCTGATACGCTACCAGAACACCAGGAACGTCAAAAAGACGTTGTTTGGAACGACAAACAGCCAACCAATCAGCCCTAGATGTTGTCTTACTACCCGGATAAGGTGTGTAGTAGACTTGTTGACATTGGGAAGCAAATACAAAGGGATCGTAACCCTGGTACGTTCTTTTCCTATGGATTTCTACAAGTTTATATTGAGGATGTACCCTAAGACCTCGATTTGGTGTAGAATCAAACCAGTCGCATTTGAAAAGAATTATTTTTTGGTGAGGTACTCCAGCAAGTTCAACTTCAATGACTTGCTTTAACTCTCCGTAATAATCTCCTTTAACCCATAACCCGCTGTTTGTCGTTCATTTTCCTTCGCTGTGGGCTTTTGTGTGAAATCTATAACCGTTAATAACGTAACCGGTGTATGACATCACTCTCCTTGACGGGCCCCATGAAAGATTTTTCAACAACATTTCAGAATGTTGCGGAAGGCTTTGTATCTGTTTAGAACAACAAAATGTTAAATTAATTTAGTTTACGCATTTTTAAGACAACTATATTTCTACATATTACAAAACTTACATGAGTTCCAAACCATTTGGAAAAATCATTATAAACCCGGCTTTGAAGTACTTCCTCCGTTATATGTGGTGTTTGGTCATATACTTCACTGACAAATTTCCTGAATTACAAATTAATGGCAATATTATTATTTGTCTACTTTCAATTATATAACAAAAATGAAGCAATAGATAATTCATGGCTGTTTTATAATCTTTATCAGATAATAAAATCTTTTCTTTTTTTCCAAATGATCTTCCCGGTAAGTTGCAAATTGATAATAATTCAGGGGAAGGTTCACTTGTCTCGTCATCTCCATCATTTCGCCCAACGGTTGTAACTTTTGTTTTCACGTGGGGTTCGAAATAATAGCTAAAGAATGTAGCAGCTTCTTCGACCAAGTATGCATTGCAAATTGACCCCTCAACTCTGGCCTTATTTTTTATCTTCTTTTTCATATGGTGCAGATATCTAATTAAAGCATAAATAGTTAATCACATTGTAAATAAGAACATGATAAATAAAAATGAAGTTGAGATAAATTAAGACATTGGTTGTTACCTCTCGAACGGGTACATCCACCTAAACTGTACCGGGCCACCAACCTTGGCTTCGTTCGGAAGGTGAACCGGCAAGTGTTCCATCACATCAAAAAATCCCGGAGGAAATATTCGCTCTAACTTGCACAATAAAATAGCAATAGTGTCCTCCAATTCTTGCATATGCGCCACACTCAACTTTGGAGAACACAAATCTCTATAGAACAGACTAAGTTCTGGCAAGGGTCCCCAAACACTTGTCGGTAGTACTTCTCTAAGTGCTATAGGGATAAGTCGCTCCATGAATACATGAGAATCGTGACTCTTCATTCCAGACATTTTTCAACTCTTTCATATCAACGCATCGCGCCAAATTCGATGCATATCCATCTGGGAGCCTTAATTCTTTAACCCACTGCAAAACCATCTCTTTTTGTGCCTTGGTAAGAGTGAAACATGCCTTCGGTTTCGTTGCTTTACCGCGGCCATCGTGTTTAATATTCAATTCAGGCCGATTGCAATATCTTTCAACATCCGCTCTAGCCTTAACATTGTCCTTAGTTTTACCTTTCACGTCCAACACGGTGTTAAAAACGTTATCAAACACATTTTTTTCATTATGCATGACATCAATGTTGTGTCTTATTAGAAGTGTCCGCCAATAAGGTAAGTCCCAAAATATGCTACGTTTGGCCCAACTGTGATATCGACCTCTGCCTTGCTCTTTACCAATCTCTTCAGCTGTATCGGTAATTTTTTTATAATCTCTAACTCTAAACCACATTTCATCACCAGTCAGCCGAGATGGCGGGTCTGCTCTCTCATGTTGCCGGTCCTTTCGGAATCCCTTTGCATCTCTTCTAAATGGATGATCAGGTGACAAGAAGCTTATGTGGCAATCGAACCACGATTGTTTCCCGCCAGCCTGCAAATGGAACGCTTGTGTTTCCTCCATACAATATTGACAAGCGTGAATGCCTGCTGTACTCCATCCACTCAACATTCCATATGCTGGGAAATCACTAATTGTCCAAAGTAATGAAGCTCTCATTTTAAAATTTTGCTTTTTAGAGATGTCATAAGTTTCTGCACCTTCACTCCACAACTGATTCAATTCATCGATGAGAGGCTGCAAGTACACATCAATCTTGTGTTTTGGATTTTGGGGTCCAGGTACAATGATAGTTAAGAACATTACATTGTTCTTCATACACATCCAAGGGGGGAGATTAAAAGGAGTTAGAATAACTGGCCAAGAAGAATATTGCTTCCCTGACATGCCGAAAGGTGCAAAACCATATGTACATAACCCAAGCCTTACATTTCGAGGTTCCGCTGCAAAAGCAGTGTGTGTTCTATCAAAATGTTGCCAAGCTTCCCCATCCCTTGGGTGATTCATTATTCCCTCTTCTCTCTCACTGTGTGAGTGCCATGTCATGTGTTTTGCAGTTTTCTCAGATGCATACAGTCTTTGTAATCTCGGAGTAATTGGAAAATAATACATCTTTTTACAAGCAATCTCTTTTTGTCGTGTATTTTTTTATTTCTTTTTCCTAATATACCTAGCATGGCCACAAAACTTACATTCTCTACGGTCAACATCATCTTTCCAGTACAACATACAACCGTTAAAACAAACATATCTTTTGCACCGGTAATCCAAGGCCTTTAACCAATTTCTTCATTTGGTAAAAGTCGTCCAAATCATTATTTTGAGGAGGAAGCGCCTCTTTCATCAACTGTGCAAATTTATCTATAGTAGTTTCAAATAAGTTGTCTTCGGACTTTCTACTCAACATTCTAGCAGTCATTGATAGCTGTGAATGGTTTGTACAACCTCCGTACAGTGGGCTATCAACAGCCTTCAACATGTCATAGAACATTTGTGCCTACGGATTGGGGGGTTCTTCAATGTCCCTATTTTCCAGCACATTAAAACTGGTTCCAGCAGCATCAAAAACCATCTCTCGATAATTGTTTCTTGTCGTATTTCTTCTAGAATTATCAACATAATGAGAGGTTTCATTAATAAACGGAATTTCAGGCATTGGAAAGAAAGCCTCACCGTGACATGTCCAATTATAATAATTAGACACAAATACGTTCATAATAAGATGATACTTCACCAAATCTGGTACATGAAAATCCTTATTTCTACAACCCGCACAAGGACACCTAATCCCATCATTTTGTACATTAGCAGACATACTAATAGCGAAATTTACAAATTGTTTCACTCCCGCTATAAATTCTGGACTATGAAGGGATCCACTATTAAATGTTGAATCCATATACATCCAACTACGGTCCTCCATTATAAACACGATATCTGCGTATAACAAGTCTTATTAAGTAAATGCATCGAAGCTTATTTTTTATGATTTGTACGTAGTTATGTTATTAACAAATTTATTCCAAATAAAGAAACATTGGTCCATTATAACTCAAATATATATTGTAAGTATATTTTCATAATCATTTATGGACACAAATAAATTTAATCTTTAATTTCAACAAAAAAAAATAAAACAAATGTCAAGGTTATAGTGTAATAAACACCTACAAATTCATTACAAATAAAATACCTTGGTCCATCATAAATCAAATATATATTGTAAGTATATTTTCATAATCATTTATGTACACAAATAAATATAATCTTTAATTTCAACAAAAAAAAAAATAAAACAAATGTCAAGGTTATAGTGTAATAAACACCTACAAATTCATTACAAATAAAGAAACATTGGTCCATCATAAATCAAATATATGTTGTAAGCATATTTTCATAATCATATATGGAAGAAAAAATTAATTTAATTTTGTAATGTGGGAAAAAAATAAGAAGAGAAAGAAGAAGAAATTGAGCACCTAATTCAGAGTGGTGGTGCCGGAGCACCTAAAGCCGACCGGTGGTGGTGGACCGTCGGAGTTCCAGTGAAGCCGGGGAGGGGCGAGGGGGAGGTGGAGCCGGTGAGGAGGGAGGTGGAGGCAAGGGGGGATGAGGGTTTCCAATAATAGAGTCGCGCAGGTTTACAAGTGGGTTTCTGGTATTGGGTATTCTGTTTTGTCATAATTTCAAAACAGAACTGTGTCGTTTCATCTTAAATAATTAGCGACCGATTACCGACCGACAACTAAATCCGTCGGTATTCGGTCGGCTAGTAAAAGGAAAAGCGGGAAATTAAAAGTAGCATTTGGAATAAAATTGGGCGACCGAATACCGACCGCATATGCATTAACAGTCGGTATTCGGTCGCCTTATTTTCCCGGTTTTTTCCCGCCGTGCCGATTTTTTTTATAGAAACACTACTGCCGACCGTTAAGTACTATAACTAGTTCATATGTGTACACACACACACACACATTAAATTGAATAGTTAAACTTGTACACACTACTGATGACCGTTAAGTACTATATATGTCGTTTCACATGTGTACACACGCACACATTGAATAGTTAAACTTGTACACATTAATTTTAAAACTTGTTTAGACACGGGGCATGACAATTCAACAAGTAGTTCATCAAGTTCCCGGGCCTTTGTAATTTTCTATCCTTGGCGACCGAATACCGACCGTAAACGCAATATCGGTCGTAATTCGGTCGCGTGAATAAAATTCGGCGACCGAATGCCGACCGCATATGCATTAACGGTCGGTATTCGGTCGGTAAACCCTAACCCTAAGCCCTAATATGGTCGCTATTCCGTCGCCCATAACAATATTCCAGACCCAGAAATTTTAAAAACAGTATACACCCTGCCACAAGTCATAAGCATACAAATAACATACAAGTCAATATTCCAGCAGTCAATATTTCATAAGCATACAATAGTGATAATAACAAGCATAGTTCAATATTAAACAAAAAAAACATAACAAAAGTCGAATAATATTCCAAAAAACCTACAATCTCTATTGACGGCCCAATACATCATCTACAGTTAAGGGATCATCGTCATAATCTGAATCTAAGTCATCATTATCTAAGTTGCTCAATCTAGCTTCTAG
Source organism: Vinca minor (assembly GCA_026122235.1). NCBI lineage: Eukaryota > Viridiplantae > Streptophyta > Magnoliopsida > Gentianales > Apocynaceae > Vinca > Vinca minor. The sequence goes on from JAOCZM010000134.1 coordinate 6,469,061, forward strand.
CTCAGCTGGGCTTAATATAGCGTCCCTATTTGAAAACATCTCAAATAAGGTACTAGCTAATGCCTTATTTTTCTTCTTTTCTCTCCGCGCATATTCTCTCTCTTTGTCTTCAAATTTCTTCTTCCATTCTTCGTTCAATTCTGTTATTTTGTGTTCCATTTCTGAGTGAGATACCGACTGACTACCTCCCCTCATTGCCTTAACCACATCCGAGAAGGAACCTAGTCCTTGAACTCGTCCCTTTTTTATCCCGCCAACTGCCTCCGCAGAGAGCGCAATCTGAGTCGGCAAATCGGGAGGTGGCTGACCTGCTTGAGTAGCTTGGGTTGCGGCATTGTCATAAGCAGAATGGAACACTCCCTGTTAAAAAAAAAAAAGGGAGGTTAGTGATAAATTCAAGTAAATAACTAATATAAAAAAATGGAAACAGAATGGAAATACTTACCGATAGGTGTCTAGAATCATCATCAACATATTCCCCCTTCTTCGAGCCGGTATGGTGTTGATGACACCAATCATAGCTTTCCGGGAATGGGATTGAATGTCCAGCCTCCTTTTCCTGTTTAAAAAATGTACTAAAACATTAAATACGTAAATAAAAACACAAAATTTTAATGAATTTGAAATTTTTAACAATTACCAGTCTCTGATGATGCTCAATGTGGCTAAGTGAACCACCCGTATGCTTCATTGGGCCTTTGCCGCCCCTCCCCTCCTTCCGGTTGATTGCTGCCTTTTTAGACTTCGCTTGAAATTCCGGAGTTCCCCAATACGCTTTCGATCTGTCCCCGATCGGTTTGGAAACCCATTTGGGCTTCTTATCCTTTTTCCGGTGGTCACTCATGATACCACTCAGTCTCCTCTTAAGTATCGTGCGCCAACCTCTCTTGACCCCCTCCTCATGCTCAGGAGCACATCGATAAATTTTCTGTTTTTTGAAATAATATTAGATAATTAAAATTTATACACTTGTACCTTCATTATAATTCATACACTTACCGCAAACTCTTCCCACCACATATTTTCTTCCTCCATGGGAACATCCTTTAGGGTGCTATATGCTCCCTTGAAACGGCCCTGGAATATATCGGTAATGGCGGCGGAGCAGCTAGAGCTCAATCTAAAACTATAATAGCAGCGACAAAATTCAATTAGAGATTAAAATGATTAAAAGAATTATAATTAACTTGATTTATAAAGGACATAAGTTTGAAATTAACTTACGTGCCATAAGTCAGTGTGCAGGGAGAGTCCGCGTATCTCTTGCAATATGCGCTCCTCCCAGATCTTGGGATCGAGTCCTCGTCTCGGGACATCGAGGGCAGGGGCGTAGCCGAGCCTCCAGCCGGCGTAGACTCGGTGGGCGGTGCTGCCGCGGGGAGAACCCCAGAGACATGCTCACCGGCGATCGTGTCGGATGTGTCATCCCAGTACAGAGGGCGGATGCAGTTTGTCAACTGCGAATCGGATGATGAAGGTGTCTGGGAGGTAGGTGGCGTAGCAGACACTGGAGTCTGACTAAATGGCAAGCACGCTCGTATAGGTTTCTTTGGAGGCATCTCTGAATTATAGAATAATTGGATTAAGAAGTAGCAAACTAACGATTAAGAAGATATTTATTGCATACACACAAGCCATAAGATATTTCATTCAATATGACTTTCATGCATTGCAAATCAAAGAAAAAAACGAAACAAAGTTCAATTTTCTTATGACCCACACATATGTTTCTTTAGGGAATACACACACAACTACTCTATTATAAGCGACAAGTTGGAAAGTTCAAGTGAGATAATAAGAGAGCTGGGTAAGGGAAAAAAGTTGATACTTGCAAAAAAAGTTTAATTCTATGAGAGTGTGTTTTACTTTTACCTCTATTCGATATTCTAACTATAAGACAAAGCTATGTTTTGGACCTCCACAGGTTTACTTATTTATGAGTTCTGCTTCTCATGTAACTCAATAAACGACCCAACACATAAAAGCTGACAACAAAAACCTCTCGAAAGTGGAACAAAAATGCCTATTTTCTACCATAGTACTCTCGTCATTTTGCCTATTTTCTACATTAAATTGACCAAATCCAACAAGCGGAATGGCTTGACAAGCTATCTTTTAGGTTAGCTTAACAAATTCATAAGTCATACACATATTAATAGTACTTAAATTAAAAAGAGAATGTTTTTAAAAATATAACAATGCATAAGGAATTCTCATTTCCATCTTGATTATAAAGAAATACAAGCCAAAGGGCTCAATGCTTACAAGTATTACATTTAAAAAGCGACATTTGTTCAATAAAACAAACATTACATAAAACTCAATCTGAAAATACTATGATATGGGGGACAAGACTCAAGTCCAAAGTTGGTCACTTTATCTTCTTAATTGCTTTGCAATTAAAAAAAGATGCATCAATTTGATTTGCAAGAAAGTGTTTCTAAAGGACTTATGTGGGATTTATCACTCTTTTCATCTCTTTTCATTCTGTTTTGATTTCATCTCTTTTCATTCTGTTTTGAATGTCAAGTACTCATCGTTTTGATTCATTGGGCATTTGTTTTTTTTTTCTGCAGGTGTTGGAACAGCTTAATGTCTTTGCCGATTCTGATGTGGATTCTGCTGCTGAGGCACTAAATGATATAAGTTTACCTCTCACAGACAACTCCCTCAAAAACAGGTAGAAAGAAAAAAGAAGAAAAGATCACTGCCTTAAAAGAAATAATAAGAACAAAGAGAGGATCTTTTATGCTTGCAAGCCTAAAGATATTAACTTGACCATTGGTTAATTAATTATTTCCAAGTCTTGAAACTATTTTTAACCGAAACCCAGTTGCTAATTGGAAATTATATCAGGAACCTTGTCTAGATAGAGAATATATACAGGTAGCACTACAAGTAACTAAATTATTGTTCTTGTTTGTGATGCTTTCTGAGATGCCCATCAAGAAGGCATGCACAGTGATTGAAATGGCTGCTCAAGGTGAACACGGAGGAGAAGCGAAGCAATTTTCTCGGCAAGCAGAAGATCGATATTAGTCATTTCTTCGATTGCCTTAAAGACGTAATTCAGTACCAAGACCAAGACTTGCTGATAAATATTAAATCTTCTGCTCTGTTTTCTATAAAAATGCAGAATTTATCACTCTAGAACCAAGAGTTGCCAATCAAAAGCAGAAGAATCAAACAAAATCCATAAAAAAAATTCCTAGCATTTTCGGAATGGATAGCAGCAACATGATATCAAAAAGAAATATTGGTCAGAAAATTAAGGATCAGGAAATAAATATACAATATTATCGAAAATACAAAAATCCCCCCAAATAAACTGAAAAAATAAAGAACAGAAATTAATAATTTCAGGAAAAAAATTAAAAAGGAAGGAAAACTTACTGAAATGGCGTTGGAAATGGAATTGAGAGGAAGAAGCAAAAAAATCACTCCAATGGGTCTTTGTTTCGGTTGTCTCAGAGCAGCTTCGGAAGCGGTCTTTGGTAAGTTTGAAAGAAATGGGGAGTGGAGGGGGAAGGCGGCAAGGTGGCGTCGAAGATGGAGGTGAATGGTGGTGAGGCGTCGAAAATGGAGGCGATGGTGGTGAGGCGGCGAAGATGGAGGCGATGGTGGTGAGGCGGCGAAGATGGAGGCGATGGTGGTGAGGCGGCAAGCCGACAAGAGAAAATCGACTGAATAGCGACGAGGGTTTCAAAATTTTACTTCTATATTTTTTGAGAAATTCAACACTGAAACGGCGTAGTTTTGTTAAATATTCCGTCGGTATACGGCCGTTATGTATTCCGTCGGTAAACGGTCGTTAACTTGCGTCGGTATTCGGTCGTTACGAGTGAACAAAACGACGTCGTTTTTATTAATTTTAAACTTGAATTTTTTTAAAGAAATAAAACACCAAAACAACGACGTTTTGATGCCGTTATGTATTCCGTCGGTACACGGTCGTTAACTTCCGTCGGTATTCGGTCGTTACGGTGAACAAAATGACGTCGTTTTAATTTGGTCAACGAGACTGAGATTTCCGACTAAGTAGCGACGGATTAGCGACCGTTACTTTTTCGGTTTCCATTCGGTCGGTATTCGGTCGTTATTGGAGTGACCATAAATATCGGTCGCTAATTTCGGTCGTTATTTAACTGTTTTCTTGTAGTGATAGACATATCGTTGTATGGTTTGTGCGATCTTTATGATTTCATATGTTTAATGCGTTTTTGTGGGTTAAAATCAACATAGACATATAGTTGGTTTATTCATGAGAATAGGTTTGATAAGCCTTGAAAGAGGTTATTAGATATAATTGGAAATCGATCGACTAATGAAACTCACTCTAGAATAACATGTCGTTAGAATAATATATTGGTTAATTTAGTGAATTCATGTGCCTTAGACCTTTATCATATCAAACTTCTTGTTTAAGTAATTTGTTTTCTTACGGTTAATTAAATTAGATTAATTCATACTATCATCAACCATTTGATTTATTTTACTTGCTTTTGATAATTGTAAAATTAGTTACCTAGGAATTAATTAATCATTATTCTCTGTGGGATCGACCTTGACTACTGCAACCTTGAACTAGTTCACTTGCTAGTATAGATATTGCGTATCAAGTTTTTGGCGCCGTTGCCGAGGAATAGTTGTTTAATTTTATTTCTTTGTGATTTTAATTTTACTTTGGTCTTTCTTTAATTTAATTTATTTTTTTATGCATGGCAACAACATTCGAGTTGGTTTCCAAATTGGCTGAATTGACAAATCAAGTTAGCCTCTACATAAATCAAAGAGGCAACCAAAACAATTTTGGATATCCACCATACCAGGAAGCATATTATATGGGAGCTGAGAGGAAATGCATGTCTCAATGGAATGATACGCACTCCAACACTTATAATCCGGGGTGGAGGCAACACTCAAATGTTTCATAGATGGATCAAGATACTCAACATCAATATATGACTCCTCCACGACAACCTCCTCCAACACAAGAAAGGACACCTCAATATGAGGAAACTTTGATTCAATACTTAAAAAATTGGAGGCTAAGATAGACCTATTTGCTCATATAAGTCAAGCTTCTATCAACGACTTGGAGGTTCAATTTGGTCAATATGCTAGAAAATTAAAAGATAGAGCTCCAGAGATACTTCCTAGTGACATAGAGAAGAATCTCGTGGAGCGAGTTCATGCAGTGACCATCAGGAGTGGAAATCAAATCCAATCACTGGCAAAACCTAAAAAAGTTGAAAAGGAAAAGAATGAAGACCATAAAGCAATATATTCTTCAAAGGAGGATAAGCCAAAAGAGGGAGACTCTTAACCTTATATTCCTCATCCACCTTATGTTCCTCCTATTCCTTTTCCCCAAAGACTTAGAAAGAAAAATATTAATAAACAATTCTTTAAGTTTTTGGATGTATTTAAAAAGTTGCATATTAACATTCCTTTTGCAAAGGCTTTGGAGCAAATGCCGAGGTACGCAAAATTCATGAAGGAGATGCTAATTAAGAAGCGTAAGCTCAACATTGTGAGATAGTAATTCTTACAGAAGAGTGCTCTGCCGTTCTGAAAAGGAAGTTGCCCCAGAAATTAAAAGATTGAAGGAGTTTCTCTATTCCTTGTACCATTGGGCAATTAAACTTTGATAATGCATTATGTGATCTAGGTGCTAGCATTAATTTAATGTCTTTGTCTATTTCTGAAAAGTTGGGGCTAGGTAAGGTGAAATCTACTAACATGACATTGCAACTAGCAGATATGTCTATAATTTATCCTTGTGGTATAATTGAAGATGTTCTTGTTAAAGTGGATAAATTTATTTTTCCCGCTGACTTTGTAGTAGTGGATATTGATGAGGATAGAGAGGTGCCCCTCATTCTTGGTAGACCTTTCCTTACTACAAGTAGGGCTTTGATAGATGTTAAACTAGGAAAGGTTACTCTTGAGGTTGAAGACGAGGAGGTTGTTTTTAATATGTATAAGACAATGAAAGTTTCCACATAAAGTGATTCTTGTTATCTTGTTAATTCTAATACTTCTCTTACACATGATTTTAAAAATAATTTGACTCATAAGACTTTTAAGTTTATTTTGCAGGATGAGGTTGACAAAGACAAATATAAGAAGGTTACCATTGAAGATGTTCCGCATCCTAATACACTTCTTTCTAACATGTCTTGTAAAAATGAGCAATTTGAGGAGTAAGGAAAAATTTAGAGAGACCGGTGCCATCATCCTAGAAGCCACTGCCATTTGATTTCAATTTTATTCCTTCTTACTCTCAAGATAAATATACTTGTTTTGAAGGTTCATTTGTTTTACCTGTACTTAATTCTTCATATTTTTCAGGTGTAACAAGAACCTTGGAGTTAAGTGAGTTTTGTGGACTTCCAATTGGAACTCACGAGAATGATCAAAGATTTAAAGAGGGCTTGAAATTTCTCAATGACAAGAGGATTCACAATGAGCAACGAATTAGACATAAATTTGCTGAAGAATTTGACAATTTCAAAGTGTCATACAATCTTTGGCATCCTCCCTAAGTCCCTCTTCAGGTAATGCGTCTATAAACAAAAAGTGGACGACGCTACTCCATAAGAACGATAATTTTCATTATCTTTCTTTGTTTGCATCCAAATGCACGTGTGGCGATTTCACGTTAAAAGATCACATATTTTTATTTTTATTTATTATTGTTATTCAATTTTTCTGCCCTTCCCTTCTCTCTAGATTATTCGAAACACATAAACGAAGAGCTAGCACTCGCTGCTCGTTTCGTCGGACCCCTAAAACTCAAACACTTCCCGGTTCCAGTCACAAACTGAATCCTCCTAGCCCAAAAATCAACCAAAGCATGATGCTTGCACAACCAAATCCATACCCAGAATAACCTCAAAGTCTACCATTTGAAGCTAAATCAGATTCGTATCGAGTACTCTAGAGTATATCTCTACCCGTCACCCCTTATGAACCAAATTAGACTCTAATACATTTCCACTGGGTATCATGACTCTATAGGTATCTAAAATACTAACATGTGAAGTCTTAAATATTTTAGCAAACCTACGAGATACAAAGGAGTTAGTAGCTCCACAATCAAAGAGCATATAAGCAGGCACGGAGATGATGAGTAGCGTACTTGTTACCACATCCGAATCGTCCCCCGTTTCTTGTTTAGTCAATGCATAGACTCGTGCATTAGGCCTGTCCCCAGCGCTTCCAACATTCGGTGATGTCCCAGAAGACTGCCCAGTAACATGTAACGGAGTTGTACATTCACTAACCCGGTGACCCATCTTGCCACACCTAATACATGCCCCCGTCGACCATCTACAACTTCCCATGTGCTTCCTACCACATCTACCACACATCGGCATAGCCTCAAAACTAACTAACATGCTAGTACAATCTTATATGCATCCTATTATCAATTAAACACGTAGCACAAAGATTGATAAATGAACAAATAAAGCAAATAAAGCTATGCCATCAAGCTTATAAAAGTAAAGCTACAAAGTTAACTTAACATGGCTACTAAGTTGAAGTAATTAGCGTCTAGTTAGCATGCTAATACAATTTAAAAAATATAGATAAACACGTAATTCACATAACATGTTTATATATCAAGTTAACAATGCATAGCATATTATCAATAACATATAAAGCGATAAGTAAACACATATGTCTTATTCCAACCTCTCTACCCGGTTATCACATATTAAGTTATCTATCACGTCATTCATATGTTCAATTCCATACTTAACTTTTAAACACAATCCATGACTAAGGTTCAACCTGGGACCTGTGAGTTATGGGCCCACCACATTTCCGTTGCGCTACTATGATAAAACGGTAATAACCAACTAGTATACTAATACAGTTATATGCACACCATAGGGACAATATAATATAACATATGTAGCATACAAGGATAACACAACATAACGTGAACGGTAATTTATAAGAGGTAAGTAAACAAAGATAAGTAGAGCATGACATGGCATAATACAAGTAGTCACATAACACGTATTACATATAAGAATGTCAGGATGTGTTAGATGCTCCTAATGTTGGAAATCAAGAGTCGGGGTCGAAATTCGAAGTGTCTATCCTCACACAGTAGGAAGTTGGAACCTCGGGTGGTGTGGTAATAGGTACATTTATGTGATTATTTGGTTATTATAATTCCTTGTATTGATATGTTGCATATAGTACCATACTTGTTATATGAATGCCTATAGAGTCTTTTCATCTAGTGGGGAAGTGTTAGTATGGAGTGCAAGTTTCGAGGACGAAACTTTTGTAAGTCGGGAATTATGTGATATCCGTAACTTTTGCTTACGTGTTAATTGTTTCGTAATTAATTTTTGTAGCGTAATTTATTTTGTGTCATTACGTGATTACGTGTCTATTTAATTGTTATAACATGTTACGTATTAGATTTGTGCACTTTTGTTGAGGGCCATTTAGCACATGTATCGTATTTGGGGGGTCTAGTTGCAATTCACTTAGAGGAGTAGTTTAGTTAGATGTTGAATTGGAATTTGAATTAATTAGGAATCTAATAGGATTGGGAGATTACAATAATTAAAATATAAAATATAAGGAAGGCAATTATATGATTGGGGAATTAAAAGGGAAAGGGAATTAAAATATAAAATATAAGGAAGCCACTTCTATGAGATGATTTAAGGGCTAAATCTTTAGAGCATTCGATGAACATTTCCAAGGCAGTCCAGGGCCAAAATGGACAACAACGAAAGAATCGATTAACAGTATAGAGAAATCGGTGTGGGTATCGTTTGTCTTGGTACATACAAAATGCTGAACAGTTCAAGACATCACGTCCACTGGTTAACAAGTGTATCCGATGGTATTTCACTAAGGAAGGTTCAAGGCTAACAACTACATATCCCGATGCAAAGAATTCTCGCCGAACTCTTGCATTGTATTTCATGTGCATTTTTTAAAAGATTTTTCATTCATGTAGGGATTGTTGGAGAATTGGTTTGTAATAAAAGAATTAAATTATAATTAAAGTATCGTGAGGAAATTTTTTAGCCAATATATTTTTATGTTACACCGCTAGGTTTTGAATGTTATTGAGTTTATCACGAAGTGGGTTGCGCAAGCTTCGCGATGATATATAACAAGTGAAAAAACCAATTCTTGGTGTGAATGATAAATTGGTATAAAGTGGGGTGGATGAAATGTGGTAAATGGGTTTTTAAACCCACATCCCACATGGGAAACCTTTGGAAGTGAATTTCACTTTATATTATATTACTATTATTATGCCCCATGTGAGAACCTCGTGCGTGCCCGCGTAAAAGGGTACAAATCGAAATTCTGTCGATACCAAAATAGATCAAACTTGCGTGCAGGCGCGACCTGCGTACACGAATGCAGGACCAAAAACTCGTGGGCCTGATCAGCCATATTTTTTCTACTGGTTTGAATTTTGGTATTCGAATTTTTGTTGTATAAATACTATTTACTGCAGTTGACTGTAACAGTCAGGAGTAATAGCATGTTATGGAAGTAGAATGTAACTGCAATGGCTGTATTTATCCTCAACTACAGCTTGGGGTTTTCGAGCCTATAAAAGGCAGCTCTGCCTGCTAGTCTAAAATATCCCGAAATTTTCCTCACCCTCTTGCATTCTTCATTTTATTTTTCCTGCACTTCATATTGTCTGAGAGTTCTGCTGTTAGATAAACGGTTCGAAGGTTCTGTTTTTCTGCTTCGAAGAAACGGAGAGTTTGGGCATTGTAAACTGGGAGTTCAGTGTTCAAGTAGGTCTGAAGCTGAGAAGCATGACATATTGAATTTAAGGGGAAGTGGTAATACTGTTGTCTCGTCCAGGATATTAATCCAAACTGGTTAAGGTTTTCCAGTTTTGTTTTTCCAGTTTTATTATTTTCTGTAAAATATAAATCAGTAATATTTTATCCTACAATTGTTTATCAATAGTAGTATACTGTTTTCAGTCTTCAGTTTCTGCACTGCTTTTTATTTATTCCATTCTTAATATAATGTTAAAAACAGTAGCAAAATTTTCAGTAAACCAAGAAAATTTCTAACAGGTAACATGCACGTTCATGTCTATATGTATATTCGTTTATATGTATTTGTTATGTGGTACTTGCTTTCATTTTATATGTGTTAGATTGCATATTATACCATACTTGTTATATGGATGCCTATAGAGCATTTTCATCTAGTGGGGGAGTGTTAGTATCTATGTCGTAGGGAGTGCAAGTTTCGAGGACGAAACTTTTGTAAGTGGAGAAGTATGTCATACCCGTAACTTTTGCTTACGTGTTAATTTTTTCGTTATTAATTTTTGAATGAATAATTGCGTAGGCGTAATTTATTTTGTGTCATTACGTAATTACGTACCTATTTAACTGTTATAACATGTTACGTGTTCGATTTGTGTACGTTTGTTGAGGGAAGTTTTGCACGTGTATCGTATTTGGGGGATCTAGTTGTAATTCACTTAGAGGAGTAGTTTAGTTAGACGTGGAATTAGAATTGGAATTAATTAGGAAACTTAATAGGATTGGGAGAGTACCATAATTAAAATATAAAATATAAGGAAGGCTATTATATGATTGGGGGATTAAAAGGGAAAGGGAATAATAAAATAAAATAAATAAGAGGAGATCAGTAATGTGGGAATATAGGGGGAGAGAAAAGAGAGGCGTGGGATTATATTAAAGAATAAGAGGGTTACGGCAGTTGGGGGAAACCGTAGAGAAAAAAAAAAGTATTGTGAGAATAAAATTTTGATCAGCTCTGAGAGAATCAATTAAGTGGGCTACTGGTGTCCGATTTTGATGCATAGTATATCGAAACTTTCGTCTTGGAAAGGCTTTCGAGTAAGAGCGGAAGGATCGTGATTTGGAGTTCGGGATAAAAATTTATCGCACCGAGAACGGGACTGATAGTACAGGTTTCGGGTTTATGTGTTTTTCGCTTTCGTAAGAGTTAAGAACCCAATATTTCTATTATTTTCTTCCCGGAATTGTGTGTGTGTGTATATTGGGTATTGTTTTGGGATTGTTTAAGGATTGATTGAGCATGAATTATTGCATAATATGTTGGAATTCCAAACAATTGCATGTAACGTGTTTTATCGTTTTGATTATTGGATTTCGGCCTTGGAATTGATCAATTTTACAAGTTGATACAATCTGAATTGCAATTACTGTTATCTATTTGAGTTATATATAGATACAATGAAAGTTATGATACAATGATAAAATTTTGATTAGCTCTGAGAGAATAAATTAAGTGGGCTACCGATGTCCGATTTCGATACACATTATATCGAAACGTTCGTCTTGGAAAGATCTTCAAGTAAGCGCAGACGGATCGTGATTTGGAGTTCGGGGTAAAAAGTTATCGCACCGATAGCGGGACTGGTAGTGCAGATTTCGGGTTTGTGTGTTTTTTGCTTTCGTAAGACTTAAGAACCCAATATTTCTGTTATTTTTTTCTCGGAATTGAATATATATATATATATATATATATATGGGAAAACAGCCCCACTATTCCCCCAACTTATTCCTATTGGCCTCGGGAATCCTTATTAAATTTTTTCAGCATAAAGAATCCCTTTAAATTTTACGTTTCGCCCAAAGAGTCCAAAACACCCATTTTGCGGTGGTTTCCGGTGACTTACGCATGTGCGGTACACATGCACTTCAAAAACAAGGGTAAAATAATCAATTCGTATTTATAAAAAAAAACCACCACCGCCCAACAGCCCACCCCACCCGTCCCCTCTCTGCAACCCCCCATTCCCCCCTCTGCGATTCCCCTCTCTCTCATATACCCCACCCGCCCCCTTCTTCTCCCTCCCCCTTCCTCACTCCCACCACCGCAAGAACGACCACCCCGCCCCCTTCTTCTCCCTCCCCCTTCCTCTTCTGGCACTCTCTCCGCCGCCGCCGTCGACATCGTCCTTCTTCTCTCTCCCCCTCTTCTGGCACTCTTAAGGAAATTTACAATTTCGTCGGGGCTGAGGATGCCGAACTGAACCACCCGGACTTTGGCTACTTCCGCAGGCGAGTGAGGGAATCGAGTATCCATTGTTAATCAAATCAGAGCAAGTTCAATTTCTAGGGTTTACAGAAAAACCTAAATTCTGTTTGTTTTTTTTTATTTTGTTTTTTTTTAGATTATGTTCGGATAGGTTTATGTGTTTTTGTTAGAATTTATGGATTAATTAGTAATTGAGTTTGGTAGATCTGGAGAGTTTCACCTCTCTGTGTATCTTCTCTTTAGAGAGAAGAGGGTTTCTTATCAAATTGGGGATCAGAAGAAGAGAAGAAGGGTATCAATGATTATTAGTGGGTTTGAATGGGATCGAAGAAGGGTAGAAGATGCGGCCAAAAGAAAACTGATTGGAGTCATTGGTGAGGCATATCACTGGTGGTTCAAGGCGGGCGTCAATGATTTTTCATTGTTCATAATGGTGGAGGGAGCAGCGGCGACGGGATGGTGGGTATGAGAGGGGGGATGGGGCGGGTGGAATTGCAGAGAGGGGTGGGGTGCTGGGTAGGGGAAGAAGAAGACAATTTTTTAATTTTTAAACAAGAAATGACAATTTTGCCCTTTTTTTTTAGTGCATGTGTCGGAAACCACCGCAAAAGTGGTGGCTAGGACTATGTAGGCGGAACGTAAATTGTTTAAGGATTCTTTATGCCGAAAAAATTTAATAAGGATTCTCTAGGCCAATACAAATAAGTTGGGGGACGAGTGGGGCTGTTTTCCCTATATATATATATATATTATAGGGTACTATTTTGGGATTGTTTAATGATTGATTGAGCATGAATTATTGCATAATCTGATGGAATTACAAACAATTGCATGTAACGTGTTTCACTACAATAAAACAGAGTAACAATGACGGACAAATCCGTCGCTATTCTTAGTTTAGCGACCGAATAACGTGGTGGTGTATTTTTTTTTCGCTAAGCACATTAACGACCGAATACCGACAGACTAATTTGCGACCAATCATTGGGTCGCCATATACCGACGAATTACCGACTGAACGTTCAACATTGTTGACTTTTGATTTTGACTTATTAGTGACTGAATACCGACGAAATCCTGTTATTTTATAATGTGTAGATTTCGATCGCTATTCGGTCGCCCCTATGAAAGATAGAGACAGATATTTGTAAAACGACGTCGCTGCGCCCTTTCAGTCGCTGATCGGTCGCCCAACCCTAACCCTATACCCTAAGAAGGTCGCTAGTCCGTCCCAATTCGGTCGGTACAAAGTCAGTTTTCCTTAAACAGAAAACATAAAACATAGAACAGACCCTCTACCACATTCAGTATATCCACAATTCAACAGAAAATAGACCCAAATAAAACCCAAAATCATCAGAAAACATAATGCAAAAATACAATAGTTCAATATTATATAAAAAAACATAACAATAGTTCAATACTATACAAAATAAACTACATCATCTATTGACTCCCCAAAACTTCATCGACAGTTAATGAGTCATCATCATGGTCTGAATCTAACTCATCATCATCTAGATTACTCAATTTAGCTCCTATCTCAGAGGCACTTAATACAATATTGTCCTTATTTGTTAAAATATCAGCTAAGGTACTAGCTAATGTCTTGTTTCTCTTATTTTCTCTCCTCTTGAATTCTCTTTTTTGCTCAGCCAATCGACTTTCCATCTTTCTTCCACTTAGCTTCCATTTCGTTCCGCATTTGTTCCATAGATGAATGCGAGACTGCCTGTCTACCTCATTTCATTGTCTTTACCACATCGTAGAACGAACCGAGTCCTTGAACACGTCCCTTTTTTAGCCCACCCATTGCCTCAGCAGAAAGCTCAATCTGAGTCGGCAAATCCGGAGAAGGGTGGCCGGCTTGAGTTGCTTGGTTTGCGGTGTCGTCACAAACCGCATGGAACACCCCATGTCAAATAAAATGTCAGGTTATCACAGTTATCACAGTAAATAACTAATATAAAAAAATATTGGAACAACAGTGAAATACATACAGATAACTCTCTAGAATCTTCATCAACCCATTCGCCTTTCTTTGGGCTGATATGGTGTTGATCCGTCCAATCATAACTAGCCAGGAATGGGATTTCATTTCTGGCCTCCTTTTCCTGTTAACAAAAATCATTAAAACATTAAATACGTACATAAAACACATAACATTAATGAATGTGTAAAATAATATAATTAAGTACTAGTCTCATGTGGTGCTCAATGTGGTTGAGCGAACCGCCCATGTGCTTCATCGGGCCTTTGCCACCCCTCACTTCTTTCCCCTTTTTTTTATTGCCTGTAAAGGCTTAGCTTTAAAAGACGGAGTCTCCCAGTACTCTTTAAGTCGCGCCTAGTCGGTCTCACAAACCCATGTGGGCCTCTTATTTTTTTCCCTTGCGTCACTCATAATGCCGCTGAGTCTCCTCTTAAGTATGGTACGCCAACCAGACTTGACGTCCTCCTCATGCTTAGGAGCCCATCGATACATTTTCTGTATTTTGAAATAATGTTAGATAATTAAATTCGAAGACATCTAAATTCAAACTTATTTGCTAATTTATCAAGGTTTAAAATAAACTTACCGTGAACTCTTCCCACCACATTTTTTCTTCTTCATGGGGAACATCCTTTATGGTGATATATGCCCCCTTGAAACACCCTTGAAATATTGCAGTAATGGCGGAGGAACAGCTGGATGCCAATCTAAATCTATAATAGCCAAGAATTTTTTAATTAGAGACTATAATGATTACAAGAAGTATAATTAACTTAAAGGAAATAATTAAAAAATTAACTTACGTGCCAAGGGTAGGTTGCAGGAGAATACGAGTATCTAGTGTAGTCGCATTTCCACCAGTACTGGTATCAGTCGCCTTCTGTGGGACAGTAGACTGGTGAGTCGCTGATCCTGCTACCGGCGTAGACTCAGTCGCCGGTACTGACGCAGATGCATCCCGAGATACATGTGCATCAATAGACTGTGACGGGTGTCGTACCACGCTCGGAGGCAGATGGTGGAGTAGAATGCAAGTCCGATGATGAACTTGGCTGGGAGTGAATAGGCATACTAAATGGTAAGCACGCTCGAATAGGCTTCTTTGGAGGCATCTCTGAAATACAGATTACAACACGAATCATTAAATGATATCATCATACATCACACAACTTCAAGAATATATCACACAAAATTGCTTTAAGCTAACACAACTTCAAGAATGCAAGAAAAAGGATACATCAAGCACTTGTAGAAAATTGGATCAAACATGTCCTATGGAAGTAGCTCAGACCATATACAGATTTTTTTTTATTGGATCAGTAGTTATAGAGAAGATACAAGGGCCACAAAAAGGAAGCAAAAGAATCAGTACATCTTGGGCTTGAGGAAAAAAACACACGTCCCTTAGCAAAAAGTTCTACTCAAACTCCATAATTGCAAAGAACTGTAAAGGGATCGTTCAAAACGACTAAAAATCATAGAATAACCTACGGTAAATTCCAACTTTGATACTCATAATATCTTCAAACATTACATCAATATAATCCAAAATAATACTACCAGAATGTTACCTTATGTCTCGACATCAAATTCATACATTTATTCAGTATCAAACAAGTTACAATCGTAATCAAAATATGCTTAGACCGCTACTGTACATAACAAAGAAACAAAGAACTAAAGATTATCCTTTTTCAGCCTACTATCCTTTAAATTTCATCATAAAATCACAATAGTTTCTCAACAAACTTGTGGTTATCCGTAATCAACGATTTCAAATTTTCCAGACTTCACCAAAACCCAATTTCAATTAACAGAAACACTTTTAAAATTGCACAAACTCATAAATACTTGCACCAGAAAGGGATGAATAACCATTAAATTAAACTAAGAAAATAAGATACTTATATATGAACAAATACATTGATTCCAGTAACAAGAATTTTCTGTTCAGTAGCCAGCTCTACAAAGGCAGGAGCCTCTCGGTGAATTGGCAGATAGTGATCAGTATCTGCAGGGGTAGTATGAAGGAGTCAATGTCACTGCCAAAACACATCCTTCCCCCTTACAAAAGTTTCGTCCCCGAAACTTACTAACCTTGGTCTCCGAAAAGATGAGGATACTTCTTCCGAGCTTCCTCTTCCAACTCCCAAATAGCTTCCTGATCTGAATGGTTGGACCACTGAATCTTCACATATGATATAGTTTTCCACCTTTGGACCTGATCCTTCATATCCACTACCCGAACCGATACTTCCTCATAAGTCAAATCTTCTCTAACCTCTAACGGCTCAACTTCCAAAACATGACTCGTGTCAGGTACATACCGCATCAACTGTGACACGTGGAATACATTGTGTACTCGTGACAGTGTTGGTGGCAAAGCCAAACGATATTCCAAGTCCTCCACTTTCTCCAAAATCTCGTATGGACCGATATACCTCAGGCTTAGCTTCCCGCTTTTTTTGAACCTCATAACTCTCTTCGTTGGTGAAACCCGGAGATACACCTTATCCCCAACCTGAAATTCCATTGGCCTTAGCTTACTATCCGCCCAACTCTTCGCTTACTTCCCGAATCAATGGTACATTCTCCATAGTTACATGGACCAATTCTGGACCCGTTACCAACTTCTCCCCAATGTCGTCCCAACATACCGGTGATCTACACTTGCTCCCATACAACGCTTCATACGATACAAGATTGGTAATTGTTGTTATAAGCAAATTCGACCAAGGTCAAATGGTCTACCCAGCTACCTTTGAAATCCAAGACACATGCCCGTAGCATATCCTCTAAGGTCTGAATTGTCCTCTCGCACTACCCATCAGTTTGAGGAAGATAAGCAATACTCAACGACAATTTTGTCCACATAGCTTCGCTGAAACTCTTCTAAAACGGAGATACAAATCGTGTGTCTCAATCTGAAACGATGATAACCGGTACCCTGTGAAGACGAACGATCTCATACATGTAGAGATGAACAAGAGTATCCATCTTCGGTGTAATCTTCATCGGTATGAAATGAGCGGATTTCGTGAGTCGATCCACAATCACCAAAACTGTATCCTTCCCGGTCTCATCCTTAGGTAACCAGACTACAAATTCCATGGTAATGTGTTCCCACTTCCACACGGGAATCTCAAGAGGTTTAAGCAAGTCGGCGGGTCTCTGATGTTCCGCCTTAACTTGCTGGAAAACGAACCACTTAGCCACAAACTCTATTATGTCTCACGTCATGCCCTTCCACCAAAAGTTATCCTTCAACCCCTTATACATCTTTGATGCCCCCGGATGCACATATAGTCTAGAATTGTGAGCTTCTTGAAAAATATCTGATTTGAGCTCCAAGTTTGAAGGTACACACAATCTGCCCCCGAAATAGAAGACTACCATTCCGTGCATCTGAAATTAGGATTCTTCCCCCGACTGTACCAAGTCTCGTTCCTCATTCAAACCCGGATTCAACAACAAGGCTACTAAAACGTTCCCGGTAGACACAACAACCTCAATCTCTAACTTCTCAAACTCGGCAATTAACTCCCGTTGATCAGTTATTAACGCCGCTAGCTTCCCAGAGCTTTTCCTACTCAAAGCATCGGTCACACGATTAGCTTTACCGGGGGTGGTAACTAATCGTGAGGTCGTAATCCTTCAATAACTCCAACCATCGCCTTTGCCTCATGTTAAGCTCATTTTGTGTGAAAATGTACTTAAGGTTGTGGGTGTCAGTGAAAACCTCACTTGGTTCTCCATACAGATAATGCCTCCACAACTTCAAGGCAAACACGACCGCTCCCAACTTCAAGTCGTGTGTAGGGTTGTTCTTCTCTTAAGGTTTTAGCTGTCTAGAAGCATAAGCTATACCCTTCCCATTCTGCATCAACACATACCCTAACCCGATTCCCGAGGCATCACTATAGATGGTGAAACCCCCGGATTCTGGCAGCAAAGTCAACACCGGTGTTATAGTCAACTTCTCCTCCAACTCCCGAAAACTGTTCTGACATTCCGGCACCCATTCAAACTTAACTCGCTTTTAGGTGAGATGAGTCAAAGGGGGGGCAATGCGTGAGAAGTCCTTAACAAACTTCCGATAGTAACTTGCTAACCCCAGAAAACTCCTAATCTTCGCCACATTCTTATGCGTAAGCCAATCCATGATTGCTTTTATCTTGCTCGGGTCAACTGACACTCCTTCGACTGAAACTAAGTGCCCCAAGAATGAGATACACCTCAACCAAAGCTCGCACATACTAAATATGGCGTATAACTTCTCCTTCCTCAGAATCTCCAACGCCAATCTCAAATGCTCTTCGTGAGCCTCATCCAACGGTGAGTAAATCAAGATGTCGTCGATGAAGACCATCACAAACTTATCTAAGTAATCCCGAAAGACTCGGTTCATCATTTTCATGAATGTCGCAGATGTGTTAGTCATTCTAAACGGAATTTCAAAGAACTCATAGTGCCCATTGCGGGTTCTAAAGGCACTCTTCGGGATGTCCTCGGGTTTAATCCTCAATCGATGGTATCCCGGCCTAAAATCGATATTCAAAAACACCTTCACCCCCTTCAACTGATCGAACCGATTATCGATACGTGGTAGAGGGTATCGAATCTTGATCGTTATGTTATTTTACTCCCAGTAGTCTATACATATCCGTATACTACTGTCCTTCTTCTTCACAAACAAAACCGGAGCGCCCTCAATGGGAAACACTCGATCTTATGAACTTTTTATCGAGAAGCTCTTTGAGTTGAGCCTGCAACTCCTTCACCTCCGCTGGTGCCATTCGATACAGGGTCTTAGAGATTGGCTCGGCACCAGGTTGCAACAGATTTTTGAAATCGATCTCCCGGGATGGTGGAATACCCGGTACATTGTCGGGAAACACATCCCTGAATTCCTTCACCATAAGAACGTCCTCAAGTTAGACTTCCTTATCCTTCTTCGCCACTGCGTAAGCCAGAAAAACTTTGCAACCCTTCTTAATGTACTTTCTTGCTTTTAGCGCCGAGATAATAGGCATACTCCGCCCACTCCTCTTGTTAACTGACCCCTGAAATTAGAACACATCCCGATCCTCGGTCACAAAATGAATCTTTTGGTCCCGGCAGTCCACCAAGGCTTGGTGATTGTACAACCAATCCATCCCCAAGATCATATCGAACTCCACCATCTGAAGCTGAATGAGGTCGGCCTCAAGTACCCTCGAATCTATTTCTACCCGGCACCCCTTATGAACCAAGTTAGAGTCTAACACCTTTCCACTAGGTACCATAACTCTGTAGGTCTCCAAAATACTAACAAGTGAGGTCTTAAGTATCTTTGCGAACTTACGAGATACAAATGAGTGGGTTGCTCCACAATCAAATAACACATACACAGGTATGGAGTTGATGAGTAACGTACTTGTAACAACATCAGAAGCATCCCCCGCATACAGTTGAGTCATGGAGAAGACCCAAGCATTAGGCCTCGGCCTGTTGTCTCCCACTTTCGGTGCAGTCCCATATGTTTGTCCCGCAGCTGGCAACAACATTGTACACTCATTGATCCGATGTCCAACCTTACCACATTTGAAGCAAGCCCTAGATACCCATATGCAATCCCCATACTAAACTTTACCACACCTCTCACATACCCCCGCAGGCTAAGTAGCATTTAGTTCCCCTGTGGGTCCCTAAATCCTGGTCAGGTTAGCTCTTGTCCTCACCCCTTGCCTATAGGTATTGGTTGGTCCCGAGGTGGGAGAGAACCTCTTCCAAGCCAAATGTGCAGTTGATTTAGGGCGAGAACTCTGACCCTGTGTCATAGTTGAGTAGAGCCTCTTCCTATAAGTATCAGTAGTTTTGAACTCTTCTTCAACATCCAAACATCATAATAAGTTCGTGGGGTCTTCATTGAAGATTTATTGATCTACTCACCGTCTAATGAAGCTCACGAAGAGTATTTGAGGTTAGCATTGGAGATTTTGAGGAATGAGAAATTATATGGCCTACACCTAAGAATGTGGCGGAGATTAGGAGTTTTCTGGGGTTAGCCGGGTATTATCGGAAGTTAATATGCGATAAAGGTGTTGGTTAGAACTGTTGAAAGATTACGACCTCACGATTAGTTACCACCCCGGTAAAGCTAATTGTGTGGATGATGCTTTGAGTAGGAAAAATTCGGGGCATATAGTGGTGTTAATCACCAATCAGCGGGAGTTAATAGTCGAGTTCAAGAAGTTAGAAATTGAGGTTGTTTAGTCTACCGGGAATGTTTTGGCAGCCTTGGTAGCTCAACCAACCATTTTGGAGAGAGTGAAGGAGGCAAAGTTGGCAGATTTAGATTTGTGTAAAGAACGAGACTTGGTACAGTTGAGGAAGAATCAGAATTTCAGATACATGAAGATGGTAGTCTTCGGTTTCGGGGTAGACTGTGTGTACCTTCAAATTCGGAGCTGAAATCGGAAATTTGTACAAGAAGCTCACAGTTCTAGATTGTTGGGGCATCCGGGGGCATAGAAGGTGTATAAGGGGTTGAGGGATAGTTTTTGGTGGAGATATATGAAGCGGGACATAGCCGAGTTTGTGGCTAAGTATCTCGTATGTCAACAAGTGAAGGCAGAACATCAACGACCCATAGACTCAGTATGATCCTTTTGTTATTTACTTTAGAATTGTGGAACATATTTCAGTTGTAATAACTTTGTAACTTTTCATTTTTCTAACTGAAGGGATTCATGGGCGGAAACTCGTTCCAAACGCCCATGAGTCCTCCCCTGAAGGATCCGCTCATACAAAACGAATCGAAAAACTCAAAGAAAAGACTTACGTTTTCGGTTCAAGAACCTGATTCTTGAATGGAAGATGATGTTTCTTGGATACGTTGCTGCCACCAATTGATTTCCCTTTACGGAATGTCCCTCTACCGGTATCCACGCGACGAAACGAACAGTGATTGCTAGCTCTTCGTTTTCTGGGTTTCGGGAATTAGAGAGAAAAGGGAGAGGCAGAATCCGAAATATAATTTCGGGTGTGTTTTGGTTAATTGCGGCTGAAGTGAATATTAGCTAGGGTTTCAGCTGAGAGATAATTATATAGGGTGTGAGAGTTTGTTCCCATAACCAACTCGCACGTCCTCCACCTCTCTCAGCAGTGGGAGTCTTGAACTCCCACGTCCTATCAACCTCTTTTGGCAGTGGGAGTCTATAATCCCACGTGCTCTAGACTTCTGCTGGTAGTGGGAGTCTTTATCGGATAATAACTCCCACGTAATCCCAGCTATACCGAAAATGCCCCTTATCTCTAATTCGAATAATAACGCTTTATTATTCTCAGAGAAAAGTGAATGTCAGATACAATGAACGTAGACACATTCTAGATTCATTTAATCTGGACATGAAGCTCGTTAGCTCGTCTATGTGTGTGACCCTGTAGGTTCATATCACAATGGCAATGAAAATACACTTAGTAGTAGTGTGAGTTCATAAATCACAAGCGGTCCCTAGCAGGACATTGTGACTACCCAAAGTGAATGAATATACAACGGAACCTAATATCAATCCACTATTTAATCCCTTTGTCTCGCGATATCCTAATTAAGCATAAGGCATGGTGGTCGTCACCCTTATAAAGTTTAATTGTATTTATGCTCGATCTCCGGATAGACTGTTCCAACAAATAGTATATGATAACCACTTTATCAAATACATTTGAGCACGGCCATGCATTTAGACAGTCTTTCCCTATCGAGGGTCCCATGGATATCTCTCTCTAATAAGAGAGGGACAAATTCCTTGCAATGCCTCTCACATTCAAGCCATGATAGGACACTACATCCGATCATCAGTCGTATTGATTACTCGATTAAAAGCAACGTACGACTGAGTCAAAATGTGGCTCTATTCATGCTAGAATCAATGGAGACATAAGGTCTAAGGATTCTAAAATAGTATTGAGGAAGTAATACTTATGACTAAGGACCATGAAGTATTACTTCTCTAATGGATCACGTCCGATACGATATATCTCAATACATTGCATCTATGATATGATTTGTACTCATTACACATGATTAGTAAAACATAATCATCAATCAAACATCATACTAGTTTTATTTTATTGTAAAATAGATATTACATAAAACTAGGGACAACTAGAATAGTAATTACATAAGCTAATGAGTTTTACTATCAAATCACACATTTGATAATCAAAAGCAAAATTAACTATTCGAATACATGCTCAAAAGATATAAAACGTACAACATATGCTAGTGGTCCTAGGGCACTACTAACATTAACAACAAGCCTAGTTAGGAAAGCCCAAGTATTTCAACACATGGGTTCAGTTTCACCCTCCGAACGAACGAGTTCATGCTTTAAGGACTCATCATACATTGTATTATCATCCCACACCTTGGACTCCACAAAACCGTTACAGCCCCAATGATTTTCCCTCATCAGGTGAAGGTCCATGAAGTGCTACACGTATCACATGATCTCTCGGGATCAACACATTCACACTTCATCGTGCTTATATAATTCGAACGAGCCATGTCATTTAGTAGATTCTAGACACGAGCTCAAAATGAGGCAACTCTCGGTCGACCAAAACCACATAGGACTGAAGACGACGAGATCAAATAGGGCGACCCAAGTTTAACAATCAAATTCAAACGACTTAAGCAATCCAACACTTAAGCACTTACACAAGTTATGAATTCCAATAATCAAATATCAGTTATGGAAAATAGTAAAAGAAATTCCAAAATGATAACATCAATCATAATGAACCAATTCAACATTACAGTTCATAACCACGAAGCAATCCATCGCGTACAATGCAAATTCACCGTAACTACATTCAATCTTATACCATTGAAAACATGTAAACATTACATGTTTTTAATCAACATTAAAAGAACAGATTCCATACGTTTAATATCAGATAATTTAGAAGTGCAGGGTCCTTACCTCTTAACAAGCAAAATCAATCAATTCTACAACCCAGAAATTCCAGAAAATCTGCCCCGCTCCTGGTGCGATATCTTTTCACTCCGAACTCCGATTACGAATCCGATTCCGCTCACTCGAAGCAAATTTCACTGTGATTGTTTTGATATAGTGTGCGTCGAAAATGGACTTGAATCACCCTCTCAAAAGTTCTCTCAAAACCTTGGCAGAAAACTCTCTCTTTCTTTTTCTCCTTCATTTATTTTCTCTATCTCTAAATGATAACTACCGTTACATTTCTAATTTCCCAGCCAATAACTCCCATTTCATTTCCTTTAAATTTAATTACATGTTAAGTCCCTCTCATCTCGCAAATTTCTCTCATGCCCTCACACACCCCACATAACATTTGTAACACTTATAACACATAAACAAGTCACTAGTCACTAGTCACATAACATTTAACAATTAAATAATGTTATCATTTTATAAACTCAAAATTATGCAATAAACGCAATAATAACACATAATCATATAGTCAAAAAGTCCCGGGTATGCCTCCTCCCACATTTATAACATTCCCTGCAAATCTGAGAAGTATTTGGTGCCCATGTGGGTCCCCCAACGCTGACCAAGTTTGAACCTATTCCTACTCCCAATCCAAGGGTATTGATTGATCCCAAGGTGGGAGCAAATCTCTTCTTAGCCAAATGATTGACTGATTTAGGACGATAATATTGGCTCTGTGACATAACTGAATAAAGCCTCTTCATATCCGTATTGGTACTCTTATACTCTTCCTCTATATCCAAACTCCTTTAATACGCGTCCATAAAGGTAGCAGGACAGTACCATGACAATCTACCCCTAATACGAGGCAGCAATCCCCGCACATACCTCTGACTTCTCGTCTACCCATCATGTATGATAGCAGTAGCATATTTACCCAACCGGTTAAACTTACTAGCGTAGGCAGGAAACCGACATCCCCTTAGTCTGCCTCAAATCGAAAAACTCATTATGCCTAGCCATATTAAAGGTCTTAGGAAAATAATGGTCTAGGAAGGCTTTCTTAAATCTATCCCAAGTGATAGGGCCAGCTTAAGCATAAACATGCCCCACACCTTTCCACCACTCAGACGCTTCAGCAGTCAAGAAAGGCACTACCAGGCTATTTCTATCTTGAAGTGTATGTTGGATTTTATGGAAGGCCATATGCTGTTTCGTTTTCGATGGCGAGTCACTTTGCTCTCCATGGTGAAACAGGAGTTTGATACTTATATACGGCTATTATGTATTGCGAGAAAAGTAAATCTTCCATAAAATTAGGCCTCCAAGGCCAAGGGTCCCTCACATACAAGTGTTGCATTGGCGCAATGACACTCTCCCTTTTTCGGCGGTTGTAATGAACATAGACGGAGCAGCTCGGCAATCCGTGGCTCGCAGGCATAGGCTGCATTCTCCTCTATGCGGATGCTCATTTCATTGTGGGCTACACCTCTTTTCTAGGGACAATATTACAAACTCACGGACAGAGATCATAGCGGTAACAAGGGGCTGCAATTAGCACAGAGTCTCGGTCTCCACGTACTAGAGGTTCAGACGGATTCCAAGTTGTTGGAATCAGCCATCTTGCGGCGCAAGGTTTCTTCTTGGTCACTGGATCACTGTGCTAGTCTTTCTCTTTCACAAATGGGAACATCAATAATATAACATGTTTATCGCGAAGTCAACAAAGTTACGGATTACCTAGCCAATTGAGCGTGTGACTCACGCCAAACTAGCACCTTTCATTGCTTTGCCTTGATGCTTATGGAAGCTCGCGGCCTGTGTAGCTTAGATAGGAAGAGAATGCCTTGTATTCGCTCTTCGAAATGAAGTCACAATGTAATCGAAATTTTGAAAAAAATATTAATAAAATAAAAAATAAAGAACACAAAAGAAGAAATTGTTCGTAACTATATCGTATTACAAATTCTTTCCAATTACACAAAAATGGTGTGATTTATACAAATTAAGTACTACAACATTATAGACGGAAATACCCTTTTTAGATATTACAGGAAAATGTAGAGAATATTTCTCCTATCTAGCTATCCTATCTAGCATCCAACAATGTAATACTAAAATCGTTCCCGGAGCTATCAGCATGCTTATTAGTTGAAGAAGTCTCAGGATGAAGTGAAGGTTCAAAGAAGAGATTCCTTTCGGTGAAAAAGCCAGGCTCCTTAGGCATAGGCAATGGACCTTCACTTGCTAACATTAAAATCACAGTAGACATACTTGGCCTATCATCTGGAAATTGTTGTACACATAGTAAAGCAACATGGACGGATCTTAGCACTTCGGAGAAATTGCATGATTGACTCAAATGTTCTTCCATCAACTCTTGGAATCTCCCTTCCTTGAACAGTAGCCATGCCTGAACCCAGTATATATATGAATCAAAAAAAAAGTAAAGGTAGTAGTACCAGTGCACAAGGCTCCCGCACCAGGAGGGTCCGAGGAAGGTCCCGATGTATGCAGTCTTAACATTATTTTTTATAAAGAGACTGTTTCCAGGGTTTGAACCCGTGAGATGGCGAATAGCAAGTAAACACTTAATCATCACGTCAAACACGACTTTCAATATATATATGAATCGTATAATTAAAAAAATGAAAGGATTTATATGCTACTATCTCCATTCCTAAATATAAAACTTTCATTACATGTTGTGAAAATTAAGATGATTTTATAATTAAAATACCAATATTAATCTCTTAAATATGACTAGTATACCACTAATTCTATTTAAGAGAGTAATATTGATATTTTGATTAGAAAAACATGTTAATTTTTTATTCCTTAATTTAGTACTTAAAAATTTCTAAACGTTAGTACCTTAATTATCTTCTAAGAATTATGTAAAATTTAATTATTATTTTTGTTCATTCTAATACATTCCTATAAAGTTATTATAGCTCTAAAAAAATTATTTTTTGATAGAATGGGATTTCCCTGTCTTAGATTGTAATGGTTATTTGTTTCTTTTTCTTTTTCTAATTACTGATAGGGCTATTGTACTAGTTACTTAATCTGCTTTGCTAAACCTTTCTTAGGATTTTGTAGAAGTGAATTTGCTTCCACCATATTAAGAAGCCAGGTTTTATGCCCCTCCTCTGTCTGAAATTATTTTATAATAGAATAAAATCAGTAGGGTCCATCCTGAATCCCAATCACAAGAACTGGATTTTTCTAAAAAAAATTTATAACCTTATTTTTTTTTATTCCATCTATATGGGACTTACACAAGAATTAAAAATAGTAGCTTCACCATAGTTAATTTACAATAGCATCCTTTAATTATACAAAGGTCTTTATGATAGTGAAACTTTCAGCCATGTTTGTTATGAGAGTTTAAAGGCAAAATATGTTTATTTTAAAAAATTAAAATTCTTAAAAAGATAAAATAAAATAAAAAGTTGATATTCTATTTAGGACAGAGATAGTAATGTATAGAAATATCTCTGTAAAAAAGTGGCATTAAATAAAAAAGAGAGATTTCAGATGTGAAAAAAGAGAGTACACGTACGTGGCCGAGAAGATTATGGTGGTGATCAGAATGAAAGAAGCCGCGGTTCTTTCTCCCACTTACAATCTCCAGTACCAACACACCGTAGCTAAACACATCTGATTTTGTCGAGAAATACCCATCCACCGCATATTCTGGAGACATATATCCACTTACAAAGAAACAAAGAAATACGTTACAACTATTTACTAGTTGCAGCATAATGTAAATATATTGTCGAGAAATACCCATCCACCGCATATTCTGGAGACATATATCCACTTACAAAGAAACAAAGAAATACGTTACAACTATTTACTAGTTGCAGCATAATGTAAATATTAGTCTGTATTTGTTTATGTATTTATTTTTATATTCAACCACTCACAATTCATCATGTGTATATATAAATAAAATAAATATTCAGAATTTTAAGTGATTGAACACACGAATGAAAACATACACGGGTACAGACAATTTTCACCTACAGAAAGACACGATTCTGGGGGTGGCAGTCGCACCCGAGATTTTTAAAAATAGTACTAGATATAGTAAATTTTATATGTAGTTCGGAATATTTGATCAAGTTCGTCCCCCCAATTTTTTATTTTTTATTTTTTGCAATTTTTATATGTACTTAGGTATACTGTTGCAATTTTTCGACCCCAACCTACAATCCTTGGCTTCGTCCCTGCCTATAGCATAAAGAGGCAAAAAATCGTCTGTTCCCGCGTATGTTCTCAGTCCTCCGAACCACCCACAATTCTCCATTTGTATGTATAATTGGAAGAAATATTGACATAGTGAATTCTCATTGGTTGGGGTACAAGAATGAGAAGATACACAGGAACAGACGATTTTCACACATGGTAAAGAGGGTGTACGGTGAGAAACGGCAAAAAACAATTTGTCCCCGTATATGTCCCCATTCCTGTATCCAACCAATCACAATTCGCCAAGTGTATATATAATTAGAAGAAAAAAGTTTACATAACGAATTCTAATTGGTTGGGTATAGGAATAAAGACATATAGGAGGAAAGACGATTTTCAGGCGTGAGAAAATTTAAAAATTTAGGCATGCATGCATTGCTTACTATGTTCCGACAACTCTTTTTGTGTTTGCTTCTGTTTCGGTTCCTCCAAAGATTCTGGCCATCCCAAAGTCTGATATTTTAGGCTTCATATCATTGTCAAGTAAAATGTTGCTGGTTTTGAGATCTCTGTGGATGATTCTAAACCTTGAGTCCTGATGTAGATAAAGAAGTCCACGAGCAATCTCACTAATTATCTGATACCGCATTGGCCAATCCAGCATTCTGCTTCGATCATGATCTGCCAAATTTATATCTTATAAATGTAAGTTACCGCAGATAAAAGAACTAAAATTTACAAAAGTGCAGTTTTCTTCACATTTTTATTATGAAACGGAAAAAAAAAAGCAAATAATACTCATTCAATTCCTTAATATAAGACTTCAGGACATGTAGTAAAAATTAAGAAAACAAAATTCAAAATATTTTGTTAATCGAAATACTAATATTATTATCTTAAATAGAATTTGTTTGCCACGAATTCTATTTAAGAGAGTAATATTAATATTTTGTTTAAAAAATATTTTAATTTTAATTTTTTTAATTTTCGAGTTTTGAAAGTCTTATATTTAAAAAATGGAGGTAGTAGGGG
Organism: Vinca minor; assembly: GCA_026122235.1. Taxonomy (NCBI): domain Eukaryota; kingdom Viridiplantae; phylum Streptophyta; class Magnoliopsida; order Gentianales; family Apocynaceae; genus Vinca; species Vinca minor. Next base: position 6,497,294 of record JAOCZM010000134.1, read on the forward strand.
GAGAAAAAATATCTCTAACGTATCTATCACCTTTTACCAAAAAAGGTGTTAGCCAATTAATATATCCTCAACCACCATGTGGTTAAAACTTTAATTCATGATGTTGAAAACATCTCGCATTTGATGCTTGTAGGCTTGCAAGGACTTTTTAGGCTTATTTCTTTAAAAACAAATGGGAGAGTAAAACTAATATATTACAAAAAAATAAAGAATTTAAGAAGTGACACGTAATCTTTCAGTGAGGCATTGATCTAGTGATCAATTCTGACTACTCATGACGTAAAGGTTATGAGTTTGAATCCCTTTATTTCTTGTAATAGATAAATAATCTCCCCCAATAAATAAATAAATAAATTTAAAAAGAAAGAAAAAACAAAGGATCTCTAATACTTGGGACCCTCACATCTTGAGTATTAATCACTAGATTAATGTCGCATCAGCCTAAGTACTCTTACCTATCCGAGTAAAAGGAACGTATTGAAGCAGCTAATTAAGTTCCTTTAGTTGGTGTAACCAAATAAAATTATTACAACCTTACTTTTTATTAATTAAAGAAATAAGTAAGGGAAATGATTAATGCCTCAAGGTTATTAGCTATAAAATACAATTGACTCATTATTTTTTAAAGAATACGTTAAATTTTTTCACATTTATGTTATAATAGGTTATAAAATACTTTTAACCCCCTATTTTTATAAAGGATTTCACATTATTTTATACTTTTACCCCAAATTATAGTCAATTATAGACAATTAATTGTTTATATTCTAACTACCTAACACTACCCAATAAGTAATTCACTTTGCTTAAATTTGATGAATTCTTGATATAAACCATGTCAAAGGGGAGATCCATTGATTGAAAGATTTGAGCACAACCAAAAAAACAATAGAAAGAGGCATATTTAGAGGTGTAATCTAATAAAAGTAAAATGTGATAGTTTAGAGAACTCACCAAAGATGAAGAAGTCCAAGCTCTTGTTAGGCATGAACTCATAGATTAACATCTTTTCTTCTGGTTGGAGACAATAACCAAGTAGCTTCACAAGGTTTCGGTGCTGGAGTTTTGCTATACATTTAACTTCATTCTTGAACTCATTAATTCCTTGTATCGAGTACTCTGAAAGCCTTTTTACTGCTATTTCTTGTCCATCCATAAATTTTCCCTGAAATTTAATTCATTTTCTGAATCCAAAATTATTTGTCATGTCTTAGATATTCTTATGCTGTTCCCTTTTTACATGTCCCAACTACTGAATACTTGGTAAATAAGTCTTTGTTTGGTTGATGTGAAAAGTGGGATGAGATGAAGATGTAAATTGGGAGGTAATGACTAATTTACGAGTAGTTTTATCTTAGTAGACTATTAAGTTTAAAAACTTACATCCAATTGGATGTAACTTATAAACTTAATAGCCTACCAAGATAAAAAATTTCCTTATTTACTTTGTTTAGTTGGGGTGTTTGAAAGAGTAGAAGTAAATTAGAAAGGGGGAATTTCCTCCCCTCCACGTCAGCAAAACAGTCCCTTTAATTTTAGAAGGGTTAGAATGTTTAACACCAAAAGATAAAATATTTTCCCTTATTTTTCAGGAAAAAAATTCGATATTGAACAGGTTCATGTAAAATTTGTGGTACATAATCAGTCACATCATTGAAAAATTGTCTCTCTCATCATCTTGCGATGGTGTGACTGATTCTGTACTGAAAAGTTCATTGGATCTGATTTATATCAAAACTATTCTATTTTCCATTGTTGTTTTATGCCCCATCCATCTTTTCCACTAAAATAGAGATATGACAGACAATATAGAAAATAAAATTATAGAATTAAATATAAAAAAACTAGTAATATCATTCCTAAATATAAGACTTTCATTACATATTGTAAAAATTAAGATATTTTTATAATTAAAATATCAATATTACTCTCTTAAATAGAATTAGTAATATTCATATTTAAGAGAGCAATATTTACATTTTAATTACAAAAAATAATAATTTTTTCTTCCTTAATTTTTACAACATATAATGAAAGTCCTATATATATATATAGAGGAATGGAGGGAGTATTCTTTATTCAATCAAGATAAATACTACCTGCAATGGAATTCACAAGAAGCACAAAAAAGAAAAGAAAAAAAGAAAAGCAGAATGTATAAAACTAAATATTACCTTGTAAACAGGTCCAAATCCACCCTCTCCAAGCCTATTTTCTTTGGAGAAGTTATTGGTAGCCTGCACAATTATGTCCATGTCAATCAAAGGCACCTCTACATCTTCCATGTCACCTTCATTAGTGTGTGGCTGCCCAGAGCTGCCTCCTGATCTTCCTTGCACTAAGAAATGTCAGGGGTAAATTATAAAAATGTCAGGGGTAAATTATAAAAATACATACTCCTTCCATTGTCAATTATCTACCACCTAAACATTTTTTATCAGTTTCTAATTATCCCTCACTTAAAAAAAATAAAGAGTGTATTAAATATATTATTTCCAAACTTACCCTTATCTTTCATTAATTTAGCCAACATGTAATTTAAATTGTACCAACATAAATGTATTAATTGAAGGGTAAAAATGTTCATCTATTTTTAAACTAATATATACCAATTATTTTTTTAATTCGAGTGTTATCTTAAAGTGACAGATAAATAGAAACGGAGAAAGAATATGGTAGTAAACTTTAAAATATATAACAGGTGGGATATAATATTTAAAAGGGAATTTCAGATAAATTATTATTTTTCCCCAAAAATTACTAGGGGCATTCAGCATCCACACCTAGTTACATGGACGAAGACAGGGGAGGCGGGGACATTTGCCTTCGAGATTTTTAATTTTTTTACTACATATAGTAAATTTTATGACAAAAATGGCTGTTTGAAAATACATTGATGACAAAAATGGCTGAAAAAAGTTGAAAAGGATAAAATTGGCTGTTTGAAAATACATTGATGACAAAAATGGCTAATAATTCGTAGTTTGGAAATTTTATATCTAGTTTAGAATATTTGATCAAATTCGCTGCAACATTTTTTATATGTAATTTGACATACTGTCGCAATTTTTCGCCCAACCTAAAAGTCCTGACTTCGTCCCTGCATAGTTCGGACCCTGGTAATAACCAAAAACAAAGTTTGATATGTAAAGTACCTTCAGTAATTAGTTGTTCGGCCTGTCTTTTGTCTTTTTTCTTGATCTTCCAAATGTATAAGGTTAGGCATAAGAGCAGAAGAAGAACTCCACCAACTATACCCAAGCTGATTCTGATTGTCTTCCCATTATCACCACGGGACCCTATTAGCAAAAATAATATACCATTCAGAATTCTCCATATTATCAGAGAGGTGATAGATAATTTATCTTAATTATTTATTTTTAATGATAAATTCTTATTGGAACGTTGTTATTAGAAATTATTCTTTCTATCTCAAATTAATTGTCCACATTTCCTTTTTTATTTATTTCAAATTAATTGTCCACTTTATAAAATAGGTATGTATTAATAACATTTTTTTCTAATTTTATCCTTCTTCCAACTCCTCATTGAATATTATTAATTAACTAAAATTAACATTTTTAAAAACATATTTAAAAGTTAGTTGAATGTTGTGTGAGAGGAAGAGAGAAAGACATAAATCTTAAATGAGATTAGTAAAATTAATAAGAGATATCTTCGCCATTCGCTTATATTTTACCATCAAAATCTTAATATCCGCGCATTTATCAAGGTGAACAGATAATTTGAGTCGGAATGAGTACCTAATTATTTATGAAATAACTAATTAATTAAGAAGTACCTATTTAGTATCTTATTAATTAGGACATAGTGTACTTAATTGGTAATTTGGAAGATCAAGAAAACTTTTTCTGTTTCTTATCAAGGTAGACAGATAATTTGGGTTGGAGAGAGTATCTAATTATTTATTAAATAATTAATTAATTAAGAAGTGTCTAATTAGTATCATATTAATTAGGACATAGTGTACTTAATTGGTAATTTGGAAGATCAAGAAAACTTGTTATGTTTCCTTATATAAGAAAACTTTTCCTAGAGGAAAATTTTTAATATATAATCGGCTTTGTAAGACTGATCTGACATCTCTTTCACATAAATTGTGACGAGATTTATTTTACAAATAGACTCCACTTCAACTATTGTGAGAGGACCGTGAGGTCAGTCCACAGGGTCGAATCTATATTAAAGTAACCTGTACTACAGAGAGAGGCCATTTAATTCACCTAACCTCCACCCACCCCCGAAAAGATAACATAAAAAAAAGAAAAAGAAAAACCAGTCCGGCTCCTGTGCGGAACAGCCAAAGTTCTGCATGTGCGGAACAATACCAACCGTCGGATGAGATTTTGAACGGTCTAGATCTGGAGAGAGAAAAGTTGCGGCTGACTTAAAAAATAATAATAAAAAAACTTTTCTCTCTCCAGATGTGAACCGTTAAAAAATCTCATGCGACGGCTGAAAGGGTGTCCCGCACCGTACGGAACAAAAGCTGTTCCGCATAGGAGCCGGGACGAAGAAAAACAGAGAGGCCTTTTCCTGTTCTTTACTTTTGCTGAGAAATTCTGTATTTCTTAAAGAAAATCATGTCAAGTTCTCTAACTCTTCCCCATGAAATTCATACAGCAGTTAAAGAAAAATTTTGTGCAAACAATTTCAGAAATTAGCAATAGAAAAACCAAGAAACCTAAAGCTATTTAATCTTTAAAAGAGAAATTCTCTATTTGTATCTTTTATCTATTTACGCATTTCGATAAATAATATTATTTTTTATTAGGTTAAAAATAACAATATCAATTTACGGGCCACTATAAATGTCTAATTAGTGAATTTGATGATTTTTCATTTACGAATTTAGATAAATAACACTGTTTTTTTTTTTTTTTATTAGATTAAAAATAGCATAATCAATTTACGAAAACAAAGCATACCTAACTCAGAGGAGGCCATCCTTATGTAGATGTCTTGTCCATTTCTGGGGAATTGTGTGATATCCATAAGATCATGAAACCAAAGCAAACAGCCACTGCCTCTCCCTCTTATATCTGTATTTGTATAAGCCGTACAATTACAATTATTCAAGCAAATTCTTTCACATTCCGCAAGAGTCATTGTATAATTGTACCAAGAATTTCTAGTATCAGGCAATTTAATTCCTGAATATCTGATAAACCCATCTCCTTTTGCACAATCCAAAGGTGTTTTCCTCTTACACCCTCTTGACCAATCTGTTGCTGCCCAATCTTGAGGGTAATTTGGTTCAAATTTGTCCAAACAACTACATACTGGAGCATTTGACATGCTACAAAAACCATAGGCATTACATAGCCCATAATAGTCACAATTATCTGCTGGTGCATTCACTAAAACAGTCCAATCCTCTGTTCTATAATTCCAGTTTAGTCTCTGAAGTACCCCGCTCGGATTCAGAACTAATCTCGAGTAAAATGAGCTATTGATTAGCTCAAATTTGTAGTATATTTCTTGAGGAGTATTTACAAATTCAAACGTGTAAAATCCATTAGGACCTAGACCAGGTGATCCGCTCCAACGTAGACCATTCCACGGTCCAGAACGGAAACGCGCAGACGTTCCGTTCAACAGGAATTCTTGTGGGAAGCCCTTTGGATCCATTCGAAATATGTATTCACCTTTAGAAGGATCAATACTGCTCTTCCATGACTGCTGATACCGGTCAATGCCGGTTACTAAGTTAAGCCCAAGCTTTGATCCTGGTAACATTGTGTCCCCAGGATAATCGAAACTTTCCCAAATAAAATTCTCGGGTCTATTATCATTCGCATCTCTTACAACAAGATTTCCTGAATCGAGAAGTTGACCAATCGGGTTATTGCTTAGGACCGGCCTGGTGAAATTGGAGGACCATATTAGAGCATTTGTTCTGTTTCTAAGAGTGAGAATTCCTTGCTCAGTCATCTCCAAAACTCCAGATGTATCATTGAAAAGTGGATTATCTCTATTAGCTATCCAAACCACAGTGAATTTGGTAACTCTTTTGTACCATATACCAAAGTATCTATTTTGGGAATTGGAATTGTTTAAGGTGAAAAATCCCATTTCAAATGTTCCACCTGATGAAACTATGGTTTGTCCATCTGGGAGAGATTGATTTGTGGGTAAGATGTCATCTGCTTGAGATAGAACAAAAACTGAAAACAGAAGACACAAAAGAAGAATCAGTCTGTTTGAGACTTTCATTGATGATGATGATGATGATGATGATGTTATCTTGGCTATGATCAAGGGATGTGTGGCTAAAAGAAGAGCCAATGTGTACAGAGAAATGGCTAAAAAGAAAGCCAGAGATTCAAGGGTTATTAGAGCGAATGGCCCCCCAAGTCAACCACACCACAATGACCAGAATAATTTCGCACGTGCAAAACTTTACTCGTTTTTTGGATTACATTTCTTACGGTTAAGATTAATTTCAAAACGAACACCGATTTTGAGCCTCAGGACAGGTCCAATTTTGAACCTCAGAACACCTGTCCTGAGCTTTATAATACATGTTTTGAGGCGTTCCGTATATACTGAAAAAAGTATTTCCCATAGGATCCGGACTGGTCAATATCTCTCTTTGGTCCACAATTTAGTATGAGATTCCCTTGGGAAAATTCTGATATAGACCTGGGCTATATGTGGGGTTGTGGACCACTTGGTCCAGAATTAACCACATCACCTCTTTTGATTAAAAAAAAATTTATAAGCGCCCCACTGCTTTTTATTATTTTAATCAAAAGCGTGATGCTATTGATCATGGGACCAAGTGGTCCCATGTGCCACCTTGTGCCTGAGTCCCACGACAGAATCTGCCGATTCCCTTGTCTTGATTGAGACATACAAGCAAGGATACAAACTTTCAATGCAGGAGGAACACAATTAAATTTTATAAAAGTATGGGTGTGCTTGAGATTGGTTTGGTTTGGTCTCACTTTTGCAGGGAAATGGCCAAAATTTGGCCAATTAAAATGGGCGGGAGAAATTCAAATTCAAATTTTTTTTTTTTCAAATAATCGTCCATATCCAAATTTTGGCCTCAAAAATTTGGAATTTGAACATCTCCCGACAATTTTTCAATCCAAAATTTGGAATTGAACGATTATTTGAAGAAAAAAAATTGAATTTGAATTTCTCCCGCCTATTTTAGAGGCCAAAAAATTGAATTTCTCCCGCCAAAAGTGAGACCAAACCAAACCAATCTCAAGCCAAACCTTGTCCAAGCACACCCTATATATGCGTTTTCATACTTTGATAATATTTTATAATTACATCATTTTCGATATTACTTGATACATTACTGGCATCAACAAAATGCTATAATACCTTCCCATAATAAAATACTACCGACATTTGCTCCTTCATTAATATATCACCGGATTCATCAAAAAGAATATAAAACAAAACATCATCAATATCTTTGATAAACACCGTATAGTTAAAATTTCACAACATTTCAATTTTTTACACTTAAGTTTGTTACATTTTTTTTAATAAACATCATACTCTCATTACACATTTAAAATGGGTACATTAAAAAATATTCACGGTACGGAGTGTTACTTTTTTTTTTTTTTTTTTTTGAGGGATGTACGGAGTGTTACAAAAACAAATTTAAAACTATAATAAAAAAAATATGGGGTGAAAGGTTGGTGGGGACACTTGCCCCGCCCCTAAGTCCGCCAATGCATACAAGGCTGAAAGCATTTTGCCTGGACAGAAAATTAAGCAATGTAATCAACTCGTGCAAGACTGGCTGATTTTAACTGGTCAGCCGGCAGAAATCGATTCCGAGACTCCAAGAGTACACTGGATCGGATTTTCTGTGTCATTTTTTACATTGTAAACTTTTTATTCATATATCATAAATTAAAAAACAATATAAACCTTAAGTGTAAATATATTATATTAGAGTGTGAATACGATATAATTAGAAATGTTAAAGTAAGTGACATAAAAGATTAGGTATGAGAATACACCCCACCAGTAATTAACAATTGATTTTCTCTTAAAAAAAAATAGAAATGTTAGAATGAACTTGAATCTAACTCCAATAGAAAAAGTTTCATATGGGATAAAAATGAAAGATGTGACTGGTATATAAGGTGGACCTAAGCATTCACTATCATCTCGGGATATTCCTTTTTGCACAGCGATTTATGTTGTTAAGTAGATGGTCGTGGGTGCTGCCATGCCCATGCGTCGGGCTCTTTGGCCCGCGTGCACGGGGCGTTACATTTTATGTTATCAGAGCTGTTAACCAAGCGGGCGTGTGAGAACTGAGTGCCACGTCGTAAGCGATGGGGGCCACCTCTAGAATCCCGATGGAACTAAGTGTCACACCATAAGAGGTGAGGGCCACCTCTAGAATCCTAATGGTAACCAAGTGTCACGCCGTAAACGGTGAGGGCCACCTCTAGAATCCTGCACTCCATGTTGGTTTTGGGCTAAGTATGTTTGTGGCGTCTAACGAAGACGCTAGAGCCTTAAGGGGGTGAATGTGAAATCCTAGTCCCAATATGGAAAAAAGTTTCATATAAGATCAGAATGAAAGATGTGACCGGTATATAAGGTGGACCTAAGCATTCAATATCATCTTGAAATATTCTTTTTGGTATAGCGAGTTCGATTACCAAGTAGATGGTCGTGGATATTGCCTAACCTATGGGTCGCGATCTCGGGCCCAACGTGACAATAACTATGAAAACAATATAAAAGTAAGGGTACTACTAACTTTTTTTGGAGATTTAGTTAAGTGGAATGTATTGAGCTGTATAAGTATTAAAATCCTATTTATATTAAGAAAAAGAAGAGGCTGAAGGCGACTATTAAATTTCCCTTTTCCAGACTATTATTTCATGCTTTCTTTAATATATATATAAGACTATTATGTCGTGAAAATTTGGATACGTCTGAGTAAAGGTAGTATGAGACATAAAAACAGAACAAGTGTTGTAAAAATAAAGATAGATGTTCTTTTAAATTAATATTAATTGTCAAAATTTTAATTCGAAATTAACTTCTGTAGTATTAAAAAAAGCGTTTTGCACTGGAACCTCAGCAGTTCTAAAGCACTGGAACCAACAACAATTATCCAATAAACAATTACTGGAGAAGTTGCCCATCAGCCGGCTGATGAATTTTGACTCTTTGATATCTACACTGGAACCACAGAGGACTTTGACCCTAATTAACATTTTTCAAAATGTAGAATATATTAATGAAACAAAGACTGGGTGGGTATCAAGGATCACCTACTGGAAAGAGACCCTTTTCTCTCTCTTCTTCTTAGGGTTTTTTCATTTTTTCTCCTTTCAGAGTTAGATCCAATCAAAAGATTCGACTTTCAATCGAATTTTAGTTGGATCTAGCAATCATTCCTTCACTTTTTATATCTTCACTCTCCTTATTTTGCCATAAATCGTCATGAAATTTTCTTAAGACATTCTTTTTTAAGATTGAAGACTCATATGGAATATCTACCTCAGATCCTTCCAAATCTGGAATTTCTTTCAATCCTCCTTGGAGGATTTTCTAAACCCAGACTTGTTCTGAGCCATTTCTCAGTTTTCTACATCTTTCTAAGACAATCTATAAGACGGTTGATACGCCCATAGTCTTGTAGATTGTTGATTTCTAAGAAAGGTGTTGAAATTGAGCTTCTCTTACTACTGATTTTCAAGGATTACGGAGGAGATGTTTCGAAGAATTTTATTATGTATTTATTTTTCTATTTTTATTAGTGTTTTTACCCAGTCCCGGAGTTTGAACTTTTATCTGTTATTATGGTTATTTAAACCATTGTATAACTTTTTTTTCCTCGTATTTTCTTTTTATCTTTTAATTTTAATGGCCTTTGATATTTTGTAATTAATTGATAATTTTTATTCAGAGAAAAAAAAACAAAGACTGGGTAGCAACCCAAAATTCTGATTATATTTAAACCAATCTGTATGAATAGTCAGCACATGTAAGCCTCACCGCATTGAAATTTTGAACAAAGTTGTTATCATACGAAAAATTGTGCTGGTTCCCTAGAACAGTGCCAGTGCATATTCATTATAGAAAGGAGGCTGTCATCTTCACTTCGCCGTATTGTTTAGGATGCTTTTTGGACGACAAATTTGCCTAATCACTATCTTTGATACCCTTGACTGAGGTTGTTATGGTAGCACGGCAAAGGGTTACACGATTAGCTGCGATACTTGCTTATAGGTCTGTTCAAGAAAAATCAAAACCGATCAATCCAAACCGATTCAAACAAATTCAAATCTATTTTTTAGTTTGAACAGTGTATTAAACTGGTTTTAGCTTTAGACTTAAATTAAAATCGAACAATCCATTTTGTTTAGAAAATGTTATCATCCAAACCGAATCAAACCCAATATTTATATATGTGTGTGTGTGTGAGAGAGAGAGAGAGAGAGATGCCCGAAACTTTTTTACTATGTGAATTGCATGCTTGTTGTTTAATTTTGTGCAATTAATATGTTTTATGTGTTATTTGTTACTCCCTCAATTCCAATATAATGTTAACATTTGAATTTTCACATAGATTAAGAAATTGCTAAAAACAATAAGAGTCAAAGCCAAAAGACTAGCATATCCTTATTAACCACTTCTTGAAAATTGAAATTGTGTTTAAAAGAAAAGTAAGAAGAGGGTAAAAATGATAAAAGTTCATTAAATTTTCATTAATAGTCCAAATGTTAACCTTATTTTGGGAAAATTTTGAAGTTCAAATGTTAACATTATTTTGGAATGGAGAGAGTAGTGTTTAAGAGGTTGATGGGTGTCTTGATGTGGTTGGTAAGTTGAGGGACCTAAATTTGGAAGTTAGCAATTTAAGGTGACTAGTTTGTAAGGGAGTTAGGGCGATTTAATGGTTACTTAATGCTGAATTTTTAGAGGGGGATGTTACAAAAAAAAAAAAAAAAAGGGAAAGAAAAAGAGAGAAAAGAGATAAAGAGGAAAATCTGGGAATTTGAGACCTATGAGGTATTTCCAACAATGGAAGGGCTAAGCGGTATCAAATTTGAGTGTTCTTTAGTGCATTTCGAAGAGTGTTGAAAAAGCTACACGTGGGAGGTGACGGATTAGAATTTCGAGGTTTATGCAGAAATTAATTGCTTCGGGAAGCAGATTGATTTTCTAGAATTCTTGTTGTCTAGCATTTCGGTTTTAAGCTTTTGAGATAAGAATCTTCACCTTTGTTTTTTACTCCTAAAAAACATTAACTAAAGTTTACTGTTACTGAATTATGATGAAGGTTTTATACATTTTTTATTCCATCGAAAATGGATGAAGTATTGAATTATATATGCATTTGTGTGGTTGATCGTCGAGTCTAATTGTGTATGATATATGTTTACTTGTTCTTGTCCTTCATGTTGTGTACCATTATTTCTGTTTGGTTGTCTTGTCGACGTCGTAATTGTTATATGTAGGTCGTGTCTCCCCAATCTCAATCTATTATCTATGAACGTCTTTATAGCAGGATATATCCTGATTTAATGATTACAGTAAATTAAAATACAATGTTCTGTATTGTACACGGATTCTTACTATGAAACTGGGCCCTCGTTTAACTGGGCAAAGAGTAGAACTAACTTTTTACTGATTACTGACTATTGAACTGTATATTGTTCAGTACTATGCAACTGGGCCCTCCTCTAACTGGGAAAAAGTTTGAGCTAGTAACAGTCAAAATGGAGTGTATCCTTAAAAGACTGACCACATTCGTTCAGGGGGAATATTTGGACACATGACTGTATCAATGGGCCTTCCTTAAATTGGGCTAATAGTTTGAGGGGTGTTAGTAGTTGCTTTATATAAGTTCTGTAAAATGATGCTTTCCAAGCTGAGCCATTTATAAGTTCTGTAAAATGTTTTACAAATGTTTTAAAGGTTCTTTCTATTCAAGTAAAGTCAAGTGTGATTTTAAATGATTTTGGGAAATACGGGAAATATTTTGTGTCCTATTTGATACTTCATCCCAAAGGTTGTTGGTCCTTACTGGGTTAGTCTATTGGCACATTCCTTTACTCCTTCTTTTGCATATACTGATAAGGATGACATATGGTTCGAATAGTAACTTATGGATCTATGTAATAGTATAGTTAGTTTCTTTTAATGAACGCTTATGTTTTATATCTTTATGTAAGAACATGTATTTACCATTGAGATCCTTTAAGTTTATGTAAGACTTTGAGATTCTTAAGTATTGTAATTAAGTTATTTCGGATCTTAGTTTTTCTGTTTTGGTTTCGGTGTCTCATTGGTATATGAGGCACTGCCAGGTAATCACCCGAGCATGGGGTGTGACAATATATATATATATATATATATATATATATATATAGAGAGAGAGAGAGAGAGAGAGAGAGATTAAATTACTATTTTGAAATAAAACATACTCATTCCATCTCAAAATAGTGTTAACATTTTGACTTTAAATGTTTTTCCAAAATAATGTTAATATTTGCATTATCAATGAACATTTACCATTTCTACCCCTCTCTTCTCACTCTTCTTCTAACTACTATTCCAATTTCCAAGGAATAATTAATGATGATATATTAGTCTTTTGACTTTAACTCTTATTGTTTTTAGAAATGTCTTAATCCGTGTGAAAAATCCAAATGTTAACACTAGTTTGAGATGGATGAAGTATTTAACTTCTTTCTTATATCCATGACAAGAAAGTTTTTCAAATGCTTAAGCAAGAGATTGAAGACTCATTAGTTGTTATACGATTTTAGATTCATCTGAAACTTTTGTTTTATTTTGAAATAATAATGGTGTATTTTTTGTATTTTTTTCTGGTAGGATGATTTTGAAGTTTAAGAATTAAGATCAAGAATAAATGTGTAATTATTTTATTGTTTATTGTGTTTAACTTGTGAAAACAATAGACATATTTGCTTGTATTTTTAGAAGCTAAGCAATTATACAAATAATTTTTGGTTTTATTTTTTTTTATAATCAATATATTTTGTATCTCACAAAAACTGAGCAACCAAACCAAACCAAACCAAACCGAATGCATCGATTTGAAATTTTGAATGGTTTGGATCATTTCAAAATTTTCAAACCAAATATTTTAGTTTGGTTTAAAAAATGTGTAAAATCGAACTAAACGGAACCATTAACAACCCTAATCGCTTACTACAATTATTCTTACGTAAATGATAAATCGAGCTAACAACTTATTCAAATATATTTGCTAATCTAGGAGTCAAAGCACATTATAGGATTAAATTCAAGACAATAGTTTGAGCTAAATGGTCTAGGCCCAAGAAGAGAAATACTTGGCATAGGTCCAGGAAATATCAATGTTGGCTTTGGGCTCAGACCAAGGTCGGGCTTTGGTAAGAGCTCTTCACGCAACTCAGCACGTACAAATCAACTCGGACGGATGGATCAAATGCGTGAGAGCTACTCTGCCGTATCGAACTCAATGAACAGTCCACAAAAACGCAGTGACAAATTCGTGACAAAAGCTAGGGTTGTCGCACATCAGACCGTACAAGGTATATAAAAATCTTCTAGGCAATGCCCTCTATAAATAGTGGTCTTTCCACTTCATTTACTCTAAGTTCTTTCTCTCTGTAGATTTTGAATTGACTTTAGTATCAGAGCGGGGTTGAGGTCTTCCCTCACCCTCTATAACTATGCTTCTCTTAGCAGGTGATTAGATCCTTAGCTCGGAATCAAAGCTTGGCTCCTTACCCGAGCTCTCTCTCTCTCTCTCTCTCTCCCCCTTTTATCACAACTCGGCTAGTGCTCTCCTATCCAGGCCGCTCAGTTAAGCTACTGGTTCTCACCTGAGTTCCTCGGGTTAGTTAATTCCCAAGAAAAACATAGCTACCCCAGTTAGAAACGCATCATGTGTCGCTCATTGTAGTAGTGCATGAACATCAATAACCCCAAAGTTCCCAAGAATATATTCCCAATGGTAGATGATAATGAAATCCGAGGTCACACCCGAAAGCATGGGTCTGGCACCTCAGGTGCGAGGGCCTCTGAGGCAAGCATCCTCCTCATCGACGCTTCTGTACCACTATAAATACAATCATCCCTACAAATGCTAACACAAGTGTTTACGCCAAGTGTTATAAACACCATTCGACAAATTCCTGAGGAGACACTTCATCTTCCGGGTACACAAATTTTTGAAGAGACTCTTCATCTCCACGGTAGACAAAACACCGAGGGAACTCTTCGTTTCCCTGGAAGACAATGCCTTAAGGTAACATTTCGTTCCTGGCAGAAAAAGACCCGCATAGATTCTTCGTCACCAGCGCCAAAAACATGCTGGTGAGACTCTTTGCTGAGATGATAAGGAGGAAAAGCTTATGCCAGACTTCTCCCATAAATGTTACACCGATGGGCCAGGACGCATACCATAGTTTGATCTGTGCAGATACTCTAAAAATTTCCTTTACCAATTCTCCTACACAACCATGTTGAATGCATATTCCTTCAAAACATTAAACCCCTCAATATTCAAATTCATTGACACCTCGGGATTATAAGAGGAGGTGCAAAGATTCCAATCCAACTCAAAGTCTCTGGGGAATATGGAAAACAAAGAAATAATTATTCTTCCAACCCTTGGATAAAGATACACCACTCACTCTAAGGTTTTTTTCTCTAGCTTCAGTTTGGTACAACCATGATGGAACTAACCTTATAGCTCGAGGATGCACCACCCTCTCCTTTGGCAATGGTTTTCCTCATAAATGTTTCCTAGGAGTGAAGTCCGAAGACCTTTCTAAAACATTCTAATTCTTATGGAAACCACACACCCTACACAAAAATATAAAGCCAGCAACAAACCTAACTAAGTTTAGGCTAAGCTGTGAAAGGTTAATCTCCAAAAACTCTCTCAAGTTAACAAAATGGGATGTGGAGGAAGAGTAAATCTATCCTCGAGTTGGTCTAGATAAGCCTTGCAAGACCCCGAGGGTGGAGAACAAGCCCGATCAGCCTCACTACGCACTGCAAACTTAAAGGTATCTGGGATATCATACGAACTATGTCAATCTTCTAATGTAATAAGCTTCAAGCTTGGTCTCAAGGAAAAATCTAGTAAACGGAAACGAAAGACACCGGGTAGTATGCTCGGTTTAGGGATTATTTTTATAGACACAGTGAGCAAGCTTAAGCGAGTCATAAGGAAACCTAATAGTAAGCTCATCCCTGGTAACAAAAATCTCTGAGCCTACAATCTTTTGGTACACCACACGAGACCGTAAAATGTTTCCTTCATCAATATCTTTTGTTTGAGACGTCTCACGAGCCATCGTGTCATCCAAACTTAAAGCCTGAGACAGATCTTTTGAAGAAAATGTAATTAGATCTGCATGCAAAAGAATCAATCAAAGGAAAATCTAAACTTCTCCTCGAGAATTCGAGGGAAGAGAGGTTATTATAAATAACCAAACTTACGCAAGAAAACACATGAGTATGTTAGCTCGGTCGCAACTCAACTCGATAAAAAATCAGCACGAGAACAAGGAAACTCGGGGATATAAATCATCTCGGAAGTGACAAAGTAGCAAGGTCAAAAGGCCTCCTTAGGAAAACAGTTTCGAAATAAACAAGCTAAAAAACTGGTATGATGATCGAAAAAAGATCGCTAGAAAAAAGAAGAGCAAGATAAGAAAAGGAAGAAAGCATCAGTAAAATTTGAAGAGTGAAAAATGAAAAAGTAAAGGAGGTAACCATCTCCTATTTAAAATTGTAAGGCTTAAGGGCAAATGTGATCAATCTAGTTTTGATGATAACAAACCATTGAGAAGTTCCCATGTTTATGTGAACTTGTATTTTGATGATATAATCTTTAACTCACACATACATTGATGAAAATGGTAAGAAAGCTTCTATGAACGCAAAGGTGTCGTCCTACAACATAGAAGAAGCTATACATTGCAAGACTCCATGACACAAGCTTGAAGTTGATTCTACAAGCCTTGGAAGTTGTTGAAATATCAAGAAGGAAGATCAAGATGTTAAGAGCCATTAAATCACAATTGTAGTTCTTTTTGAAGTGAGCTCTTAACCATTGAAGTGTTTAAGTCCAAGGTACTACATCATAGAAGATTGCACAAAGGACTTTTGTGATACCCAAGACCTTTCGATAGCATGTTTTATGTGATTATATATTCTATGTGCTATATGTACTTTTTATTCTAATTATTCTTAGGGGCGTACTAGCTAGGATAAGATGTCAGAGGACCTAATTGACAAGATGAACTTTTTGGTTGGTTTAATTGGTTAATATTTGGAGGGAGGTTAATGTATGAAGGGGTGCCATTTAAGATAAGGTCAAAAAGAGGGATGAACCTATTGATTGGTTGCTTACTTTGGAATTATAACCTTCCAGAAATCTGAAGTTTAGATAGACTATAAATAGAGGAGGAAAGGAAAGAATAAGAAAGAAAAAGAGAGAAAATAAGAGTGCTGGAAAATTTAGACAGCAAGTAAGAATACTTTGGAAGTCATAGAAAATCATCTCGGATTCCTCCCATAATTTAACTACAGATACTAGACTCCCTAAACTAAATTCGGACCAAAGGAATTATCATTCTAAGTTCTGGATTAAGAGATATCATCATCGGAGTTGAAGGTCCTGACAGATTGGGTAGGCTGTGGAAGAATGCACTTTTGAGATAGCAAAAGGTGTCTGTTTTTAGCGATTCTTAGTGCGTTTCGAAGAGAACTGATAGAGATACGTTTAAAATTCGACGGAGTAGCATTTGGAGTTATGTATTTCGAGTTATAGGATTGGGAAGTTAGTACTTTGAATCTGGATTTTCTGCTTTTGGTGTATTTTGAGGTTTTGCTTTAAGATTGATAAGGTAAGAACTCTTCGTCCTTGTTTTTCAGTCCTAAAAAATGCATGAAGTATTCATTTATTAAAGATATGAAATGTATGAAGTTTTCACATGTTTTATTGCATAAAAATCTGGATGAAAAACCGAATGATGTTTGCATCGTTGCATGCTTATACTTGTTAATTCTTGAGCATGTTGTTGATTAAATTGCTGGATGCATTACATGAGAGTCAGCATATGCATATTCTCAATTTAGAGCTCTTGTCTAATGATGACCCTAGACCAGGATATATTCCGAATTTATGATATAAGTGCCCGGGAGCGCTTTTTGTCCCCAATGATGCCTGGTCCCTTGCAGGTTTCAAAAGTTAGGGCTGTTAACAGAGTCATTCAGTCCACGAGGATGGATAATGACAGGAATATATCCTTAAATAGCAATTTCTGAGCCTACCAGTTACGATATGATATGTTATATGATAAAAATGTAAGGGCCTTCCTAAACGGCATTAAAGTTTGGGCTATTAACAGTTGGATAGGGTTATGGTTGGATAATTGAGCTCGATTGTAGAATTACTTGTTGCATGTCATTTTGGTACTAATCATGTCAAGTTTATATGTATTGGAATGCTACGAGTATGTAATGTTATGTCAAGTTATGTTAAGTACTCGGAGTACTATTTCTGATATGTATGTGATCGATTTGGTTAAGTATTGTTATGACATGTTATTTGTATGATTTGATATTATTTCTAAGTATTATAAAGAGTCTAAAAACAGTGTTTTGAGTTGGAATTTCAGATTGTAAGTCATGAAAGCTCTCAAGTATTATGTTATGTTTACAAATATTTTACAAAGGTTTTCAAGATGTTTCAGGTTAAGACAAGTCAAGATATATTTTCAAATGTTTTGGGAAAAAGGGAATGTGTTGAAGTCTCTTTGGTCCTTCATCCCATGGCCGATCGGCTCTTACTAAGCTAGTGTGGCTTACCCTATTATATTCTTATGTTTTGTAGATGATGCTGATGAGGAGACATGGGACGGGGAGCACAACAAGTAGAAATTAAAGAAGTAATGATCATGTAATAGTATAGTTGATGAACCTTTATTAAGTTGAATAACTTTAGTTCTAAGTTTATGTAATCTACCTTTAAGTATTGATGACTTATAATAAAGTTAAATATTAAGATTATTCTGTTAAGTTTGGCTTGTAAGAGTATATTTTGTTAAGGGTTCTTTGCCTCATTGATAGATGAGGCATTTCCAGGTCACCTTCTGGTTACGGGGTGTGACAACTTCACCACAATGAAGAGGTTGATAAAGGTCTCAAGTAAAGCTTGAAAAAATCTACACACCTAGGAGACTTGAAGACCTTGAATATTAGTCTAGTCTACATAAGTACATCCTTGTGACTAATCTTATTTTGAGAATAGTAGTTTAAGTATGTCAAGCTCTTACATGTTTTCAAACCCATCATTCATACTTTGATTTGATCTTTAAAAAAAAATTGAAAACATATGTTAGTGTTGGTTTATGCCTAAGATCTTAAACATGTTTTTAAAAGACTTTTAAAAACACTTAGGCATGAGTTTAAGAACATTAGAAATGTGACCAAATGGAGAAACCACTTTTGGCCTTCACACTGGTCGATCGGTCCTAGACCTCGAAAGACCTGATGAAGGTCGGTCAACCGACATGTGTTGTCCGGTCGATCGATGTGTGTTTTTGTCTTTTGTCAATTTTGAATGTTCCAAGATTTCAACGGCTATATTGTGCAGACGACTATGCTTTAGGTCGGTCGACCGAGCTTATGCCCCAATAGACCGGAACACTCTTTGTGGTCGACTGAGATGTGTCCAGTAGCCTATTTACCTTGATTCGGAAGCACCTAGGAGGCCTACTTGCTAGTTCGGTCGACCAGACTGTATTGTCACAGGGAAACATATAGCCCTTCTAACTTTGTTTGCTTGTAATTTGTGGCATCTATATAAAGCCTTTAAGGTTGATTTTTCATTGTTAAAGAAGCCATAAGAGGGGCTTTGTATTGCACTTCTTATTTAAGCAATCAAATACTTTTAAGAGTTAAATCTTTCATCTTTACAAAAATACATAATTTTGAGTACGAGCTTAATATACATACACTTTTATTCTCGATCTTTATTAGAGCTTTCAATTGTATTATCCAATCCATTGAGGGATCTGTTGTAGTGAGCTTAAATTGTAAAGTCTCATTTGTTGAGGCTCATTATTTCTCTTTGTGACTAGCTCTGTGTGAATTAGGCTAGCTCTTAGCGAGCTTAGCTCTTTGTGATTTTGTCTCTTAGTGAGATTATCTCTTTGTGAGATTGGCTCTTTGTGAGCTTAGCTCTTGGTGGGTTAGAAATGCTCTTTGTGAGTGTGTTTTCTTTGTGAGCCGAGTTAGAGCTCTGTGTGAGTTGGAGAAGTGGTTCAAGTAAAACCCTTTTTGAGTTGTCAACTTATGTAAAAGAGGTTGATCCCACCTTCATTTTTTGTAAAGGAAAAGCTAGTGAAGTTTTCAAATCCTTGGGTGTGTCCTAATTAAGGTAGTGGAGGTAGATCTTTGTGATCGAACCACTCCAAATCCCCGAGTTTGATCTTCCAACTCTTACTCTTTACTTTCAAGTTCTTACATTATTAATTGTGCTAATATTCCATAAGAACTTGTTTGCATGAACTTTATTTGTCTATCTTGAGTTAGAGTGTTTGCTTGCTTTCTAGCTTTATATATCTTGTTTGACTTTGGTCATATAACTTGAGGTGGTTGATATTAAAATATTTGCATATAGGACTCTTGACTTAGTCTATCCTTGATCTTATTCATTGTTTTGAGTTCCTATTTGTTGCATATAACACTTAAGTCATCTAGGTTTCTTATCTTTTAACTCACCTTATGTGCTTAATCAACATACTTGTTGTGAAGGTGATCACTTAAGCAAAAAAGTTTTTAGAAAAGCGAAAAAGTTTCAGAACCTAATCTTAGGTTCTCCCTTATCACATATTTTAATTCGTATCAGAGCCTAGTCTCATTTTTGTTAGGATTTACACTGTGGGAGGATCCATGGCTTCATGTTTTTCTATGTCTCTCATAGATGACTATTCCCCATCTAGACCACTCCTATTTGATGGCTCCAACTTCTCGTGTTGGCAATATATGTTTATACTCTTTTTGTCTTCTAATGACTTTACCTTGTTGAGAATTATAGAAGAAGGTCGTTTTGTTCTTTCAATTATTGTACAAGGTGCCAAGATGCCAAAGTCAAGAAGAGACTTCAATGAAGAAGATTGCACAAAGAATGTGCTTTGTTGTGCACTTAATGAAGAAGCCTCCAACAAAGTCCATGAGTGTGAAAATACCTACTCAATGTGGAATATTCTTGAATCATATTATAAAGGCAAAGTTGAAGTGCAAAAGCCAAATGTGGGAATTCAATGTTTGAAGACTCAATCTTGTGAAGGTATTGAAGAACTCTCAATCACATATCTAGGAAACCATGATATATCCAAAGAGTTTGATAAAGGAGAACTTAAAGGTCAGTCTTCAATTGACTTTAAAGCTGACACATCTCAAGAACCTTCAAAAGATGAGAACCTTGAAGAGATGATGGAATCCAAAAATGAGGATGATGCTCAAGGAGATGCAAATTATGATGGAGACAATGAAGATCACATATTTTGTTCAAGAAAGAGAAAGAATTTGCTACAAAACTTCAAAGATAATGATTTAAAGAGAAGTGGCAAAAGGCTTGATCATTCCATGAGGAATGAGGAATTTGAAAGGAGATGTGTCAAAATATGAAAATAAAAAACTCTTCAAAGCATTTGGTACTCTCCAAGCTCAACAAGGTGAATCGTTTTGTCACTTCAAATTCCTATCGTAAACTTAATAATCGCTTTGTCATTTGGTACCCGAAACTTAATGCATAATCTCAACATTCAATGTGTATTCCTGAATAATCTCATTTTTCAATTTTTCAACTATTTGTCATTAAATTGGAGGGACCATGGGAATCCCGGTCGACCGCACAAGGCCTCAGTCGACTGGAGTAATGGTCAAAATGTCTAAGAAAAATTCAGGGTATCCCGGTCGACCTCACCCTACTCCCGCTCAACCGAAATCAAGACAGAGACTTATTTATTTTGCCTCGGAAGGGGTCCGGACGACCCAAGCTCAGCCTCAGTCGATCAGACCTTCGCGAAGTGTCAGTTATAATGAGGGTTTTCAGTTCTATTTTTCAAATCCTCTCATCTTCCCTCTTTCAAACTCTCAAAAATCTTCATATCCTCCCTCAAAGATTGAAGCCTACACTTACCCTAACCAAAATTCCTTCCATATATCTTCCATTCATATCATCATGAAGACAAATCTAAACACAAATCCTCCATCAAAACCTCCAAAAGAACAACCCAAGAAAAATCTCACCAAGAGAAAACACTCCAAAGACCCATTGAAAAGGGTATATCAATCCAAGAAACGGATAATCCCACTCCTAAAATATTCAAATCAAAGCAAATTGCTGAAAAGAAGGGAAAAGGAAAGGAGAAGAAATCCGCGAAAGAATACTCTGATTAGGAAACGGAGTCCGGAGATGAACGACCCATCCTCCCACCATCTCCAAGATTTCAAGGAAATCATCCAAGTATGCAACGAGAAAGATATCTCCTCGTTTTTACTCCAATAATGCTAAAAATCTTTATGAAACTTTATTAATGGAGAAGACGGGCATTACGCTGGGATATGTTAGATATATCGACACATTTAAAAGGTGCTAGATGAGATAACATAATATTTCGTTGATATGGGGGATACACTAGTTTCTTCATAATTTTGATATGTATCCTCTCACAATCTGTGAATTTGGAGCAAACCTTAGAGAAGAAGGTAAAAGGGGCGCTGGTGATTATTGGTGGACGTCAATGGTAGGTTGTTTGGAATTTAGCTTCTCAAAAGCTATGTTTTGTAAAATTCTTGGAGTTGGACTTGAAGAAGATGCAATTCGACTTTATGACAAATCCAGGAATATGCTGTGAAGATATCTTGAATATTGGAGAGAAAAAAAAAAGCCAATTTTTTTACTTGGCTTTGACGTATTTTACTGAATGTATCAAATGGGTTAGGAACATTCTACAATATGGTAGTAGCCTTACATTGCTTTTCAAGAATTTTTAACTCAAACCTACCAACCCCATTCAAAGAATGGAAAAGCACAACATATACAACGAAGGCCAATTTCATCAAATAAACATGCTTCTTGCTGGTGAAAAATGGAAATTCCATAATAATTGTACCGATGAAGAGCTTTTGGTGACGACTATTGTAAACGGAATTAGCCCGAAGGAAAGTGAAACAATCAAGAACCTCATAGAGGCTAGAAAGGCTACAAGGCTTAATTAACCGGAAGCAAGAGGAGAAGAAGGAGTACAAGGGCAAAGTGATGAAAATGCGCAAGAAGGTCAAGGATTTGAAGATGTCTATATTGGAGATATTTTTTATGCTCAAGGAAATGTTGGGGCAAATGAGGAAATTCCACGAGATAATGTTGAAAGAGAAGTTCTACCTCAAAGAAGAGAAGATTCCAACCAAGCCAACAATGAATTTCTACTTCAAATAATGTCAAAGTTGGAATCCTTCCAAGAGAACTTCAACAATAAAATGGATTCCTTTCAAGAAAACTTCGACAATAAGATGACAAACTTGGATAATAATGTTGGAGATGTGGAGACAAGGTTAGAAGAGATTGAGTACAAAGTTGATAATGTAATAATCTACACAAGAACAAAGAAATCAACATTTGTAGAAGAGAATGTGGAAGAAAGGGAGGAAGAAGAGGATGAAAAAAGTGATGATGATCCAAGAAATGTAAGTGGTGATGATATAGAAAAGGAAGACGATGTTAGACATGAAAATGATGGGTCAAGTGATGGTGGAAATGAAGAAAATGTTGAAAAAGAAGATGACAAAGAAGATGATAAGAAAGAAGAGCAAGGCATGGATGAAGCTTCAACGAGAAAGATGGTGATCAAGAGACTTAGTGGGTTGAAGTGTCAAAGAATCTCATGGTGTGTAGTCAAAATGCAAGAAGCAAATTCTACAATCACAATGAGAATTTTCTATAAACTCTATCATTTTAAATAGCTTTTCCCTATCATGTTATTCCTTTGTATCCCTAGAACAGATATTGTTGTTCTTTACACTTTTATATATTTGTATGAATTGCTCTTTGTGGGGTATAACATGCTATGGTTTATTTCTGGATCTTATATGCAAGTATTTTAGAGAGTTTAATGATTGAACCCTTGAAATGAAAGCTCACCCATAACCCCTCACATATACTCATATGTTTTAGGGTGAGTTTTAGATGTTATGATGTGAGTTTAATTTGATCTATATAGCATGTGGCTATTTTTTTTTATATCCTCAAGTATTAAGCATGTACTATATGTGGTTGATCGTCTATATCTTAACTCTATGTAAAAAATATGGTTGTGGCATTGATATTGTTAGAAAGAAATTCGGATTCCTAAACAAAGTGCAGCGGAAAGTAAAAGCGACATCCGTTTCTAACAATGAACTTTGAAATAGGATATTTACCTTTAGTTTACGGAATAACAGAAACAATTTCTGTTTGATTTTGCTTCGGAATCACTAGCAACAACCGATCGAATCGATTCCTGTCTCTAGCTGTATCCACACAATCAACCTGAACTAATTCTCCGTGTCTCTAATGCTAGTCATAGAACTCCAAAGATTGAAGACAATCTTCAGGAATTTGGTGTATATAGGTATAAACTAAAATCGGAAAAAGAAAGAACGAAAAATCTAATTATTCTTCTAACTTTTGATGTTTTGGTTGTGTATTTTCTCGAAGAAAATTGGCTACTAGGGAGATAATTAGGAGAGAAATTAATGAATCAACAATTGATTAAGAAGAGAAATGAATAGTGGGGTGACAATTAATTCACGCATTAATTCCACTTTTCCCTAAATATGCTCCCCATAATCCCCACTACACACACCTCACATGGCCGGTTCTTGGAGCAGTTTTTCAGTTCAACAAACTGGATCCGGTTCAGCATACCAGTTCAACCGGATCGGTTTGACCAATCGAGTATTGGTCGGCCTAATCCAATTAACTGCCCAATCCAATTGGAGTACATATATCAAATGTAAAATCCAACAAGCCAAATTCAATTGATCATAGTGTTCGACCTGTTAGGTATTTGCTATGTTGGCCTTGACAACAATTGTCAACAGTAATGAGAGGTATCTAGCAACACATCGTTACTCCCTATTGACAAATAATATGGATATTCAAGTATCACTGTAATGACCTTTTGTACTAATCCATTTGTCCTCGATATCTAGATTGAACACAAGTCATTGAAAATTTCACACTTGTGTAGTTCAATCAATCAATTTCTTGATTCGCGAGTAGACTAATCAATTGACATTAATATCTCATATTAATTCATTTGTTCATGTCCATGAATTAGTCTCACTCCATGTTATATAGGAGAGACAAATCATTTATCTATCACACCTCATCCTACACATGGTTCATAAATGCACCCAACAAATGCCTTTATAGCCCATCTAGTTACAGACGGCGCTTAACACCATCAAAGCATACCATTGTGTGTTTTCAAGTCAAAGGATTCAGATACAAACAAAATCATTATAAGAAACATTGTTGTCAGTCATATAACAAACCATGAAGTGTTCTTATAGCGGGTTAGTCCAGTATTATATAATATCCAATATCACATACACATGTGTTGATTAAATATCCAATATCAATCACGATAGATACAAGTCTTAACACATTATTATTTTCCTAAGCATTACACAATAATGATCGACTAGGGACATTTAGAATAGTTCAGTGTAACAATTACAATAACTACTCAAAGGACGTTATTATGTTTAATACAATTGCATAGTAGTAATATAACATAAAAATTAAATTTTGCCTTTAATATTTCATCACAATGAAAAATAGATACATCTCCCACTTGCACTAAAGACCACAACCTTGCCTTTTAGTGCATACTTTGTTGGAGTTTACATTTGATATAGGTGCTCAATTCGATTGGGCAAAAGACCAGGTCGGCCAAGAACCATTTATGCAAGCGACCGAACCAGTTGGATTAGGTCAAAATCGGCACATCTACATATGTGAGGGAGTGTGTGGAGTGGGAGAGAAATAAGGGGAGAGTGGGGTGGGTGGGTAATTCCACTTACCCACACAAAATGAAAATTGTTTTCATTCTAGTTCACTTATGAAAATTGTTTTCATTCCACTTACCCACACTAAATGAAAATTGTTTCCACTTAACGGATTTTTCATTCTTTATATTACACACTCTCAAGAACACTTCAAGAGACAAGAAAATTTTGATTTTTCTAGTTCTCAGATTTTCGGTTTTCCTAAGTAACCTAATACTTTGTGGATTCCGGGAAAAGTGTTTTCCACCTTCATAGTTCTTGGACTAGCATATGAAACTTGGAGTGACGAGCTCAAAGGTTGGTGTGTGGATACCAGTAGAGACATGAGTCATTTGGTAGCTGTTGGTGAATTTAAGTAGCAAGAATTCGGGCATCGTCGATTAGATCGACAGAAATGTATAACTCCTAATCACTAGATTTTGGTTCTTTCTCGTGAGTAGATCCTCTAAAGGAACGTAACCCCTCACGTTTATTTCCACTGCGTTTTGGGGGATTTGCTTTAGATGCAACATCTTTAACACTAAACAGATTTCCATCTAAATCTGTTGAAACGACACCATATCAAATATGGACTGAGAGGCGTCCTAGTACGTCTTTCTTGAAGATTTGGGGATGTGCGGCGTTTATGAAATGTCAAGCTTTGGACAAGCTCAGCCTAAAGTTGGTCAAGTGCACCTTTGTGGGGTATCCTAAGGAAACTAAATGGTACTACTTCTACATCCCGAACGAGAACAAAGTGTTTGTTGCTCGTAACAGAGTTTTTCTAGAAGAGGAATTCCTTTCTTGGAAAACAAGTGGGAGCCTCGTGGAACTTAATGAAGTTCCACATATTGGTGAAATTCCAAGGGAACTTGGTAAAGTTCCAAGCACAAGTGACTAGGTGGAATTGGAACAAGCTACACAAGCTGTTGTGGAGCCAGTTCCAGAAAATCAAGAACTACGTAGGTCTAGTAGAGTTCGTAGATCACCCGAAAAATTTGAATTTTTCGTAACAGAACATGGAGATGTTATGTTTATTGATCACGATGAACCTACAACCTACAATCAAGCAATTACTAGTCAAAATTCTGAGAATTGGCTTGAGGCCATGAGTTCTAAAATGGATTCCATGTACACTAACCAAGTATGGATCTTGGTAGATGAGCTTGAGGGGTAACCCTAATAGGGTGCATGTGGGTTTTCAAATTGAAAACTGACATGGAAGGGAATGTTCAAACGTACAAGGGGTGACTTCTCGCGAAAGGTTTTAAACAGATTCATGGTATTGACTATGATGAGACATTTTCCCCTGTAGTTATGTTCAAATCCATTCGTATCTTCTTGCCATAGCAGCATACTATGATTATGAAATCTGGCAAATGAATGTCAAAATAGCTTTCCTTAACGGAAACATAGATGAGGACGTGCATATGATACATGTAAAACACAAGAGGGGGGGGGGTGAATTGGGTTTTAACTAATCTTGGTAACTTTTTGAATTCTTTGCAAAGCTATTTGAAGTTTGAGCAAGAAGAATAAAAGCAATGCAAAACCCAATCAACAAGACAAAGGATTTAGAGTGGTTCGATTCACTTAGAATCTACATCCACTACCTTGAGCCGCACCCAAGGATTTCAAACAACTTCACTAAGAAGAATGTTTACAAATGTGGCTAACTCACTAAGAGTTTTACAACACAACCACACTACAAAGAAACTCACTAAGAGCTTGCCCACACAAAGTAGGACTTTACAAATTGCCCACACAAAGTAGGACTTTTACAAGAATTACCCAATCACTTAGAAAGGGAATTGAATGTTTAAAGAACAAGGTTGATCACTCTTATAAGTGAGAAATATACCTTTGAAGCACAATCAATAATAGCTCTTGAACATATGAAGTTCACTCTTTGTCTTGCTTTTGAAAGAACACCTTTGAATGATTTAGATCATGAAGTGTTTTTGCTTTGAAGGTGTTTTGACTTGATAAGAAACCAATGTCAAATGTATTTTCAAGTCCTAGAATGTTTCTCTAGCTTTGGAGTATAAATACATTTCAAAATAGGCTGAAAATCGAGTCTCCAACGGTCAAATAACGGCTAGTAGAAACAGAGTTCGGTTGACCGTTCAACAGACTTCGGATGACCGAACCAAGGTCGGTTGAGCCGAACCAAGGTCGGTCGACCGAACCAGGCCATTAGGTCGACCGAACTTCCAAAAGGTCGACCGAAGCTAAACAGTCAAACCTCTCAGTATCTCTTCGGTTGATCCGAGCTTGAGCTCGGTTGACCGAACT
Source organism: Vinca minor (assembly GCA_026122235.1). NCBI lineage: Eukaryota > Viridiplantae > Streptophyta > Magnoliopsida > Gentianales > Apocynaceae > Vinca > Vinca minor. Next base: position 6,524,687 of record JAOCZM010000134.1, read on the forward strand.
TCCAAGCTGATTTTTCACACGTTTTGAAATCTTTTGAAGTCTTTTGAACTCTAAAAGGTTTTCCTAAAAAGGTAACAAGTAAAAACACTTGGAAAACTTTTCTAAAAGACTTATCTATGAAATCAAAGGCTTTTTGGATAAGAACACATGTAAAGATCATTTTGAAACTTAAGCCTTTTGAAAACGTGTTTGTGTGAATGCAAGACTTGAGTGTAGAGCTTATGTTCATGAGAGCTTTGGTTAGAGCTTTATAAGATAAAGACTTATAACGACAAAGCTAATCTAACCAAACCTAAGTCTTCAATCTTCAATCTTGATAGATGAGTCTTGAATGATATGACTTTGAATCTTGATCATGGCTTGATTGAAGTACTTAGAGCTTCCAATATATGTTCCGATATTCTATCACAAAGATATAAACATTAGACACAACATCATGTGTTTGTCCATTATCAAAAACCGAGTTCGATTGCCCTTAGGGCTAACAATCTCCCCCCTTTTGATTATGACAAACTTTGATGTACTTAGATAGGATATGGACAATATTAAGTACAAGGAAGCATGGCAAAAGGATATAATAACAAATAAGTGTAAAGCTAAGTGCTTATAAGATAAACCAAGATAGAACGAGAAACATAAGCACTAGCATGTTAAGTTCTTTTGCCATATGCACTAGGGACTCTTTGAAGAGCCCTATTTCCCAACCAACCTCCTTGCCTCCTTCCTTCCATATAATAGCATTCTTGTGTGTAATATACATACCTTAGTTTACACAAGAAGCTAACTTACCATTTTCATCAATGTCGATGTGAGTGCTAAGGATCCTATTACAAAGAACATGCTCACACAAACATTAGAACTAACAATGGTTTGTTATCATCAAAACAACATAGAATATTTTGCCCTTCGGGCTAACAATCTCCCCCTTTTTGATGATGACAAAACATTGATGCAAATGGGAATAATATGCAAAAATAAGATACCAAATGTATGCATGAGATAAGGATATTAAGGATCCAAGCAAGTAGAAGTTTTCTCAAAGGCAAATTCTACTCCCCCTATATTAAAGAATCCCTTATCTCTCCCATTTTGCAAGTTCTAAGCTTTCTCCTTTTGTAAATAACTTCTCTTGGCACATTTGCAATACTAAAACTTCTCCCTCTTTTTGTCAAAATCAAAAAGGGATATCAGAGCGCCAATAAGAAAAGCATTTTAACGAAAAGTAAAGATTAATTTTGGAGAAGCTTGATGAAATTTAATAATCCTTCCCATATAAAGACAAACTTAATAACCATGGAAACAACTTGATGGTCTTGTAGATTGATAAAATAAGAACCAAAAGATCAATCCTAAAGACCAAAAATAATTATGAAGAAGGATTACTTATGAATAAGCTTGGTTGATTTCTAAAAAACAAGAAGTCCATAATGACTCATACAACCAAAAGATGGTCATGTATGGCTCAAAAAGAATATCAACCTAAGCTAAAAACAAAGGAGATAGGGAATAAACCTTAAAGAACAATCTCCCCGTTTATCAAACATACGATGTTAGCTATTTGAGATAAAACCAAGTTTGAAACCAATTGACCAATTGTAAAACATGATACCAATTGTAACTATAGCCAATAGTAAAACACGTTTGAAAATATAGCTAACAAAGTACAAATGGAAGTGATACCATGAATACATAATATAAGCACATGTATCACAACCAAAATAAGTAGAGGAAGTGTAAGATAACACTAGGAGAACATTCCTCTAACAAGTTAATGGTTAGCTAAATGAGTGTAGCAACTTTTAAAGTGATACTAACCAAAAACCATTATGAGATCACAAAGGATAATAGAATGAAGAAAATGATCTCAAAGTTATTAAGGGAGAGTATATGTGATACCAATTGAAGACAAAAACATATATAACACATATAACTTCCAAAATAACTTACACAAGTTGGCTATAAGAGTTAAAAGATGAAAAGCAAGCCAACAAGTGATGTGATGATGTAAAATAAGAACAATTGAGCATACATCACATATTATGAGGGAGGTATGAGTTGAAAACATTTGAAAAACTCCCTCTTAGGTTATGCCACTTCCAAACACACAAATAGACACAACCCATGGCATAATCAATGCCACAATCACAGTTTACATCCTAAGTCAAGCATCTAGACGATCAACCACATAAGATTAATGCTAATAGACTTGAATATAAACACAAACCCCTATATGCAATGAAGATCAAGTAAAAAACATAGCAAATCATATAACAAATTCCCCCAAAGCATAAAACACTACATAATAGAGGGGAGGGGGTCGTAAAATGAGATTGCATCACAAGGATCAAAAACAAAACATTGATCACCTACAAGAGATGAGTTAAGCCTTATACCTCAATGCTCTTTGAGCTTGGACTTCTTACCATTTTGGTTGATCTTCATTATCAACAAGTCCATAGTGGCCTTTTGTGTGATCTATTTCATGATCATCACTACCATTTGAAGCTCATTGAGAGGTTGACATGTAATTGCTCCATTTTCTTTGTTGTTCATCCTTGATTAATGAGATGAAAGCAATCTCCTCTTCTTTTCATGACAATTGTAGAGTCATCATTGATGGGTGACTTTTCTTTGATGAACCCTTTACAATCTTGTGATCCTTGGCATTTGACTCTTTTCTTGGAGTCTTAGTTCATTTGTGCCATTCCTTGTAGTTCATATCTTTTACTTGAAGTTTAGAACTCTTTGTTACCTACAAGGAATTCTTGAGAACAAATATGGTACCTTTTTAAAGGTCCTTCATGATTAGCTCAATATCTCAAGTAACACATATATGCATAAGGATCATGCAAATCAAATACCAAGATAACTAGATGGATTCTTAGATAAATATGATATGACAAAACAAGAATCAATCAAGTTGCATAAGCTACATCTCATAGATACCTTAGCTAAATTCAACATGTACAAATCATGCTAAAGGTTATCTATATGAATATAACATTCAAGAATGTGAGATGCAACATATATAAGAGCAAGCATGTATATATATCAAAACACTTAAACACATTAATTAAAGTGTTAAGAGAAGGTGATTTTGATACCTTAGCTTTCTTACCAAGTGATGAAGACATTGGATTGATACTTTGGCTCTTGTCATCACTTGATGCTTTGCTCTTTGTTTCTAAGCAACTTGGATCTCCAATTCATTAACATTTGAGCTTTGAGAATCCAAGTATTAAGGAGTGCTTTTGATTTCCTTCTTTTAGCACAACTCCTTTGACTTCTCCCCAATGCCACTTCTCTTTGAATCAAGTCCATTGAAGCTTTGTGGCATTCATCTAACTTATAAGAACCTATAAGATCAAGGGAAGAGTAACTTTTGGTACCCACTTTTGTTTGGGTCCATGGGGGTTAGTTGAAATACGTTTAACTTTCCAAATAGTTTTTTACCCCTTTTTCAATCTTCTTCTTAACATGGCATCTAGCATAAGTATGACCATGTTTTCCACAATATGTGCAACAAATATGTGGCTTAGAAGAATTGTGAGCATGCACAAGATAACTACTTGGCCTATGTGACATTCTAGCATTTACAACATGATTCTTAGGTTTAAGAGAAGAGCTAGAAATATCAACATGTTTAGCAATATAACCAAGGCCATGTTTATCATGTGAAGCACATTGCATGCCAAGAATTTGATCAAGATTTTTCTTACCCTTAGTAAAGTTTTCAACAAGAAGGGTAAGATCTTTAACTTTGTTCTCCAAAAGATCAAATTCAACAAGCTTGTTTTCTAAACAAGACAAATTATTACAAGCTTCTAAGTATTGTAATGAAGATGTATTGCAAGTAGTAATAAGATCATCATTTTCACATTTCAAGCAATTAACATCATCACACAACTTTTTATTTTCAACAACCAACTTAGCTCTTTCATCAAGCAAAGATTCAATTTTAAGCTTCATAGCTTTTGTTTTGCTTTGCACAATTTTTCAATTGATCATACATATCAATTAAAAGCACATTAGGATCATCCTCCTCATCATCATAAGAATTTGAAGTAGAAGGAGAAGGATGTACCTCATTACCAAATGCCATGAAGCATAAGTTGGCGTTTTCATCATCACCGTCATCACTTGAAGAGCTTAATCCTTCATGAGTATCTTCAAGCTTTTTCCACATAGAGTGGGCGGATTTGCTTCCAAGGACACGGTTGTACTCCTCCGGACTTAATGCACAACTAAGAATGTTCATAGCCTTAAAATTTCGAGTCATTTTCATGGACTCGTCTTCATTTAGCTCATTGTCCGTCTTTGGAGTTTGAACACCCTCCACTACTTTCATCGGTACATATGGACCTTCTTCAAATATATGCCATAACGAATAATCTATGGAGCATACATATATCTTGAATCGGTCTTTCCAATCTTCAAAATTATTTTCAACAAGAAGTGGTAGTCTATCGATGGAAGATCCCTCTTGGTATGCTAAAGCGGAATATTCGGCCATAATCTTTTCTTCTAGTGGTTAGACTAAAGATGAAGACAAGGCTCTGATACCAATTGTAAAACACAAGAGGGGGGGTGAATTGGGTTTTAACTAATCTTGGTAACTTTTTGAATTCTTTGCAAAGCTATTTGAAGTTTGAGCAAGAAGAATAAAAGCAATGCAAAACCCAATCAACAAGACAAAGGATTTAGAGTGGTTCGATTCACTTAGAATCTACATCCACTACCTTGAGCCGCACCCAAGGATTTCAAACAACTTCACTAAGAAGAATGTTTACAAATGTGGCTAACTCACTAAGAGTTTTACAACACAACCACACTACAAAGAAACTCACTAAGAGCTTGCCCACACAAAGTAGGACTTTACAAATTGCCCACACAAAGTAGGACTTTTACAAGAATTACCCAATCACTTAGAAAGGGAATTGAATGTTTAAAGAACAAGGTTGATCACTCTTATAAGTGAGAAATATACCTTTGAAGCACAATCAATAATAGCTCTTGAACATATGAAGTTCACTCTTTGTCTTGCTTTTGAAAGAACACCTTTGAATGATTTAGATCATGAAGTGTTTTTGCTTTGAAGGTGTTTTGACTTGATAAGAAATCAATGTCAAATGTATTTTCAAGTCCTAGAATGTTTCTCTAACTTTGGAGTATAAATACATTTCAAAATAGGCTGAAAATCGAGTCTCCAACGGTCAAATAACGGCTAGTAAAAACAGAGTTCGGTTGACCGTTCAACAGACTTCGGATGACCAAACCAAGGTCGGTTGAGCCGAACCAAGGTCGGTCGACCGAACCAGGCCATTAGGTCGACCGAACTTCCAAAAGGTCGACCGAAGCTTAACAGTCAAACCTCTCAGTATCTCTTCGGTTGATCCGAGCTTGAGCTCGGTTGACCGAACTTCCAAGCTGATTTTTCACACGTTTTGAAATCTTTTGAAGTCTTTTGAACTCTAAAAGGTTTTCCTAAAAAGGTAACAAGTAAAAACACTTGGAAAACTTTTCTAAAAGACTTATCTATGAAATCAAAGGCTTTTTGGATAAGAACACATGTAAAGATCATTTTGAAACTTAAGCCTTTTGAAAACGTGTTTGTGTGAATGCAAGACTTGAGTGTAGAGCTTATGTTCATGAGAGCTTTGGTTAGAGCTTTATAAGATAAAGACTTATAACGACAAAGCTAATCTAACCAAACCTAAGTCTTCAATCTTCAATCTTCAATCTTGATAGATGAGCCTTGAATGATATGACTTTGAATCTTGATCATGGCTTGATTGAAGTACTTAGAGCTTCCAATATATGTTCCGATATTCTATCACAAAGATATAAACATTAGACACAACATCAAGTGTTTGTCCATTATCAAAAACCGAGTTCGATTGCCCTTAGGGCTAACAGAGATAGATTACATAAACTTCTTAGCCTAAGCCAGAGTACTTATATAGACAAAATGCTAAATCGGTTTAGCATGCAAGTGTCCAAAAAAGGCATTTGTCCTATAGCACTTGGTACGATTCTTTCAAGATAACATTGTGCTAAGACACTGGAGGAGAAAGAACGCATAAGTGAGATTACATATGCTTCGATAATTGGATCTATCATGTATTCCATGTTATGTACTCGCCCAGATGTCTCTTATGCTTTGAGTATAACAAGCATATACCAGTCTACATACGTTGAACGTCACTGGATAGTCGTCAAGAACATCCTTAAGTACTTATGAAAGACTAAGGACACGTTCTTAATATATGGTGGGGAAGACGAGCTCATTGTAAGTGGTCACACTGATGCTAGTTTCCAAACAGATAGGGACGATTTTAGATCGCAATCAGGATATGTGTCTTGCCTAAACTACAACCAAAGACGAGTATATAGCTGCATTAGATGCAGCTTAGGAGATTTGGAACCGAAAATTCATTTGATGAACTGTGTGTGGTATACCTAGAATTTTGAATGTCGAATGCGATTGATCTCCATTGTGAATGGAGCCACATATCAAAGGAACCACGGTCTCACCAAAGGTCAAAACATATACTGCGGAGGTATCACCTGATCCGTGAGATCATTGATAGAGGAGATGTGAAGATTTACAAAGTTTATACGGACGGTAACACGGCCACCCACTGACGAAGTCCATGACACGGCAGCAGCATTGTCATACTTGTAGCATGGGTATTAGATATCAAGAAAACTGGTCTAAAAGATAATTCTTATGTACAGTATACACTAAAAGGCAAGGTTGTTGTCTTTAGTGTAAGTACGAGATTGTTGTATTTCTTTTCATGTGATGAAATATTATGGCATAAATTCCATTATTTATGTTTTGAATATGGCTGTGCTTTTTGTATTAAAACATATAATAATGTCCTTAGATAGTTATGTAATCGTTACATTGAACTATTCTAAAATGTCCCTAGTCAATCATTATTGTGGAATTTAAGGACAACAATAATGTGTGGAGACTAGTGTGTGTTGTGATTAAATATGGAGATATTAAGTCAAACACATTTGATACTGGTCTGACCTGCTTATAAGAACATTTCATGTATTGTTGTATAAATGTCAACAATGTTCTTATAATGATTCTGTTTGCACCTAAATCCTTCGACTTGAGATCACACAAGATTTCCTGCTTGGCTAAGGGAGAAATGGCGCTCTCCTATCTTTTTATTAGGAAAGCGGCACATACCAGGGGGTAGCCGAGATCATAAAGAGCATACTGTGAGTAGGAAGTGGAATTAATACAATGAATTCAAAAGCATCAAACCTCTCTTGTTCGGAAGAATCGAAACACATGGAAAGGGTACCAGCCGTACTTAATAATAGAAGGATTTGGCAAAAATATGTAAAATTGTTCAGCGGATTCCTGGGCCTTGACAAATGACCGGCTACCTTTTACGGTAGAAGAGAGTCTAGAAGGCTAAGAAACTAAAGTGGGATGGTGTCCGCTATGCAACAAGGTGAAAGCCGTACATTTTTTTTCAAAAGAAAATAACAAAGACAAAAAAGAAATAGAAGATCGAAAATCTGTATTGCAAAATTTCTTTGATGGTGTCAAACACCGCCTGTAACTAGATGGGATCATAGGCATTTATTGGGTATATTTATGAACCATGTCAGGATGAGGTGTGATAGATAGAGGATTTATCCCTCATATACAACAAGAGTGATATCTTGGGCCCCTTGATTGAGTGAGACTAATTCATGGCCATGAACAAGTGAATTAATATGAGATATTAATGTCATTTGATTAGTCTACTCGGGAATCAAGAAACCGATTGATTGAACAGTACAAGTTTGACATACTCCGTGACTTGTGTTCAATCTAGATATCGAGGACAAATAGATTAATGAAAAAGATCATATTTGTGGTTACTTGAATCACAAAGACTATTTGTGAATTGGTAGTAATGATGTGTTGCTAGATACCTCTCATTACTGTTGACAATTGTTTTTACGGCAAACATAGAAAATACCAGTAATCAACTGGATTGGGCTTGTTGGAGTTTACAATTGATATAGGTGCTCAATTGGATTGGGCAAAAGACCAGGTCGACCGAGAGCTGTCTCGGGTCGACCGAACTTTTGGTCACTTCGGTTGATCAAGAACCATTTCTGTGGTCGACCGAACCAGTTGGACTTGGTCAAAATCGGCACATCTACATGTGTGAGGGAGTGTGTAGAGTGGGAGAGAAATAAGGGGAGAGTGGGTAATTTCACTTGCCCCACACTAGATGAAAATTGTTTTCATTCTAGCATTACAGAAGTTGTTGAAACTCTCTCATTTCTCTCAACCTCTAACCGAACCAAAAAGAAAGAAAAAATATGATTTTTCATTCTTCATATTACACAATCTCAAGAACACTTTAAGAGACAAGAAAAATCTTATTTTTCTAGTTTTCAGATTTCCAGTTTTCCTAAGTAACCTAATACTTTGTGGATTCCGGGAAAAGTGTTTCCACCTTCATAGTTCTTGGACAAGCATATGAAACTTGGAGTGACGAGCTCAGAGGTTGGTGTGTGGATACCAGTAGAGACAGGAGTCATTTGGCTGATGATGGTGAAATCAAGTAGCAAGAATCCGGGAATTGTCGATTAGATCGACAAAAAGGTATAACTCTTAGTCACTGGGTTTTGGTTCTTTCTCATGAGTAGATCCTCTAAAATAACGTAACCCTACGCGTTTATTTCCGTTGCGTTTTGGGGGTTACGTTTTTTTTTCCTTCATACTGTACGTAAGAACTATCTCTAAGGTAAGTTATCTTGGTATCGAATACCCATGCTATAAGTATGATGATAATGTTGCTGCTGTGTCAGCGGTTTCGTCAGTGGATCGGCAATATTATCGTCTGTATGTGCTTTGCAAATCTTTACATCAACCCCATCAATAATCTCTCATATTAGGTGATATCTCCTGAGTATATGTTTGGACCTTTTGTAAGATCGTGGTTCTTTGACGAAGATATAGCCCCATTGTTGTCACAACAGAGATCAATCGCATTAGCAATGTTAGGTACCACTCCAAGTACAACAATGAACTTTCGGATCCAAATTGCCTCCTTAGCAGAATCTGATGCAGCTATATGCTCAGCTTTAGTTGTAGAATATGCAACAGTTTCCTGCTTTGAACTCCTCCAGCTCATATCACCTCCGTTGAGGCAAAATATATATCCCGATTGCGATCGAAGGTCGTCTCTCTCGGTTTGGAACCTAGCATCAATGTAACCACATACAATGAGCTCGTGTTCCCCACCATAGATTAAGAAAGTATCATTAGTCCTTCGCAAGTACTTTAAGATATTTTTTACGGCTATCCAGTGACGCTCACCATATGTACATTGGTATATGCTCGTTATACTCAAAGCATACGGGACATCCGGGCGAGTACACAACTGAGGTTCCACTAAACATCTTATAAACACAAAGTTCATCAACAGTCTTGATAAAACAAAACTCGCTTACAACTTTGTCAAAACGTCAATTCCAGCTTCTAGAAGCGTGATTTAGTCCAATTGATTTCTTTAGCTTACACACTTTATTGGCATTATTTGGATCGACAAAACCCTTGGGCTGTATCATATACGGAAACTTGTTTTGACAACCATTTTCCAGATCTCATAATCATAGTATGATACTATTGCAAGTATGATCCGAATAGATTTAAACATAACTACATGGGAAAAGGTTTCATCATAGTCAATACCATGATTTTTTTTTTAAATCTTTCGTGAAAAGTCTCCCCTTGTGCGTTTGAATGTTCCCTTCCATGTTGGTTTTTTTATTTAAAAAGTCACTTGCACCCTATTGGGGTCACCCCCTCAGGTGAATCAACCAAGATCCATACTTGGTAAGTATACATTCAATACATTTCAGATCCCATGGCCTCAATCCATTTCTCAGAATCTGGACTAGAGATTTCTTGTTTATAGGTTGTAGGCTCATCATGATCAGTATACATAACATCACCATGTTCTATTACGAGAAATTCAAATTTCTCTGGTGATCTACGAGTTCTACCCAACCTATGCAATTCTTGTATTTCCAGAACTGGATGCACAACAGCCTGTGAAGCTTGTTCATAGTCCATCTGATCACTAGTGCTTGGTTGAACTTCAGTAAGTTCTGGAACATAATTAAGCTCAACTTGGCTCCCATTAGTTTCCCAAGAAATAAACCATTTCTCCAGAAAAACCCTTTTTCCGAGCAACAAATACTTTGTTCTCGTTAGGAATGTTGAAGTAGTATCCTTTAGTTTCCTTAGGATACCCAACAAATAAGCACTTGATCGACTTAGGACTGAGCTTTGTCCAAAGGTGGACGTTTCAAAAACGGCTCACAACCCCAAATTTTAATGAAAGACATACTAGGACGTTTCTCAATCCATATCTCATATGGTAAGTTTTCAACAGATTTTGATGGAACTCTATTTAGTGTTAAAGTTGATGCTTCTAAAACATGTCCCCAAAAAGAGTTTGAAAGGCTTGCGTGACTCATCATGGATCATACCATATCTAATAGAGTGTGATTTCTCCTTTTGGATACACCATTCCATTGTGGAGTAGCCGGTGGAGAAAGTTGTGAAACAATTCCACATACTTTTAGATAATCACGGAATTCCGCACACTTGCCACTTGAGAACTAACATTGAGAATAAAGGACCTTGCCAAAAGGTACCAAGCAATTCTAAAGTTTATCTTGTAGGTTCCAAAATATTTAACCCTCATAATGAAGAGAGGAACCACAAGAAATGGCAAAAACAAGTAAAGAGTCATGTGCAAAGGACAACACGTTTGTCGAGAGTTCATCAAAGAACAACACATACTAGATCCGGGTCTAATGGATCTGATTTTTTATATTTCATATTTGTAACTGTTTTATTACTCTTATAAGGATTCAAATTCGAATGCGGGCATATTGGTATGAAGTTCTTATCGAATCCGAACTGTTTTTTTGAATTTGAGTTGGATACGGGTCTAAACTCGGCCTATTTGCAGGCCTAGAGGAAATGACTGCTCAATACTTTAACTTTCACCTTTTTTAAAACCATGTTTAGCATAACAACACATACTAGATCATTCCTCGTTTTTCATTTTTTTAGAAAAAAATAATTTTAATTGACATTCTTCTTCTTGATTTCGAATTATATTGTTTTCTCCCTTGCTAATTTAATTATTAATTTATTAAATGTTAGTTTTATGGATTTTTCCAACCCGTGTCTGGGGCATATGTTAATACAAATTAAGTTACTGTACATACTGGTTTAAGTTTCATATTTGAGATAAAGTAGACTATATGACAATTGGATTCATAGATTTCTGTCATCTTCTTCATTTCCAATTTTAGGTAGGATTTTAGATTTTCATATATTTAAATTGTCATATAGTTTACTTTATCTGAATTAACACGTGAGCACACGTTAAGAGTTCCTAATTTTATATATGATGTTGCTTAAAGTTTAACAATATATTATATCTTATATATCTAGGAAATCTCTATTTTCAAGTATATATTTTAGTATATTGTATAGTATATCACTGCTATTACCATTTTAATCTCCATTGACATTTCCAGATTTACTTTTCTGATTTTCGCTGTGAAGAACTCAAAGAATATAGTCATGAACAGACTTGCCGATGATGCATTGGTCTAGTGGCTAAGGCTAAGATCTAATGACGTAGAGGTAATGAGTTCAAATTCCCTTACCCCGCTTCTTTAATCTCCATATTTCTTATAATATATATGTTCCCTTCCCAAATTAATAAAAAGTTTATAAAAAAAAAATGTCATGAACAGACTAAGAAGATGTAATAACTATAGGAACATACACAGTTTTGAATCTTGGAGTGCTCCAGCTATGAGATTGCTCAAAATTTCCTTTTTGTAAAATATTTTTTAGGGAAAATGTAATATTATTAATCGATATTAGAAATTACATGAGGGATGTGGAATTCCGAGTGAACTCCTACCATTTGAAATGAAATGAGGAGTCAAGTCTCAGAGAATGTCTAGCCAACAAGTGAGCCAGAACATTACATGACATGTGGATATAGAAAATTCTAGAGAACTTGTTCCATAAGATACGAATTAATATGACCTTACAATAAAAAATATTACCAAAAAAGATATGACATTACCATCAGACTCTATTATGAAAAAAGCAAAATCAATGTCACGTACAAACCAGAGGCCTTCCACAATTGTCAGAGTTCTTGTCTGCAAAATTTCAAAGCACATGAATTAAGAGGGGTGATCAGCTGAAACATACGTTGAGAAGTTAGTCAACGATCATCCCAGTTATGAACAGAACATCCACTCTCGATGCTCCATTTGAAACCATGTTGCCGCAAATATCTACCTTGAGGGATGCTTCTCCAAATCTGAGACGGTCACTGTCACACCCCGTAACCAGGGTCGATGACATGGCAGTGTCTCATTGGTTAATGAAACACCAAAGCCGACAAACAGAGTTACTAATGGAAATTCAATTATGAAGTAATCCGAAATAAGAGTTCAACAGCGGAAACTAATTATTACAAATGAAATTGTTCAACGATACTATTAATAAAATAAACTAAATTCTAAAATTTAAACCGGTTATGAATCACTCTTCATAATCCCCATCCCAGATACCATTATTCTCGTAGTGCTGCTCGTCACTTAAATCATTTGCACAATAAAAGAGGATGGACTGAGCTACAGTGCTCAGTAGGGACCGACAATCACAAGTATCAAATAGGACAAGAGCAACTAGTTAAGATAACAAATAAGCTAAATAACCACGCTCTTCATGTCCAAGCACTTATACAACCGAATGTACGAAGGGCACCGTGCTCTGTCCAAACGGTACGCACAAATTGTATACTTGCTAAGACACTACGAGTATAGTTACCGCTGTGACACGACTTCCCACATTTCGAGCTCAGGTATCTAGTTACGACTATACGACAATAACTGTAACGGTCCTAACACTTTGCCTTGTTAGGAAGACCCCAAGAAGTTCATATACACTGGGTTCAGTTTCACCCCCTGAACGAACGGGTTCACGCCTTAAGGACTCATCCTACATTGTGTCATCATCCAACAACTTGGACTCCACAAAACCGTTACAGTCCCAATGATTTTCCCTCATCAGGTGAAGGTCCATGAAGTGCCACGCATGATCCCCGGGATCACCAAATTTGCACTTCATCGTGCTCACGTTTATACCTTTCGAACGAGTCCTGTCATTTAGTAGGTTCTAGACACGAGCTCAAAATAGGGCGACGACTCGGTCGACCAAAACCAAGAAGGACTAAACGACGACAACCAAATAAGACGACCAAAACGAAAAACATCTAAGCAAGTTCGTAAAATAACCAATTACGATCCACGTTACACGTATAACACTTAACAATAACGAATTAAGTAATTTAAAGTATAATAACACATTAATTCAATTTACGATTCAGATTATATCGCATTTAAATCAAGTCCAAAACAGTTTATAAAATATTCAAAGTAATAAACACAATTAATGCAAATATTTTGTAAATAGATTAGTTTATTTGCTTTTACTGTGCAGAAATAAATACGAGAATTAAATGACGAAAATGTCCCTACCTCTTACGAAGACAATTTAATAACAGAAATCTGAAACAGCACTGCCAGTCTTACTCGCGGAGCTACAACTCTCTGCTCGGGACTCGTAATGATGTCCCGTCTGCGCTCACTCGAAGCTAACTCGAACGCCTTCGAATCCGTATATAATAAGCTAAAAACGGACAGGTAACGTTCCCTCGATGACCTCTCAAAGTTCTCAGAAAATTACGAACTCACAACACCAAGGCACGCTGCCTTGCGGCTCACTGTGTCCGCCCAACATTCTTTTGCTTTTCTTTGGTTTCTGGGCAAGATATCCCAGATACCCAAAGCTTGCCTACTGTTGCTCCTCCACTTGCGCCTGAGAGCAAAGCTCTTTATATACACTTATTTATTTTATTTTATTTTAAATTCTCCCTCAACTCAACGCATCCCTTTCTGGTCTCCTACGCACTATTCACAACCACCCACGATTTGCCTTGTTGCACGACCCCAGACCTCATGCCCCACGTTCACTTGTTTCTTTTATTTTTCCCTATTTTATTTTTATTCCTTGTTAATAATCTATTTAATTCCAATTCTAATTAACTATTCCTCTAAGTGAATTACAACTAGGTCCTTCCAATACGATACATGTACGAAACGCCCCACAACGAAACGTACAAAAAATGTAACACGCAACATGTTATAAAAATTAATAGACACATAAACACATGATCGCGCAAAATAAATTACGCCTACGCAATAAATCACACAAAAATAAATTACGTGTAAAATAACACGTAAGCAAAAGTTACGGGTTTCACAGTCACCCTATTGATTGCTTACATTAAAGCTTAAAATAAATCATAATTTAAAACATGAAATAAATCCTAATACTACCATGATATTGATCATGAAGTATGCAAACAGACTTTATTATGAAAAGGAAAATATTACTAGAATTACGAGCCATTTTGAGGCGCACTAAATCTTGAATTGTACAATATTTGTTAAGTACCGGTCAATTCCAAATCAAGTAACTCATAGGCCTTGACGGGGCCAACATGAGACCTCCGTCTTGTCAAGTCGTCCATCTTTTGCTTCCTATTTGGGGAGTCTGCATCTGGGTTCCTATTTGTATCTAAAACTAGTGTCACAGTCTGAATCAGACGTCCTGATTCAAATGCCCTAGATGTCAATTTCTCACCACCACCACCGTTCATGCCATGATCAGAGCGAGGGTGAACATCATCTGTCTCCATCTTTCCCTTCCATTCCGATGAAAAACCCTAGCAAGGAGATCGTAATAAGACCCAACAAGTAGAGTAGACGCAAATGAAAATATCTTTCTCTAACTTAAAATATTAGATCGCGTGTATAGATTGGGGATGAAGACCTTAAGGAACTCAAAGGCTCCAAGCAACCAACATATAACCTCTATGGATGAATCGACACCACAACTAAGGATCTAACTAGTTGATACAATCAAGAATGAAAGAAAATCCTAAAGAAGTTCAATCACAAAACAATGAAGAAAATAACTCACAATTATATTATAAAAAACTGAATAACAAAGTCGATGAAATCTCCTTTATATAGAGGAAGATTTCAGCACATTCACCTTGTCAAATTAGGCAACAATTCGACCAGCCCTATTATAGTCAAATCCTAATTGGTTTTGAACTGAAACTGAGTAATAAAAATGACAATGACAAAACTAATAATTAAGGCTTAAATTAATAATTAATGGACAACATGTCCTTTTTAAGGGAAAAAACGAAATTACTAAAAATATTAAAAGTTGAAATTGAATTAAAGCCTAAATTAGACTCTAATGACTTAAACTCCAAAAGGGTTTTCTAGCCACTTGAGCCGAAACCCTTTGAGGCGTGACTTTAGTCTTCAAATGAGATTAAATGGAGTTGATCTTCATGACTTGTACCACTTGAAGGATGCCTTGCATTTTCATTAGCATTAATCTCCAAGATAAGTGAATTAAGAGTTTGATTCATGACTTTCAAGTGAGACCTTGTCAAAGGAGTTGTTATGCCGATTAATGGATTATGTTCTTGAAATGTCTTGACATTCTTGGACTGCATCATGAATTCAATCTCATCACCTTCCTTAATAGCGTTCGTCTCAAAATCTTTCACACTTACGCGTAATACCGTATGATAATTTCATACAATTTATCGAATAGATCTGACATCGTCAGTGTGATACCCGGGACCTTTTGCCTATGTGAATTATGTGTTTATGTGTTTTATTTATAAATAACATAATTAATAATATGTGTCATGAATTAATTTTTATGTGCTATATGACTTTTATGTGTTATATGAGTGCATTTACAATTTTATGTGTGCGGGGTCATGAGCGTAATTATGAAAAAAGGAGAATGGCCAAAATGGTAATATATTAAAACTGAAACTCTATGAGGGCTGGGGTTTTGGGAAGTTGTCTTCACTCACAAGGAAACCTAAAAAACACATGTTAGAGAGAGAAATGGAGAATATAATATTCTGTTCAGAACTTCGAGCAGACGGTTGAGGGGGCTACATACAGTTAGGCCTACAAACGGATCGGGTTTAGCCCCTTATCCGACAAAATTTTTAGGATTGGTAAGAATTCCAAACCCATATACCCGCATCCGAATCCAAATCCGTATAAGAGTAATAAAATGGTTACAAATATGAAATATAAAAAATCGGATCCGTTTATGCAAATATATATATATATATATATATATATATATATATATATATATATATATATATATATATATATAAATGAATTTTTAACCTTTAGATCATTTCACATCTAAGGCTAGATTTTTACCCTAATTTTATCCTCACATATAAAAGTTTATGAATAAAAGTTATATAACATAGTTCTTTCTTCGTTTCATTCTCTTTTCATTATATTCATAGAATTATTTGTGGATTGTAGTATAATTGGGGTGAAGTAGAATCTGATATGTAAGATTGTTAGATTAAACATGTATGTTTTTAATCAACCAAAATAGAAAAGTAAAAAATATGAGGATTTGACTTTTTGAAACGGGTTTTACCATATCCGTATCCGGATCCAAATTGGCGGATCTGGTAATACATATTACAAATCCGTTACGATTCGGATTCAGTAGAAAAAAATTAAAAACGGATATGGATCCAGAATAGACAATTATGTATCCGTTTGTAGGCCTAGCTAAAGTTGTCTGTTTTAGACCCATAGCATATCAATTCGAAGATAATCAAAAGAGCTTTGAGTGAGCGCAGACGGAATACAATTTGGAGTTCCCAGTAGAAAGTTATAACCCCGCGAGTGAAACTGGTAGTGCAGATTTCGGATTTTTTGTTATCCATTGCCTTCGTGAGAGGTAAGGACCCCCACCGTTGTGTAATTCATCGCTTAAAATCGTATATAAACAGTGGGTAATGTTGGGTTTATGTTTTGGAACTGATTGAGACATTAATTATTGCATAAATTGTTCAATTACGAAGAAATTGCATGAATTAAGTTTTATTGCTTTATACAATATGTAATTGAGTTGGGCTTGATTTAAATGTTCATAATATGATTCCTAAATTGATTTACCGCTTTATTATACTTGAAATTACGTGATTTCTTATTGTTAAGTGTTATACGTGTATCATGTATCGTTAATCGGTTAATTGATGAACATGACTAATTGTTTATCGCTTTGGTCGTCCTATTTGGTTGTCGTTGTTTCAGTTCTATTTGGTTTTGGTCGACCGAGTCTTCGCCTTCTATTTGAGCTCTTGTCTAGGATCAATCTGTTAGCAGGATTCGTTCGATTATATATTATTGTGTAGATCCCGAGTGATCTCTGTGAATGTGAACTTCTTGGGCCTTAACCCGATGGGGAGATCATTTGGACTGTAACGGTTTTATGGAGTCCCTAGTGGGTAATGATGATACAATGTAATGAATGAATTCTTAAACTTTGGACCCTTAGTTCGGGGGTCATACTGAACCCACATGTTGAATTTCTTGGGCCGTCCTAGTTTGGACTATAACCAGGACACTGTTACAGTCATTGTTTATTAGTCGTGCATAGATGATTGAGCTCGAATTGCGGGATGCAGTGTCACAGCGATAGTGATGTTCTTAGTGTGTAAACGATGTTGTGATGGAGTGTATTGTGTAGGCAAAGCATGATGCTTGTCATACACTCGATTGTGTAAGCTTTTATATGCGAAGAATATGACTATTTGGCTTATTTGTTGTTAACTTGTTTATTCATGTTTTGGTCATATTTTATACTTGGTTTTGAGTCTTTTAACTTGTATTTTGGGTTGGGCTTGATTTGGTGCAAGATAGTACACTTTTGTACAAGTTTTGCACTTATTTTTCTGTATTTCGCAGGTTGCGGACGAAGTAATCTTCATACGTATCGTCATCACAATCGTCTGTAGTTGGACAGTAGCTACTGCCTTACCGCGGACGAAGCATTCGTTCGCGACTACCTGCGGACGACGCATTCATCCGCGGCCCTGTGCTGTCTTATTCTCTTTAATTTTCTTTCTGTGTTCGTGTCTAGCGTATTGTGGATACCGTAGAGTGTATTCTTAGTGTAATTTCAGTGTTATTACAATGTTGGTGTGTAGTGTTTAGTGTTGTTTCGGAAGGGGTATTTAGAAAACGGGAATGTGCTTTAGTACCTAATTGTGTTTTATACTTATGATTACTTGCTCCTTGCTGAGCACCGGAGATAAGTCCATCCTTTTTTATCTTATTTTGCACATGATTTAGGTGACGAGCAGTACTATGATGATGGCACTTGGGAAGGGAATTATGAAGAGTGATTCATAACCTCGTTTACCTAGAGAGTTTTAGTTTATTCATTTATTCTTTTATACTTGGAACAATTTCATTTATAGTATCGTTGAACGATTTCCTTTGTAATACATTTATTCTTTTGCTTAACTCATAATTTGGATCGCTATATTATAATTGATTTCCTTTAGTAATCTCTGTATTATGGAATTTGGTGTCTCATCGACCAATGTGACACTGCCATTTCACCATTCCGATTACGGGGTGCGACAGTCGGAGCCTCGTTACCATGTAGAAACCCATATGCTATTGAAATTTGTGGCATGCAGAGTACTACTAGTATTTCGTTACAGCTGGGAACACACTCAACTTTTTATACGGATGCCATTGTAAGGAATTCATTAATATTGTCTCTTGTGTCCATTAGGAGTAAAGGTTGGATACTGTAGATCTATGTAGTTTTTTTTTTTCCAATAAGATATTACTACTAACTTCCAAATATTAGCAACCACTTTGACTTTACGTATCATCTTTAAAACGGATATAACCAACACGAATCCAGATCCAAAAGAGCCGAATAAATCTAAATACGATTTTTGCATAATTAAGATTCGCCTTGATCTGGATAGTGAATATGAAATTTTCACAATTTAATATGAAATTCTAATGGATGCAGCAGATAAGGATAGTGAATCTGTTGGTGATCAGGGGTTCAAGCTGAACCAGTTTATTGCTTGGAAAAATCGAAATAGAAGAATTGTGCGATGAAGATTCTGTTGCATTGGGTTGGATCAATTAGACATTTGGGCTGCTGGATTAATAGATGTATTAGGCCCACATCTAGAATAAATATTGGCCCAGTTAACCTTAGTCCATTTCCTATTTCTAGCTTTCAGTTACTGGATATTTTAGATAATTTTGTATTACCTTTACACATCAGCAATAGTCATTTATGCTCTTTCTTTTGTAAAAGGTAGTATAAATAGTACTCTCATTCGATGTAATTCATTAAGTAAAATAAAATGGATTCAGAGATATTTTCTCTCATCTATTTCCTTCATAAATTCTTCTGAGTTTTGATATGGTATCAGAGCCAAGGTGCTGCTGGTTTTTTATCAATTGATGTCTGTTCTTCAAACTGTTCCTTCTTGTTTGTTCTTCGATTGAATTCGTAGCTCAAATTGAGAATATTTCTTCTTCGATTCTCTTAGAAAACATTGTTTCAGTTTTTTTGTTCTTCATTCTGAGTTTTATCAAACAGTTTGAGTGCACTGTGATATATTCATCAATAAGGAATGGAAAATGCTAATACAACTGAGATAGTTCCTGGACATCCTTTCTATCTTCATCATACTGATAATTCATCCTTGATTATGACTCAAAAATTACTGACATGATCTAATTACCACTCATGGTGGAGAGCTATGAGAAGAGCCTTGGTGATTAAGGATAAGGTTTGTTTTATTGAAGAAGTAGCAGGTTTCACACAACCTAGGAAATGTAGCAGGACATATACAGCTTGGGAGAGAGAAGATCAAACAGTTATGACAAACACTATGACACCTACAATCTCTCAGAGTGTTGAATTCTTCAATACTGCCATGGAAGTATGGAGAAATCTTGAGAAAATGTATACAAACAACAATTCTTTTAGATGAACTGATTTGTTAGAAGAAAAACATGCTTTAAAACAAGGATCTCAATCAGTTGATGAGTATTACACACAGCTGAAATGCCTTTGGGATGAACTGTTAGTTTTAAGACCATTGCCTAATTGTACATGTGGTGGACTAACTGTTGTGTAAAAGTACTTTGATTCAGACTATGTGATAAGATTTTTAAAAGGATTGAATGAGAAATTTGTAGAGTGAAATCTCACATCCTCATGACTAAGCCTATGCCTGGTATAGAGGAGGCTTTTGGACTTGTAAAATAGCATGAGGATCAACTGAATTATAGTCATACTCAGGTGCCTGTGCAAGTTATGAATGTACAAAGATATACACATGGCACTAGTAGTGATAATGTTGCAAGTACAACAGTAATTCCTGGTAATTTCAGCAGTGGTGTTGTGAATTCTATTGGTGGTAGTTTTGGTAGAGGATGAGGCAGATTTGCAGGAAGGAAACCTTTAATATGTACATATTGTGGAGGATTAGGACACTCTGTGGACAAATGCTATAAAAATATGGCTATCCACCTGGTTTTAGTAGTAGCAGAGGAAGGGGAAGAAGTGCAGGATGGTACAATAGTGGAAATTATAGTTCCAGGAGTAATGACTATGGTGGAAATGGTACTTCTAATAGTCAGAAGTCTGTTAATCATGTTGCTGGCTATAAAAGTACAAGTCTGGCATTGTGAAATCTGCTGAACAAGAGAACACATGTCTTCAAAAGAATCTCACAGGATTTAATGAAGAGCAGCAGATGCAACTGGTGAATCTGTTTCAAAGCATGCAATCAGGCAGCTCTAACTACACTAGTGGAGGTTTTGGAGTTAATACTGCTGCAACTTACCCTGGACCCATGATTCATCAAGCCACCTTAATGGCTAATGGTTGTGGTGGTTTCAATGCACCAACAGGTAATCCTAATGACTCAAACACTTATACTTGGATTCTAGACTCTGGTGTTACTGATCATGTGGTCTGCACTGATAAGTATTTTGTGGAGTCTTATCATGTATCAATTCACTTTATAAAGATGCCTAATAAATCTTCTATACCTGTGCTCATGAAAGGAACCATACAATTAGCACTTTGGTTAATCTTGAAATATGTATTATATGTTCTTATTTTCAGCCTAAATGTTATGTCAGTTTCTAAACTCACTATTCATAATCCTTGTTATGTGTTGTCTTTTCATGAACATTGTATTATTCAGGACCTGTCAACCTCTCAAAGGATTTTGACTCCTAAAGGATACAAGGATTATATTCTCTACCACATCCAGTTTCAGTTTCTATTCTTCCTAAGGTAGTTTTTGTTTTGTCTAGCTAGGTTGATCATGACAATGAATTTCCTACACCTACTGATAAAGAAGTTAAGGATTTTCTTTGGCATTATAGACTAGGGCATTTATCCTTTCCTAGGCTTAAGCTCATTAAGAATGTTCCTGGTATTTCAGCTGGTAAACATTTTAAGGATTGTAGTGCTTGTCCTTTTGCAAAACACCACAAATTGCGTTTTAAGCTTAGGACTTTAGCTGTGAAACAAGCTTTTGATTTACTTCATATGGATGTATGGAGACCATATAAAGTATCCACAGCTTTTGATCAAAGGTATTTCTTGATTGTTATTGATGATTATAGTAAATTTGTGTGGATCTTTCTTTTGAAATCAAAGTCTGATGTTCATAACACCATCCAATCTTTCTATGAGTTCATCCTCACTCAATTTTCTATCAAAATAAAAGCCATAAGGATCAGACAATGGAACTGAGTTCCTAATGTCAAAATTCTATACTGATAGAAGAATAATTCATCAAACTTCATGTCCATATACTCCTGAACAAAATGGATTGGTGGAAAAGAAACATCAACACCTCTTGAACATTGTTAGATCACTTAGGTTTCAATCTCATGTTCCATTGAGTTACTGGGTTTTTATATCAAGCATGCATCATATCATATAAACTTAACTCCTTCACATGTGATTTAAAACTTAACTCCTTATGAAAAACTCTATTCTTATCCCCCCCAATTTATGAGCATTTTAAGGTGCTTGGTTGTTTGAGTTATGCTTTCACCATAGAGCATGAAAGAGGGAAATTTGATCCTAGAGGAAAAAAGCGTGTTTATCTAGGTCAATCTTCAACCTCTAAAGGGTTCATACTTTTGGATTGTGACACTGAACAACTTTTTATCTCTAGACATGTTTTGTTTCAAGAGCATATCTTTCCCTATTCAGTTTCTAGTTCTAACTCTTCTGCACAATCTTCTATTGTGTCAGATTCAGGCTCAATTGATGAATTGTTTACAGAATCTGATAAGATTCCAGTCAGTTCATCAACTTCAATGATTTGTCATCTTCTGTTCCTACTTCTTCATGTACTGATTATGTGTCATCTTCACAGAATCTTTCCATTCCTCTCATTCAGATACCAGTATCTAACTCTCAAAGGCATTCAAGACCTAAGAAAGTTCCTACTTACTTGCATGATTATGACTACAATAATGTGTCTGCTTTCATTCAAAATACTTCTCCTCATTTACTTAATCTGGTTATGTCATATGATAGGCTGCACCAAAGTCAAAAATCTTTTGTATCTGTACTTGATGTCATACAGGAACCTACTACAAAGAGGCAGTTTAAAGTGAAAAATGGAGAGCAGCTATGGATGCTGAGTTGGCAGCTCTAGAAGCAAATAACACCTAGATTTTGACTTTTTTGCCAGCTGGTAAACTTCCTATTGGTTGCAAATGGGTGTACAAGGTAAAGTTTAATTCAGATGGATCAATTGAAAGGTATAAAGAAATGTTAGTTGCAAAAGGATATACTCAACTTCCTAGAATTGACTATTTGGATACATTCTCTCTTGTTGCCAAAATGACAACAGTGAGAGCCTTACTTGCTGTTGTTTCAGGTAGAGGTTGGTATGTTCATCAATTAGATTTTAACAATGCCTTTCTACATGGAGAATTACATGAAGAAATTTATATGCTACGTACCCCAGGATATACTGTTGGTTCTAATCAAGTGTGCAAACTAGTTAAATCAATTTATGGCATTAAACAGTGTAGTAGGGAGTGGAATATGAAGCTTACTCAGTTTTTTTTTGTCTTTAGGCTTTGTTCAGTCATGGCATGACTATAGCTTATTTGTCAAGCAAACATCTAATTCTTTATTGGTTTGATTGGTTTATGTGGATGATATCATCCTTGATAATGATAGTATGATTTCTATAACTGAAATAAAGTCCTTGTTGCATAGTCAATTCAAAATTAAAGATCTAGGTGACCTGCATTTTTTCTTGGGATTGGAAGTTATGAGGAATAAAGCTGTCATTTTTCTTTCTCAAAGAAAGTATGCATTTGAGGTATTGGTTGATGAAGGGATGCTGGATTGCAAGCCAATTAGCACTCCCATTGATCCTCTTGCAAAGTTCACACATCAAGATTCTGAACCATTTGATGATGTGACTGCTTATAGAAGAATCATTGGAAAACTGTTGTATTTAACAGTTACCAGACCTGATTTGTCATATTCTGTTCAACTATTGAGCCAATTTCTTGATGTTCCTACTATCCTACACTACAAAACTACTCATAGGATACTTAGATATGTGAAATCTGTTCCAGGACAGGGCTTGTTCTTCCCAGCACAGTCTTCATTTCAGCTTAGAGGATACACTGATAGTGACTGGGCTGGGTGTGCTGAAACTTGGACATCTATTACTGGTTTTGCTTATTCTTAGGTGAAGCTTTGATCTCTTGGATATCAAAGAAGCAACACACTGTTTCTCGCAGTTCAGCTGAAGATGAATATCGTGCAATGGCAATGACTACATGTGTAATTCAATGGTTGATCAACCTCTTAGAGGACATTGGTGTTTCTCAAACTCAAGTTGTCCCTTTGTTTTGTGATAGCCAAAGTGTTGTTCACATTGCAACCAATCCTATTTTTCATGAGCGCACCAAACACATTGAAATTGACTGTCATGTTGTTAGAGAGAAGTTACTTGCAGGTGTGTTAAGACCACTTCCCATTTCTTCTGTGAAGCAACTGGCATTCCTATTTACTAAGCCTTTATCCACATCAAGGTTTCAATATTTAGATCATTATCTTGGTTTGGCTAACATCTACCAAGGTCCAGCTTGCGGAGGGGTCTTGAAGAATGAAGTTCTAATGGATGCAGCAGATAAGGATGGTGAATCTGTTGGTGATTAGAGGTTCAAGCTGAACCAGTTTATTGCTTGGAAAAATCGAAATAGAAGAATTGTGCAAGCTGAAGATTCTGTTGCATTGGGTTGGATCAATTAGACATTTGGGCTGCTGGATTAATAGATGTATTAGGCCCACATCTAGAATAAATATTGGCCCAGTCAGCCTTAGTCCATTTCCTATTTCTATCTTTCAGTTACTAGATATTTTAGATACTTTTGTATTACCTTTACACATCAGCAAGAGTCATTTATGGTCTTTCTTTTGTAAAAGGTAGTATAAATAGTAATCTCCTTCGTTGTAATTCGTTAAGTAAAATAAAATGGATTCTGAGATATTTTCTCTTATCTTTTTCCTTCATAAATTCTTATGAGTTTTGATAAACCAACACGAATCCGGATCCGAAAGAGCCGAATAAATCTAAATACGAGTTTTGCATAATTAAGATTCGGCTTGATCTGAATACGGTGAATATGTAACTTTCACAATTTAAATTCGGACAAATTCAAAAACGGTAATAGATTTGACTAAACCGCTACGAATACGGAACACCTTCTACCGAATCTGTTTAGATCCGTTACAACAGTGGCGGAGCCAGGAATTTTTCGTTAGGGGGGCACAATTCGCATTGCTAAAATAAATCATAAAAGCATATAAATATTGGCGGAGCCAAAAAATATTTTTTGATAAATTCTATAGGGGGCACAATTTATTTTGATGAAATCTTATACATTTCTTTCCACTCCCTCCCAATCAACCAAAAATTACATCAAGAAAAAAAATTAGGGCACGTGTATACCTCACGTGTGTAAATAACACATCAAAAAATCTAATGAACCGTAATTAATATCAAAATTTTCCAACTTAAATCTTGAATCCCATAAATTTGCCTCATTTTCATTGAAGAAGCATTAAAGGTGTTACCTAGAGTTATAGATTAAAGTTATACACACTTTTATTCACTCTTTTCTAATAGTAATTTTTTTTATTAAATAAATATTATAGTCTCTTACACACTTAAACATATTAAATATTTCATTACAATTGTTCCCTACGCGTTTTCATACTTTGATAATATTCTATAATTAGATCATTCTCAATAGTATCAAACACATCTTTCTCAACAAATGCAATTAAACTATCATTCAACCACTGATCTCCAATTCGATTGCGTAGACGACTCTTGACAATAGTCATTGCAGAAAATTATTAAGATATAAGTGATTTCATTTCTATAATTTTATCGTAAAGTGATTCAAAATATTTACGGGACGAGGTGTTACAAAAACAAACTTTTTTTTTTTTTTGGAAAAAGTTGGGGGCCAGGCCCCTTACTAGCTCCGCCAGTGGTTACAAGTAGATCCGTTTTCCTAGGAAGCAATACACAACCTAGGAAAACGTTTTCCCTCCCTCGCGTACCCAAAAAATCCTAAATGTAGATAAATAATAAAAGTAATGAAGGAATATAGAATGAAAAAAATACTCTATCAAAGTTTTGATATCTCAATAGTGATTTCCAAACCTGAACAATAGCAGCAATTAAAAAAAAAAGTACATAACCATGTAAAATGAAATTATCACTAGAAACTAGGTGAAAATCGTCTGTCCCCGTGTATGTCCCTATTTATGTACCCAACTAATCATAATTCTCTATGTGAACATTTATTCCAATTATATAAGCACACATGTAGAATTGTCATTAGTGGGTACACGAATGGGGACATACACGGGACAGATGATTTTTTGCCATGGAAACGTATGTACATGTCTTAGCAACCGCAAAAGTAGGTAGTACTAAATAATAAGTTAATCATCAACCAAGCAATTTATCCAACTTCTGATTCTGTGATGAAGACAGAAATTTCATGCAAATTGGAGCCTTTACTCCAGCCAAAGCAAGTATTGCTGCTGGAACTCCCCATAAAGAGTCACCACAAATCAAGCCCGACGCCACTGCCGGTGCAAATTGATCGGCTTTCTTCTTGTTTGACAACTCCCAAGCAAAGAGAATCAAGCTTCCAACACACATGTCAATGGCAAAGTACCCCCCAAGGTAGAATGGAATAGCCATGCACATTGGACTTGGAATGAACCTGTAAATCCGGTACTTTTTCTCGTAGTGCTTCAAGAATTCTGTTATGATATCCAAGAGAACAGCACCAAAAAAGCATGCAATGGCTAAGTTAAGACAATTCTTCGGAAGAGAACTGATTCCCTCAACGCCTAAAAGTGCAATCCCGCGATACAACAGAGCATATGGTGCTGGATAGGAACCATTAGGATCACCAACAGAGTATGCCTTGTAGAAGAACCAGAAAACTGCAGGACTCATAACACAACCCATAGCAGTACCAATGACTTGGCTAAAAAACATGGTACGAGGTGAGGCAAGTGTCAAATAACCCGTCTTGAAATCTTGCATCAAATCAGAAGCTGTCGAAACAATGTTCATCATCACACCACAAGCAGCAAGTCCAGCAATAACGCCGCCCTTATCAGGGCCCACCCAAGCACTAATAATAAGAATCGCAATTTTTCCGTAATTAGAAGCTAGGGACCAGTCAGTGAGACCGCAACCATAGGCATTGCAGAATGCCAAAACAGGAGCAAACACGTACGATAACAATATGTGGTACCATTTTATCCTTCCTTCAAAAATGATGGGCACGGCCACGATAGCCACAGCGGCTAACAAAACATAACCCCCAACGGCAAACAAATTCGGAATCTGGTCTTTCAAGAAATAATCAGTCCTGATTTTCTCGTCAAAGTCTGAATTCTCTAACTCCTCAATATTGGACGACTCATCATGCTTTCCAGTTGCTGAATCGCGTTTCTTTTTCTTCTGTATGAAGGTTCTAATTGTAAATACTACCATGTACGCCACATGGAATAAACCATCTCCAAGCATTGTGGCTATTGCAAGGAACACCTACAATATCGGTTAACAGAAAATAAACATTTAATTAAGTTGTAAATAATAAATCCTATAAATTCAGAACAAAATTAGTAGAAAAGTTTATTAAGAGGGAAATAAATACCCTATATCCCTGGATTCCATGAAGACTGCTTGCCGAAAGATCGGCACTGTACCAGTTTCCTTTCTGTTTCTCAATCAGCGGCCACATTATTCCCCATGAGAGGATAGCTCCAATTAGTAGTGATACATTCACCATGTAGGGGCAAATCATCCCAACCCCCACATATGTTGACGAGAAATCAAAATAAAACCTGAAATTTGAACAATATTATCATTCAAATTATAAGATCAAATTTTAAGTTCATGGACACATAGATTAGTAATAAACAATATATTTACCAAGACTTTGTTAAAAACTCCGTGATACAAAAAAAAAATTATGTTGTCCTTGACCGGTTGTAAGCAGTATTGTAAAAATCGGTCTAGTTAGCAAAAATTCGCTAGTTGACACCTAACTGACTAGTCGGGGTAAAAAATCGATTGACCAACTTAATAGGTAAAAAATCATTCAAAAAGGGTAAAAAATCGGTCAAAGTTGGTAAAACATCGTTCAAAGTCAATGAAAACGATTATTTTAGTAATTGAACTAGTTATTACTTATTACGGTAATGAATTTAATTATTATAGATGCACTTTGTGTAATTTAATTTTATTAGTATTTGATTTTAAATTTTTTATGGAATTTTCTTTGACTGGTATAATATATATGATAAGGGAATTTTAAAAAATCCCTTTTAATTTAGGTAAGCCGACTACTCGCTAATCGTGAGTCGTCAGTCGCCAATCTGACGACGACTAGCGACTAGCAACTTTTGCAAACTAACTATTTCTTGCGAGGTTAAAAAGTGGAAAACAAAAAATGTGTATAGAAATAGGAATCACCTCTGAGCGAAAGCTTTCAAGCCAAATGTCGGGAAACTACTGAAACCGCATCCATCTGCGGTTGCAAAGAACCACTGGAAGAACGCAAATACGAAGCTAAAAGAGAAGGATTTGAATAGAGCTGCAACTTGCTTTCTGCATATACAAGCAAAATATTAGACAATCAAATTGGAGATTTTGGTGTAAACAAGTAGAGAAGAAAAGGATCGAAGGCATGGTAGCCCAGTGGGTAACATACACAAGGGGAATGATTTAATTGTCATTTCTTTGGGTTCCCTTGTGTGGGTCTTATACTCCCCTCACGGGGCACCCACTCAACGGGACTTCTACTACTCCCCTCACGGGGCACCCGCTCAACGGGCTTCTACGACACCCGCTCAAAAAACGGGCTTCTACCACTCCCCACACGGGGCACCCGCTCAACGGGCTTCTACTACTCCTCCTCTGGTGAGGTCTTATAATAAATAATTGTAATAAACTGTACCATACTTATAAATGGTCTAGTTTAAAAAGTAGAGAAGAAAGGAAAAACACGAAAGAAAATTACTTTGCCAGCTTTGCACCTTTGGGAGTGTGGAAACTGTTGATTAGGTATGCAGTAGCCGTTCCACTCGGATATGTTAACTTATACTCTAAAATCATCATCTGCTCATCATATAGAGATCAAAATTGAATAACCAATTAATTTAAATCATCCTATGTTAAAATAAAATGATGGATATAAAGGTAAACATTTACCATAAAAAAACAACGACGACCAAGCCTTAATCCCAAAAGTTTGAGGTCAGCAAGCCAAAGAAAAAATCACGTAAGGTCATCCACATGCATGCATTCTCTTTATTTATTTTTATCCCAAACAAAACTCTCATCTAATTCATATCCCTTTTATAACTTCCGTCCAAGTCTTCCTCGGTCTCTCTCTAATAGAACCCTCTAATAGAACCAAGATATCGAAAATACACACTCTCTGAAATATTTTTGTCACTCAAAGTTACTACAGTTTGCTCTGTAGTTCTACTAGTACTAAACTTACACTCCATATACTCTGTTTCATTTCCAACTTGGCATTAACACCCCTTTTATCTCATCAATCAAAACTATATCATCGGCAAAACAACATTTACCATAAAAAAGATTTTTTAAAAAAAATAGTTATTTACATTGGGAATGAATTTACCTTCCTGAGAGGCACAATAGTGAAAAGCCCAAGAAAACTAACAGAAAAAAGGAAGGCATACATCCATCCAAGGTGTAACTGCTTCACATTGGCTGGTGTATTTCCTGCATCTGCTTGGGCTGCAATCAATGAACTCATACCCAACACATAACTTGCAGTCCCACCTGAAATTACAATTAATTAAAATCCCAGCTAACCATAACATAAATTAATACATGTGAATAATCTAAATTAACAAAATACTTAATTACCTGTTTTAATAACACCCTATTTTATTACCTTAAGCCTTACTGGTTGCTCTCACATAATCCTAACAAACCTTAGGTTTCATATCTTATGTAAAGCTCAGCAAAATGCTTATTTTTAACTTTTATTAAACGAAAACATAGAGAAAATCTCCCAATATATACGTAAATAATTTTTTCTTTTCTCTTTTTATCACTAAACTTTTATTTTAGCTCTTTCTGTACATATTCGAACTATTACTTTTATCAAATTAGTGTAAAACTGATGATTTGTTTGCTACTTTTAGTCACATGTTATGCACATATCTAAGTTTTAAAGAATTAAATTGACAAATAAAAAACTTTATGTATATATAGGGAGGTTTTTTACGAAAACATTTGTCAATCAAAAGTAATTTCCAGAACACAAATGGCCGGCTAACGGTGATTTTTATATACATCCAAAAGAATTTTACAAACGTCAAAAGAAAATGAAATAGTATGGCATATGAGGCCAAAATCCACAAACAATTGAAGTTTTTTGAAACTCAAATCTTTGATTTTTTTTTTTTAACCAAAGAAGCATAAAAAACGTTAATTACACTTTATTCACAAAGTTTAAATTTGTCTTCCTTTCATCCCTACCCATACCTTAATTATTAGGGTAAAAATCGTCTATCCCGTTTATATCTCTATTCCTATATTTAATCAATCAAAATTAACTATATACATATTTTCTTCCAATTATATATATACACACATGGTAAATTATTATTGGTTGGATAATTTTTACCCAATTATTAGAAATTTAATGGGTTATACGATTGTCGGTGGTGTATGCTTTATAATTTACAAAAAGGGTTGTAAAGTTGACGTACTGCTAAAGGCGATCCCAGAAGAAGCGACAACACAAGTCTGAATAACGGTGTTCTCTTGACGAGTGAAGGGTTGCTTTAAGATTCCACATTTATGGAGTAAAGAACAATATAATTTAACAAAAGCAAAACCTAACAAACCAGCAGCGACATTAAGAGAAGGTATAACACCTGTAGATAGATTTAGTTTACAAACGATTATATTAAAAACAAAGCTCAAAATAGCACTGGTTAGTATAGCCCTCCATGTTATTTGTTTCCTCCACGAAGGTACTTGTTGCCCTTGAAATACTTGTTCTATTGAAAGCTTTTTGCTTTCATCAATGGCCATTATTATTGTGTGATGAAATGAAACCCTGTAGAATCACAGGGAAGCTGAAAAGACGGTTATTTAACAGGGGGAGAAAAAGATGGAAGAATGAATCCCTGTTTGGGTGCGAGTCCGAGGTTGATGCACCTTTGGATTACTAGTGTTACGGCTAATTTCGAGTAGGAAACAGTTGTCTTTGCTGAATAAATTTTTTGTGGTTACCATTTAGATAGTAGTTTAGCTGCTGTTATTGTAATTTTACCAAAAAAGAGGGGGGATTTTATGGGGTTTAGCCTTACAACGACACCCTAATTGCATAATAGACCAACCATGATAGAGATTATTTTGGAGGAAATATTTTTGGTAAGGACAAATTTGCCTCCAAAAATATCACTGCCATGCTTTACCCATTATGCATTTAGGGTGCCATTCTAAGGATAAACCCGATTTTATGAATCTAATCATATTCGGCATAGGAAAGAACAATACTACTATTTAGGGATGGTAATGGGGTTAGCTGGGGGCGGAGACCATGATCTCCTGTCTCGGCCCTGCCTCTTGCGTCGTATTCCCATCCAGGCTCATCACCCTCACTGGAGATGGATAGGGATCCCATCCCCAGCTCAAGTGGAGGTCCAGCCCCAAGTGGGAAAAGCGGGGAATTCCCCCCACCATCACCCAAAATTCTCACTTTCGTCCCAGTGGAGGGCCAATATCGACTAGAAAAAAATAGGAATTTTTTAACAAAAAATCCAAATAGAATCTTGAAAAATAAAATAAAATATTTAATGCTTGTAAAACAAAATAGCATAATCTAAATGAATACTAATTTACTAAACTAAACGATACTAATTTGTAGATACAACGCTTTTTCTACCGAACAATATAATATAAATCACGTTGCAAGACATTTGCCTTCTTCCCCAGAACTGATGATTGAGAGGACGAAGAACTTGTTGGTATATTTTTTACGTGTACTCATTAAACAAATTAATGCAAGACTTTTTAACTTTCACAATCTCATTAGGAGATTTAGCTTCACCATATATTTTGTAAAACACATAATTGGACTAAACTCATCTTATATTGTGGGTACAACACTAATATCTAAATTATAATTTCAATTGATTTAAAGAAAGAAAAAAATAAAAAAAAATATCTAAATATAATCATCGTACCTGATGTGAGAATGAGCAGCTATAGTAGGATGGAAGAGGCGACGGCGACGAAAATGGAGCATGGTTACTCTAAGATTTAGGAGGAGGAGTCTCGAAAATAATTTGATTAACGTGATCTTCTCCAAATTTGACGTATATATATATATATATATATATATTTTAGATATTTTATACTCTTTCTATTTAGTATTTTAGATGGGTCATGCAGGGCGGGTCGGGGCGGGGCGGGTCGTGATGTGGTGAGAATATTTATTTCACCCACCTTAGGCCTCACCCCCATTAGCGGGGCCAAATTCATCCGCGTCCCCATTCTCATTCCTAATTTAAATCGGGGGAATCCCAAATTCAATTGAGTTGGATCGGGCTGGATCTCCAATTTAATCGAGTTCATTGTCATCCATAGTACTATTTAGTATGACGTGCTGGGAATGCACAAACTTATTTGGCTAAAAGTATCATACTTTATTTTTTAGAAAAATTGCAAATCTCGTATTTAACACTATTTTTAAAATTCGAAACTATTTGTAAATTAGTTTTAGTTTTATAAATATTTTGAGAAAAAATCACTATTTATATCATATAACTATTTATTAACTTTGATTTTTAATACAAACTATTTATTAAGGAATAAATAACATGAACTATTTACGGGAATTGCCAAATGTGTTCAATTAAGGATTCCGTTCAATTTTCAGGCATAAAAAAGTCACGTGACAAACAAGTAACATCGGAAGAAAGGGCAAATTTGTCAAAAAAAAAAAAGCCAAATCCACCATTAAAAACCCACCAAATACTATTTACCTTCTTCATCTACATCTTCTTAGCAATTTTTTAATTCTGAACCCTCCTAACCAGATCTCTCTCCTCACTCTAAAAAAAATGGAAAAGAAAAACTCTCCATCCTCAGTTTTTTCTCTCTAAATTATCTTAGGTGGTGGTTTTTAGGAAAAATTCTGATATAGACCTGGCCTACAAGTGGGGACATAGACCACTTGGTCCACAATCAACCACATCCCCTCTTTTGATTAAAAAACAATAAAAATGCCTCAAACAATGCACCAAAAGGGGAAATATTTTTATTATTTTAATCAAAATTGTGATGTGGCTGAATGTGGACCAAGTGGTCCATGTCCACTTGGTAGGCCTGGTCAATGACAGAATTGATCGGCTTCTAGCTGGGTTGATTACAATAATTTTCCATATAGATTAGGGACCAATCTTATGTACTTAGAGTCGTACACATCTTGACCAATTGAATTTGCATAAATCCAGAAAACTCTCTCACCAGGTGCTTTTTCTTTTTCTTCCCTCTTTTTTCTTTCTCACTCTAACCAGGGATTTTGTTAATCTTGACTAGAGAAGATTACACATGGAGGGAAAAAAATTATATTTCTCTTTTATTTCTTTGTTTGATTTCTGGTTGGGCAGTGAGCATCATTGTTTATAAATTGTTAGACTCAAAAGTCACAGTTCACTACATGAAAAATGGTCTTTTACAAAAATTCGTCACTAAATTATAAAATATCAGCATTAAAACTCATTAGTGACAAGATAAAATTGTCACAACGTTGTCACTAAAGGTTCTTTGTGACGACATTACGTGTCGTCACGAATGATTGTACTTCAGTGACAACTAAAATGTCGTCACTAAATATTGGTATGCATTAGTAACAACAAAACTTGTCACTAGATACTACTCTTTAGTGACATCCCTTAAAATTTTCTAAAACGTAAAATGAAAAATGTTAGTGACAAGATAGTGTCATCATTAAAAAATATTTGTCGTCACTAAAAGTAAATGAAAAGATTTTAACAAATTAAAAAAATAATTAATCTCTAGGCCCATACCACGTTGTCGCTGACCTAGCAACCACCTGGACTGCTGACTGGACATGTGGAGTATATGTTGGACATGCATGGTGCCTACGTGGCATGTCATTAAATCATAACATCCTTTTGTGGATGTATGGATTTGAACAATTGACCTCCACTAGAGAAATCAAGGGTTCAACCGCTGAGCTGCAAACATATATGTGTAATTAGGGGTGAGCACCGAATTCGAATTGGCCAATTCGGTCATTTGAATTCGGTTTTTTCATTTTTTCATACCTCAAAAAACCGACCGAATTCGAATTGGCCGAATTGGTGAATTCGGAATTCGGTTTCAACCGAATTGGCCGAATTGGAGCAGATTTAGTTTTTAAAAATTTAACAACAAAAAAAATAACAACAAATCTAACAACAAAAAACCAGAATATTTTTTAGCAAGTAATAGCAAAAAAAAATCTAACAAAAAATAATACAAAAAATCTTAGAGGCCAA
This sequence comes from Vinca minor, assembly GCA_026122235.1. NCBI lineage: Eukaryota > Viridiplantae > Streptophyta > Magnoliopsida > Gentianales > Apocynaceae > Vinca > Vinca minor. The sequence goes on from JAOCZM010000134.1 coordinate 6,558,894, forward strand.
AAAATTACCAAAAAATATGTAAGAGAGGAGATGGAGGAGAGGAGAGGCAGCGAACGGAGAGGGAGAGGGAGGGAGGCGGTGATGGATGGAAGAGAAGAGATGCGGCACCGGTTGAGGGAGGGGATGGATGGATGGAGGAGAGGAGAGTCGGCGCCGGTGGAGGGAGGCGGTGGAACAGAACAGGAACTAAAAGGGAGGGAGGGAGGGAGGAGGTGGTGGAACACTGGAACCGAGAGGAAGGGAGAAGGAGGGAGGCGGGTGAGGAGAGATTTAGGTTAGAGTTAGGTTTTTTTTATAACTTACTATATATATTTATTATATTATAATATTATTAATTTATTTAAAATTTTGAATTCGAATTCGGTCAGACCGAATTCAAAATTGGTCTGACCGAAACCGCACCAATTTCGCCCAATTCGAATTCGGTCATGCCCGAATTACCGAAACTAAATTGCCAAATTCAATTCGAATTCGGTCGGAATTCTGCAAAAACCGAATTTGCTCACCCCTAATACTTAATATTTATACTATATCTAATAAAATTTTTAATTAAATATATTTAAATATTTCAAATAATAATTAAATTATAATTTATACCTTAAAGCTATTTAAATACGAGTTTTTTCATTTTTTTTTAAATAATAAATCATTATACGTCTTTAAGTACAAGCAAATTTAAAGAAATAAATTTTAAATATCTAATTTGAACTCGTATTCATATTATTTATATTTCTACTTATTAAATATAAATATATTAGTAACAAAGTGTTATCACTCGCAGTTATAATGATAATGTCTATAGGATATACGCGTTCAACACATGTAAATGGTAAGATATTTGTCATTGAAAATAATTAATAGTGACAACGTAATTTTTTGTCACTCTATGAGCATATAGTGACAAGAAAAAATTACTAACTTTAGTGAGAAGATTTCTCAAGTTGTCACTAATTTAAGATATCTAGTGGTAACACATTTTGTCACTGATAAAAATGAATAGTGACAACATAATTTTTGTCACTATATGACTATATAGTGACAATAAAAATGTCGTCACTATTACGTACAACTTTAGAGACAAGATTTATTAAGTTTTCACTATTTTGACATATTTAATGATAACAATAGTGACGAAATTGTTGTCGTTATTAAAATTAACCCTTCTTTGTTTTTTTAGTGACAACATTATTTGTTGTTACTAAATGTGTACATTTAGTGACAATATTTTTTGTCTTCGCAATAATTATTGTCAGTAAAGGTCATTTCTCCTGTAGTGGTTGCAGATAATCCAGATATATTTAATTATATATATGTGCATTCAGATTACATAGTTGATTGAAAATTTTCTCTCAAATATCAATTAGTCTATTGCATGCAGTTAAAGCTTCTTACCCAAATTCACTTCCGGGAAAGAACAATTAAAGCCCCGGAGTAGTATATAAACCCATCCCGCCATCTACACTTCCTCACAAAACATCAAAAGAACAATTACAGAGTATAAATTTACCAGAAGAGAGAGTTCTGTTGAAAATGATCCTTCACAACGAAAATGGTTAAGAAGATGAAGAAGGTAATAATATTTAGTGTGTTTTTAAGGGTGGAATTGGGTTTTTTATGGGTACAAATTTGCCCTTTCTTCATATGCGGAAGACGGAACACGATTTTGTTAAATTCTGCTTGAAAATTGAACGGAATCTTTAATAGAACACATTTAACCGAACGTAAATAGTTTATTTTATTTATTTCTTAATAAATAATTTGTACTGAAAAATGAAGTTAATAAATAATTATTTACTATAAATAGCGATTTTCTTTAAATATTTTATGTCCGAAATTTTAGCTCTTGCCACCACAGAAAACGGCAAAGTTTGACAAGAACAACAAACAAGAAGGGTACTTTAGTCAAATCATCTTCATTCCCTGAAAAAAACGAATTGGACCTTCACCTTTATATGACATTGAATCTCCTAACTTATCTTCTTCACCTCTGTAAGAAAAAAAAACTCACTGAATTATGGTCAAAGAAATTTAAGATATGATGTGATCATGATCAGTGGCGGAGCATTGACGGGGCAGGGTCCTAAGAATTTTTAATTTTTTTATATACTAGATATATATATCTAACAGTTTAGAATAAGTTTTTTTTCCTACTACGGTATCCAATCATTTTTAATCTTTTTACTCCCCTAAACTTAAATCTTCAATCCGCCACTGATCTTGGTGCAGGAGACGCAACACGGACACGGTTTTGTGGGAATTAGTATATATGCTCCTTGGTTCCTTCCTGATAGTAAGTATTCATTTCGTTCCAAATTATCTATCCACATATCTTTTAAATTTGTTCCAAATTAATTGTCCATTTTTTAAACAAAGGACTCATTAATGATGATTTTTCCAATCTTACCATTTGAATTAAATATTGAAGAGAGAAAAGAAAGTAGAATTAAATTGGGAGAGAAATTAAATTGGGTCATGTTTGACATTTTACCATATTGTAGTATAGTATTTGATGAAACATTAATTACAAAGTGGATAGATAATTTGATACGAAGGGAATAATAATACTCGCTCTATTCTAAAATAATCTTAACATTTAAATTTTTCACATAGATTAAAAAATTGTTAAAAAACAATAAGAGTCAAAGTCAAAAGACTAACATATCCTTATTAACCATTTCTTCAAAATTGGAATTGTGGTTAAAAGAAAATTAAGAAGAGGGTAAAAATGGTAAAACGTTCATTAAATTTTCATTGATAGTTCAAATGTTAACCTTATTTTGGGAAATTTTGAAGTTCAAATGTTAACATTATTTTTTTAATGGGGGGAGTACCAATTATATTTGAATTAAAAATGTAAATTCATAGAAAAAAAGATAATTGACTTTTTAGCCTACATGTATTATATTCATTGGTTTGGATTTAAGTTTTAAACTTACTTTTCTCTACCAAAATAAAGATTTTCTACATGTTATTGGCTTCATAACTATGACTGCCAACGACCGATATAGTGGCATTATGCTTCTCAAAAGCCTCATAAAGAACATTCCTGGCATCACCTTAAACAACTTCCAAACTCACATCATTTACCTGCACAAAACAGCAAAACATAGGGAATTGGGGTCAGAGTATAAATTCAGGTGTCTGGATCAAGGTTGTTAAAATCGCGATTCTACGTAGAATGAGTGGAGGGGTGTAAAATCGTGAATCCTAAAATAAATCGTAAAATCGTACCGAAAAATTAAAATATATATTTTATATATAAATAACAATAATTAACAAATAAATCATACCACATGGTCTAACAATATGCGAAAATCCATAAAACATAGTTTCACAAATTTTTTCAAAAGGCAATAACGTAACAAAGTTCACAACAAAAAAGCTTACAAGTCTTTCAAAATATAAAAATGCGACAAAACATATATAAATATTTCAAAAAATCAAAATATAAACCTCCTTCCAAACGGAACCTTCTTTCAAAATATAAAAATGCGACAAAACATATATAAATATTTCAAAAAATCAAAATATAAACCTCCTTCCAAACGGAACCTATCCTTCAAAATGGACATGGTTAGCTCAAAGTTACTGAAAGTCTCAGCCACATCACCGGCAACAAGAAGGGCATCATTCTTGTGCCTCTTCCCTGATAAACTTCTCACCCATTCCATGTTCTCGTCACAGTCTGTATGCAAATCAGGAACTAAACAAAGAACCATAATTGAAAAACAAAAAATTAATTCATCAGAAGGGTCCTCCTCCTCCAGCTGCTCGATGCTGAGCTCAGTGTACCGAAAGTTCTTGCAGAATCATTGGAGCAGACCATCAAAAGCAGTTAAGTATCCAAGGAGAATAATTATAAAAGAAAAAGAAATGATATTATAAGTAAATTTGTGGAATTCGATAGAATCGTAAAATCGTACGATTTTGCGATTCTACGATTCTACTCCGTTTTTACCAGATTTCGATTTTACTTCTGATTCAACTCGTTTTGCTTCCGTAGAATCGTAAAATCGTACAATTTTACTAGTTGACTCGCGATTTTAACAACAATGGTCTGGATTGGTATGTGGTGGAGGGGTGGTTAACTGGATTCATAACAGAAAGAGTATGGAAATGTTATTATTGGTAGATAGATAATTAAGTAAATGGTGTCGTTTTGGTCTGCTTTGTTCCAGTTTGAGTTATTTCTAGTTATACCAAGTATGAGAGGAAGGAACTGATTGAAGTGAGCTGTAGATGGTGATTGGCTGAGAGGGGATCTTTATCACACCCCATAATTCGGATGATGACTTGACAGCATTCAAGTCAATGAAATATCGAACACAAATACTAAATAGGAAACCTCATTCAATTGTCATTAACTTAAAAGGAAATTGCAACATCCACAAGTCCATTACATAATAAAGGAAGGTAATATTATTCAAAGGAAAATACTAAATAACCACAAGCGTTCGATTATCCATACTATTACAAAGTTAGACTAAAACATCTTCATAATCCTCATCAAATGTCTCATTGATAGTACCCTCGATAAACTCATCTACAAAAAGGGGAAAGAATAACAGGTGAGCTAACTAGCCCAATAAGCATCGATCACCCTTGGGATTAAGCATAAAATAAGACTTGAAAACATGTTTCCCAACCCCAAAGCATTTGTACAGAACTGAACAGAAATAACTTGTATTATACATTAAACAATACTACATAACATACACAAACACATAACATAAGACAGAATGGAAATCTGAGTTCACAAAATAGAGTGTTGAACGATAGGAAATGGTTCTGGTCGACTGGACTTGTCGTCCGAGATCCGGACAGAAGGGTTGTCCAAAAGTCCGGATGACAGGAAGCTGAGCTCGGTCGATCGAAGGTCTCCGAAATAGCCTCGGACGATAGACACAAAGCCCCGGTCGACATAAGTGATCAAGAGCAATCGTCCGACTACTCCCATTAGTTTGCTCCAAACGACTGGAGAGGCCTGCGGTCGACCGGATAGGCCGTGCGCGATTCAGAACAGGCATTTTCATGTACAAATTAACAAATGAAAATGTGATTTCTGCACTTTTCGAATAACCAGCCCAAAACACCCCATTTTGACCTTCAGACACATACCAAAACATATACAAAACAAACAGTTAACAGATTGGAAATCGTGCTACGAGCACCATGAACTACTCCTGCATTACAAAACAAATTTTCATGTTCGACAATCGAATACAGTTCTAGAAATAACAAACACATAAACTTCACGCAATTGAGCTCGTTTGTCTAGCTATCACTTTAAACCCTGTTAACAACCACTAACTATTCATTTACTCGTTAGGGTAGGCCAAAGAGTTAACATGGATTCGGATATTAAACCCTCCAAATGACGGGGCCAAAGTTTAAGGACACATCGGTTATGTCATCGCTCACCCTTGTGAGATTCGCAACAACTGTTAACAGTCACACTTTTTATTCTATTTAGGAATCGAGTCAGTGATAGTGACAAAGAATGAGAGTGCACTCGAACACTTTTAACATAGTATAATTTGACGATGTGCTGGTATAGGATCAACGACATACAACAGCTTTAATATGGAATAACAATTACAAACACAACAATACCAATTACAACATACAACCAATGCAAATATATCAACACTTCATCCAATTTTCCAAATGAAATATGCCACAAAACCAAAATTCAAGAAATTCCATAATTCCTTTAAAAATGACACTTTTGATTTAAGGACTGTAATTCAAGGGTGAAGGATCCTTACATCATAAACTTAAGCTATTCAATCACCCAAAATCCGAAATCACCAAAAGCAGAAAATCGGCCAACTTCATACTGCAATTACTCTCTACTCAAAACCCGTCATAGCCCAATCGTAACCCTCCCAATCCTCTTTCCAACACTCTTAAAATCACTCAATTCCAACTTCGTTTTCTATGTCAATGGTACGAAAAACCTCACAACACTCTATTTGTCTGCACTTTATTTTCTTCTCTCTCTTTCTTTCTTTTATTCAAACTGTTATATAGCTCCCTCTCTCTCCATCCATTAACCTCACTACAATTACTATTTAGATCTCTACAAATCAGTCCAAATACTTCCTAAAGTCTACACTTAAGTCCCTCAATTTACCAACTCGTTAAAAACGCCTCTTGAACATAACGTACCCAACATATAACACATAATCACATTTCATAACACATAAATCCATGCTTGAACAATTAATGAACATACAATCATGCAACATATAAACCAAAAAGTCCTAGGTATCACAATCTTCAACTAGCAATGTTGATTCTTCTTCAATGACATCACAAGCTGAGCAGGGGGGAGGAGATCATCATAGGGATCCAAACCCTACCTATAAAATAAAATGATTACCAGATTTTGAGACATCGAATTCTGAAAATGGAAATTGGCTAAGGCTATTCATCTTTTATTTTCATTTCTTCCTCCTTTATCACAATCTTATCTTGATTCCACATTCACTCCAATTTGGATTGTTGGTGAGATCTAGGTTCCTTAGCTTGTGAGATGACACCAGTATTATCACAATAAAAGTCCACTTGGTTCACAATGCTAGTGATGACACATAATCCATCAACAAATTTTTTGAGCCAAACAGCTTGTTTTCCTGCATCAGAAGCAGCCACATACTCAGCTTCAGTTGTAGAATCAACCAGGGTTTCTTGCTTTGAACTCTTCTATCTCACATCACCCCTATTCAAACAAAACACAAAACCAGATTGTGATCTAAAATCATATATGTTGGTCTTGAAACTTGCGTGTGTGTAAGCATTTACAATTAGACCTCCATCCTGGCCTCCGTAAACTAAGAACATATATTTAGTTCTTTTTAAGTACTTAAGAATGCTCTTGATGGAAGTCCAATGTGACTCTTCAGGGTCAGATTGAAAATTGTTAGTCATATTTAACGCAAACGAGACATCTGGACGAGTGCATAACATGACATACACAATAGACCCAATGGCTGAAGCATATGGAATCTTACTCATGTGTTTTTGGTCCAATCCTTATGTTGGATCTATCTATATAGATCTTTATACCTATAATGTATGTAGTTTCGCCTAAGTCTTTCATTGAAAAGCAGTTCCCCAACGATGCTTTTACGCTTTGTAAAAGGGGATGTAATTTCTAATAAGCAAGATGTCATCTACGTAAAGCACAATGAACAATACTGAATTGTTAGCTACTTTCTTATAAACACAAGGCTCATCTTCATTTTTTATGAAACCAATTTCTTTAATTGCTTCATCAAAACGACGATTCCAGCTTTGAGATGCTTGCTTTAATCCATAAATGGACATTTGAAGTTTACACACTTTGTTAGGATTCGATGGATCAACAAAGCCCTCAGGTTGTGTCATATACACATCCTCGAGAAGGTTTTCGTTAAGAAACGCACTTTTAACATCTATTTTCCATATCTCATAGTTGTAATATGAAGGTATGACAAGTAAAATCGTAATAGACTTTATCATAACGACAGGATAAAAATGTTTCATCATAGTCTATACCATTAATTTGTCTATAACATTTAATTACTAGTCAAGATTTAAAAGTGTGTACATTACCATCCATGTCGATTTTCTTTTTGAAACACCATTTATTATTGATGATCTTACATCCTTTGGGTAGGTCAACCAAAGTCCACACTTGGTTATCATACATGGATTACATCTCAGACTTCATAGCTTCTAGACACTTTGCAGACTCAAAACTATAAATTCCCTCTTTGTAGGAAGTGAGTTCATCTTGATCAATCAATTCAATGTGATGATCATCAGTTATGAGAAATCCATATCTTTCATGATGTTGATGTACTGGACTTGACCTCCTAACCCTATGTCAAAGATTGAATCTCAGTATCAGCACGTGAGCTTTCTTGAGGTTCCAAAGTTAGTTTAGATTTTTTTTTTATCTTGAATTTTTTTCAAGATGGATCTTACTCCCACTATCCCTTTTGGAAATAAATTCCCTTTCAAGGAATACTCCATTTCGAGAAACAAACACTTTGTTCTCTGATGGAAGATAGAAGAAAAATCTTTTAGTTTCCTTGTGATATCTCACAAACAAACACTTGTCAGATTTAGGGGTGAGTTTATCAGATAATAAGCGTTTTACATAAACTTCGCATCCCCAAATCTTGAGAAATGACACACTAGGTCGTTTCCCAGTCCATATCTTATATGGAGTCTTCTGAACTACTTTAGAAGGAACTCTATTTAATATAAATGCAGTAGTTTCAAGGGTGTAACCCCAAATGGAAATTGGAAGATTAGTTTGAATCATCATAGATCGAACGATATTTAGTACGATGGGATTTCTTTGTTTTGAGACACCATTCCATTGTGGTGTGTCAAAAGGAGTTAATTGTGGAACAATTCCACAACCTCTAAGATGTTCGTCAAACTATTGGTTAAGGTATTCACCACTTCGATCTAATCGAAGTATTTTAATACTTTTTCCAAATTGATTTTGTACTTCATTTTGAAATTCTTTGAATCTTCCAAAAGATTCATATTTATGTTTCCTTAGATAGACATAGACATATCTACTGAAATCATCTGCAAATGTATTGAAGTACTGAAAAACCTCCTCTAGCACCAGTTTTTATCGATCCACATACATCAGTATGTACGAGGCCCAATAAATCAAAAGCTCTCTCACTTTGTCAAGTAAAATGAGATTTAGTCATTTCGCCTAATAAACAAGATTCATATGTTTCATAAGTCTCTAAGTAAAATTTGGTCAAAATCCCATCTTAATGGAGTTTTGATACGCATATCTCGTTGATAGGGCCCAAACGACAATGCCAAAAGTAGGTTTGATTTAAGTCATTTGATTTAATGTTATAGATGGGCATGTTGATGTATTCATCGAAGTTAAGAATATATAGTCCATTCATCAAAGAGGAATCTCCATACAAAATACCATTTTTATGAAGGGTTCAAATTTTATTTTTAATATTTAATTCAAAACCATCAATATCCAAACAAGAAACTGAAATAATATTCCTACTCAAAGTGGGAACATAAATACAATTATTCAATTCAATAACTAGGCATTAAAAGTCCTTGTAGCTACTGCAACAACTCTTGCTCCATTTGTTGAATAAATAGCCATTTTGGTCACTAACCTTTTTTCGTCCTGCCACTTTGGTCAAAAATGAGTTTTTTTAATTTTTTTCATCACTAAAGTTTTTTAATTCTGCCATTTTGGTCAAAATGAGTTTTTTTTTAACTTTTTTTGTCACTAAAGTTTTTTCGGTCTACCATTTTGGTCACTAAAGTTTTTTAATTCTGCCAATTCTGTTAACCGTCCGTTGATGTAAAATAGTAGTATTATCCAAGATATGCCTCAACTGCTGCACATTATGTGCTATATCCGACAAGTATTAGTCAAATATAATAACTTACCTATCATCCTTCTATATATCCTAACATCCTCATAAGGTTCATAATCCATATCTTCATATTTGTACTTACAATCCATATGTATTGATATAGGCATGCAATGTAGGAAACCTTCTTCCATTAAAAGATCTAAGGTATACTTTCTTTGACACAAAGTCAGTCCAGATTTGTTTCTTGCCACTTATATTCCTAGAAAATACTTCAAATCGCCAAGATCATTGATCTTGAATTCATCATGCAAAAAGGTTTTCACAGCTAGAATTTCATCTGCACTATTACTCGTTAATATCACATCAGCCACATAAATCAGTAAGGCAATAAAAATATTTATCGTGTCACTTTTTTAAAAGACTATAGTCATGCCAAGATTACTTGAAGCCGAGTGAAAGTTGAGATTTAGTCAATTTATCAATTCCATTCTCTACTTGCATGTTTTAAACCATACATGGACTTAGTCAACTTACATATCTTTGAACCATCACCATATCTAGGTGGTATCTTCATACATATTTCTTTTGAAGATCAACATGAAGAAAAGAATTATCGACGTCTGAAATACCCGATAAGGTTGAACTTAAGAGGGGGATGAATTAGGTTATAAAACTTTTTCGTTTTTCTTAAACTTCTTTGCTTAAGTGATCACCTTAACAACAAGTATGCTGATTAAACATATAAGGTGAGTTAAAGATTAAGCAACCTAGATGACTTAAGTGTTAAATGCAACACATAGGAACTCAAGATAATGAATGTGACCAAGTATAGACTAAGTCAAGAGTCTTATATATCAAAGCTCGTAAGAGTAAACACTATAAGTCATATGACCAAGACAATCATATATAAGCAAAGAAAAGCATCTATCTCAAGATAAACATGTAAAGCTCATACAATCAAGTTCATACGAAATATAAGTACAAGAGTAATATAAGAATTTGAAAGTAAATAGGTAGAATTAGAGAAAACAAACATGGAGATTTAGAGTGGTTCGAACACAAATATCTACGTCCACTACTTAGGACACACCTAAGGATTTTGGCAACTTCACTCACTATGGATTCCCTTCACAACAAATTCAAGGTGGAATCAACCTTTTACATAAGTGGATAACTCATAAAGAGTTTTGTGAAAACCCCAGTCCTATATGGGAAAAGGTCCCAATCTAACAACAAAACAACCTCACAGAGAGGACTACACACACAAAGAGTGAACTCACAGAGCTAACCTAACTCACTAAGATCTAGTATCACAAAGAGAAAGGGAAAGAGCCTCAACAAATGAGACTTTACAATTTTAAGCTCACTATAAAGAATCCCTCAATGGATTGGATAATATTTTTGATAGCTATTATCAATCTTGAGAATAGAAGAGTATGTATATTTTTAAGCTCTTACTCAAAATGATGTATTTTGATAAATATGAAGATTTAAAGCTGTTGAAAGGTTTAGATTGCTTATTTAAAAGTGTATAGCAAAGACCCTCCTCTTATGGCTTGGTTAAAGAATAAAAATCAGCCTTAAAAGTTATTTATAGAAGCCAAAAATCACAAGCTAATCGAGTTACAACGGCTATATTTTTGCCTTGATATGACAGCTTCGGTTACCGAACTAGCAGGTAGGTCGACCAGGATGTTAAAATACCAGCTTAACAAGGATACTGGACACATCTTAGTCGACCGCATATAGTGGTCCGGTCATCCGGAGCATAAACTCGGTCGACCGACCTAAAGCAAGGTCCTTCGAAGATTATAGTTCTTGGAGTCTTCGAACATTCAAAATTGACTAAGAACAAAAACACACATCGGTCGACCGGACAACACATGTCGGTCGACCAAACTTCATCAGGTCATCCGAGGCTAAGCCTAGGTTGACCAGACTTCAGTCCAAAAGTGGTTTTTCTACTTTGTCACATTTCCAATGTTTTCAAACTCATGCCTAAGTGTTTTTCAAAGATATTTAAAACATTTTAAAGGTTTTAGCCATTAACCAACACTTATATAAGTTTTCAAAAACCTTTTCAAAGATTAAATCAAAGTAAATATGATGGTTTTGAAAACATGCAAGACTAATGATCTTAACCATACTATAAATCTAGTATTCTTAAATTAAGATTAGTCACAAGGATGTACCTATGTACACTAGACTAATCGTGTAGGTCTTCAAGTCTAAAAATGAATTCTTCTTTGAGCTTTGACTTGAAACCTTTATCAACCTCTTCAATGTGATGAAGTTCTTTATGCAATCTTCTATGATGTAGCTTCATGGACTTCAACACTTCATGGTTATGAGTGCACTTCAAGATGCTTCACTTGTGATTAAGTGACTCTTAACTTGATCTTCTTTCTTCTTGACATTGCAACTACTTCCAAGACTTGTGGATGTACTTCAAGCTTGTGCCATAGAGTCTTGCAATGTGTAGCTTCTTCTTGTTGTAGAATGATATCTTTGATGTCCACAAGAAGTTATCTTACCATTTTCATCAATGTAGGTGTAAGTGAAATATCCTATCATTAAAACTAGATTGATCACATTAGCCCTTATGGCTTATGATCTCCCCCTTTTGATGATGACAAAATATTGATGCAAATGGGAATAAAATATCAAACAGATAAAGGAAATTAAGCACAAAATATCAAAGTATCAAATAAGGATGCAAATGTTCAAGACAAGTAGATGGTTTGAAAAATCACTCAACTCCCCTATTTTAAAAAATCTCCTATGTCTCTCATTTTTCTAAGTTTTAGTTTTCTCCTTTTGTAAAATTACTTTTCATGGCAAATTTGCAATACTATATTTTCTCAAAATAAAAAGGTTCACCAGAGCGCCAATATAAAAATCATTTTCTCCTCATTTTTGTTAAAGTATAAATCCAAATGATCAAAAATGAAAATCATTTAGGAGGAATTAAGTTTGAAATCTTGGAGATGCTTGTCAGTCAAATAGATTGAATAAGATGTAAACCAAGGAAGGCATATCAAAAGGCCATAAAGAAGGAAATCTATAAAACTATGTAAGCACGTCATTGTAAAAGGCCCTTTAAAATGAGATATGATTGGCCAAGAGATTATGCATGGATAAAAAATGAATTAACAAAAAAAAAAATAAAAAATAAAAAACCAAGGCTAAATCTAAGGAGATAAAGGAATAAAACCTTAAAGCACAATCTCCCCTTTTTCCAAAAACAATGTTCGCTATAACAAGGTAGCAACAAGTTAAAACCATTGTTGTCAAAGATGGATGTTATAATAGGTAAGGATGTGATGACATGATGATAACATATATCACAATCCAACAAACAAGAGGAAGTGTAAGATAACACTTTAAATTAAGCACATTCCTTTTTAAGTAAATGGTTAGCCAAAGGAGATATAACAACTACGGCATCAAGCTAACCAAAAAAACCTACATGAGATAAAAAGATATAGAGTAATAAGCACATGATCTCATGAACTAAAGGAGGTAGATACAAAATATGTACTTATTAAGATCGTACAACTCCCAAATATGGCACACAAATTGGTTAAAAAAGATGAAAATATGAAAAGCAAAGTCAACTTGAGATGTGATGATGCATATGATATGAAAGATGTAAGCATACATCACAAATATTGGGGGTATAGGATAGAGAACAAATAAAAACTCCCACTAAGGTTATGCCCATGTTAAAATAAACATAAAACTGAAAAAGAATGGAGAGAAAAGCTAACAGTTTTTCTAAAAACAATTGCTCTGGTCAACAGCATGAGGTCCTCGGGTCGATCGGGCTACTTCGGTCAACCGAGGCACCAAGTCCGGTCGACCTTATGGAAAAAATGTAAAGACAACAATTGTTAGCTAAGGATACAAAAGGGATAACAAAGATAAGAAAAGCTATAAATAGGAAAGTTTAGAAATTCTCATGGATTTTGATGTTGCTTCTTGCACTTAAGTTCACCATGAGATTCTTTGCATACTTCAATTCTCTTGATCATCATCATCATTGGTTGAAGATTCCTCAATGTCGTGTTCTTCTTCTTCCTTATCATCTTCCTCATCATCTCCAATCTCAACAACAACTTTACCCTCCTCTACCTTCTATTCTTCTTTTTCATCTTCTATTTCAACGCCATCATCTTTCTCACCCTTACCCTGACTTTCATCATTTGAATCATCACCACTTGATTCTTTTTTTTCTTCTTCTACAAGAGTTGACTTCTTGGGTTCTTTGTATAACTTATAACATTGTCTGCCTTGTATTTAATCTCCTCCAACCTTGTTTCAACACCCCACCTTATTCTCACTATGGCATATTTGGCTTTTTGTGGCATTGCATAAATGCCACAAAAAGTTGTTTAAGTTCCATAAATAAATTGACGGCACAACTCGTGGCACTATTTAAATGTCATAAACACATTGAAAATATGACATATTTTGCGGCACTTTTTGGTAAATGCCACAAAATTAATAACCGGAGGAGGATCCATAAGCATTATCCATTTTTTTTTCTTAATAATCCACCAGCGTGGTGGGGCCGACCCCCGTTTTATTAAATAAAGCCAATTCGGCAGAATTGATGAGAGGGGGACATAAACCTTACCTCCCAAGTACAATAAGATATGCAAAGTATGCAACCTTAATCATTTATCTTATGATCAAGGGTGTAACAATATAAGCCTATGCTAGTATGCAAAGCAGGAAAATGTAACCTTGAACATTTTATGTCCAGGATGGTACATATGATCCTAACTAGTATGCAAAGCAATAAATTACAAGTGTAATAAAATTAAAACATCGCTAGCTTATACTAAACGGATATAAGGTGTCTGCATCTGATCGAGCCGAATAAGGCCTTGGATCTCCAAAGGCAGTGAGTGTAACGCCGAAAAAACAGTCGAATTGCGAGTGGAGGTTGCCAAATTTGCTAGAGCATCCGCAACCTTATTAACCTCGCGATATACATGTATCATCCTGCAATGGCCAAGTAGAGAAACTGCTCTACGAAAAACTGTATCCAAAGACCAAGAAGAGATCTTACCTGAGGATACCGCGTGAACCAACACGCGGGAGTCGGATTGGACCAAAAATTCTGATATGCCATGACGATGAGCCAATTGAATACCGGTTAGAAAAGCCTGCAGCTCTGCCTCCATACTGTTGAAAGAATCGCCCAAGAAGGTAGAAAACCCAGCTATAAAATACCCCGTATGATTGCGAAAAATCCCACCTATACCAGCGGGACCTGGGTTGCCCTTCGAAGCACCATCAATATTAAGGATGATCCCCACATAGTCTGAACCACCCCATTTTACTACTTTAATTTTCCGCGGGGTGAAAACCGGTGCAACAAGACTAAGGTCTCTAGCCTTTAATAATGTGGATGTATAGTCCCTGAATTGTGCAATGATACTAGTCTGTGAAGTTGTTTTTGCTTCAAAAACAAACCGACACCTAGCTTTCCATAAAATCCAGCAAGCAGAACAAACGAGGATAATAATCACAGGACGGGAGCAAGAAGTAGATGCATACCACCAAACAGACAGCAAATGGTTTAGACCTGTAACATTCAGAGAAGACAGAGGCAGGCCCACCGAGCCCGCCACCTCACACCAAACTACACGAGCAAGATTGCATAATACAAAAATATGGTCATATGTCTCAGGGCCATGGAAACAGGAACATCTAGAAGCCAAAGATACCCCTAATCGTATTCTATCCTCGTCCAGAGCAAGAAACTTATTAAGCATTTTCCACATAAATAAAGAGATAGACAGAGGTAATACCTTGTGCCAAATGCATGTCCGAGAGAATTGGGTGATGGTGGATCCACGTATAAGGGGCATTACCGATGCAATCGAAAAAGTTCCCCGAGAATTAGGCATCCAAATGTATTTGTCAAGATCCGTTGATAAACAAATATCCGGTAATGAAGCTTGAAAGGTTGCCGGAACCAATCCCCACATGGCACGCCTATTCCAGCCCGTGTCAGTGAAAAAATCACGAATCTGAGCCGGCTCAATCTGGACCTGCCCAGCCGTGTCTAAAGATCCATGTAGAGTGAAATTTTCAAAGAAAAAATTAGAAGCACCATTACGCAACAAAAGGCCAATATGCTTTTCCGCTTCATCTTTCACCATAACCAGCCGACGCCAAGTAGGAGAGCAGCCCGCCATCACCGCCCATTGTTTCACATGTTGTAAATTAGCACAATATCTTCCCTTTAAATATTCTGCCCATAATGATGAACCGGTGCGAAAATTCCACCACAGTTTCCAAGAAAAAGCCAGGTAAAAGTGTTGTAAAGAGTAGATACCCAAACCGTTAGATTCCACACTCCGAGACATATTTTGCCAAGACATCCAGTGCTTCCGTTCTTTCCCATCCGTTTGTCCCCAGACAAATCGAGAAAACATCCTTTACAGTGTTTGTAGCACCAGTAAAGGTACATTACACGTTGCCAGAATATGAAGAGTCATAGAATTCAAGACTGACCGAACCATGAGAAGTCTCCCACCCATGCTCAAAAGACGCCGCTGCCATCCCTCTAATCGGGTTGCAACTTTATCAATCAAAGAATTGTTAGTAGTGCCCTAGGACCATTAGCACATGTTGTGCGTTTTGTTATCTTTTGAGCATTTAATTGAATAGTTAATTTTGCTTTTGATTATCAAATGTGTGATTTGATAGTAAAACTCATTAGCTTATGTAATTACTATTCTAGTAGTCCCTAGTTTTATGTAATGCTTAATTACTATGAAATAAAACTAGTATGATTGTTTATTGATGATCTTGTTTTACTGATCATGTGTAATGGATACAAATCACATCATAGATGCAATATATAGGGATACATTGTATTGGACGTGATCCGTCAGAGAAGTAATACTTCATGGTCTTAAGTCATAAGTATTACTTCCTCAATACTATTTTAGAATCCTTAGACCTTATGTCTTCATTGATTCTAGTATGAATGGAGCCACGCTTTTGACTCAGTCGGACGTTACTTGTAACAGAGTAATCAATACGACCGATGATCGGACGTAGTGTCCTATCATAGCTTGAATGTGAGAGACATTGTAAGGAATTTGTCCCTCTCTATTATTGAGAGAGATATCCATGGGGCCCCTCGATAGGGAAAAGACTGTTTAAATGCATGGCCAGTGCTCAAATGTATTTGATAAAGTGGTTATCAAATGCTATTTGTCGAAACAAATCTACCCGGGAGATCGAGCATAAATACAATTAAGCTTAATAAGGGTGACGACCACCATGCCTTATGCTTAATTAGGATATCGCGAGACAAAGGGGATTAAATAGTGGATTGATATTAGGTTCCGTTGTATATTCATTCACTTTGGGTAGTCACAATGTCCTCGCTAGGGACCGCTTGTGATTTATGGACTCACACTACTACTAAGTGTGTTTTCATTGCCATTGTGAGATGAACCTACAGTGGTCACACGCATAGACGAGCTAACGAGCTTTATGTCCGCATTCAATGAATCTAGAATGTGTCTAGGTTCATTGTATCTGACATTTGTCTTTTTGGAAATAATAAAGTGTTTATTATTCGAATTAGAGATAGGGGCAATTTCGGTATTTTACCTATAGCTGGGATTACGTGGGAGTTATTATCCGATAAGGACTCCCACTACCAGCCAGAGTCTAAGGGGACGTGGGAGTTGAGGACTCCCATTGCCGAGAAGGAGTTGAGGGACGTGAGAGTTAGTTCTGGGAACAAACTCTCACACCCTATATAATAAACTCTTGGCCGAAACCCTAGACAACAATTCTTTTAGCCGAAATTAACCAAGAAACCCGAAATTAGATTTCAGTTTTCAGCCTCTCCCTTTTCTCTCTAATTCCCGAAAAACAGAAAAGACGAAGAGCTAGCAATCGCTGCCCGTTTCGTCGCGTGGATACCGGTAGAGGGACTTTCCGCAAGGGAGATCAATTGGTGGCAAATTAGCATCCAAGAAACGCCATCCTCCATTCAAGAAACAGCTTCTTGAATCCGTAAAATGTAAGTTTTTACCGCTATTTTCGATTCGTTTCATATGAGCGGATCCTTCAGGGGAGGATCCATGGGTGTTTGGAACGAGTTTCCGCCCATGAATCCCTTCAAGAATCAAAGTATCGGACCTTTGATCGCCCAGGAAAAAGGGGGCAACCAAGGTATGTCAATGGAAAATCGGCTTCTACAAAACCCGTGGTATCCTGTATCAGCGTTCGATATCTATCATTAATTTTAGTAGAGGCATAATATGAACTCTTCCCAAAGTTGATCCGCTGCCCGGAAGCCATAGCATATTTGTCAAGAAACTCCATAAGTACTTTTAAATTGTTGCTTTGACCGTTAGTAAAAATAATGATATCATCTGCGAACGCAAGGTGTGAAACCGTAAAAGGCTGTTTAGGGACATGGTATGGACAGAGTTTACCCGATCTTGCAAGAGAGTTCAGGCCTCTGGAAAGTCCTTCAGCCGCAAGAATGAAGAGGAGCGGGGAAAGAGGATCGCCTTGCTTGACTCCTCGTCGAGCATGACTATAGCCATAGTTAACACCATTAACCATGACCGAGAACCAATTGGAGCTGAGTATGTTTTGAATAAGATGTAGAAAATGCGACCCAAAACCGAAACTCGTTAACACTTGGAGAAGGTATGAGTGAGAGACCAGGTCGAATGCCTTCATCATATCAAGTTTAAGTATTATATTTCCACCTCGAACCTTATGATTAATAGAGCGTACCAATTCCATCGCGAGTAAAACATTTTCTGAAATTACCCTTCCCTGTATGAAACCAGACTGATTCAAATATATAAAGAGATGGCAATACTTCTCCCAGTCGCGTGGCTAAAACTTTGGAAATCACTTTATTCGCAAAATTACACAATGAGATAGGCCGAAAACTGGATAAATGAGATGGATTCGGTGATTTGGGAAGAAGGATAATAATTGTACTAGCCATGGCTTTGGGCATGGGCAAACCCGCCCAAAAATCACAAACCGTTTGCACCATATCGCTCCCCACTATATCCCAACAATCCTGAAAGAAACCACCAGAATACCCATCCGGACCTGCTGCACTATGTTTATCCAGGGAGAAAACCGCTGTGCGAACCTCCAATTCGGACGGGAGAGCCGAAAGTTTGTGAGTGGTGGAATCACTCACCAAATTTGGAATTGCACTCAATATATGATCCATCGGATACTGTTGAACATCTTCCGAATAAAGGGATGTGAAAAATCTATGAGCCTCTTCACCAATGTCTGAGGCTTCAGTTAGACAAATGCCAGCATCATTATACAGCATCAAGATATGTAATCTTTTCCTCTTACTGTTACACAGAGCATGGAAATATTTTGTATTGCTTTCTCCTTCCTGAAGCCACTTTATTCTGGATTTCTGCCTCCAGAATGATTCTTCAGCTGTCAAATAAAACTGATAGTGCCGTTTAGCTTCTGACCATAATTCTTGTAAAGCAACCGTGGGAGAAAGGTCATAAGCCGTCTCCGCCTCAGCTACCTTAAACTCTACAGTTTTAAGCCTTGTGGTTACATTCCCAAAGCATTCTGTATTCCATTTCCGCAATGCTGTCTTCAACCGTTTCAGTTTGCCAGTCAAGATTACCATACCATTCCCATCCATGCTAGCCGCCCAATTGGACAAAACGACATCATGAAACTAAGCGTGCTTGGACCACATATTTTGATACCTGAAAGAAGAAGAAACACCAGTTCTAGCCTCCTTATTAATAGTTAGTAACAAAGGGCAATGATCGGAAACTGTTCTATGTAAATGTTCCAGTCTAGTAATATTGAAGAAATTTTGCCAGTGGGTATTGACCAACACGCGATCAAGTTTACGTAGAAGAGGAGGAGAAGAACTTCTGCACCACGTGTATGGGCTTCCTACAAAAGAAACCTCAGACAAACTACAATCACTCACCACATCCACAAATTCTGATATTGGTAATGAAGCAGGGATAGAGCCTAAAACTTTCAGAACTTCGTAAGACCACATTAAAATCGCCCCGCACTATCCATGGGGCATCATGCTGAGAAATAAAATGCCGAAAATCATCCCATAAAACCCGTCTTTGAGTATAGGCACACTTAGCATAAACAAATGAAAAATACACAGGGGTGCCAGCATAATTGTTAACTAGTACCGTAAGCAATTGATCAGTATCTCCCACCACAGAAATATCCAAACAGCCATTCCAAAAAAGCCAAATTTTGCTATTTATATTCGCAATCCCATGATCAAAACCCAATCGTTGAGTATAAACCGGCAAGGTATTAGCATCTAACATTGGCTCCAAGATTGCACATAAGGCCAGATTATTATCATATTTTAACTGTCGCAGTCTAGCCATGGATTCAAAATTACCTATTCCCCTAATATTCCATATCAAGTATTTTGTGTTATTCATAGAAAAAAATAGATGACAAGTATCGAATATCCTTAGATAGTATTACCTTTAGCCTTCTCCACTAAGCGAGAAGACTTGCGAGAGGCAGCCGGGGGTTGTTTTTTTGCTTTCCCTGTACGGGCATTGCCATGCAAAATAGGAGGGGAACCTACGGCTGGATGCTCCAAAGGCAGAGCATTCACAACTAGCTGTGCAATCTGCCTTGAGGGACTTTCCAGGGAAGTCACCGCACCCTCTTGATCATCCATTGATCTGGGTAGAGTTGAACAGCCACCCACTTCAACACCAGGTAGCAGTTCAGACTCATCCGAGTACTCCGGGTCTTGGTCCTCCGTATCGGTTCCCCCTTCAACTTCAGGTATCCGAATAGGGTCTTCGATACCCAGGACTTGCTCATCTTCAAGTCCCGAGTTTCCCACCAATCCAATATCCGTGTTTACCGATCCCGGTTGCACAAACAGGTCTGAAGAAACCAAAGCCGAGGCAGCTAGCTCAGAGTTAACAGAGTTTGCAGTGCCTGATATTGGGTCAGATAAAATTCTCGGAGCCGTGACAGTATCCTGCTCGGAATTGTCACTAACCTGTGCTGAAAAAACTGAAACCGGGTCAGTTGTGACTACCGGGTCAGTTTCCGGGTC
Source organism: Vinca minor (assembly GCA_026122235.1). Classification (NCBI taxonomy): domain Eukaryota; kingdom Viridiplantae; phylum Streptophyta; class Magnoliopsida; order Gentianales; family Apocynaceae; genus Vinca; species Vinca minor. The sequence goes on from JAOCZM010000134.1 coordinate 6,579,381, forward strand.
AGTAGTTCTGTTGTCAGCCTCACTTGCTCTGTTTTCTGTAAGAACCGGGTCAGTTGTTTGACATTCTGCAGAACACGGGTCAACAGAACGGGTAATGGCAGTGTCCGCGGTGGTCCGCTGGGTCGGATCCGACTGACCCGCCGTTCTCAGTGACCGATACTGTTGCAAGTCGGCAATAATCGCCGCCATATCCGTTAAATTCTGTACCTTTCCGGCAGAATTATGAGATTTATGTGTTAAAATTGTGGCTTTTGCACAACCCACCTTAATGTCATCTTTGCCTCTTGGTGTTAATGCAAACGGTGCTATATCTGTAGTCATCTTACCCTTTGGTTGATTGATAGCCGGAATTACCATTAATGGTGAGGTTATCACCGTGGTTGTTGGTCGTCCCTCCGCTGCCAAAGACTGCGATGATGAAGCTTCATACACCATAGTCGGGACCACTGGATTTCCAGCAATGCCCGATGGACCCGGGTCCCGTCGCCCAACCCGTATCCACTGATTTTCGGGTGGAGAGGAGACCACAATGCCAGATTTCAGTGTTCTCGGCATCAACATGGGTTTTTTGCCATTGTTCTTTGTATGTTTGACGGGTAAAATCGCCGGAATCACCGGTGTCGGCAATTGCTTTCCACATTGATTAAATTCATGACCAATTCTTTTACAACCCACACAATAAGAAGGCAAATTATCATACAATATTGGCTGCCAAAAACTCTTCCCTGTGTGGCCATGGGTAATCCGAATTCTGTTTGGCAAATCCCCCAAAAGATCAACTTCCACACACACCTTTGCAATAGCCGGACGAGAAGTAGCCGCGGTCGGAGCATCCAATGCCAAAGGGTGGCCTACCGCCCTTGCGAGGGAGAATAATTTGGATTTGTTATACAAGTGTATAGGTAATCCTTCAAAACCAATCCAAACAGGAACGATCGATGGTTCTTCGTTCACATTGAAATCGTACGTCCATTTAAAAACACGCATCGTAATGCCGATGAATGTCCAAATCCCCTGTCTCCAAAGGCGACAGTAATCTTCCTCCAAATCGAATCGTATCAAAACATGGCGGGGATCCATTCTACCAATCCAAAAATTCCCATTAAAGCCAACTTTATGAAAAGATCGTCGTAAAGATTCAAGATTTGGGGCGTATTTATGAAACTTGCCCACCAAAGCAAACCGCCATGGACGAATGAGGAGGTCATGTTCATCCGCCGGGACAATCAGATGCGGTTCTCCTTTAAAGACCTCCAATTTTGTTATTGGCAGATTAATCACAGGTGTCTGAGGACCAGACAATAATTCAGCAAAGCTCTTGTCTTTCCAAACATTAGAGATCGTAGAGACCGAAAAAGGCGGAGCCACGGCGGCCGAAGGGCCGGTGGCCATGGAGCCGCGCCTTCAATAGATGAACGGGATTCTCCTATTTTTTAGGAGGAAGAAAATCGCAAGTTACAAAGATGCAATCATTATATAAGCATTATCCATAGTCACACGTTATCTGCAAATTAATATTTGCGTTTGGTTAGATTCAAATACTTGACCACTCGTTGCACACACTGACACTCTAACCATTATACCACAAAGACTTGTTTTAATTTTAGCCAAATTTATTTATATAGCATAAAAATAAATTTTATTTAATTACCTTTAAGTTTGATATTTATATTTATTAATGTATATTAACAACAACCAATTAGAAATAAACTTGTTTAAAACAAAAACTGCATAGAAATAATACTAGATACAAATTTTAATCTTAGCATCATAAGAATTATAGAATAAGTTATAAACTAATAGGTTTATTTACTATATTTACTAGTTATATATATATATATATATATATATATATATATATATATATATATATATATATATATATATATATATAGTATATATATATATATATATTATTGTTAATTTAATATTTTTTAAATTTGATAACATGAAATTCAATTACAAATTATTTTCCATTTCTTTTGTCAAACTTGAAAATGTTATAAAATCGATATACGAAATGTACAGTATAGAATATATGAAATTTAATGCAATGTGATTTTTTTTATTTCATCCAAAATATTTTGTTTATTAATTTTACAATAAAAAAATAATTAATTTCATAGTCAATTAATTATAATTATTTAATATCATTAATAAACATATATGTTATTAACTTTTTGAAAATTGAAACATTCAAGTAGTAATATCATATAGTAATATCAATACGTTTTCTTTAAATTAATTTTAATATATATTTCATTTAATAATATTTTTATTTACATTTATGAAATTAACTGGTTAAATATATAATTAAATATTATGTGGCACTTTTATTGTATATGCAACAAATTTTAAGGTACTAATTTGAAAATGCCACTAAATTATGACATTTTAATTTATTGTCATAATTTTTTTGGCACTTTATGTGGCAATTGAACAAATGCCACAATATTTTGAGCCACTTGTTAAAAAGTGCCACGAAAATGTGACATTTTTCTCAAATTGCCATAATTTTGGGACCCTTCATGAGGCAATTAAAATAGTGCCATAAATTTTGTGGTACTTCTTGTAAAGTTCCACAAAAATATGATATTTTCACATAAATGCCGTAAATAAGTGACATATATCATAAGTGTTACAAGCTAAATGACACCAAAGCCCAATTTTGCCATAGTGTCTCTAGGCTTGATATCCTATTGTTGAAGTTATCTTGAAATTTGGTGAAGTTTCCTTGGAATACATCCAAACTTAAAGGATTTGCATGAGGAGATCATTGCGGGCATCATTCCTTTGTGAATGGATTTTTCTTTCAACATTGCTTCTAGGAATATCCTCTCTTGCCCCAACATTTCCTTGCACTCCAACATCTTCATCAAGGTTAATATGAACATCTTCATTACCTTGATTTTCAACACCTTGCCCTTCTTCTCTTCCTTGAGGCTCATTAGGCCTTTGAGCCTTTCTTGATTCAAAAAATTTTCTAATTGTTTCACTTGCCTTTGGGCTAATTCCTTGTGCAATTGCCGCAACCAATAACTCGTCATCAGTGCAATTATTGTGAATTTTCCATTGTCCACCAACTAGTAGCATATGCATTTGATGGAATTACCTTTCATTGTAGATGTTGTGTATTTTGCTTCTTTGTATGGGATTGGTGAGTTTGAGCTTGAATTTCTTGAACAATAAATTAAGCATACTCCCATAGGGTAGGAATTTTCTAGCCCCTTTGACACTCCCAATGAAATACTTCAAGGCCAAATACCCAAAGTTGGCTTTCTTTCTTTCTACTAGCCATTGCATAACCGTCATTCGAAGATATGAGATAGAGCTCTTGTGACCATTGATGGGGATGACCACATTGGATACCATGTGGTGAAGAATCCGACCATATTCATCCAATTTGTTGGTCACCCTCTCTCTCTCTCTCTCTCTCTGGATTTATTGAAGGCCCCATTGATGTTAAAGTATGTTTTGAATCTTCCAATATCCCAGACGTCTTGATGTGGCACATTCCCGAAGTTATCATAATGTTGAATAACATCTTTTTCAAGCCCTACTCCAAGAACATTGTAAAACATAGCTTCCGAGAAGCTAATTTCTAAACATCCTACCGTTGATGTCCACTAATATTCCCCATTATCTCTCTTACCTTCATACATAGTAAGAGGATATATCTCACAATTGTGAATGAAAAGGTTAAAACAATCTCATATCAACAAAGTACTAAACTATCTCATCCAACCCCTTTTGAACATGTCAATATCTCTCACATATCCCGGGGCAATACCTCTTTTCTCCCTTATTAAAGTCTCAAAAAGCTTCTTAGCCTCATCAAACTAGAATCGAGGGGTTACCTTTATTGTTGTATAAGATGAGGATTCTCCTTGGAATTGTGGAGAAGGTGGTGCGATAGGACGATCCTCATCGGACTCCGTTTCATCGTCGGTTTGATTTATCACTTTCGTTTTCCCTTTGTCCTTCTTTTCCGCAATTTTCTTTGCTTTAAATCTTTTGAGAGTGGGCTCAATAGATTCTCAAATTGTTATAGCCTTTTCTAGGGGTCTTTGAGTTTTTGATTTTCGTTTTGAAGGATTTTTCTTGGCTTGGTATTTTGAAGGATTTTAAGGAGGATTGGTGTTTTGATTTGGGCTCATGATGATGTGCATTAAAGATTTATGGAAGAGTTGTTTGGGTAACTTTGGGTTTTGAATTTGAGGAGGAATATGATAGAGTTTTCAAAGTTTGGGAGAGGGAAGTTGAATGTATTTAAAAAATGAACTGTCAAAACCCCTTTAAAACTGAAATTTGCGACGGTTCGATGGACCGGGGGACCTTGGCGATCGTTCGGACCTCGTCCAAGGTAAATATAATTTCTTTCTGTCTCGATTTTGGTCGATCGGGGAAGAGGTTCGGTCGACCTGGCTACCCGTAATTTGTCTAAAGCATTTTGACAATTTCTTCGATCGACTGTAATTCTCCTCTTTCCTACAATAAAGTGCAATTTTGGTACCCCCAAACTCTTTTTGGTCCTTGGGGGGTTAGTTCCGAGGGGATTCATGGGCATAAACTCATTCTAAACACCCATGAGACCTCCCTGAAGAATCATCTCATACAAAAACGAATCAAAAAATCGGGAAAAGACTTACGTTTTCGGCTTAAAGCTTGTATCTTTCGGCTCTCAGCAGCAACCACCTTGAGTCCTCCCTTGCGGAATTACTCCCTACCGGTATCCACGCGATGAAACGGGCAGCGAGTGCTAGCTCTTCGTTCTTCTGAGTTTTGGATTCTCGAGGGAAAATGAGGCTGCCAGACCAGAAATCTAATTTCAGTTTTTTTGGGTATTTTGCGGCTGATTCAATTTCCCTAGGGTTTCGGCTAAGAAAGGTTTATATAGGGTGTGAGAAGTTGTTTCAAAAACAACTCCCATGTCCTTACCACCTCTCCCGGCAGTGGGAGTCTTTAAACCCTAGACTTCTGCTGGTTGTGGGAGTCTTTATCGGATAATAACTCCCACGTAATCCCGGCACGAACCAAATACCTAAAATGCCCCTCCTTAATCTCTAATTCGAATAATAAAGCTTTATTATTCTCAGAAGAATAAATGTCAGATACAATGAACCTAGACACATTCTAGATTCATTGAATCTGGACATCTACGCGTGTGACCCTGTAGGTTCATATCACAATGGCAATGAAAACATACTTAGTAGTAGTATGTGTTCATAAATCACAAGCGGTCCCTACCAGGACATTGTGACTACCCAAAGTGAATCAAATTAGTGGAACCTAATATCAATCGACTACTTAATCCCTTTGTCTCACGATATCCTAATTAAGCATAAGGCATCGTAGTCGTCACCCTTGTTAAGCTTAATTGTATTTATGCTCGATCTCTGGGTAGACTGTTTCAACAAATAGTATTTAATAACCACTTTATCAAATACATTTGAGCACGGCCGTGCATTTAGACAGTTTTCCCTATCGAGGGGGCCATGGATATCTCTCTCTAATAAGAGAGGGACAAATTCCTTACAATGCCTCTCACATTCAAGCCAAGATAGGACACTATGTCCGATCATCAGTCGTATTGATTACTCGATTAAAAGTAACGTTCGACTGAGTCAAAACGTAGCTCCATTCATGCTGGAATCAATGGAGACATAAGGTCTAAGGATTCTAAAATAGTATTGAGGAAGTAATACTTATGACTAAGGACCATGAAGTATTACTTCTCTAACGGATCACGTCCAATACAATGCATCCATATATATTGCATATATGATATCATTTGTATCCATTACACATGGTCAGTAAAACAGGATCATCAATCATACATCATACTAGTTTTATTTCATTGTAAAGAACATTACATAAAACTAGGGACAACTAGAATAGTAATTGCATAAGCTAATGAGTTTTACTATCAAATCACATATTTGATGTTCAAAAGCAAAATTAACTATTCTGAGACATGCTCAAAAGAAATAAAACGTACAACATATTCTAATGGTCCTAGGGCACTACTAACAAGTTCTAGGGCACTTTACAACCCATATAGACTTAGCACCTCTATAAATCCTTTTTTTAATGATGCAGCAACTAGCATGATGTCCACATTTACCACATGATGAGAAAATAACATTAAACGTGGTGGAATGTGAAGTTCTAGCATCAAAAGAATGAGAGTGTTCATTCTTCTGCTTGTGTTTATGCTCTAAACAAGTATTATTATGTGAAGCACATTGAGCATTAAGCACATTACCAAGTATATCTCTAGAGCATGTACACTTAGCTGCATAAGAGTTCAGAATACCAAGTGTATACTTTATCAAATCAAACTCTACAGGTTTAGAATTAACATTAGGCACCTTTTCAAGAAGCATGATTTTCAAGAGTTCCAGCATCAATGGATAAAATCATGCTATTTTTTTTTTCTTTCTCTAGAACATGTGAAGAGGCAATAAGTTCATTGTACTCTACTTGCAAGCAAGATCTTTCTTTTAGTGAGAAAGCAAGTTTGTCACATGGTATCTTATTCTTCTTAGCCATCATTTTCAACTCATCATACAAATCACTTAAATAACACATATGATCATCATCATTATCATGATTACTTTCTAGAGTTGAGTATGAGAGTTGTACCTCATTTCTCATGGAGTTTGGACCTTGGATTCTAGTTGATCTTTATCATCAATAAGTCCAATGAGTCACTTAGTGTGATCTTGAGCTTGATCTTCACTTTCACTGTTGTCCTTTGTAGATTCATCATTTGTATATGAAATTTATTTTTGTGATACCCAGGACCTTTAGACCTTATAAATTGCATGATATTGATTGAATCATATGTGTCTACTTGATTTTGCATGCATTATATGTTATGTGCATATTTGTTTAAGGGTGCTTTGTTGTGTTTGGGAAGTTTGGGGGGCCTAAGTGTAGTATAAGAAAGCTATGGGCAGATGTGATGCTTGAGAAAGGTTGTTAGTTGGGGGTAGTTAGTGCATGTGATAACTATAAGATGAAGGGAGAAGAGTAGTTAAGAAAAAATCTGAAATAGGGAGAATTCGAGTGTTCATAGCAAAACAACCAATTGACATAGTAATTGAAGCCTGATCGACTCCATTCTTGTTTCTAGAGTTTAAGGACTTCAAGAACTACATTCGGAACGGTGGAGATTATATTCCAACGGTCCAATTAAGATTTATTTCCCCTCAGAAGTTGTCCCTGCAAACCAGAATTTCTGCTATCCATTCTTCCTTTGATTTTCTGATTAAGTGTTCAAGGTAAGGATCTTTCGTTCTTCTTTTTCAATCCTAAAACACATGAATTGGTCTTTTATCAAGATAGGATTTGTATGAAATATTTCCTATGTTTTAGTGCATCAAAATCAACATGAAAAACCAAAATATAATTTCATCTCTTGTATGATCAATTTGATAATACATGTGTATGACTTTGTATGATTGTTGAATGCATTCCATGAGAGTTAGCATGTGCATATTCTCTTTCTAGAGCTCTTTTCTGTTGATGACCCTAGTCCAAAATATATTCCGAAATTAATATGTATAAGTGCTCAGGAGCGCTTTCTGTCCCCCACGATGCCTGGACTATTGCGGTAGTAAAAATTTAGAGATGTTAACAGTGTTGTGGAGTTCACGAGGATGAACAATGACATAACATGAGTATATCCTTAAATAGCTTTTACAGTGCCTTACCAGTTACGATATGATATGACAAGTACGAAGCCTTCCCGAACGGGTAATAATAGTTTGGGACTGTTAACAATTGATTAGTGTTATTGTCAAATGATTGAGCTAGTTTGTACAATTATTTGTTGCATGTCATATTGGTACTCATCACGTCGAGTTAATATGTGTTGGAAAGCTACAAGTTATGATATGTTATGTTAAGGTGCTCGGAACACGATATATGATGTGTATGTGATCGATTTTATAAGGTATTGTTATGGAATGTTATGTTTATGTTTTGGTATTGTTTCTAAGTGTTAAAATGAGTCTAAAATCAGTGTTTTGGGTTAGGAATGTTGAACGTGCAGAAAATGAATTTTCCTTCACAAAATAAGCCTGAATCGCGGTCGACTAGTTTGGTCGACCAGATCAGATGTCTGTCGGCCGGACCAAAGTACTAGGGATTTTGCGGATTACTTGCAGTGGATCTAGGTTGACCGGGGTGAAAACCACCTTGACCGAAGCTGTTGCGGTCAACCGGAATGTCCTTTCTATTTCCGGACTTTTTGACAGTTTCTGTCTTGATCTCAAACGACCGTTCGGTCAATCGAGGCCTTCTGTCCATCATCTGAGATCCTCTTTTTACACTCATGTTGTTATGATTTTTGTCTTGTTCAAGTTATTATGGTTCTGAACTCTTATGTTATGTTTACAAGTGTATTATGTCAAGTAAAGCTTTATATTAATCACATGTTTTGGGAAACAGGGAATGTTTTGGTGTCACATTTGGTCCTTCATCCCAAGGGTGATCAATCCTTACTCAGCTAGTGTGGCTCATCCTTTTATCTTTTTATGTTTTGCAGATGAGTATTTTGAGAATGCTAATGAGGAAGTCGGGGAAGGGGAAATTCGACGAGTAGATCCTAGTGAATGAAATTATGATGTAATAATTTCATTGTATTATATATTATGTAATGGGTTCTTTGTCTCATTGGTAGAGAGATAATGCTAGGTCACCTTTTGGTTATGGGGTGTGACACTATTCGTGATGAAACCCTCTACAATCTTATCGTCCTTGACATATGACTCTTTTCTTGGTGTCTTAGCTCGTTATTGCCATTTCTTGTGGTTCATCTCTTCATTTTGAAGTTTGGATCTTTTGGAACCTACAAGGGAAACTTGAGAAAAGCTAGGTACCTCTTGAGAAGGTCCTTCATTGTTAATGTGGTTTCTCAAATGGCAAAATGTGTGCACAAGGATCAATATTATCAAAGTTAAAACAACAAGAACGATTCTTAGATAAGTTAAGCATGTAAGAACAAGAATCATTCAAGTTTATAATGTTGCATCTCATAGATAACTTAGCAAAGGAGACACATAGTATATGAAGGTCATGTTCAAGCTATCTATATGAATATGATCATTAAGAGGGAAGGATGCAACATCAATAAGATTATAAGGATAGAGATCAAAATCACTTTTCAAATTACTAATATCATCTAGTAAGGAGTTTTGAGAAAGTGAATTTAATACCTTTTCATTCTTACCAATTGATGATAACTGAGGATTATGATTGTAGCTCTTGTCACCCCTTGTGCAATTGCTTTGAGTATTTAAGCATCTTAGTTCTCTTTTAGGTATAGCCTTTGAGCTTTGAGAAGTCCAAGTGCCATGGATAGTTTTTTATCTTTTCATTTTTGAACATCTCCATTAAAATTCTTCATTCTTTTTAGAATGATCAGGTTTAATGCCACCTCATATAGAATATTTTTCTTTGAAACTTCGTGGCAAGATTTTTCTCTTCCTTGAGCAGGATATGTGGCCTTAATTGTCTCCAACATAGTTTAGCTCCTTATGAAGGTCATCGTCTGGTTAATCAATCATTTCTTCCACAATCTCATCTTGCGAAGGCTCAACTTGTAAGATTTGAGCCTTCACAAAGATCTACGTCCACTACCTTAGGACACACTAAGGATTTTGGAAAATTCACTATAGATTTCCTTCACAACAAATGCAAGATGGGATCAAAATCTTTTATATAAGTGGACAACTCACCAAGAGTTTTACCCTCAACCACTTCTCTTGATCACAAAGAGCCTAGCCCACAAAAGGACCTCTCTAGCCTCACAAAGAGGACTCTGCTCACAAAGAACATTTTTCTAGCTTACTAAGAACTAAGCTCACAAAGAGCCAATCTCAATAACAGACAACCTCACAAAGAGTCAAGCTCACAAAGAGTTAACCTAACTCACTAAGAGCTAGTATCACATAGAGAAAGGGAAAGAGACTCAACAAATGAGACTTTACAATTTTAAGCTCACTACAAAGAATCTGTCAATGGGTTGGACAATACCATTGATAGCTCTAATCAATCTTGAGAATATAATAGTATGTATATGTTAAGCTCTTACTCAAATTGATGTATTTTGATAAAGATGAAAATTTAAAGCTCTTGAAAGCGTTTGGATTGCTTAATTAAAAGTGTAAAACAACAACTGTTAGACCTGCTTTATTGTATGATACATAGTGTTGGGCCGTGGAAAGATCTCATATCCAGAAAATAAGTGTAATTGAAATGTGCATGTTGCGGTGGATGTGTGTCATACTAGAAAGGATATAGTGAGAAATGAGATAATGTGAGAGAAGATAGGGGTGACACCTATTGAAGACAAGATTAGACAAAATCGCTTGTGATGGATGTGTGTCATACTAGAAAGGATAGAGTGAGAAATGAGATAATCTGAGAGAAGATAGGGGTGACACCTATCGAAGATAATATTAGACAAAATCGCTTGCGGTGGTTTATATACATAAAAGGAAGATTGATTGACGCTTCGATTCGAAAATTTGAAGAATAGAGGCATGCTATTGTAAGAGGTAGGGAGAAACCGAGGAAGACTTGCACTGAAGTCATCAAGAATGATATGAATTTGTTTGCCCTGGATGACAGTAGGGTATTTGATAGAAGGAAATTAGGGGAATGTATCAATGCTAATGAACACACAAAAATCTTATATTAGTTCATATAACCTACCCCAATTAATTAGGATTAAGCTTTGTTTTTGTCGTTGTTTTAATGGATACTCCAAAGAATTCTAACATGCAACAAAAGATATAATTTTTTTTTTTTATTTTGTAAAAACGAAAGATATCCTATACTTAGATATATATACATATATATTGTAAAATTGAGGAAAGAGCATTGGAAAAAAATAAAATGTGGAACCGATTTATTGAGATTTATATCATCCTTACGCACAAAAATACATCCAAGTCCAAGCCTGCTAGTAACAGTGGGACCCACCTCTACAAGTGTAACCAATGATGAATTACTGTGAATGAAATTTTAAGAGCGAAGATGATGAGGTGAGCTGGTTTATACCAGTGAGTTCTTACAGTGTGCAATGGCAGAGTGCAGAGAGTTCATTTTGTCACTCAAACTACAAGAATCCTCATTATTATTAGTTGGTGAAATGGGAGTGGGACCAATATCAATGGCTCCTGATGATCCAAATCTCTGAGTATTTTGTATGCGCCGTCGGAAAAGTTTCTTAAACGGCACAAGTTGCATGTTACGAGGTTTGAGTTGGGTGTTGAATTCCCGGAGCTTCAGAAGGGAATTAGCTATCATCATTTGAAACGTATGAATGCTCCTTAACTTTACCATTAATTTTCCCTTTACGCTTCCACCGCCCACATTGCTGCTGCTCATGTTTACTTCATCTCCCCTTCATCACACCATACAACAAATAATAAGCTAACTATTACTTAATCTGCAAACAACACTCCTAATTATTACAACCGCCAATCAATAGGTTGAAGAAAGTTAAAATTTACACAAATTTTTAAGGGGCAAAAGCTATATTTTTCTATGTTCTTGTCCGAAAAAATCTGATATTTATAAGAGAAAAATATACAATTATAAAAAAATTGGGGCATGTCACTTGGTTCCGATTATGAGAGTAGGAAACCAATTATTGATCCTTCTGTGAGGGAATTTTTTTTAACTTGTAATTGTAGCCAATGGCGAATTTAGGGGTTGAGGGATGGTGATCGTTCAAATATTTTTCAAAAGACTAGGGGTTATTTTGAATAGAGTGAATTTTTCACTGTTTTGAATTGGTATGAGGTCCATAGTTGATTTTGTGAGAAAAACAATAAGGCACAAGGTGAAAAAAAGTGAAATAAAAAATATAGTGAAGTTGCTAAGAAAATACACTCTTATAGGAAATGTTACAATTTTTAGAAAAAATCTTTAAACTTTTACATCTCGCCCTCTTCAAAAAAAAATATTAAAAACTCTAATAAAACAAATGCCTTATATTGCGACTCCAGTGTACAAGTTATGGTCTGCCCTGATTATAGCTTAGGTTTATTTATACTTTATGAATTAAAACTTATCTTATTTAGTCTTATAATTTATTTAAAAAATCGTAATTAGAGCGCTATAAAAAGTGTTGTCTTAGCGTAATAAAGAATTAAAAGAATAACGAGAAAGTAATGCAAGAAGTAGGGAAGGAGTATAGTTACCTGGTGGGAACCAAGTCGAAGGTGCAGACTGGTGGGGAAGATGGAGAGATGTTTAAGAAGCCGAGAAGACGATCCACTGCTGCCCTGAATCTTATCTTTGGCGGCTGATCATAATAATTATTAGGAGAAGGCAAGGAAGGAGATAAAGGAGGTTGTGGTAAGGGAAAGACTCTTTTGGTGGCAGAGGAGATACGGAGTTGCAGTTGTTCATCTTGTTGTTGTACTTGTACTTGGGGTGGTTGTTGTTCAAGAGCTATTTCTATGTAGGCATTGTCATCTTCATCTTCATCTTCATCTTCATCTTGTACTTGGGGTGGTTGTTGTTCAAGAGCTATTTCTATGTAGGCATTATCATCTTCATCTTCATCAGAGGTGAGAAGCCCCAAAAATGAGTTGAAGTGGAAGGTGGTGGCTTCATCATGAATTTCCATACCAATTACAAAACAGAAGAAATATAGTAAGACAGTTAGTTTGGCGGAGTGGTCTTAGGGCGCGCTAGATTTATGCTTTGGTTCGTAAGGCAAGAAGACTCACTGGAGAGATTCAGTTGAAGGCATGTGTGTCTCCTTCAATTATTTATGCATACACATGACAGAGTAGAAGCTGAAAAATATCTTCCAAAGAGATTAGATTGGAAACTATCGTCCAATGTTACTTTGTTACTTATACTACGTCTAATTTATTATAAAATGGATGGAATTCTAGAGTGAATTCCACCACAAAACTAGAATATAATATAAAGATGAAGTAGATAAGACACAAGAGATAGGAGAAGTATTTTTATATTATTTCATAAGTCTATCTTTACATCAAAATAAACCCACTATTTATAGGGTTAGAAAATGTAGGTTATGAAACCTTTTATAAAGGATAGATAATGGAGTTTGAATGTGTACGTTATGGATTTCTTGTAACTCCTCTCTCAATAGAGAGTTAAGGTATCCATAATGTTGAAGAGGTTATGGAATAAGGACTCCAATATTAATATATAATATTTTCATAACACTCCCCCTTTGGAGTCCTTAATATAAAGAATATGTCTCGTTAAAACCTTACTAGAGTAAAAAATCCAGTGGGAAAAAAAACTTCTTTAGTGAAGGGAAAAGAGTACATCATTCTTTATATTTTACTTTCCCCTATTGACTAGATCCCTTAAGATCTCTGTACCGACGCGTGTCAATCTTATAAATCAACTTCTTAAAAGTTGAAGTCGATAATGTCTTGGCTTATTGGTCATTATTGTCCCTAAACAATTTATTACTCAAGTATAAGTTCCCTACCGAATTTTTCTGTACATTAAAATCCTCAAACAATTTACTGATCGTATAGAAAGTCCTTCTCACAAAAAAGTCGACTGGCCAACATGATTTTCAAAAAAAAAAAATTTAAGTCAAAATAAAAACTTGAGGGGTAATATGGTACTTTGGATCCTCACCCTCACCCTCACCCTCACCTCTTCTTCAACCTTCAAACCAACCTTCAAACCAAGGTGGTGGTGGTTCGCCAGTGGTGATGAAGAAAACGAGCAAGATGAAGAAGGAGAGAGGGTGGGGGTGTCTCGAGGTGGGGGGCTGCCTCTTTGAAAAAAAGGGTTTCTGCCATTTTTTTTTCAAATTTTCTAAAGTCTCGCGATTTTTTGGCTATTTTTGAAGACTTGGAAGCTCTCATCAAGGATTTAACTTCTTTATGATGTTGGGGTGGTGTTCCAAAGGTCGAATTTGGATGTATTTGCTGGGTTTTTTGCGATTTTTGAAGAAAAATCAAGGGTTTCTGGCAGTTCTGTGTCTCATGCACTCTATTGGGATTTCCCGTTGATGTGGTAATAGATTTTTCCTCAAACTTTACAGTAAGATTCCCACCTTAACTGTGAACAAGAACATGTGATTGGATTTCAATTTTATGGTGTGTAGAGACTGGGCTTTCTCTTGAAAGTACTCCGTTTTTCGCACTGTTTTTCTGGCAGATATGTTGTTCTTAGGTTTTAGGCGATTTGTGGTTGATCCGTTATGAATTTGAGGCTCAAACTTGATAGAAAGATTCATATTTTATCTGTGATTCATAACATATAAATGGTTTTGAGTGATTTAATCTGTAGTGATTGGGTTATTTTCTTGAATGAAACCCTGTTCTTCGAGATTTTTTCTGGCAGAAAATTTTTTCGCACTTCTTTGGCATTTTCTGGGTTATCCGTTATGAATTTGAGGCTCAAACTTGGTAGAAAGATTCGTCTTTTAACTGTGATTCATAACATATAAATGGTTTTGAGTGATTTAATCTGTAGTGATTGGGTTATTTTCTTGAATGAACCCCTGTTCTTCGAGATTTTTTCTGGCAGAAAATTTTTTCGGACTTCTTTTTGCATTTTCTGGGTTATCCGTTATGAATTTAAGGCTCAAACTTGGTAGAAAGATTCGTCTTTTAACTGTGATTCATAACATATAAATGGTTTTGGAGTGATTTAATCTGTAGTGATTGGGTTATTTTCTTGAATGAACCCCTATTCTTCGAATTTTTTTCTGGCAGAAAATTTTTTCGGACTTCTTTTTGCATTTTCTGGGTTATCCGTTATGAATTTGAGGCTCAAACTTGGTAGAAAGATTTGTCTTTTAACTGTGATTCATAACATATAAATGGTTTTGAGTGATTTTATCTGTAGTGATTGGGCTATTGTCTTGAATGAACCCCTGTTTTTTGAGAATTTTTCTGGCAGAAAAATTTTTCGGACTTCTTTTGCATTTTCTGGGTTATCCGTTATGAATTTGAGGCTCAAACTTGGTAGAAAGATTCGTCTTTTAACTGTGATTCATAACATATAAATGGTTTTGAGTGATTTAATCTGTAGTGATTGGGTTATTTTCTTGAATGAAACCCTGTTCTTCGAGATTTTTTCTGGCAGAAAATTTTTTCGGACTTCTTTTGCATTTTATGGGTTATCCGTTATGAATTTGAGGCTCAAACTTGGTAGAAAGATTCGTCTTTTAACTGTGATTCATAACATATAAATGGTTTTGAGTGATTTAATCTGTAGTGATTGGGTTATTTTCTTGAATGAACCCCTGTTCTTCGAATTTTTTTCTGGCAGAAATTTTTTTCGGACTTCTTTTTGCATTTTCTGGGTTATCCGTTATGAATTTGAGGCTCAAACTTGGTAGAAAGATTCGTCTTTTAACTGTGATTCATAACATATAAATGGTTTTGA
Source organism: Vinca minor (assembly GCA_026122235.1). NCBI lineage: Eukaryota > Viridiplantae > Streptophyta > Magnoliopsida > Gentianales > Apocynaceae > Vinca > Vinca minor. The sequence goes on from JAOCZM010000134.1 coordinate 6,594,801, forward strand.
GTGATTTAATCTGTAGTGATTGGGTTATTTTCTTGAATGAAACCCTGTTCTTCGAGATTTTTTCTGGCAGAAAAATTTTTTTCGGACTTCTTTTTGCATTTATGGGTTATCCGTTATGAATTTGAGGCTCAAACTTGGTAGAAAGATTCGTCTTTTAACTGTGATTCATAACATATAAATGGTTTTGAGTGATTTAATCTGTAGTGATTGGGTTATTTTCTTGAATGAACCCCTGTTCTTCGAGATTTTTTCTGGCAGAAAATTTTTTCGGACTTCTTTTGCATTTTCTGGGTTATCCGTTATGAATTTGAGGCTCAAACTTGGTAGAAAGATTCGTCTTTTAACTGTGATTCATAACATATAAATGGTTTTGAGTGATTTAATCTGTAGTGATTGGGTTATTTTCTTGAATGAACCCCTGTTCTTCGAGATTTTTTCTGTCAGAAAATTTTTTCGGACTTCTTTTGCATTTTCTGGGTTATCCGTTATGAATTTGAATCTCAAACTTGGTAGAAAGATTCGTTTTTTAACTGTGATTCATAACATATAAATGGTTTTGAGTGATTTAATCTGTAGTGTTTGGGTTATTTTCTTGAATGAACCCCTGTTCTTCGAGATTTTTTCTGGCAGAAATTTTTTTCGGACTTCTTTTGCATTTTCTGGGTTATCCGTTATGAATTTAAGGCTCAAACTTGGTAGAAAGATTCTTCTTTTAACTGTGATTCATAACATATAATTGGTTTTGAGTGATTTAATCTATAGTGATTGGGTTATTTTCTTGAATGAACCCCTGTTCTTCGAGATTTTTTCTGGCAGAAAATTTTTTCGGACTTCTTTTTGCATTTTCTGGGTTATCCGTTATGAATTTGAGGCTCAAACTTGGTAGAAAGATTCGTCTTTTAACTGTGATTCATAACATATAAATGGTTTTGAGTGATTTTATCTATAGTGATTGGGCTATTGTCTTGACTGAACCCCTGTTTTTTGAGAATTTTTCTGGCAGAAAAATTTTCGGACTTCTTTTGCATTTTCTGGGTATGAATGAATTGCGGGTAAATGGGTGTCTCGACGCCGGCTTCATTTTCGGTCACTGGGGAGAGGACTACTACTAGTTCATCAAAATTCTTGAAAAAATCCCAAGGGCCTTTGTCAATTCTTGCTGTTTGTTTCTAGATCACAAATCTTGAAATTTTCTTTGAGTTCAATTGAGGGGGAGAGGGTGGGGTGTCGGTGGTAGTGGTTCGCCGGGTGGTGGTGGTGATGGTGGTGGTTCGCCTGGTGTGAAGAACAATGGGAGAGGGTGGGTGTTGGTGGTGGGATATATACCAATTATGCCCCTACAAGTATTTAGGTTGACCCGATTAAAATTTTGAATTAACAGTTGACTAACCTATTTTTTGATAGAAGGACCTTACACACCAATCGTAAATTGTTTGAGGATTTTAATGTACAGAAAAATTCGGTAGAGACCTTATACCTGAGTAATAAATTGTTTAGGGACAATAATGACTAATAAGCCTAATGTCTTAGTAAACAAATCTGCCAGATTTTTACACAATTGAATTTGTCGTACTTCAATTTCACCTTTCTTTTGAAGTTCGTGAGTAAAGAAGAATTTAGGTGAAATGTGTTTTGTTCTATCTCTCTTGATATATCCTTCACTCAATTGAGTTATACAAGCTGCGTTATCCTCATAAAATATTGTAGGGATTTCTTTCTCAAAAGATTAATTACTATTCTCTCGAATATATTGAATCAATGACCTCAACCACACACATTCTCGACTTGCTTCATGAATAGCTATTAGTTCAGTATGATTTGAAGATGTGGCTACTATAGACTGTTTTGTAGAACGCCATGATACAGCAATCTCGCCACAAGTAAATAAATAGCCAGTCTGAGAACGTGCTTTATGAGGATCAGATAAATAAACCGCATCTGCATATCCAACCAATGCCGATTTTGATTCCTTAGAATAAAATAATTCGAGATCCATTGTTCCTTGTAGATACCAAAGGATATGTTTAACTCCATTCCAATGTCGTCGAGTAGGAGAAGAACTATATCTTGCAAGTAAATTTACTACAAATGATATATCAGGACGAGTATTATTTGCAAGATACATTAGTGCACCAATAGCACTAAGATATGGTACTTCTGGACCAAGTAGTTCATCTTCCTCTCGTGGTCGGGAAGGATCTTTAGTAACATGTAATGATCGGACGACCATTGGAGTGTTTAAGGGACGTGACCTATTCATGTAGAATCTTTTCAGGACTTTCTTAGTATATGTTGATTGATGAATAAGGATTCCATTTTCTAGATTATTAATTTGTAAACCAAGACAAAATTTGGTTCTCCGAAAATCCTTAATTTCAAATTTCTTTTGCAAATAATCTCTTGCTTTAAGAAGCTCTTCAGGAGTCCCAATGAGATTAATATCAACAACATATATTGCAATTCTAACAAAACCTGATTCCGGTCTTTTAATGAAAACACATGGACAAGTTGGGTCATTCTTGTATCCGGCTTTTAGTAAACTCTCACTTAGGTGGTTATACCACATTCTTCCAGATTGCTTTAATCTATACAAGGACTTTAACAATTTAATAGAATAATTTTCTCGAGTGCTTGACTTTCATGTTTCAGTCATGCTAAATCCTTCAGGGATTTTCATGTAAATTTCAGTATCTAGATTCCCATACAAATATGCAGTAACTACATCCAAAAGACGCATATCAATATTTTCATGCACTGCTAGACTTACAAGGTTTCGGAATGTAATAGCATCAATTACAGGAGAGTACCTCATAGTCAACACCTGGTATTTGCGAAAAACCTTGTGCTACTAGTCGTGTTTTATATCTCACGACTTCATTTTGTTCATTCCGTTTTCGCACAAATATCCATTTATAACCAAGAGGTTTTACCCCTTCCAGTATTCGGACTACAAGTCCAAAAACCTCACGTTTAGCAAGTGAGTTTAATTCCGATTGTATTGCTTATTTCCATTTTAACCAATCCGGCCTACGCCGACATTCTTCTATTGATCTTAGTTCAGGATCTTGATCATCACTTAGAACATCTACTACTACATTATATGCAAAAATATTATTCATAATCGTATTCATACGATTCCAATTTTTGCCAGTAGCAAAAAAATCAATGGATTTTTCTATGTTCTCATTATTCTTAGATACATGAACCATTGGATAAAAAATTTCTTGGTCCGTTCTTACTAATTCTTTTGGAGTATTACTTTGATCATTTAATTCTTTTCTTTTCCGAGGATTTTTATCTTTAGATCCAATAGGTCGGCCACGCTTCAGGTGTGTTTTGGAATCTGTAGCTAGAGCTTATACTTTGTCCTGCAGGGACATCTATTCTCATAGGAGCATCTATAGTCGGAAGATGAGATTTGGTAATTTTTGTAGAATCGGAAAAAGCATCAGGCAACTGATTTGCAATTCTTTACAAATGAATTATTTTCTAAACTTCAAGTTCACTAGTTCCTGTCTGTGGATCCAAATGACTTAATGTTGATGTTTTTCATGTAATTTCATTCTTTTGTTGTTGATTTTTCCCCCCAATGTGGAGAACATTGTCTCATCAAAGTGACAATCAGCAAACCTACTAGTAAATACATCGCCTGTTAATGGCTCAAGATATCTGATGATGGAAGGAGAATCATATCCCACATATATTCCAAGTTTTCTTTGAGGACCCATTTTTGTACGCTGATTTGGAGTAATAGGGACATAAACTCCACACCCAAATATCCTCAAATGAGATATATTCGGCTCAGAGCCAAACACTAAATGTAGAGGAGAATATTTCAGATAACTAGTTGGCCTTATGCGAACTAGTGCTGCTGCATGCAAAATAGAATGACCCAAACTGATATTGGGAGCTTTGTTCTCATCAACAATGGTCTAGCAATCAACTGTAGTCGTTTAATGAAGGATTCTACCAATCCATTTTGTGTATGAACATGTGCTACAGGATGCTCAATTGTTATACCAGTTGACATGTAATAAGCATCAAATGTATGAGAAGAATATTCACCAGCATTATCTAAACGGATCTCTTGATGGGATAATCTGGGAATTGTGCCCTTAATCTAATTATTTGAGCAAGTAACCACGCAAATGCCAAGTTGCGGGTTGATAATAGGCACACATGCGACCATCGGGTAGATGCATCAATTAAAACCATAAAATATCTGAAAGGTCCACATGGTGGATGAATAGGTCCACATATATCACCAGGAATTCTTTACAAGAATGCAGGAGATTCAACTCCTACTTTTGGTGGTGATGTCCTAACTATTAATTTCCCTTGAGAATAAGAACCACATTTGAATTCACTTGAACTTATTATCTTATGACCTTTTAATGGATGGCCATGTGAATTTTCAATTATTCTTCGCATCATTATGGATCAAGGATGACCCAATCGGTCATGCCAAACTATAAAGTTATCTGGATTAGTAAACTTCTGGTTTACTAAATGATGAATTTCAATAGCACTAATTTTTGCATAATACAAGCCAGATGAGAGAGATGCATGGTAGTTTCTCAAAAACATATTTTTTTTTTTAGAAACGTTTGCAAAAATACATAGAAATTCTGCATTTTGATCATTCATCGTTTCAATGTGATATCCATTTCTGCGAATATATCTAAAACTTAATAAATTTCTCTGAGACTTTGTAGAGAATAATGCATTTTGAATGACCAACATAGTTCCTTCAGGTAAAAATATACAAGCTCTTTCGGAGCCTTTATTAATTTTGCACTACCATTTATGGTTTGGACACTAGTTTCTCTCATATTTAAAAAAGAAAAATATTTCTCAGTTTTAAGTATTGTGTGTTGCTCCACTGTCAATAAGACATATATCACTATCTCCAATCTTTAATCCAAAAGAGGGAACAATAGCCATTTTCCTTCAATGCAAAATTAAAATAATTTTTAATAAATATGAAGGAAATAAAATAATTTTATTCATCATAGTACAAATGTACTATTTATTACAAAAAGGAACTAGTAAACTAAAAAAAGAACTTGAATGAAAAAAAAAAACTTAATTAACTGAAATGAAAGATAGATATAATAAACTAAAAGTGAAAATAAAATTTTAAATCTTCTGGACTGTTCCATATTAAGTTTTCTTGACTGTTCCATCACCAATAAGGTGGTCTATCTTTCCCTCCGGATGTTCAAAGATATCAGCAACATCCAAGTGTGTCACATCAACAGGCATATCATCCATATAATCATCATCATCATTAGTATTCTTTTGGGAAGTGTAATTTGCCTCAAAACTCTAGGCTTTCTTTTTAATTGATGCTTGATAAAGATCAATGAGGTGCTTAGCTGTACGACAGGTACGAGCCCAATGACCTTCCATTCCACACCGATAACAAATTTCTTCACGATCTTCCGGATCAATATCTTTCCCTTTTTTCTTATCATTCTTTTGCATGGTTGAGGAACCATCCTCATTATTATTATAATAGGGAATGCTTTTACCGCGTTCACGTCCACGACCTTGGTCAAGTCCGCGACCATGACCTCTTCCACGGTTATAAATGAAGGGAATCATGGGCGGAAACTCGTTCCAAACACCCATGGATCCTCCCCTGAAGGATCCGCTCATATGAAATCGAATCGAAAAACAGCGAAAAAGACTTACAATTTTCGGCTCAAGAATCCGATTCTTGAATGGAAGATCCTGTTTCTTGGATGCTTTGCTGCCACCAACGGAATTCCCTTTGCGGAATTACCCCCTACCGGTATCCACGCGACGAAACGGGCTGCGAGTGCTAGCTCTCCGTTTTTCTGAGTTTCTGGAATTAAGGAGAAAGGGAGAAGGCAGAATACAATTTCTGATTTCGGTTGTCTTTGGTTAATTGCGGCTGAAAACTTAATTTGCTAGGGTTTCGGCCAAGAGATCATTATATAAGGTATAAGAGTTTGTTCTCATAACCAACTCTCACATCCTTAACTCCTCTCGGCAGTGGGAGTCTTTAACTCCCACGTTCCCTAGACTTCTACTGGTAGTGGGAGACTTTATCGGATAATAACTCCCACGCAATCCCAGCTATTAACCAAATACCGAAAATGCCCCTTATCTATAATTCGAATAATAACGCTTTATTATTCTCAGAAAAATAAATGTCAGATACAATGAACCTAGACACATTCTAGATTCATTGAATCTGGACATGAAGCTCGTTAGCTCGTCTATGCGTGTGACCCTGTAGGTTCATCTCACAATGGCAATGAAGACACTCTTAGTAGTAGTATGTGTTCATAAATCACAAGCGGTCCCTAGCAGGACATTGTGACTACCCAAAGTGAATGAATTTACGGTGGAACCTAATATCAATCCACTATTTAATCCCTTTCTCTCGCGATATCCTATGGTGGTCGTCACCCTTATTAAGCTTAATTGTATTTATGCTCGATCTCCAGGTAGACTGTTTCGACAAATAGCATTTGATAACCACTTTATCAAATACATTTGAGCACGGCCATGCATTTAAACAGTCTTTCCCTATCGAGGGGCCCATGGATATCTCTCTCTTAATAATGGAGAGGGACAAATTCCTTACAATGTCTCTCACATTCAAGCTATGATAGGACACTACATCTGATCATCAGTCGTATTGATTACTCTGTTACAAGTAACGACTGAGTCAAAACGTGGCTCTATTCATACTGGATTCAATGAAGACATAAGGTCTAAGGATTCTAAAATAGTATTGAGGAAGTAATACTTATGACTTAAGACCACGAAGTATTACTTCTCTGACGGATCACGTCCAATACAATGTATCCCTATATATTGCATATATGATGTGATTTGTATCCATTACACATGATCAGTAAAACAAGATCATCAATCAACAATCATACTAGTTTTATTTCATAGTAATTAAGCATTACATAAAACTAGGGACTTCTAGAATAGCAATTACATAAGCTAATGAGTTTTACTATCAAATCACACATTCGATAATCAAAAGCTAAATTAACTATTCAATTACATGCTCAAAAGATAATAAAACGCACAACATGTGCTAATGGTCCTACGGCACTACTAACAATAAAATCTAGTCACATTCACTTCAGGAAATGGAGTGGAACCAGTAGGTCGAGATTCATGATTTTTCATCAATAACTCATTATTTTGTTCAACCACAAGAAGACAAGAAATCAAATCAGAATACTTTGTAAAACCTTTTTCTCGATATTGCTGCTGCAGGAGCAAATTCGAGGCATGAAAAGTGGTAAATGTCTTTTCTAGCATATTAGCATCACTAATATTTTCTCCACATAATTTCATTTGAGAAGTCATTCTGAACATGCCTGAATTATACTCACTAATAGACTTAAAATCCTGGAGTCGTAAATGTGAATCCTCATGAAGGTGACGGCGGAGGAAAATCATAGCCTTAGCACGATCTTGATTTTACATGTAATTTCTCTGGTGATCTCAAGCGCTACAAAATCAAGCTTATCAAGATTAGCCATAAAAATAAACTTTAACAAAAAAATAATCAACTTACTTTAACCTCCTTTTGATATAAGCCTCATATGTAATATAGAAATTACTAACTGAATTTTTTTCTTAAACTAAAGAGACTTCGTGCTGATAACGTATTATAAAATGGATGGAATTCTAGAGTGAATTCCACCACAAAACTAGAATATAATGTAAAGATGAAATAGACAAGACACAAGAGATAGGAGAAGTATTTCTATATTATTTCATAAGTCCATCTTTACATCAAAATAAGCCCTCTATTTATAGGGTTAGGAAATGTAGGTTATGAAATCTTTCATAAAGGGTAGATAATGAAGTTTGAATGTGTAGGTTATTAATTTCTTGTAACTCCTCTTTCAATAGAGAGTTAAGGTATCCATAACGTTGAAGGGGTTATGAAATAAGGACTTCAGCCTTAATATAATATTTTCATAACACAATTTAATTTAATGAAAAATGCAGTAACGTAATAGGTTTTGGTCAATTACTTGTGTGGTTCTCAGGTGGTGGACAGTTTTGAAATAAATGCTGTGCCCGCCCTTGATTTATATTGATCAACTGACTTGTATAGTTACTTAGCAAAAAAAAAAACTGACTTGTATAGTTGTATAATACTACTGTATTATATTATATACATATAAACTTTTAGTTCGTGCATTTCAAAGTGTACCATATTTGACCAATATGAATTAGCAATGCTTAATTCACTACCAACACAAGTTGGCTCAGTTGGTAAGGAGTTGGCACGTCCTTACAACGATCAAGTGTTCAATTTCCGTTGCCGACGTGAAAGCTGTGTTGGTGGGTGATCTGTAAGTACCCTTGTAAGCGACTTATGGTCCCTAGGGCATGCCCTGATCCGTGATGGTGACCGGAGCCGAACCCACCCGAACTTTTTATTTACCAAAAAAAAAAATGCTTAATTCACTGACTTGTCTATTATATACTAACTACAGTAGTATATCATATCTGTACATTCAAATTCTATGTTTGTGTAAAACTTAAAATCACGCATTTTCATATAAAACATTTAATTTTAGTATGGATTACAGTTTACTTTTGTGAAAGAAAAAACTAATTACGTGAATAAAAACTTTGAGAGATAAATTAAAAAAAAAAAAAGATAAATAGCTATTTTCTCACAAGAGTAATTTCGTGTGCTATTTATAGTTTTTCAGTGCCTATTCATTTTCCCAAAAAATAGTATTGTATGCTTTTTCTGACACAAATAGTTTTTTGGTGCATATTTTGCCATAAAATTAGTGATGTGTTATTTCTAGCACAAATAGTTTTCAGTGCCTCTGGTATTTGTATGTCGTGTTAATAGCCGGGTCAGAATGGGTTGGAGGGAATTGGTTATAATTAGATGATTTGCCAATTTTAACACCGAATTAGAATATAGTGGAGAAGAGACTGTCGAGTTAATGATTGGGTCTAGTGATCTGGTCGAATCTGAATTGGATATGTCGCATTATGACACTTGTAGCACGCGAAATTTCTTTTGTGGTAGAAAGGACATCGAAAACTATTTGTGGTAGAAATAGCACACAAAATTATTTTTGTGCAAAAAAAATAGCAAAAAACTATTTATAATAAAAATAACACATAAAATTATATTTGTGATAAAAAAAAAAATAGCTATTTGCTCTAAAAATAACCATGATTTTATCACTTTTGGGCTGGCCATCTCCCATTAACAAACAAAAAAATCAAAGTATATTGTTGGAGTGTTTTTTGGCCCCTACATCCTCCCTCCTGTGTTGTCCAAACACTTTGTCCACCATAACCTACAAATCATATATTGCTGTTTATTATTATTATAAAAGCTTTTGATTGCTAGTGATGGTATCATGTGTTTGTCCTCATCTACTACTTTTTATGTGCTTAATTGCTGATTCATTATTCACTTATTTGTTGTGCATTGTGTGTGCGCTTTTTTTCTTCTTTTTTCAAGTAAAGAAAAAATTTGGATGAGTTCGACTCTGATCACTGTCACGGGTTTAAAGGCATGCCCTAAAGATTCTAAATTGCTTATAAAAATAGTAAGATTCGATTATATGTCCTCAATGAAAACCTGTGAAATCCTTATCAGTTAAGTCAACTTGTGTTGGTACTGTGCCTGAATGATTGAGGAAACTTCTTAGGATCCATAATTCTCAAGTTTGGGCAGATAACCAGTGGACTTTTCTGCCTACACAACCAAATTTCATGAGGTTGTTGGAAATTTTGGACTCATTTTAATTGCTGAATTATTGCACCTTCCTTGTAATCTTCTCTACATTTTCAATCAACAAATGTCATGTTACACTAAGACCACTTCCTCAAAAGCTTCCACATTACATTATGGATCAAATATTTTATTATATTAGTAAATTAGCTCTCTTATGAAAGGGACTTTGGAGCTACTGCTCAATATTAATCTTGTGAAATACTTTATAAGCACTTACCTTAAAATTTTAAGTGACACTCTTTCCACATCTCCAGCAGTGCTTCATTATTTTATCCATCGACTCAATTCAATTGTACTGCAAATTAACGAAAACTATTTAAGCAGGGAATTGGCATCGTGTCCGGTAAGTATCACTACAACAAAAAATATCTATTGCGACATTTGACATATACCGTAATAAGGCAAAAAAGCGTCGATATATTTCTATACCAACATTTATTACAAATGTCGAATAAATGTCGCATTTGCCTGTGTCGTTGTAGTTTTTTACGAAATTCATTACAACGCCGGTACCTATCTATTACGAGTCGATAAGTAGTTATTGTGACATTCTTAAATTATGAAGTCAAGCTGGCCGAGCTATGCCAGAACCGGAAGCGGAAGCGGAAGCGGAGCCAGCGCCTTGTACAAGGCTAGCCAAGCCATGTCTAGCCGGATCCGGAGCCTAGACAAGACGAGCTGCCGAGTGTAGCCACCTTTTGAATCATGTAGAATAAAGTTTCTCCTCACTCAATGTGATGAGAATTGATACCGCGACCTCCCGTATGTATGTCGTGCAGTGGACCGTTGTGCTAATTTATCATTTGTTATTTTCTGTTCCTCCTATTATATTGTTATAATGGATTTTTGGATTTTGTATATTTACTTATTTTAATTTTTCTTTGTGTTTTGATTTTTGGAATTTGTATATTTTCTCATTAAATTTTGAATACTTAGATGTCTTTTTCTACATGATATAAATATCTATATGAGAGTTGCAAAAGTAACCATTTATAACAACTTTTAATGTAATTGTCGTTAACTAACATTAAAATGTCTATGAACATCATTATTAGAAACGTCGTTAAAAAATAGCGACATTTGTATGAAATGTCACATTATCTAACTATATAGTATATAAATGTCGCTACATTAGTCACAAAAAGTAAAATTTATAATAATATTTGATGTAAATGTCGCTAACGAAAATCAAATTGTTGATTTGAACAATAATTATTATAATCGTCGTTATGAAACGTCATATAAAATTCAATTTTAGCGATGTTTGTCTGAAAATGTCACGAGATCTAACGACATAGAATATAAATGTCGTGAAATTAACAATTTAAAACAAAATTTAATGCAAATGTCGCTAAATAACCTCAAAATGTCGGTATGAACAACAATTACTATAACCATCGTTATGAAACATCGTATAAAATTCAGACATTGCGACGTTTGCAAAAAAGTGTTGTTTTAACTTACTCTATTTGATTTTAAGCGACGTTTGAAAAAAGATATTGGTACAAAAACATTGAGAAAGTGTACGTGATCACCTAACGAGCTGATAAATAATGATTTAATAACTAAGTTACTGTCTTTACTTTCGTTAGTCAGGAGAGGCATATTCTATCCTGAGCTTCACATGGTCTTACAACTTATAAGTGCGCATGCAACTCCAGAAAAAGAGAAGATGCTCTTGATCAGCCTCAAATTAGGAAACAATATAACGATTGATTTCTCAAATGTGTTGAGATTGTTGTTTAGACGTTTGTAATCTGGTTGGATTGGGTTTGATATAAGAATTTGTAATCTGCTATTGCAGTTATTTTTTTCCACATATTATTTATTTATTGGACTATCTCTAATTTTTAGGTGCCGAAAAAATTTACATTCGGCACTACAGCACATCTCTTACGATGAGAAAAATAAATTTTTTTTATTTTTTTTTTAATTTAACAGCTATTATAATATTTCACACTCTTAATTATCTCAACGCATTACAAAATTCAGTATGTTCTCGATATTCTGCGAGTACAAAATTTCATACGTTCCAAATAAAAAAGGGAGGATGATATGGGGTTGTGGCTGCCTCGAAGTTGTTGGGGATTAATCGTCTATGCTTGGTTGAACAACAACACGGATTTGACGATATCTGGAAACACCAGCCTTTTGCTATTATGTTATTCGCGTGTTTTTTTAGCCGACGACGTTTTCTTTTGTTTTCCGCGGTAATGCTATGGCCTTTTATATTCATATGGGGAAATTGAGTCATGGATATTGCATCACCAGGAAGGATATTTATTCACCTGACTTTACACTTGCATGGAGTAGGATTGTTAAAAACGCGATTTTACGTAGATTTGGAAAAGTAGTGTAAAATTGTAAATTTGTAAATTGTAAATCATTCTATTTTTGTAGAATCGGTAGAAACACACATCTGGAATGTGAAATTGGAGATGTAACCGGATCAATGTGTCCATATAACAATTCCAATTTTCCTTCATGTGGACTGTAGGGGTGAGCAAATTCGGTTTTTGCCGAATTCCGACCGAATTCGAATTCAATTTGGCAATTCGAATTCGGTAATTCGGTCAAGACAGAATTCGAATTGGTCGAATTTGGGACGAATTCGGTTTGACTATTTTTGAATTTGGTGTGCCGAATTCGAATTCGAATTTTTTAATAATTAAATATTATTATTGAATTTTTAATAGTTAAATATTATTATTATATAATTAAATATATTATATAATAAAAATATACCCTCCAATTCGGTCGAAACCGAATTCCGAATTCACCAATTCGGCCAATTCGAATTCGATCGGTTTTTTGAGGTAGGAAAAAATGAAAATACCGAATTCAAATTGCCGAATTGGCCAATTCGAATTCGGTGTTCACCCCTAAATTGTGGAGTATCATATCTCCCTTTTTCTTCCTTCCTTCATAAAACTTGTAGTATTAAGCTCATTCCTCCATAAACATGACAACTTTTAGTTGCTGACTTCGAAAACATTTTCTTTTTGCAACTTTGGAGTCGTGATAGTCTGTAGTATTAAGCTCATTCTTCAATCATTAAGAAAATGAATGGTGGGGTACGCCATCCAACCTAGATCGCAAGGATTTGTAGACCAGATCGTGAGTGAAGACCTCAGAAAATACGACTTAAAATAGGAAATAGTAGTCCTTGTCTAAAAGAAGAAGAAAAAAACTACTAGTTCTTTCATTTGGTTTAGTTAAAAAATACCACATTTGGTCCTCAAAGTTAAAGGGTACAATGTGATTGTAAAAAAAAATTGGCCCATATAATCATTAGACATTTTATGTACAACTCATGAAGTTCTATCACTCAAGGGAGGACCCAACATGTAATGTTAAAGGGAGTCGTTTATACTTTAAATATTTATAATGTAATATTTTTTAAATTAAAGAATTAAAGAGTCTCATCACATTTATTTCGGTGAAATTTATCTGTTATAATTTTCTAAACTATTGTATAAATTTGATTTCATGTATATGGCTTATCTCTCAGTTGTAATGGCTTCAACCAATTTGTGATCAGTAGATAACTTCTTATTTAAAAAATAAAATAAAATAATTGGAGAGTCCCTACAAAATAGAGAGATAATAATATTTGGGACTGGTATGTAATTTTATGACATTGTTAGGGACGGATTTGATATTAATAATTATATTTATTTAGGAAGGAAAAAAAAGAGGTAGGAGTAGTGGGGAGTTGTGAAGGAAAAATTCTGATATAGACCTGGGCTACATTTGGGGTTGTGGACCACTTGGTCCACAATCAACCACATCACTTCTTTTGATTAAAAAAAAAATTCTCATAAGGCCCCACCTGTTTTTATTATTTTAATCAAAACCGCGATGTGATCGAATGCGACTAAGTTGGTCCCACATGGCCAAGTCGGTAGCCAGGGTCCCATATCGAATTGTTCGTTGTGAAGACCAACTCAGGGAGAGAAAGATAGGAAAATATTTCGGTGAAGATGCCTACTTTTCTTGCTTCCATTTCCAGTGTTTTAGCTCATCCATACCCTCCGCCATCGCCTTTCCTCCGCACACCACTTCAAGAAAAGGGGGTGGATTTGGAAGAATATCGGTAATTTTTTAACCCTAATTTTCATTTTTCTTCGAATACTCTTATTTGCTTCATTTTCTTTACTCATACATACTCATTCCTATTTAATTTTCTTTTAAGAAATATATTTATCCAAATTAATTGTCATTTACATGTCGTTCATTAGGTGTCAACCATTTATTCCAATTATACCCTCAACATATCTTTTATTTGATAAGTGAAAGAGATAGAGAAAGGAAAGGGTATTATTGGATTTTGGTGGAAAAATTACTATTCGTTTGAATTCCTTAATTTTTTTCAAAGTATCATAAACATCTTATATTTAAGAATGGAGGGAGTACTATACGTTATATCAATTGCAAAAAAAAAATGGAATGGGGATTAATTTATTCTGTTTTTGTGATTGTTTCCTGCTACTTATTCAATTGAATCTTTCATCTATCTGATTGTATTTTTCCATTCTAAAATGATAAAGATTTGCTATTTGTTTTGCTTCTAGTTCTAGGGTTTCTCGTTCTGTATCAAAACGGTCATTTTCTTTAATTTCTCATTTTGAGGCATTCTTGCATTCTTCTTTGATACACTACAAGAAAACAATTATTTAGCTATCGAATTTAGCGACCAAATTTTTCGGTCACTGAAATAGCGATTGAATACCAACCGAAAAAACTGCAGTCGCAATTCCGTCGCCCATATTGGTGTCGTTGACCAGCCCAGACCAACACGTAATCGGTCGCTAACTGGTTCCATTAACGACGGAATACTGACCGAATCAAAACGACATCGTTTTGTCTATTTGGTCTTAATGAAGGATTACCGACCGAATTGTGATCCATCAATTGACTGATCAAGTAATTAAAAAACGCATAAAACAACGTCGTTTTATTACCCTTGCCGATCGACATTAACGACCGTCTACCGGCGGAAAACATAACGGTGTATTAAAACGGCGTCATTATGGAATTTCGGTCGCTATTCGATCCTTACGTCCAAAACGACGTCGTTTTGTTATTTTAATTCTCTAAAAAAAGCCAAAGGAAAATTTCCCAAAAATTGTTCAAATCCCTAAATTTGAATCCCCCCCCCCCCGGGTCTGTGACTCTCTGGGTTTAAAAAAGCGCGCCTAGGCGCTAGGCGAGGTGAGGCAACCATGAAAAGGCCTCTGAGGTCTGAGGCGAGGCGGTGTCCATGAGGCGGCTGAGGCGAGTCGTAGAGAGCTTCAGGTATGTTTCTCTTCTTCTTCTCCGGCCGGTTTCTCTTCTTCTTCTTCTGTCTCTCTTCTTCTATCCTCTCTACTCAGAATTTTTTTTTTTTTTTGACCGGTGATCTTGAATAGAGAGAAGAAGAAGAGATGGGTTGCTAGGATTTTTTTTTCTGAGAAAAGAGAGGAAGAGATGGGCGGCGGCGGCCCTAGGGTTTTTGTAGAGAAGCTCTAGGGTTTTCTTTTGAGAATAGAGAAGAAGAGGCTCTAGGGTTTTTTCAAAAAGGAAGAATCTAGACCATTGATTTTCTTTTCTTTTTTCTCTTTTAAATCAATGGTCTGTTGACCAAACCCCTCTCTTTTGACCAGACCCCTCTCTTTTTTCTTTTTTAAAAGTCTGAACCAGCCAGACCCCTCTCTTTTAAAATAAAATAAAAAAAGAAAAAAAAATATTTCAAAAAAAAAAATTCTCACGATACAAGAAGCTGTATATATTTTCTCTTCCCTACTTTTTTCTAATCTCTTCACCCATACCTTGCTCTGAATCAAGATTCATCACTATCTCCAATATATAACTATTTTTATAAAGAATTACGCCTCGCGTCTATAAGGCGCTTGCCTCGGTTCGCCTCGCGCCTTTTAAAACTAAGGCGACTCTGCGAATTCCCCCTCCCCCGCCGAAGCTGACTCTTGCCCGTCGCCATCTCCGGCCACCACCACCGTCCCCCGTCGCTATCCCCCTTCTATCGACGCAGCATCAACACAATATCGACCAACGATGGCATCGACACGAAAGGCGGAACACGTTTTCTCCTTCTCCATCTCCATCTCCGGCGTACCTGAGTTTTTGAAATTCCCAATCGACACCGCCCTCCGCCAGCCAGCCAGCCACCTCCTTCCCCCATTCCATCAAGAAGCCCTGTCTCCTTCCATCGTTTTCACAAATTTCTAGTGTCATCATTTTCTCAAAGGTAAATTGTTCTTCTCTAAAGAATGTGATTTTATTTTTAATATACTAACATTAAACTGAAATTTTCAAGTTCTGTTAGTAAGTTTGATGATAGTACATGTTAGCATTGTGAATTTTGTGTTTATGATCTTGATGAAGCTGTTATGAATTCTGCTAAGTTTTAGCATTGTTAGCATTATGATCTTTTTGATTTTGAATTTTTGCTGGTTTTGTGTTTTGCAGGTCCTGATACTAAATCAGGTATTGGACTGTTTCGGTAACCATCTCAACACCACCACCCTCCTCACCCCTCGACACCACCACCTCAAACCAGAGTCTTTTGTGATACTAAATCAGACATATCAAGAACAAGTGCTTAGCAATTGCTCAAAGTTTGATGAGGTACGTATGGGCGTTCGAGGAACTTTTATTTCTTATCTCTAAGTCATTGGAAGTCTTTGGTTCTTTCGAAATATGAACTAGTTGTAGGTATTCTGTTCAAACATATCAATCCCATTAACTGGAGTTCAAAAATTTCTCCTATATACATGTTTGTGTTTTGTTGTTGTTTATCTTACATCTGGGATTCTGTATTTTATGCCTTCAAGGTCTAAATTTAGTAGGGATGAGCGTTTCAGTGCTATGTAACATTCAAACTAGTTTTGTAAAAAGGTTTTTGAGAAAAGCACTATTTATGCACCTGAGGTATATTTCAAAAGCAACTGTTAACCCTAAGGAATATATCGTGCAATTCTTGTCCTCAACAATTTACGGGGTGCCATTTATGCCCAAAAGTGGCGGCGTCCGGCGAAAAGAGGCGGTGTTGCACATGTGCGAACCACACAAGCATATTTTCAGGGGCAATTTCGTCCATTCATATTTTTAATTAAAAACAAAAACAAACCCTCCCCCATTCCTCCCCACCCCTCTCCCACCACTACCAATTTCAAGAACAACCACCTATCCCCACCACCAACAAACCCTCCCCTCTCTCCTCCACCACTCACCCCTCCCTCTCTCTCTCTCTCTCTCCCTCCCTCCCCCGCCACTCACCACTCCCTCCCTCCCCAGCCACTCACCCTTCCCTCCCTCCGCCATCTCCTCCACCACTCACCCCTCATTCTTCTTCTCATCATTCTTCTCCAAAAAGAAAAAAGAAAACCAATTCGTTTCTTTTGAGATAATCACTATTTATGCCCCTGAGTTTACTTTCAAAAGTAACTGTTATCCCTCAGGATTATATATCGCGTCATTTATGTACCCAATAATTTACGGGGTGCCATTTATGCCCAAAAATGGCAGAATCCTCCTTCCTCCCCCCGCCACTCACCCCTCCCTCCGCCACTCACCACTGCTGGGTTTTTTTTTTCTCTCTTCATGTTCTTAGATCATTTTCTTTGTTGTTCTTTGTGATGTTTAGATGCTTTTGTGAAATGGAGTTTAAGTGAAGAAATTGGTAGAGGAGGCGGCGGCGGCGGCTTTGGTGGTGGTGGGGATAGGTGGTTGTTCTTGAAATTGGTAGTGGTGGGAGAGGGGTGGGGAGGAATGGGGGAGGGTTTGTTTTTGTTTTTAATTAAAAATATGAATGGACGAAATTACCCCTGAAAATATGCTTGTGCGGTTCGCACATGTGCAACACCGCCTCTTTTCGCCGGACGCCGCCACTTTTGGGCATAAATGGCACCCCGTAAATTGTTGGGGACAAGAATGGCACGATATATTCCTTAGGGTTAACATTTGCTTTTGAAAGATACCTCAGGTGCATAAATAGTGCTTTTCTCAAGGTTTTTTGAATAGCTGGGTGATTTGTTTAGATATGTAAAATTTGAGCCAACTTGGTTTTTGAGTTTTGAGATGTAAATATTCATGTTTAGAAAATTCAGGCAGGGAATTGTTTTGAGTTTTGATTAGAAATATTTATACTTATATATGGAATACAAGCTGCATATGGAATTCATATATGCTTTTATGAAATTATGGGGTTGAGTTGATGATTATTATGGTCTGCTGGCCTTTTCTTCTTTTGATGTTGTTCTTTTGACAAGTGTGCTTTTCTTTTTGTTTCATTTTTATGTCTAAAATGATTATTATTTGACAAGTATTCATATATGTTGTCCCTCCTTAATGATTTCTGTGTTGCTGAATTTTAATTTTGTCGAAAACATGGAAACTGAATTTTGGACTGAAGCTCTTCTTACAATTGATTCTTTTTCTTTTTCTATTTTTTTAGTTTCTTATTTCTAATATGTATTTCAGAGATGTCTCCAAAGAAACATATTCGAGCGTGCTTACCATTTTGTAAGCCAACTACGTTTGTTGCGCCCTCTCACTCCCAGCCAAGTTCATCATCTAACTTGTGGTCCACTCTGCCATCTGCCCCCGAGACTGCTACGACACCTCCATCACAGTCTACTGATGCAAATGTTCCGTTAACGACTGCGTCAGCACCGGCCACTGAGTCGGCGCCGGTAGCAGGATCAATGACGCAACAGTCTACTGTCCCACAGACAGCGACTGATACCACTAGTGGAGAGGCGATTAGACTAGATACTCGTATTCTCCTGTAACCAACTCTTAGCATGTAAGTTATTTTTTTAATTATTTCCTTTAAAAATCAAGTTAATTATACTTCTTGTAATCATTATAGTCTCTAATTAAATTTTTTATCGGCTATTATAGTTTTAGATTGAGATCCATTTGTTCCTCCGCCATTACCGATATATTTCAAGAGCGTTTCAAGGGGCATATAGCACCATAAAGGATGTTCCCCCGGAAGAAGAAAAAATGTGGTGGGATGAGTTCACGGTAAGTTTATTTTAAAATAAGATAAAGTAGAAAATAAGTTTGAATTTACAAGTCTTCGAATTTAATTATCTAACATTATTTAAAAATACAAAAAAGATATCAATGGGCTCCTGAGCATGAGGCGGGAGTCAAGTCAGGTTGGCGTACCTTACTTACAAGAAAACTCAGCGGTATTGAGCCGCACTTGTAATGTTGTAGTAAAAAAGACCAAAGGTAAAAATATTCATCCAGCATTGACTGATTCAGGTGGTGAAGCTTCACTGGTAATGTTCGCTTCTGATGGCAAACGGGTTTATCAAGGGAAGGATGAAAATATCCTTTGGTATTAGAGTCGTGGTCGGCTAAATTTTCGGTGACTGAATCTTGGGAGCGGGGGAGATTATAACGATATAATATTACTTTCAAATGATTTTTACACAGTATTAGTTTATTTTTCAGATGATTAATAACACTACTTTTGATATTTGATTAGTATGATTTGGATTATGCCGCTAGTTCTTTAATTCCTCATGATCTTTGACCAGTATGCTCTGAATTATGTCACAGTTGCCTTCATTTAGATCTTCTGTGAGTACTGTCATCAGAAAATTAAGGTTTTTGAAAAATTAAAGGATTTTGCGGGTACTTTCATCAGAAAACTAAGAATTTTAATAAAGTAACTGAACACTTCTGAAAATTTTACTGGTATGGAACCCTGTTTAAGAAGTCATAGTTATGCTAGCCTGACGAGAAAGGCCCGGTACACTGATGAGTGAAATTTCGGTGTGGGTTGTGCGTCCGATGCATAAAAATGATTTTTGAAGAAGCAATCTGTCAATTTTAAAAATATTAAATCTGAAAATTGATTTTATGGTCATAAGTCTCCTTACCCTCATGTTCGGTCCTCTCCCATTTACCTCAATCATGTCTTCGAGTAGTTCATATTTTAGTTTAGTAACTCTTTCTGATTCACCTATAACTAGTTTTTCAATGTCTCGTATTCCTAACGTTTATGAGTTAGATTACGTTTCTGAAGATAGTAAATATCATTTGTCTTTCTATCCTGTAGTAAATCCTTATAGTATTTATCAAAAAGAAAAAACCCCAAAATATTGTAGGTACACGTCTTAAACAAGTCCTACGTAGAAATCCCGCGTCAACTTCTGTCAAAGATTTCTGTCAAGAATCCCATTTTTTCACCCACAAACTGCCTTCCACCAAAGAAGAACAGTACGTAACCCTCCAACTTCTCGAACAGTTTCCAAAAACTTGTATAGATCAAGGTTACACTCACATACACTTTAGTGTCATTCGATTGGCAGACACACTCTATGCCAAGAAAGATCTCCCGATTGTTTCCCGTGTTGCACTTCTTGACTCCAGATTCCAAAAATACGAACATGCCTTAATCGGAACAGTGCAAACAACCCTCAATGCTGGACAATCTTCGTGACCCTCTTCCCAAATTTTACCATGCTCTTAAACGATCCAGCTCTTTCTACTATGTTACGTGTTCAGATTCAAATAACTGGTACAGAATTGGAGAATACATATTTGGCAACCCTTCACCACCAGATGGCATACAGAATCCAAAACCATGCCTTCGAGCTTCCACTTCCTCCCCAATTACAAAATGGTTATTCCATATTCCTTTCAGTTGACTCTCCTCAAACCCCTCACTGTACTTTTGTTCCCAGACAAATCGAAAGAGAGGAACTCCAAGCCCTTCTCCCTACCTCTTGGATAACCAGTTATGAAAAACACATAACTGAAACAGCCAAGCCTATCCAGCACACAAAATCCACTTTTACCACAAAGAAAGATGGTTCAGTTGAAATCAAATTTCCTAACAGGAATGAAGTTTCTACTGTTTTCCCTACTGAATTCTCATTGATGGATGGTGACGCCTGGTCATCTCTTAATACTCTAGTGGTAATGTTCGCTTCTGATGGCAACCCAATTTATTAAGGGAAGGATGAAAAAGGTCACATCTGGTATGATGTATGCTCGTGTCAAGACTGCTTAGATTACTGGTCAGATGATAATGATGGTTTACCAGAGAAATCAAAATCCAGAAAAATCCAAAGGCATTCAGCAAAGTCTTCGGCAAGATATGAAGCAGGTGACACCTCGGTTGGTCTTCTAGGAGAACCCAGTGGCAAAAATTTCGAATACTATGTTCATTACCAACCTCCTTCTCAGTCCCATTCCAACTCACCTTCTTTCTCAGATAACCCACCATACAAAACTCATCCTCATCCTCCTCCTCCTACCCCGTAACTACCCACTCCATTTCATTTCTACATGATGGCCCCATCTCCTTCCCTTTCCTACAATACTTTGTTCCCTTTTTCCGACCGGTCCTTCTTGTTCTAAAACATTTCAAACATTCGCAATAAAGTCGGAGCCCTGCACAATCAACTGTCTTATTTGGTCCAGTACACCACCAAATGGTCCCCTCAAATGTCCAAGTTGTTGTCTGAAAAGGAGTTTTTACAACACCAACTCAAATCCCTTGAGTCCCAGTTAAATCAATCTATGCCATTCCCATTTTCAACTTCTCAATCAACCTACTCTCCAGCCTTGGCCTTATGCAAAGATTTACCTCATCACCAAAAGAGGCCAGCTCCATCACAACCACCTTTGCCCTTGCCAACCCCTACAAAAAGTACCCCAATTATCCCACATCTAACAAATAATTCGGATACCTCAGATCCTACAGTTGGAGCTCCAACCATAGCTGAAATGCCCAACTTTGAAAACCGAAACCCTATATTTTCTTACCTCCAGAAACTTTCTCCAGCTTTCCCACCAAACCCTTTTCCGGTTATCTCTCATCCAGATTCTTCGGCCCTTGATTACTTTGAGGCGTTTGACAACCTTTTCCGCATACTTCAAACAGATGCTTCAGATGAGTTTTGGGGAGCAGTTCTTTAAGAAGATTTAAATGGTAAAAGTGGATTTTGTGTGCTTGATAGGCTTGGTTGTTTCAGTTTTGTGTTTTTCATAACTGGTTATCCAAGATGTGGGGAGAAGGGCTTGGAGTTCCTCTCTTTTGATTTGTCTGGGAACAAAAGTACAGTGAGGGGTTTGAGGAGAGTCAGCTGAAAGGAATATGAAATCACCATTTTGTAATTGGGGAGGAAGTGGAAGCTCGAAGGCATGGTTTTGGATTCTGTATGCCATCTGGTGGTGAAGGGTTGCCATATATGTATTCTCCAATTCTGGACCAATGATTTGAATCTGAACACGAAACGCAGTAGAAAAAGCTGCATCGAGTGTTGTTTGCACTGTTCCGATTACAACATGTTCATATTTTTGGAATCTGGAGTCAAGAAGTGCAACACGGGAAACAATCGGGAGAACTTTCTTGGCATGGAGTGTGACTGCCAATCGAATGGCACCAAAGTGTATGTGAGTGTAACCTTGATCTAGATAAGTTTTTGGAAACTGTTCGAGAAGTTGGAGGGTTACCTACTGTTCTTCTTTGGTGAAAGGCAGTTTGTGGGTGGAAAAATGGGATGCTTGACAGAAGTTGACGCGTGATTTCTACCTAAGACTTGTTTAAGACGTGTACCTGCAATATTTTTGGGTTTTTCTTTTTGATAAATACTGTAAGGATTTACTACAGGATAGGAAGACAAAGGATATTTACTATCTTCAGAATCGTAATCTAACTCATAAACGTTGGGAATACGAGACTTTGAAAAACTAGTTCTATGTGAATCGGGAAGAGTTACTAAACTAGAATATGAACTACTTGAAGACATGATTGAGGTAAATGGGAGGGGACCGAACCTGAGGGTAAGGGGACTTATGACAATAAAATCAATTTTCAAATTTAATATTTTTAAAATTGACAGATTGCAGCTTCAAAAATCATTTTTATGCATCGGACGCACAACCCACACCGGAATTTCACTCATCAGTGTACCGAGCCTTCCTCGTCAGGCTAGTGAAGGGATTCATGGGAGGAAACTCGTTCCAAACACCCATGAGTCCTCCCCTGGAGGATCCGCTCATACAAAACGAATCGGAAAATTACAAGAAAAGACTTACGTTTTGAGTTCAAGAATCGGATTCTTGAATGGAAGATGCTATCTTTATGGCTCGGATGCAATGATCACCTTGAGTCCTCCCTTGCGGGATTACTCCCTACCGGTATCCACGCGACGAAACGGGCAGCAAGTGCTAGTTCTCCGTTTTTCTTGCAATTAGGGAGAAAATGAGGCAGAACAAGAAATCTAATCTCTTGTGGGTTTTGGTATTTCGGCTGAAAATCTCTCACCCTAGGGTTTCGGCCAAGAGAGGTTTATATAGGGTATGAGAGTTTGTTCCCATAACCAACTCTCACATCCTCAACTTCTCTCGGCAGTGGGAGTCTTTAACTCCCACGTCCCCTAGACTTCTGCTGGTAGTGGGAGTCTTTATCGGATAATAACTCCCACGTAATCCCAGCTATTAACCAAATACCGAAAATGCCCCTTATCTATAATTCGAATAATAACGCTTTATTATTCTCAGAAAAATAAATGTCAGATACAATGAACCTAGACACATTCTAGATTCATTGAATCTGGACATGATGCTCGTTAGCTCGTCTATGCGTGTGACCCTGTAGGTTCATCTCATAATGGCATTGAAAACACACTTAGTAGTAGTATGTGTTCATAAATCACAAGCGATCCCTAGCAGGACATTGTGACTACCCAAAGTGAATGAATTTACGGTGGAACCTAATATCAATCCACTATTTAATCCCTTTGTCTCGCAATATCCTAATTAAGCATAATGCATGGTAGTCGTCACCCTTATTAAGCTTAATTGTATTTATGCTCGATCTCCAGGTAGACTGTTCCAACAAATAGTATCTGATAACCATTTTATCAAATACATTTGAGCACGACCATGCATTTAGACAGTCTTTCCCTATCGAGGGGCCCATGGATATCTCTCTCTAATAAGAGAGGGACAAATTCCTTACAATGCCTCTCACATTCAAGCCATGATAGGACACTACATCCGATCATCAGTCGTATTGATTACTCGATTAAAAGTAACGTACTACTGAGTCAAAACGTGGCTCCATTCATGCTAGAATCAATGAAGACATAAGGTCTAAGGATTCTAAAATAGTATTGAGGAAGTAATACTTATGACTAAGGACCATGAAGTATTACTTCTCTAACGGATCACGTCCAATACAATGTATCCCTATATATTGCATCTATGATATGATTTGTATTCATTACACATGATTAGTAAAACGTAATCATCAATCAAACATCATACTAGTTTTATTTCATTGTAAAATAGATTACATAAAACTAGAGACAACTAGAATAGTAATTACATAAGCAAATGAGTTTTACTATCAAATCACGCATTTGATGTTCATAAGCAAAATTAACTATTCAGATGAAATGCTCAAAAAGATATAAAACGTACAACATATGCTAATGGTCCTAGGGCACTACTAACAGCTAGCATAACTATGACTTCTTAAATAGAGATCCATACAACTAAACTTTTCAGAAGTGTTTAGTTACTTTATTAAAATTCTTAGTTTTCTGATGAAAGTACCCGCAAAATCCTTTAATTTTTCAAAAACCTTAATTTTCTTATGACAGTACTCACAAAAGATCCAAATGAAGGCAACTGTGACATAATTCAGAGCATACTGGTCAAAGATTATGAGGAGTTAAAGAACTAGCGGCATAATCCAAATCATACTAATCAAAGACCAAAAGCACTGTTACTATTCATCCGAAAAATAAACTGATACTATGTAAAAATCATTTGAAAATAATATTCTATCGTGTAATAATCTTCCCAGATTTAGTCACCGGAAATTTAGCCGACCATGTCTCTGATACCAAAAGACACTGTATGATTTAGTCACCTTTGAGTATTCATTTTTAGCACTGTATGTATTCAGCATATATACTACTTGGCATCAAGGAAATGTATCTGTGTAGACTCTTGCTTCTTTGTTAACAATTTTTTATTTTTTTTTTTTATGAATTCTTTGTTTACAATTGATTACGGCAAATCGGCAACTTAATGTGCCCTACCTTTGGACAATCAAAAGAATATCATAAGAGATGATCGACTAACTAAATAAAAGTTGTCTTCAACGAGATGATGAATATGATTCTTAACATATAAAAAGGGGAATATGATCTAAGAAGAGTATTATTGTGTGGTATAAATAATCAAACAAATACCTAAAATTGCTAATACACAAACACAACAGAGACGGATTATAATTTTGTCTTGTAATGACAGGTTTGATTGGAAAGGCTTCTACTCCTAACATCATAAATCATAGGTCGTATAAGAAACAACGTGAATCTTAAACAGAATCCGAACGTGACCGGAGATCCAAGTACATGTACTGAAACTCAAGCTATCAGACATGGCGCCAGTGTACATATTCGAGTTCGAAAGAAGACGATCAACCATTATAGTTAAGGTAATGTTCATAGAACGAGTCTCCCGAGCTCCGATTTTCCGGCGGGAATCGGAACTTCTCCGACGACTTCGCCTCTATATTTTAATAGAGCGGAGCTGTTGGTGTACTGAAATCTGACGGCGTTAGGGTTGCTGATGTCGAGGAAAACGTCTAGAGTGACGTTGAGGACGACGTTTAGCCTGCAGAAGTCCAAGTTGAAATTGAAATCACGGAGGGAGATGGATTTGACGGTGGTTACTGGACGTTTGGCTTTGAAAATAGTGAGACCTAAAATTAAGAGGATTATTCCGATGAGTAATACTACGGCCGTCACGATTAAGCATATTCCTCTCTTTCTACTCCGTTTTGATCCGAGATTATTAGTGGTGGTTTCGACGTCCATATCACGAGAGTTCTGAGATGACCGAGTTGGTTTAAGGGCGCCAGTTTATTAGGAGAATGAATGAATGCTATTGATGGGGAAATAGTTGGGAGATATGGGGATGACTCACTCACATGGTTAAATTAATTATGAAATCTGATATGTGAGATGTTTCTTCAAATAAATATTTTTAAAATCATGTTTAGTATAGAGGGTATAGAGAGTTCTATTTATAGATTGAAGATGTATGATTGACATTTTGGTTTATATATAAATAGTATTTTTGTGTAGTATCGTTCAGACAGATTGTGATAATCAAATCGTTTGAAAAGATTAAGATTATAATTGTTCAGCTCAGAAAAAGTCAATCTAGAAGAACAGTGATTTTGGTTAACAAATATTCATATCTACATCGATACTAAAATGGTAAGATGTATTCATAAACATAATGTGGAGTGCCAATTAAGTATTTCTGAGTGACAAATACATTTTATTTGTTGTCCGATTTGGTTACTTGTTCATTTCTAACGTGGTGATTAATTGCCTCTTCTACATGATTGACCCGCGACGTAATCGCTAAACAGGAGAGACTCGGACTCATATTGCTCTTTATACGGAGCCCAACAACTGCTGCGAGAAAATCCATTGAGAGTTTATGTCCATCGAAAAAATCAAACACTCATCTACGATAATGCATATAACAGTTTCAAGCAGTGCCTCAAAACTCGAAATTTGAGTCACAACTACATTACGCCGTATATAACTTGATCGATGATGGTAAGGATATGTCGTTTGGTTAAATTAAAACATTCTTTATCGGGGAACAAGCTATAGATTCATTGTATATAGTGGTTCTCTATAATATATGAAAACTCAAAACAAAAAATAAAAAAAAAGTTTTTGATAGATGAAATCGCAGATTGAGAAGAAAATCAGTAGTATTTGTACATTGAGGTGAAGGAGAAAATAAAGAGGAGATCTTACAATAATTAGTTGAGTTGTTTATATGTAAACTATTCACAACCCTGGAAGGGAGTACCAAGTCAATGCAAATCCCAAAACATTACACGATTACCGTATTCTTTTTCACAATACGACTATCAGATTATTATTTTGTGCGATATTTGAGTATTGATTTAAATAATTTAAATATTCATACAAATATCATTTAAAACGATATAAAATCTCATTCCAAATAACTTTTGTTTTTTATTTTTTTGGGTTAGGGTGATGGGTTAGTAGTCTGAGTGCTGTGGATGGATGTCGAACTCAGGACCTCTCGGTCATGAGCGAAGGAAAGCCCCACTGAGCCACGGCCTTCTTGACTCCAAATAACTTGAATTTGTAATTTTATGCTAAATGTATTTTGCAAGGACACGATTGTGGTACAATATCTTCCCATGCGATTACCACATTGAAACATCGCTTCCAAGCCAGATTTCTTTTGGTGTTCTTTTATTTATACAAGATTTCTTAGTTTATTTCAATTTTTAATGACTTGTTTTTCTTATTTATGTATTCTTTATGATAACTTGTAGATAGCAAAATGTAGACAAAATGCGCGTGAATGCAAAATGGACATGATATGTATTGACTTATCAGCAGCAAAATTGGTCTTGTTTTCATTCCTAATATACTTGAATTGAGTTTAGTTTAGTTTGGGGTTGAAATTTAAATTATGATATAAATCTTTTTGGATTGTGTTTGTGAACAAAACTTTAAGCACTTTATCATAAAGCATTTGATTTAAGTTTGAAACTAATTTGAAACTGAGACAAAAAAATCATATACTGAGGCTTAATCCAATCCGACCTTCAAGCTATTTTGCATTTCACATACACTCCGAACCAAACAAAAAAAAAAATCTTAAAGACGGAGTTTATTATTCCCGCCCCCAAATAAATTGTTCTAATTTCTTTTTTGATTTGTCATAAATTAATTGTTCTATTTTTAAACAATGTAACTATTTAATTTTAAGGGTAAAAAGTGCATACGCCCCCTAAACTATATCAGATTTTAATTTTTGACCCTCAACTAAAAAATGGCAAGCGCTTGACTCTAAACTTTTTTGAAGTATCAATGGTGCCCCTTCCATCCAATTTCTCCGTTAAGTAATAACGGATGGTGTCCATGTGACACTCACATGATAAAAAATGGGGGCAAATTGGGAAAAAAATAAATTAACCTTTAAAAAAATGAATTAGAAAATCGAAGTTTGCCATAAATCTTTCTTTAATTTCTTCTTTATTTTATGTCTAGTGAAATCTCACTTCTTTCTAAAATGAAAATCTTGCAAATTCTCCAGGAACAACTTAAGCAATTTGCTAAATAACTTAAGCGTGACTTCCATGAAATTATGTTAAACTCCATGAAAACTTTAACTAATTATACTGAGGTTTTTTAACTTAGTTTTGAGTAAAGGAGATATTTAATGTCTTCATCATATCCCATAACAACCTAAGCATGCCTTCCATAATTGTTTTTGCCATAAATTGAAAATACTATTTACTAATTTATCTTTTTAAAGATTAATCTATTTTTTTAAAGATTAATTTATTTTTACCCAATTTGCCCCTATTTTTATCATGTGAGTGTCACATGGACACATGCCGTTATTATTTAACGGATAAATTGGATGGAAGGGGCACCATTGATACTTCAAAAAAGTTTAAAGTCAAGCACTTGTTGCTTTTTAGTTGAGGGTCAAAAACTAAAATCTGAGATAATTTAGGGGGCGTGGACACTTTTTATCGAATTTTAATCTTCCAATTTATCACTTACCTTCAACGGCCTATTTAACACTCCTAATAAATTAAAATTGACAGTTTTCAATACCATTGAAGAGGTGATTGGTTGGTTGACAATAATTAATTTATGATATTGTAAGACTTTTAAATTTATTTTATCATATAATTTATCAAAACATTTAATATTCGTGTATTAGTCAAATATGATGCTTATTTTAATACGGACGAAATATAGTATAGGAATTTTACAGCTTCTCCTCAAAACAAAAAGGGAAAAAAATGTTTTACAACTTCTTTTTCCTCTCCGTCTCTTCCTTCTAAAATTAAACTCGTAATAAATTTTAGGAAAATGATTTACTCCTAGAATTTTGAGGATAGAAATCCTAAACTCCCAAATTCAGGGTATTAAATGACTATCTTACCCCCTGCTGGTATAAGGGATTCACCCAACTATAAGGGCAAAAAGGTCCGAAAAACTATTTTAGTAAATCTTTTAGCCAATAATTCTAGTAGCCTAGAAAGGTCCTAAATTTTATTGCATTAATGCACTATACATGTTCCCTATGGGGTCTACAAAAGGCCAAAGGTTTAATTGAAACCAAATTCCTAATTTAAGTGTTTGGCATTTTTTGTGTCATTAATTAACCTGAAAATACTGTTATACTACTATTTTTTGGTCTACAATGTTATTTGAAAATCTAAATACATAAATTTGATGGTTGGTAGATGATTTCAATATTCAATTTTTCATAGAATTTGATACGATTCAATTTAAACTAAAAGAAAAAGAAAAGGAAATAATTAAATGAAAATCCGTACCAAAATATCAAATACCTAAATTACTAATGACACGGTGAATGGGCTACCTATCTACATCAATATGGTCCAAATTCATGAAGTGGACATCCAAGTCCAAAAATAAATAAAAACAAGGAAAATGTCTACCTCCTAAAAAATATCGACTAGAATGGCTAAATTCTCAAATTGAACATGTAAAATAACTATCATACCCTTTTGAGCTTTTTTAAGATTAAATTTAATTTTCCTTTTTTTTTCTCTACTCTACCTATACCTATACCACCTATTCTACTACATCATTCAATATCAAAAAAACATTTATCACTACCCTTCTTCCAACTTCAATCTCTGCAAATGCTAAAGTAGTTGTCCATAAAAAAATTTTGTAGAAGACTATGAACAGTAACTCCGGTTAAACAGCTCTGGTGAACGATAACTCCGGTTAAATGGCTTTGGAGAAGACGATGAATAAAACAATTTCATTTCATCCATCTTGTGAATCTTGTTGATTGGATTAGATCTACTGCTTCACTCTTTATATTATACCTTTAGTAAATGAACAATATTTTTTTTTAAAATATACAATTTTCTCCTTTCTATTTGGTCAAACTCGCTAGAGAAAAAGAAGAAACAAGTAAATTAGTTCAATGTACAGAGGGACAAATCAAAATAGAAAGGACCAGCTCTTCTCATGGAATAAACAGAGGAATTGCTAATAATAGTTTGATTCACGATCTATGGAAATGCAAATATGCAACGAAGCATTAGTTCGATTGTGCAGTCACATTAAAGTAGGAACCGTTGAAAATCATAGATGAAGGACACCATGGAAAGTGAAATCTGTCTTACAATTTAAAAAAGCTGAAGAAGGAAAAAAATTAAACAAAAAGAAACCCTCTATACTTTTTACACTAATTTTTTTTAGATCTGGTGGTGATATCGCCGAGCGCGTAGAGTGATGAAGCTAAGGAAATGTTCCCACGGAGTTTCAAGACTGAAGATCTTCCGTCCAAGAAGGATTACCTTCGATTCGTGAATGTCTAAGCATATAATAATATGTTATATAAAACTCGCTTCATTCCTCAATATAGGTTATTTAGGACATTTTGAAAAATTAAAGAAGTCAAACAAATAGTAATCTTTCAATCACAATTTCAATAATACCCCTTTCTTCCCCCTCTCTTTCACTTTTCCAATAAAAAATATGTTGAGGGTATAATTGGTGTTGACAACTAATAAAAAAACATTAAATGAAAATTAATTTGGATACATATATATCTCATAAACGACAAATAAATAGGAATGGAGGTAGTAATGTAGTAGCTCTGAGAATTTCCTATTTCCTACATTTTTTACGAAGGATAGTATTGGTCATTTCTTGATGGTGATTCAAGGAACAAATTTTGTGCCAAATGTTTTGGAGTTTGAATAAATCGTTTTTCTTAAATAAATGGACTGACTCATATCACCGGCGGTGGATTTAGGGGATGAGAATGGCGGCCGGTTAAACGGCTCCGGTGAATAGTAAAACCGAGTTAAACTCAACTATGCTTGATTTGTTGGAGAAGACAATGAACAGTAACTCCATTTGTTTTGAATTTGTATTGCAAGGGACGTTGGGACTTTTGAGTTGTTAGATCCAGTGCGAACTATTATGGGCCGTCGGATCTAAAATCTAACGGCTGAGATCATTTGGTTTAACACGGTCTTTATAGTATTTATTGATACCCAAATGATCTTAGACGTCAAATGTTTAATCCGACAGTCTGTAATTATTTTGCACGGTGCAGAATAATTGATATTCCGCACTGGAACCAGTTCGTTAAGCATTCTATGAGCCTGACATATTCCAACAATAAGTTAGAAAGTTAGAGAGACAAACACAAGAAAATGAAATGAATGTTCAAAACAAATTTAAGTAGTATTATTGTTAGCAAATTTAAGTAGTATTAGAAAAAATTAATTAATAGTATAAGTAATTCAAATCTTACTTAAGTAATATTATAATGTTAATAATTAAATTATATAATATTGTAAGGTTAATAACGACGACTGTTTATATATTATTACTAATACGAAACCGTTGTAAATAGATTATTACATTTATTTAAGTAACTATACATTTACTTAGTATATTGAGTATCATTGTTATAGTAATTTTATTAGTTTTCCTTTTAAACGGTGTTTTATAAGACAATGTATTCTGGTAGTTTGTGTTCTAACAAACACTTATTCTAATTTTATATTAATAAGTAATCTAATAATAATTATTATAGTATTTAGATTCGTTCTTCCTTTAACATGTGGTATATGTTAACAAGTAATTAATCGAATCTACATAATGTTTAATTAACTCTAGAATGCTTAGTTTATTGAGAATCATTGTTATAGTAATTCGTTTTCCTTTTATATGATGCTTAGTAATACTATGTGTTACTTCGTGTTCTAACAAACATTAATCTACATAATGTTACAGTATTGATAATCATAAATAGGTGTTTAAAGAACTCTACAATACTTAATATATTGAGGATTATTGTTTCTATTGCATATATTCATTTTCTATTTTAACCAGTGTTTTATAAGTAATTGTGTTATATAACAAACACAAATTCTAATTCTATTCTAACAAGTAATCTAATCATTGTTATAGTATTTAAGGTTAATAATTTCAGAAAACATAATATTTTAGATTAAGTGTTATAATACTTAGTGTTCTAACAAACACTAATTTTAATTTTGCTACAAAATAAAAAATTTGGGGTAAATTTGTAAATTTAAAAAATATACCTCAGAAGAAATGGTTCAATTTATAAATTATAAAAAAAATTTGTCGAGGTCAATTTGTTAAAAATAAATAAATTTGGGATTAAAATAATATTTTATAGGGACTTTAGGATAATCAATTCACAACCCTAGATGGACTTAGGGTAAGCATTTAACAAAAGATATATGGATTTTACGTGCAATTGGTGAATAAATACGTACAGAAATTGTGATAGTGACATTTTAAGTAAAAAGTCGTGAAAAAAAAAGGATGAAAAATGCCAGTCCGGCTGCAGTGGAGAACACCAAATGTTCCGCACCGTTCGAAATATTTAGTGGCCGGTAGATCAAGAAATTGACGGCAGAGATCATTTGGGTTTCAATACTTATCATGAAAAAGTGTAAAGTCAAATGATCTCAGCCGTCCGATTCTTGATCTGACGGCAATCAATTTTTTCGCACGGTGCGAAACATTTGGTGTTCCGCGCTGTAATCGGGTTGGAAAATGTAGTTAGGAGAAATTAATGCATTAACTTTTACTTGAAAGATTATTTATGAATATTAAACATGTATAGGGTAGACTCTTTTATAGGGTAGAATTTTCATATTTTTTTTCCTTTAGTCTTCAATATTTTTTTTTGTTTAAATATCTTGTTTCAAATGCATAGAAGGTCTAAATTAACAAAGGCATCCAGAGAGGAACATTAATTTCCTTAAACTTCCAACTACTTTTGAAAATGAAGCTCAGTAAAATGAAAACGAAATGAAGCTCAGTTAAATCCTTAAACTTCTAAGAAATTACTTTTGAATAATGCATCGGAGTTGTTGTTCATGGTGAAAACGAAATGAACAGTAATTTAGACCATTTTTTAATAGTAAAACAAGATGAACAGTAATTTTCGATCACTTTTGAACAATACTATTGAAATGAACAGTTAATTGTTCATGGTGAAACTGAGAGAAAAGAAGAGAGAGTGAGAAAATGATGAACAAATATTGAAGAAGAAGGTTCATTAATTTTTTTTTTTGAAAAAGTCATCTTGAAGCATTAAACATTTGCAGGGTATGTTTCATTATGTGCTTGATTTTTGAATTTTTTTTTTTTTGAAGGGAAGATCATTTACTGTTGAAAAGAGTAATAATGTCCGAAAATTAATTTGAGGAGTCTAGCATTGTGCTAAAAACAAATCTATTGGAAATGCGTTTTAAGTGAGGGTAGCTCAACCGGTGGCAGTTATCGGTTCTTAATTTACACCCATGAGAATGTTCTCCCATTTTTTTTTCTTCCTTTTTTTAAGGTAGTGCTAAGCAATTAAATTTTAATTAAGGCCAATTGGTATATTTAGTACTGAAACAATTTTCGCTTGGAGAAGATCCCTAATGATTGTTTGCAACTTTTTAGATCCTCAATCAATTTAAGGGATGGGGAATTAGTCCTTCCGTCTTTTTTTTAAATATTGAATGTTAGTC
Source organism: Vinca minor (assembly GCA_026122235.1). Taxonomy (NCBI): domain Eukaryota; kingdom Viridiplantae; phylum Streptophyta; class Magnoliopsida; order Gentianales; family Apocynaceae; genus Vinca; species Vinca minor. The sequence goes on from JAOCZM010000134.1 coordinate 6,628,211, forward strand.
AACAAGTGATGTGACAAAATTAGAACTTCGCATTTTTTTAGATAATTAATACCTTATGGACTTAATTGTAAAGATATTTAAAAATAAATAGCTAATTATAAAAATTAGAACTTCTTCTCCTTCCTCCCGCCGCCGTCTCCCTCCTCCTCCTTGCCGCCACCTTCTAGGAACTTCACCACCACCACCACCACCTAATCACCCTACACCACTCAAATCTACTCAAAAATCATCCAAATTAGATCAGACCCAGTTCATCCCTATACACATACATAGATATCAAGCTATCTACTATCTAGATATAGTCCATAATGCAAGTTGGCAATTTCTACAGTGAAAAGAATTTTGATTTATCAACTCATAGAACTGCACTATGACTTCATTACTCATAAATATCTAAGCAAGAAATTCTTTTAGTTCAAGTTACATGGATTCCATCCGCAAGGGAACTGTTGGTGATTATGATTCATTACATGGATTCCATTTCTTCATCCTACCAGAGAAAATTTCATAAATATCTAAGCAAGAAATTCTTTTAGTTCAAGTTACTTACAAATATCTAAGCAAGAAATTCTTCGAATTGGTGATTTTGAGACTAGAAATATATTTAGAATTGGAAATGGAATTTTCTCTGGTAGGATGAAAAAAAGGAAGAATTTTCCCACCTGCAAGAACCTATTTTTCGGCGTAGGATGAAGAAATGGAAAGAATTATTTTTTTTATGGGTTTTATTTTTTACTTTTATAATTAGGTATTTATATTTAAGTATATTTTACAATTGAGTACAAGTAGTATTAATTATCTAAAAAATACGTGAAGTTCCTATTATACCCTGTACACTTGACTAACAAATACAAAGGGACCTAAAAAGGTGCAAACAATCGTTAGGGATCTTTGCTGCCACCGTAAATTGATTGAGGATCTAAAAAGTTGCAAACAATCATTAAGGACCTTTCTGCCAAATGAAAATTATTTCAGGACTAAATACACCATTTAGCCTTTAATTAATTAGATAAATATGAAGATAAAAGTGTAAAACACTGCAAACATCAACCTATAAACATTGGTTAATAGTATTTGATTTTTAGTTTGATAAATATGTTCTCATTTTAGCCAATTTTTATCTGATTTTTTTGAGTCACAAAATATTTTCCTTTTATTTATACTATTTATTTAACTTTTGAGTTGAGAAAAAAATTGACAATGTAGACACAAAGTACGGGAATGCGGGATATAAAACATCTCTAATGATCTGTATCTCATCATTAATTTACTTGCATTAGATCTAATTATGTGAGTGAAGAATAAAACTAGTATCAATAGAACGGTCGATCACGATTTTTCCACAGACCATCTGAAGTAAGTAGTTGGAGAATTTCACAGAAAAATAAATCAACATGACTTCATCATTTTAAGAAGTGTGATACTAATATATAGAATAAGATTTCTCTTGAAATGAAAAGTAAATCTGACAACATTTGAAGTATGTTTTGTTGTCAAGAGGTCCATAGTTTAGGGTGTGCAAATTCGGTAAAAACCAATTTACTGACCGAATTTAATTAGAATTTGGTAAATCAAATTCGGTAATTTGGATCATATCGAATTCGAAAACTTTGAATCCGGTTCGAATACGGTATATGATTTTAGTGAAATCGGTATTACCGATTTCGAATTGAAATCGGTGAATACGGTCGGTATTACCAAATTCGAATTCAATTTCGTATTATAATATTATTTAAATATATATTTATTTATTTATATTAGCTAATTATATATATATAATAATATTTAATACCCAATAAAAAAAAAAACCACTATAAATACTTTCTTACCCTAAAATCTAATTAATATTGTTATAAGAGAGCAGCGGCTCATTTTCTCTCCAACAAAAAATGAAACCCACCCTTTACATCTCTCCAACTCTGAAGATAATCATAGTTCACCCTACTCCACCGACACCGCCTACCCCTACTCCACCGACGCCGCCCAAGACCACCGTTGCCTTCCAGCCGCCGCCTAAGACCACCGCTGTCGTCCCACCGCCATTACTGGTTTTAATGTTTAATGGGAGATTTTGTTTCTGGATTCTAGAGTTTTTTTTTCAGCATTAGAATTATTTGAATGCAACTTTTACTTATAAATGTTTATAAATTGAAGTAGTGGTATTTGGGTGTTCTATTAAGAGTAGGTTTATGAGTTTAATTTTGAATCAGTCTCTTTAGGCTCATTTATTACGATTCACTCTCTTCTGTTTGTAAAGTTACAATCTTTTTTAAGATTGGCAATTTTATATTTTTATACTAGTTAGAATATCTTACACAACGCTGCAAAAATGGAAAAAAATAATTATGTCTTCTAATTTATTTCTCTGTCTTGCAAGGTAATTCGGTAATTGGGTAAACCAACCGAATTCCGAATTCACACCAAATTCAATTCGAATTCGAATTCGATAAATCGGAATTCAGTTCGAAATATGTCGGTATTTTCAAAAATTAAATTACCGAAGAAACCGATTTCAAACTACCGATTTAGCGAATTCGAAATCGATGCTCACCCCTAGTGAACATGGCCTGGAATTAATTTACTCTCATTTTCATATGAAGCCAACAAAAAAAATTCTTTTTTTGGGTTATCTTTTTTCTTATTTTTCATCAAGTAAAAAAAAAATTATATTAAGTTCTCTTATTAAGCTTCGCCTAAAAAATGGCATCTGGTTAAGCTAAGTCGAAATACAATGATAAAACGAGCCTTCTTTTTTGTCTTTATATGAACGAACCAAAATCACCCAAATCATGCTTTTAGTTCTAGAGAAATTAAAAGGTAAAATGATTGTGAATACCTTTAAATTATTCTCACTTTACTCTTTCTACCTGAAACCTTTTTTTCATATCTTTTATATACAAATTATTTTCTATTTTTACTTGTATTTAGCGACAAAATCCGAAACAAAATCACACATTTCTTCCAATTAGTGGATTTTTGTGACAAAGGTACATGTTTCATTGATATTCTCGTATCTTATATCACGTTTGTTACACTGGAATAAAATTTAATTTAATTTCTTTCAAGGCAGAATGACTTTCTATCCAAAATGACTTCGAAATACTCTTTCTATTCCAGTGTTTGAAAGGCAAAGTCAGAATGGAATGTTGATTCTTTTTGTGTTTGGTAAAACTATATTTTAATGTTGGAATGGAATGAAATTAAACACAATATGACATAAATGCCATTTTAGCATATATTAACGATAAAACCTAATTAACCATTCCTTACAAAATCTTACTTGAATAACAACGACATCATGTATAAAAAATACTTATATATAACTATATATTGTTGAAACATAATTTTTATTAAAATGTCACAATATTAATAAAAATATCTTTACTTTTAAATTTAAAAATATATTAAAAACTACTATCAAGAAAAAGAAATATTTATAAAATTACTATTTATGAAATTATACCAAGTGAAATAGAATATTTATGACTAAATATGAATACGTTGCTATATAAAATTAACGCAGTTACTAATTTATGGATGATTCCAACTTCTCCTGGAAAGATCATTCCATAGGTTTTAGTGTGGAATGACCTTTCCCACTTCTTCCTTGAATTGTCATTCCCGTGGAATGATCTTTCCAATTTAAACTGGTAAATCAAACACTGAAATGGAAAGAGAAGATGGAACCGTCATTTCATTCCATTCCAGCATACGAAACGTGCTCTTAAAAGTCAAACTAGTCCATTCAAAGTACAATGAAATTATTGTAGACAATTTTTAAGACTTACAATGGTATGGCTTTGAGAGACGACTTAATCAGTTTATAAACTCCTTAAAAAAATAAATAATGGTTTGATAATTGAGTATTTGACTCATAGTTTGCTTTGAAAATTTCAAAAAAAAATATTGTAATGAAATGAGTAACTATCTTACAAGATCCTTTAATGGATTAACGACATTATCTATCGAGAGGAAACGTTAGAATATCTTGGTAAAATTTGATTTTGTTGCTCAAAATATTAAAGGAATAAGATAGAAAGTTATAAATTAGACCTTCCCTACACGTTTCGCTTAAGATTTCAAAAATCTATACATAGCGCTGACTCTACTCTAATTGATGATTGCATATAGTTGTTGAAGAAAAAGATGATGATGATGCCCATGACCTTAGGATGAAAAACGATGCAGGGGTTAATCTTGTATAAAACAATTTTTAAGATCAATAAAACACACCAAACAAAAACATACTTATTTTTTAGCCTCACCAGAGGAGGAAGACCGGCCTATTAAGGGAGTATTTATTTTGCCCTGTGTAGGGGAGAGGTGTCGAACCCTCTATCTCACGGTCTTGGACAGGTCATAGCCCCACTGGGCTATGTAGGGGTGAGCATCGATTTCGAATTCGGTAAATCGGTAGTTTGAAATCAGTTTTTTCGGTAATTTAATTTTTGAAAATACTGACCTATTTCGAACCGAACTCCGATTTACCGAATTCGAATTGAATTTGGTGTGAATTCGGAATTCGGTCGGTTTACCCAATTACCGAATTACCTTGCAAGACAGAGAAATAAATTAGAAGACATAATTTTTTTCCATTTTTGCAGTGTTGTGTAAGATATATTCTAACTAGTACAAATATAAAATTGCCAATCTTAAAAAAGATTTTAACTTTACAAACAGAAGAGAGTGAATCGTAATAAATGAGCCTAAAGAGACTGATTCAAAATTAAACTCATAACTACTCTTAATAGAACACCCAAATACCACTACTTCAATTTATAAACATTTATAAGTAAAAGTTGCATTCAAATAATTCTAATACTGGAAAAAAAAAACCTAGAATCCAGAAACAAAATCCCCCATTAAATATTAAAACCAGTAATGGCAGTGGGACGGCAGCGGTGGTCTTAGGCGGCGTCGGTGGAGTAGGGTGAACTATGATTATCTTCAGATTTAGAGAGATGTAAAGGGTGGGTTTAATTTTTTGTTGGAGAGAAAATGAGCGGCTGCTCTCTTATAACAATATTAGGGTTAGATTTTAGGGTAAGAGAGTATTTATAGTGGGGGTTTTTTTTATTGGGTATTAAATATTATTTTATATATATAATTAGCTAATATAAATATATATATAAATAATATTATAATAGGAAATTGAATTCGAATTTGGTAATACCAACTGTATTCACCGATTTCAATTCGAAATCGGTAATACCGATTTCACTAAAATCATATACCGTATTCGATCGGATTCGAAGTTTTCGAATTCGATATGATCCGAATTACGGTCGGTAAATCGGGTTTTACCGAATTTGCACACCCCTAAATTGTACACTCTCCAAATGTTGGGACCAGAGACTAGACCTTACATCATATATGTATTATGTATGTATCTTATCGTTTAGAACAGTCTGCATGCATTGTTGTCGTTTAGAACTGTCAGCGTTATTACAAAATTGTTTTTTCTCGCTTAAAACTATCCAAGTTGTAACAAGACTATATTTCTAACCTAGAATCATCACAACATTACAATGTAAATTTTGTGATTTAGAACGATCCACATGATCAAAAGATTGTCTTTTTCATCTAGAATTGTTCACATAGTCCATGACATAATCATTGGTGGATCCAACACCCCCGCTGAAAAAAAGAGTATATAAGGTATATATTGCTCAATTTAGATGATAAATATAAAGTAACCCACACAAATCGACGTGTACCCCACTGTTCTATGTTTTTGTATCCGCCACTGTCACATAATTATGCTTATGGGTAACTCAATTCTAGGAACGTTCTTGTGGGACAAACCCCACAACCCCTCACATTAATTGAGTGGAGCCCACATCTGCATGTATGTCCCATCTAATTCACGTGAGAATGATATAGGAACCGTCACAAAAGGTCGGTATTAAAATTGAATTTTCCAATTATGCTGATCAAAGTGGGCATGCAAAGTTTGAATTATTATTTAAAGTTATAAAAAGGGTTAGATTACGAAAAGGGGCAGGCAAGAAGAACGTGACATTAGTGAGTGGTTAGGTATATCAAATTCAATTTCCCCTTCTAACCCTACTATTAATACTACTACGCAATTGAGTTGTGGAATGGCGGCAATGGAGGAAGAGTTGCAAAGGAGTAGCAACAAGGCGCCTCCCCTGCCGCTGCTTCCTTGTGTGGATTCCCCCCGGAGAAACTCTCTCCAGTCCGGAACTAGGAAATGCCGTCGTTTCCCAACTCTGCTTCTCCAATAACCACCCTTCTCTTTGGAAGTTTCTAGATCGCGCTCTCTCTTCCGGCCTCTTGTGCCCTTTCCATGTCCTTTCCCTTCTCTTATCCACAGTGACGGATCCAGAACATGAGATCAGTGGGGTCAGAGAAGATTTAGGGGGCCCAAAAATTTTAAAAATACTATTAGATATGATAATTTTAGTAAATTTTATATGTAGTTTGGAGTATTTTATCAAGTTCGCACCCCCTCCCCAAGTTTTTGTATTTTATCAAACAATATGCAGCATAAAAAAATGACTGAGAATGAGAATGAGATGTCTCGCGGGAAGGAATTGAGACTTGAGAGTTGAGAGACAAGACTATTTTTTATTGCGAGCAACTTGTTAAATATCCCGCGAAGCGGGAAGGAATTGAGACTTGAGAGCTGAGAGACAAGACTATTTTTTATTTAGAGCAACTTGTTAAATATCTTCTAGAAGGCTAGAAACAAAAAGTATTTTTAAATCTTTACAATATTTAAAACTGTTTGTTAAATATCTTCTAGAAACAACAAGAATGGTTAACACAACTGCTCCAGTGCGGAACGGATTTTTATCTGTTTGATCAAAATTTTGAGAATGTTTATTTTATTAGTGGGGTCATTAAATTTTTTAGGTGGGGTCATTTATACATTTATTATCTAAATGGAGTAAAATATATCATATATAATTAAAAAAAATTCACTGGGGTCATTTGACCCCAGTGAAGCCCACCTGCATCCGTCACTGCTTATCTAGTTTCAGCTTCCCGCTATTACCATTATTTATAATTAATTTACTATTATTGCTATTAATTTACCACACTCTAACATTCCTCTGTAAACATTCCTAATTATAACCTTGCAGGGTTTATATTTGTTAGTCTATGATACATGAATGAAAGTTTCAACAATTAAAATGTTAGAGAGTATCTAAACAGTAAATGTAGCGTCTCTGCCGTTTGCTTCGGATAATCTACCTGTAACACTCTCTATAACAATCTAATTATATAAGTTTTTACTCATATATGCTAAACTCATAAACTCTCGAGCATTAAAAATGTTGTAATTAGGAATAGTACAAGGAGCATGGTTCAAAGTCGCGGTATCCCTCGCCAACTCGGAGGCCAAAGTTCCAGATATTGGTCGCATATTCTTTTGATATAGATTGTTAAAAAAATTATTATTTTTTTTTTTGTAAAAATTAACAAAAACATAAACAATATAATGGAATCATTTATGGAGGTAAACAATTATATTCAACGGAACAACTACATATTTAAAATAATAAAGCAGTGCCATTACCAGAAAAATAAAATAAAAAGTTATAAAAAGATCATATTACATAATATAATTTAAAAGGATAATGTATTAGATATACCTAGCTATCAATACCAAGTGGAATGTCTAGTATGTTCATAATCATCATAACTGCCTGATCATCTGTAATTATAGTAAGAATATGGAAATTGGTTGTCAATATTGCCACGAATAGGCAAAGAATGATTACGTCGTATATTTATCTGTGATAGATACAATTGTAGTGGATATGGTTGGGATGGGTAAGCTTGTGGTCGATAATATATCGATCATCCCTTTGATGATTATAGTAACCAAAACCTCGCTAATGTACATATATGTTTATTGCAATTATGTATATATTTGTATTCCTCTTTTATCCAAAAAAAAAACCCTGAGATTTTTTCTACTAAGACGAGTTAACTCGTGTTGACTCGCCGAGTCAGTCCGAGACGGGCCGAGTTGGAACTGATTTGACAATATTTTTATAACAGTTGTGACGGTGTCCCGTTTTTGTCTAGGAGGTCATTGATACGGTTATGACTTGGTTGAGTCAACTCAGACTCGGCCGAGATTTTGAACCATGATAGGGAGTGGTGCATGAAATGTTATAAGAAAATTCGGGTGGCATCAGTGGTTCGGATCCTCGTATCAGTCTCTGTAACCAATTATGTAACAAGCTAATTATACAAGTTTTTATTCATATATCCTATGCTCTAATTGAAAAACCCTAAGCGTTAAAAATATTATAATTAGGAGTGGTGCAGAGAGTAGCGTTACATGGAATCCGGGGTGGCGTCTCTGAGGCAATTCCTTGTGTACATTTCCTGTCGAATTTGGATTTTCCCCCTTACATTCTAGTGTTGAGTTTAGGTTCTTCTGTACTTTCTTTTGTTTTATATGCAGTGCAATGAAGATATAGACTGTGAGTCAGAATTAAGAGGAGAATTGGGATCTCTGCTTAACTGTGTTCCTTGTGCTAATGTCTGGACATTTCTATTTTATTCTCCCAATTGGACCTATTTGTTACAGAGTTATACCTCAGCGCAGTTCTCATCTCGAGTTAAAAGATAAGTGTTCTGCTATGCGCCACTTCCAGCAGATGCGATGAGAAAGTAAGTTTATCTATCTCATCGATACCGCTCGTGTTTGAACTGTTAAATTGTCTTTTTGGTTTTTGTTTTATGTTGTTGTATGTACCGACGATTTGTACATTTGAATATAACCTGCAATGCTTCCAGTTGATAGTTGATACCTTGCTCTTTTGCAGAATAATAGGGTCTGTTGATGTCGCCCTTAATCTTTCGCAGCTGTATAGCATTCGGGGTCTTGAATTAGGACATACCATCGTGTTATACTTTTACACCACCACAATCATTCAGTTGATAGACAGTGTTCTTGAGGATTTAGGATTGCCAATCCAATATGTGGATGGAGCTACCAAATTGAGTAACACTGAAGATAACCCCCTCCATCTTCATCCACCACCACCACCACCAACAACAACAATGGAGAACCCAATCAATTGCATAATTTGAACAGACATTTTTTGTTTTTTTATCAACTTAAATACCAATAGAAGAAAAGAATAATTTGGGAAACTTCAACTTCATTCCCAGCAAATCAAGAATTCTCATTAGCTTCCCTCCGTTGCCATTTCTCTAGAAATCTATAGAGGCAAAACAAGTCAATTTTAAACAAGACAAATTTAAAATCTAAATTTAGTAAATGGCCATGGTGACTGGTCCTTACTCCTTAGCAAATCAAAATTTTTACGGAGGACATCTTGAATGATTTTGTAAAAGCGAACAAAAAATTAAAGATTCTGATATTACATTTTTACTTTTGGATTCGGTAAAAAAATAAATAAAATGGAACGCTGCTGTTTTGGGACTCAAATCAGTTGGATTGCTTTTGCCCTAATCCCCAAATCCTCTCTTTTATTTAAACTAATTTTCCCTCCAAAAGGAAAACCATGCCCCTACTAAAAATATAGATTTTTGTGTCGAGACAATTTGCGTCGGGCGTGTACCATCACAAATAACTGTCATTTGAGTCAGGATTGACACACCAAAGCAAATAACGGTATGACGTCATTTGGTAATATTCGTTTACGACTGCTAATTAGTATTTGTGTCAGCAAATTAATTTGTCGCGAAAAATGAATTATTTGCGATGGGCTTCAATCAACACAAGAAGTTTCACCGCAAATAATCACAATTTGCGATGGCATTCTCCTGGCGCGTAGAAGTCGATGCAAATGACCATATTTGCGACGGCCTTCATTCGACACAAAATGTTTCGCCTCAAATAATCAAAATTTGATATACGAATTTTCAAAACATAATAAATTTTATATAATATAGTACAATGCATTTTTTTATTTAAAATAAATTAATTTTAATGAAAGAAAAAACTTAATTATTCACATTCATTTTATTACAATTAGTCATGATCATTAAAAGATATATTCTTAATAAATTTAATAACTAAAATACTCCAGCAGTCATAGTATATTTTTTTTTTGGGGAGGGTTAGTAGTCTGGGCAGTTGCCCGGTGTCGAACCCGCGTGTAATACCCGTAACTTTTCGCGTACGTGTTAATTTACGTGTAATTTATTTTCATGTGATTTATTTCGTAGGCGTATTTTATTTCATGTCATTACGTGACTACGTGCCTAATTAATTTTTATAACATATTGCATGTTAAATTTTTAGTACGTTTCGTTGTGGGGCATTTCGTACGTGTATCGTATTGGAGGGACCTAGTTGTAATTCACTTAGAAGAATAGATTATTAATAAGGAATAAGGAATAAAAATAAAATATAAAAAAAAATGAAACATGTGTTTCGTGGGATGAGATAAGGAAGGTGAGTGGGCAATGAATGTGGGAGACGTTAGAATTGAAGGGAATGGGGAAAGGGATTTATATATTAAATAAAGAAGGTAACAGAAGCTTTATATATATATTAGATATAGGATTCTGGGAGGTTACTAATCAAAACATGAGAAAGAAATAAAAAGGGGCAGCAGCCATGGAGTCTTTGGGAGCCGTGCCCAAAAAGAGAAAGAAATTTAGGCGGCAGTGGCTTTTAGCCGCGAGAGTCACAGTGAGGATTTTGAGATTTTTGATTTTTTTGTCAGACTTTGAGAGATCACTGAGGGGGCGTTACTGGTTCATTTTTAACTCATAATATACTGATTCGAAGGCGATCGGATAAGCTTCGAGTGAGCGCAGACGAAACGTCATTCCGAGACCCGAGCAGGAAGTTATCGCACCGTGAGCGGGTCTGGGCAGTGCAGATTTCGAGTTTGTGTATTTAATTGCTTCCGATCGAGGTAGGGACCTTTTTATCATTTAATTATCGCATATGCTGCACAGTAAAAGTTGATAAATTATTCTATTTACAAAATAATTGCATGAATTGTGTTTATTGCTTTCAATATTGTATTAAATATTTTGGAATTGAATATCTATCTTGGAATTGTTATATTACCTAATGAGATATAATCTGAAATATTTTGTCACCGTTTATGTAAATTTGTTATATATCTAATTGTATATCTTTATAGTTATTCGTGAATTGTTAATTTGATCAATTGATGAACTTGCCTAATTGTTTTATCGTTTTGGTCGTCTTAATTGATTAAATATTTGGAGTCGTCCTATCTGGTCGTCGTCTTTAGTCCTGTGTGGTATTGGTCGACCGAGTCGTCGCCCTATTTTGAGCTCGTGTCTAGGATCTACTCAATGACAGGACTCGTTCGATTAGCAAGATTCCGAGGGTGGTCCTGCGGGTGCTCTTGGTGCGGATCCCGAGGGTCTTGCGATGTGAATGTGTGCGGATACCGAGGAATCCTGCGGGTGCTCTTGGTGCGGATTCCGAGGGTCCTGCGATCTGATTATGGGAAGATTCCGAGGGTGGTCCTGCGGATGTCCTTGGTGCGGATCCCGAGGGTCTTCCTACGTGAGCCTTAACCTGATGTGGACTATCATTGGGATTGCAACGGTTTTGTGGGGTCCACGGTGTTGGATGATGATACAATGTAGAATGAGTCCTTAAAGTTTGCATCCGTCGTTCAGGGAGTGAAACTGAACCCATGTGATGAACTATTTGAGCCCTCCTAGTTTGGACTATAACTAGGACCGTTGCAATTATTGTCGTAGAGTCGTGAATAGATACCTGAGCTCGAATGGTGGGAAGTCGTGTCATAGCAGTAGTTGTGCTCGTAGTGTCTAAGCAAGTGTGTAATCGTGTGTACCGTATGAGTAGAGCATGGTGCTTGTCGTACATTCGGTTATGTAAGTGCTTGGATATGAAGAGTATGGTTATCTCGCTTATTTGTTGTTTCATACTTGTTCATTCTTTTTTTTGGGTCCCTACTGAGCACCGTAGCTCAGTCCCATCCACTTTCTATCGTGCGAGATGATTTAGGTAACGAGCAACACTACGAAGATGATGGCATCTGGGATGGGGATTGTGAAGAGTGATTCATAATCGGTTTCAATTAAAGAATTTAGTTATTTCATTATTAGTTTCGTTAAACAATTTCATTGTAATAATTAGTTTTCGCTGTCGAACTTTTATTTCAGATTATTTTATAATTGAATTTCTTTTTAGTAACTCTGTTTGTCGGCTTTGGTGTATCATTAACCAATGAGACACTGCCATGTCATCGACCCTGGTTTCGGGGTGTGACACCGCGACCTCACGGTTGTGGGCAGAGGCTAGCCCCACTGGGTTGTGGCCATCTTGACATAGTTTTCTTTAAGTTATTTAACTTTAACTTTCATTTTTAATATTGTTTTTTAAAATTCATTATGAGGCACTTTTACGTATATGCCAAAAATTTGGGGCACTTATTAGAATGAATTTAGATGAATATTGTAAAGTAAAGTTTAATCAATAGAATGATTTGATAACATTTGTCATAGAATGGATTTAAATTTGTTTAATGTATCAAGATCTTTTAATTAAATATGCCATTTGAAATATATGAAGTTATTGTTTACTAATTACCTATCTCTGAATTTTTAAAATATTTATTGAGATTATTTAATAATAATTTGTGGATAAATATTAATTTGAAAGTGGATTCATAATGTTTTTTTTCACAAAAATAATTAATTGGACCCAAAATCCCTTAAAGGTAAAAAAAAATATAAATAAATTGCAATACTTTTTTCCATACAACTCTTTGATATGATGATTTTTTTCACCAATAGAGAAAATGGAACGAATTTGCCGTGTGGAAAATGTCTTTGTCACGAAAAGTTTCGTCCTAAAATATAATTTTTCTATTATAATATAATGTTTGTATATGATGCATTTATATTGTTCTTCTCCTCTCACGTTCAATGTATATTTTTTTTTTAATGAAAAAGGAAAGTGGCTTTGCAACAGAAACTGAGGGAAAGTATAAATAGTTTTTGTTTGTGTAAAGATAGAAAGAAAAAAAAAGAATATAAATATACAGGTATATATGCTATAATCTAGAATATAATTTTATTTTTTAATTTTGTTTAGTAATACATTAAATTTATTACCAAAAAATAATATACATATATAATAATTTTATTCATATTTTGATAACAATTTCATATACAAATACGTAGATTATCTTTCTGAAATATATTTTGAAAATTAAATTTATTTATTTAATATTAATTTTTGGATAAATATTAATTAGAAAGTGGATTCATAATGTATTTTTTCACAAAAACAATTAATTGGACCCAAAATCCCTTAAAGGTAAAAAAATAAAAATAAATTGCAATACTTTTTTGCATACAACTCATTGATATGATGATTTTTTCACCAATAGAGAAAATGGAAAAAATTTAACGTGAGGAAAATGACTTTGTCACGAAAAGTTTCGTCCTGAAATATATTTTTTTTCTTGTATAATATATTGTTTGTATATGATGTAGTTATATTATTCTTCTCCTCTCACGTTGAATGTATATTTCTTTAAAATGAGAAAGGAAAGTGGCATTCCAAAAAAAAACTGAGGGAAATATAAATAGTTTTTGTTTGTGTAAAGAAAAAATAAGAAATATAAATATACAGGTATATATGCCATAATCTAGAATATAATTTTATTTTTATATTTGTTCCGAAATACATTAAATTTATTACCAAAAAATAATATATACATATATGATAATTTTATTCATATTTTGATAACAATTTCATATACAAATACGTAGATTATCTTTCTGAAATATATTTTGAAAAAAAAATTAAATTTATTTATTTAATAATAATTTGTGGATAAATATTAATTAGAAAGTGGATTCATAATGTATTTTTGCACAAAAACAATTAATTGGACCCAAAATCCCTTAAAGATAAAAATTATATTAATAAATTGCAATACTTTTTTGCATACAACTCTTTGATATGATGATTTTTTCACCAATAGAGAAAATGAAAAAAAAAAAATTGTCGTGAGGAAAATGACTTTGTCACGAAAAGTTTCGTCTTGAAATATATTTTTTTCTTGTATAATATATTGTTTGTATATGATGTAGTTATATTGTTCTTCTCCTCCCACGTTGAATGTATATTTCTTTAAAATGAGAAAGGAAAGTGGCATTCTAACAAAAACTGAGGGAAAATATAAATAGTTTTTGTTTGTGTAAAGAAAAAAAAAAGAAATATAAATATACAAGTATATATGCCATAATCTAGAATATAATTTTATTTTTTATATTTGTTCCGAAATACATTAAATTTATTACCAAAAAATAATATACATATATGATAATTTTATTCATATTTTGATAACAATTTCATATACAAATATGTATATTATCTTTCTGAAATATATTTTGAAAGAAATATTAAATTTATTTAAAATTTAATGAGAGTGTATTAATTTTAATTTGATTCATAAAGAAAAGGAAATAAAAAATACAGAGAGAAAATTAAATAAGTAAAGGGTCATAATAAAAAAAAAAAACTCCACTATAATAAATATAATAGGAGGAACAATAATTAACAAATGATCAACTAGCCCAGTGGCCAATCGCACGACATACATGCGTGAAGAGGGGTCGGCTCGGCCATGATAAATATAATTTACTATAATATTTGCGACGGTGAAAAACTATTTTCGATAGATTGTGACATTGCAAAAAAAATACAAAATATAATTTTATTATAATATTTGCGACGGTGAAAAACTATTTTCGACAGTATATAAGGTGCCTCATAAAATTTTTTTATTTCAGTTATTGCGTCGGAAATTATAAGCGATGCAAAAAGTAGTTGTTTTTGCTACGGTCGAGAAAAGAGTGTCGCAAATAGAAAAATCCCCGTTGAAATAACTAATTGCGTCAGGAGTTTTCAGTCGTAAGGCTTTTGCGGCGCCTATCCATGCGACCACTCAATTGTTGTCGCATGGCCGATGCAAAAAACGTATTCTCACCGGTAAGGGTACTTTTTGTGGCAGGCGTCGCCTAATGCAAAATATGACATTTTTAGTAGTTTTCTTCCTTCTTTGCAGAATCTGACATTACTCCCCCGTTGAAACAAGTTTTCTCCTCAATACTTGCTGGAAAAAATTTGCTGCTCATGGAATCATTGTTTTTCTCATTAACACTGATTCCATGAGCAGTAAGTGTTAATGAGAAAAACAATTGAGAATATTCTGCTTTGCGGCTGCTGCTATCTTACCACCAGGGTTGATGCCACTTTTTTCTATTTCATTTCCAAGTTTCATGATCGAAATTCCATCAATGTTTTCCATCACTAAAACCCATATGGTGACCAAGTTTGGTATCACCCGAGGTACATCAACAGCTGCTATTACAGCTGCCTTTGCAGCAACAGTAGCCTCCTCTGACAAATTAGGTTTTGAGTTGCTTTTCTCTATGAGAGGTTGTTCTCCCTCTTCCTCCTCAAATAGACTTCTTAAACAGTATAGCAGCTCCAACTTCAGAAAACGCCAATAAGCCAACAGCAAAAAGAGCATGAGACCAATGGAACCGAGAAAGTGTCCCCAATTTAGAAATGCTACCATTTGGTGCAGTTGGTGCTAGCTGTAGAGCTCGTGCTTAAGTACTTGATGATGAACTTGATTGTCCACCTTGATTTGTAGCAACTGGTGGTAAAGTTGTGACACTTAGGGCTGAATCAGGAACATGGGGAAAAGCTTCATCTATCTCCTTCTTTGTAAGACCCATTCTATACATAACTGGAGATCCCTTGACTTTTGGATGTGAAAGAAACTTCACAGCATTTTGCACTTGGTCCTCACGAATTGGCTCAGAGTTCAAAAAGACAGAAGGTGGAGATTTCTCTGTTGGAGGATTGACTTTAGCATCCTTATTATCGTCCATACTTGGTTCTGTATCCAGTGATGCCAGAGGATCATCCATGCCAAATCCATCCATCGGTTCTTGCAGATAAGTCTGAGCCTCGTTTGAAAAGCTTGGGACCTCAGTGATTTCAGGAATTTGAGAAAGCTTTAGCAACCATTTAATCTCAACTATAACCTGGAAGCGAATTAAGCCATATTCGCTCATAATTGGAGCCATCACCTTAATCTTGACCCAATACCGACCATCCAATGGGCATATAGCAGTCAAACTTGAGAGCTCAAAATCATGCAATTGATCAGCAGACATCTTCTTCACTTTTTTTAGAGCTTCGATGTTGCTGTTGCTGCTCTCTTTAACAATGTCGTCAAGTGCAGTGTCAGACATAATCTCTGCTTTAGCACCTCCAAATTTCTGGCAAAACTTACAAAAATCTTCAAGGTATGCATTGTAAATGGTGTTCCTCATGATCTCAATGTTCATATCATCCAAGTCCAACTCGGATTCCTCAACAAGACAAATTTGCAATTGTTTCTTGGGACATGTGTGGCTGAGACTGAGTTTATGCATACTCATTTCCTTATCTCTTCTCCTATGGAACATAGTTGGACTTTCCTTATTCACTTCAGCTAGGAACCATATCAATTTTTGTTGAACATCTAATTTGCCACAAGGATTTAAAACCAATTCTTTCCTAATTGGTTCATGAACATTCACAGTTAAACTTCCATTGCAAAAATTACCTTTGAATTGCATCAAATGAGAACTTTGGTTGATACTTGCAACTGGAACCGTGTTTGCCTCATGAAAATAGTCAAGACCATGTTCTTTCTCTACATTTGTAGTCATAATTGTTAGTACTGCCCTAGGACCATCAGCATATGTTGTACGTTTTATATCTTTTTGAGCATTTCATCTGAATAGTTAATTTTGCTTATGAACATCAAATGCGTGATTTGATAGTAAAACTCATTTTCTTATGTAATTACTATTCTAGTTGTCCCTAGTTTTATGTAATCTACTTTACAATGAAATAAAACTAGTATGATGTTTGATTGATGATTATGTTTTACTAATCATGTGTAATAAGTACAAATCATATCATAGATGCAATATATTGAGATATATCATATTGGACGTGATCAGTTAGAGAAGTAATACTGCATGGTCCTTAGTCATAAGTATTACTTCCTCAATACTATTTTAGAATCCTTAGACCTTATGTCTCCATTGATTCTAGCATGAATGGAGCCACGCTTTTGACTCGATCGGACGTTACTTTTAATCGAGTAATCAATACGATCGATGATCGGATGTAGGCGTCCCTATCATGGCTTGAATGTGAGAGGCATTGTAAGGGAATTTGTCCCTCTCTATTATTAGAGAGAGATATCCATGGGCCCCTCGATAGGGAAAGACTGCCTAAATGCATGGTCGTGCTCAAATGTATTTGATAAAGTGGTTATCATATACTATTTGTTGGAACAGTCTACCGGAGATCGAGCATAAATACAATTAAGCTTATTAAGGGTGACGACTACCATGCCTTATGCTTAATTAGGATATCGCGAGACAAAGGGATTAAATAGTGGATTGATATTAGGTTCCACCGTAAATTCATTCACTTTGGGTAGTCACAATGACCAGCTAGGGACCGCTTGTGATTTATGAACTCACACTACTACTAAGTGTGTTTTCATTGTCATTGTGATATGAACCTACAGGGTCACACGCATAGACGAGTTAACGAGCTTCATGTCCAGATTCAATGAATCTAGAATGTGTCTAGGTTCATTGTATCTGACATTTATTTTCTGAGAATAATAAAGTTGTTATTATTTCGAATTAGAGAGAATGAGGGGTATTTTTGGTATTTGGTTTTAACTGGGATTACGTAGGAGTTATTATCCGATAAAGACCCCCACTACCAATAGAAGTCTAAGGTACGTGGGAGTTGAAGACCCCCACTGCCAAAAGAGGTGGATAGGACGTGGGAGTTGTTCTTGAAACAAACTCTCACAACCTATATAAACCTCTCTTGGTCGAAACCCTAGAATTAATGCTTGAGCCGCAATAAACCAATCTCTCCCGAAATCAGATTTCAGGATTTCTGCCTTTCTCATCTTTCTATATTCCCTAAACTCAGAAACGAAGAGCTAGCACTCGCTACTCGTTTCGTCGCGTGGATACCGGTAGAAAGCGATTCCGCAAGGGAAGGCTTTTGGTGGCAGCAGCACACATCCGAAAGACAACATCTTTAGCCGAAAAATGTAAGTGATTTTTCGCTGTTTTCGATTCGTTTTTGTATGAGCGGATCCTTCAGGAGAGGACTCATGGGTGTTTAGAACGAGTTTCTGCCCATGAATCTCTTCAATAATCTCCTTGACTGCAATTTACTCATCCTTGGCATTTTCATTCCCCTTCAGTTCTACATTTGACTTCTATCAAATTCTCCAAACCTTTTACAAATTGAATTTGCTAATTTCTCCCAAGTACAATTATGATGGTTTGCTAAATATCCCCTACTCCAAGTATAAGCTATGTTTCTTAAATTCAACATAGTGAGGGGAAGTTTCTCTGTTTCATCTACATGATATAACTGAAAATATTCCGTGCACTCTTTCATCCATTCTCTTGCACCAATACCTTTAAAAATAGGGAAGTCTAACCTAGGGCTTTATAGTTAACCTTTACCTCTTTTCTAATATCAAATTTCT
Organism: Vinca minor; assembly: GCA_026122235.1. Lineage (NCBI taxonomy): Eukaryota > Viridiplantae > Streptophyta > Magnoliopsida > Gentianales > Apocynaceae > Vinca > Vinca minor. The sequence goes on from JAOCZM010000134.1 coordinate 6,646,795, forward strand.
TGACGTCTCCTATGGTTGTATTTAAAGAGTCTAGGCCATTGGTTAGAGTAGCAATCTACCTTATCGCCACTTCCACTTGTTTCTGTAACTTCTCTTGGTTCTTAATCATAGTTTCTAATAAATATGTTTGTTCTAAGGAAAGTTGTTCAGTAGCTCTCCTTTGAGCCTCTAAATGACTAAATATTTCCTTAGATCGATTCATAGATTTAGTCATACTCACATGTCAAGAGGAAAAATGCTCTGATACCATTTTGTCATGCCCCAAAGGATTGACACCATGTTCAGACTCTATCTATACCAAACAACAGCTAAGAGACTTAAGTCTCAACCAATTCCAATCAGCAAAACAGTTAAAACTGGAACAAGAAGATGGATGTATATATTGATCAATAACTTAAGGAGTTCAATACATCACTCTAACCATCATCTTGTTCAATACATCAGTCTATTAACTAGAATAATGGATCACTGTCCCCATATCTACTCTATTGAACTAAAACTATAAATAAACTAAGAAATCTAAGAGGGAAGAATGCAAACTTCAGCCTGCTGCAAAGCAAACTCCAATTTTGCAAGCAAGACTTCAGCTCCATGGAAATCAAGGATGACTTCATATTAGAACCAAAAATTGGAGGAGGAAAAGAGTTTAAGAAGTGATCAAGGGGGAAAGAATACCAGAGAGAAAAGATGGTTGCTGCCACTATTTGGAATTATATTTTCTGAATGCTTTCTACCTTGGGGAAGCTTTCCTTTTATACTTAGGGTTCCCTTTCCCAATGTAGATCGTGTCCCTACACCTCATCGATGTCAGAACTTGCGCCGAGAATCTACCGTGCACAATGGAGTGTGATCCTTCTTCATCAATCTTCGCAGCAAAAGCAGAGAAGCAAGCCCTTTGCTACTTAGGCAGTCCACCTAGCTATTTTAGGTCAATAATTCAAAACGACGTCGTGTCAAGGTTTAGGGAAAACTTAATGGAACGCTGCCGTTTTTTTATTCAAAGTAGTTGGATTGCTTTTGCCCTAATCCCTAAATCCTCTCTTTTATTTAAACTAATTTTCCCTCCAAAAGGAAAACCATGAACCTCTTCCTCCTTTGCAGAATCTGACAAGTTAGAATGGGACCTTTCTTGTCCAGTTTGTTGTCTATTAGGATCTCTTAGGTTCTTCAAATAATTATATAATGAAAGAAAGATTCCAACTTTTACTCATATTACAGCTTTGCTTTCAAGGGCGGCGGTTGGCGGTGTGGTGGTGGAAAAGGGTGAGCAGTTTCAAAGTATTTTATTCAACATTTTGGACGAGGAAATTTTTTTTGGTGGTGGGTGGTGGTGGTGGAGGAGAAGGATGATGAGTGGATGAAGATGGAGATGGAGGGGAAGGTGATGGGTTTAGGGATTTATTTTTTGGTTAATTTAAATTGGGTATACGTAATTATTATTTTTTAACAATTGAGTACCAAAATTATTCTTGTGGGAAATATGTTGAAATGTCTTAAACACCCTTAAAAAGTATCTTATGTGTTGATCATTTGACTGGGCAAACGGAAAAACTAACAGAAAAATGAACGAATGTCCTTTATTGGCAGTTCGAAAAAACATTTAGGATATTAAAAGTCAAAATTAAACGAAAAGGATCTTAACGACAATCCAAAAATACGAAAAGGACGATTTAAGCTATTTTGCCCGCAAAAGACTAATGCCAGAAAAAAGCTACCGAAAATTTGAAATAGACAAAAAAAAAATAATAATAGAACAGTTACCGAACCTAAGATCAATAAAAAAAAATGTCGTTCATCTTCCGTGAAACCCTCTATCATGTATTCGTATAAATAAGTTCTCGCACCAAAAGCTGGTAAAAAATGAAGTTACCTATAACTATGGCTAAAAGAGAATTTAAAATCTTGTTATACAACATTAGAATAGTTGGAACCTAACTTTCTATTCCTATGTTGCTATGTGACTAACACAATGCATAAAACTACATGAGATTGCAATCTCCCTTACCAGATGAGTTAAAAATGATAAAGAGAGATTCCCTGAAGAATGCATCTCGAAACCTCGTGCCCCGTATCCCTTCCTCTCTATATAACAAATCAAATCACCAACTGCCTGTAAATATTGATTTCAGAAACCAAAAGGTGATTTTCTCCTACTTCCATCTTCGCCGTACTGTTCATTCCATTTCCTCAGCTCATTCATGCTTGTCGCATCATACGCGACTGAAGGGCCAACCTGGAAATATAGACATGTCAAATATGCAGGCTTAAAAATAAGCGGTTACAGGGCACACATACGACTACAAAATAATTGATGTTATGCCCCCGTGCATTTTCATAAAATTAGAGCTGTATTAGAGCAAGAGTCATTAGTTTCACTCTTTCAGTAATCTCCCTATTCAAAACTTTACCGTCAGAATGAACAATATCCCACTGAAACCTTTAATAGAGTAACTAAACACTTCTAAAGAGTCTACTGATGTGGATCCCTGCTTAAGGAGTCATAGTTATGCTAGCCTGATGAGGAAGACCCGGTACACTGATGAGTGAAATTCCAGTGTGAGTTGTGCGTTTGATGCGTAAAAATGATTTTTGAAGCAGCAGTCTTTCAATTTCAAAACACATTAAATCAGAAATTTTGGTTCTATCAGTCATAAGTTCCCCTCACCCTTGGATTCGGTCCCCTCCCGTCTATCTTCATCATGTCTTCTAATAGTTCATCTTCTAGTTTAGTATCTGTTCCCGAGTCACTAGATCTAGTTTTTCTAAGTCTCGTTTTCCCAACGTTTAGCTAGAAGTACATAAAAATTATGTACCTTGCAAGAACTTAAAATGAGCATACGTGTTTAATTGGAATAGCTAGACCTACCTTAATGGTAAATTCTAAGAACAATCTCTGATAAATTACCTTTGCTCTGGACTGAATAAAGTCATCTAGGTTCAATGACCTTAGGACTGGAGAGACGCCATCTTTGTGTCCCTATAAATGAAAATAATTGTTACAATAAGTACGATAATTTTTTCAGAGTAACAGGAAGATATAAGAATCAGAGTAGGGAAAAGAAATTAGAAAACAACATTTTTAACGTAAGCGAGTATCACAGGGAACCCTTTCAAAGCATGATCCTTCCTAATCTTTGATTTTCCATTGTTGTCTACTAAAAAAGGGTTGTACTGGAAGCTTTTCCTGCATGTAGTCCACTCATTTTCTTTTGTTGATTGGAAGGGACAACGGAGATTAGAATTTTGTCTTGTAAAATAGTTAGACAAAGCAGCAGGATGGGGTGGATGAATGGGTAGTTTGAAGTCAAGTCAGTCTGATCATGTATTTCAGATTTTATGAAACAAAAAATGATGCCCCAAATACGACTTCCAAACTAATCAATAAAATTTTGCTGACCAAGTATCACATCAAAGAAGCGTATGAAGTAAAACGTTGGTGTAGTTGTACAAATCTGCAGCTATTAAACAAGCAGTAAATCACAGGGAATCCTCAAGTCAACATTTAGCAGGTCGCAAAAAAATGGGGTCTAAAACACATCTAGAAGATACATGATTGCTTATGGGAATGCCTAATTGGATGATTCCTGCTCATTGCCCTCAATATATTTTGGATGTCATGTCCAGTGATTTTCTTTGGAATACCTGATGTCTCCGCTATTTATGATAAACAAAATTTTCATTTAGCATCATGTTAAGAACATCTATCATCATTATAATTATCACAAGTATTATTATTTCAAAATTATTATAAAACATCTATCAAACTAACTTTATTGTATGGTGCATGTCATATTCAGGAAGGGAATGTGGCAGATCCTTTTCGACTGTTGCATGAGAAAGTATAGAGTGAAGAATGAGACTCATCCCGGAGAATATGAGTGGCATCCAGTGTTGTTAAGGCACACAAAGATGCAGAGGGGGTGTGGAGCCTAGAGGCGCACGCCTTTTGTAAAAAAGGCGCACCTTAAATATAAAATATTTTATATATTTATAGCATGTTAATTTTGATAAATGCAATAATAAATAAACATAAATAACAAAATCAAATTAAAAAATTGAAAAACTCTAATGCCTAATTATCATGATTTTATGAATCACAAGAGAAATGTATGCCTAATTAACCTCCTGTGTAATTCATAACTACCTTTATTTACAGATTGACATAGAGATTCTTGTTCCCGTGCCCGATAGTCACCGGTTAATAATATAGAGGCGGTGATGGCAAATGGGTACAAATCGCAGAAGAATATGGGCTACATTTGTAGGCAAATATAATAAAAAATGTATTTGCTCCCAAAGGATTAATTACACAAAGACGCGCCTCGGCACATGGGTACAAATCGCAGAAGAATATGGGCTAGAGTTGTAGGCAATTATAATAAAAAGGGTGTTTTGAGTTTTTTTTGGCTCCCAAAGGATTAATTCCACAAAGGCGCGCACGAGGCGTGCCTAGCGCCTAGAGCCTTTTCTACAAGGCGCGCATCTCTGATTTGAGGCGCACCTAAGATTTTGAGGCTTTATTCCTTGGGCCACACGCCTGAGGCGCAGAGGCACGCCTTAACAAAACTGGTGGCATCTATTGAATACCAGACAAGATTTGTTCGTGTTGGTTTGAACTAGGGAGGGCAATTTAGCCCCTGCCCCCACCTCACCCTGTTCATGTTTGGGGCAGCCCCGCCCCGTACTGAGAACGGAGCAGGGCGGGTTTGGATATGATGTTTGCCCCGCCCCGTTCCGTTCTAACCTGTTTGAAAAACAAATATATATACATATTTATGGTAATTATACTGAGAACGGGGCGGGGCGGACCCAACGTGCAGGGGGCTTAATTTTAAAAGGCGCGAGGCGATGAGGGTCCGAGGCGAGCGCCTCATGGACACGAGGCGCAATTCTTTGTAAAATTACTTATATATTAGAGATGGGGATGAATCTTGATTCAGAACAAGGTATGGGTGACGAGATTAGAAAAAAAAAATAGAGAATAGAAGAGAGATACAACTTTTTGTATCGTGAGAATTTTTTTTTTTTGAAATATTTATTTTTCTTTCTTTTTTTTTAAAAAAAAAAAAAAAGGGGTCTGACTGGTCAACAGATTTTTTTTAAAAAAAAAAAAAAAGAGAGGGGTTTGGTCAACAGACCCTGGGTTTAAAAAAGCGCGCCTAGACGCGAGGCGATGTGAGGCGAGGCTGAAAACGCCTCCGGGGGTCTGAGGCAAGGCGTGTCCACCAGGCGAGGTCGAGGCGACCGAGGCGAGCTTGAGGCGACCGAGGCGCACAAAAATGAAAAAAATGCATCACAGGCTCATATTTCATCTCTTTCTTCTTCTTCTTTAAATTTCTTTATCCTCTTCTCTTCTTCTTTCTTTTTTTTTTAATAATATTTCATCTTATTTTATTATCCTATATTTAATCCTTTTTTTCTGAATTTTTTCAGGCTCTCTGCACTCTAAGATGAGTATTAGTTTGTATGAGATAATATATGAATATGAATATGCTTTATGTTTTATTTTCCATGTTTTTTTACTCAACTTTAAGATGTTGGGCACTTGTGAATGATAGTAGTGGTCTTTTTTATGCGTTTAACAGTTTACGATATTTTTTGTGGACAATTTGGGAGATAGTATAAAATATATGCTTTTATCTAGTATTTATAATATTGAAATAATGTTTATAATACAAAATTGTATATAAATTTAATTTATGACAATTTTTGCAAAAAAAAAAAGCGCCTCGCGTCCTTGAGGCGCGCCTCGAACGTTCGCCTCGGTCCCTCATCGCCTCGGTTCGCCTCGCGCCTTTTAAAACTAAGAACAGACCATTGATTTAAAGGGGAAAAAAATAAAATGAAATCAATGGTCCAGATTCTTTTATATTTTTACACATATCAATGGTCCAGATTTGATCCTTCTCTAAAAAAAACCCTAGCTGCATTTTACACCTATCAATGGTCCAGATTCTCTCATCTAAAAAAATGAAAAATGAATGGTCCAGATTCTCTCCTTCTCTAAAAAATCCTAGCCACAACAAAAACCCATCTCTCCTCTCATGAAACCCTAGCCGCAGAAAAAAGAAGAGAACTAGAGAAAAAGAAGAGAAGAAGAAGATGAGAACCAGAGAAAAACGAAGAGAACCAGAAGGAAGAGGAAGAAGAAGAAGACGAAGAAGGAAGAGAAACGTACCTGAAGCTTCTGCGAGCCGCCTCAGCCTCGCCTTATGGACACCACCACGCCTCAGATCTCGGAGGCGTTTTCAAACTTGCCTCACCTCGCCTAGCGCCTAGGCACGCTTTTTTAAACCCAGGCACGGGGCGGGGCGGGGCGTGGGACGAGGAGTATTGCCCCGTTGTGGGTCACGTGGCGGGGCGGGGAATGGGTATTATTAAGATACCCGCCCCAACCCGCCCTGTTGACATCCCTAGTTTGAACACATAAAAACAAGACCGATTTACAATCTTCTAAGAAGAATTGCAGCGTGGAGGAATAATGAGACTTTAAGAGGTAGAGGGAAGATGAGGAAAACAGGGATGAAAATGATAAAGGCTGATATAGCATTCCTAGATTTGGATGCGAATATGACTACGGATAGTAGAAAATTGAGAGAATCTATACATGTTGACAACCACACATAATCATTTCTTTTGTTCATGTAGCCGACCAAATTCTTGGGAGTAAGGCTTGGTTGTTATTATTGTTGTTGTAGTATCTTGCATATCATATTTATTTAGAGGCATACGAGTAGTGCTCTTGCTGATAATACAGAGTTGATGTATTCTCCAGCTAGTGGAATGACTCGACAATAGCCACTCTTAACAGTAGCATAACAAGTCAAATTGAAGGGAGTTAGTAGTCTATGACTCGAGCCATAAGTGATTTGTAATAGTTAGATCCTTTCAAGATAGAATTCACTATGAGAAAGAGGAGAATAAAAGATAAAGAAATGGAAAAAGAGGGATTCAAGCCGTCAGAAGAAATAAATAAAATGGTTATCCAGCATGACCAAGGAAAGAATATTTTCAAGCTTACTTTAAAATTGCACTTACTTTTGGCTCATCCACTAGAAGCTCTTGGACAGGTCTATATGAGGCAGCAACACATAGGTTCTGCAAAATTAAAAACATAAAACAGTCGGCAGAGAGCACACATGATCTGAGACATCTGATAAGGACGTAATGCAAAACTTACCTTCAAATCACTCCCCGAATAACCTTCAGTTGCATTTGCAAGCTGCTCAAAAGAAAATTCAGATTCTAAACTTTCTTGAGCAAGAATCTTCTTTAGTATTTTTAAACGATTTCCGGCATCCGGTAGGTCCACATATATCCTACATAGCAAACCACTCATCAGATTCAAACATTTCTACTGTCTATAGAGCTTATACGTATTCACTTTCTCCTTATTCCTCTTAGGTTATCTTTTATATAAAGTTAATTAACATTTCAGCAGTCTAACAAACACATCAGTCGACATGGAGAGTGAAGACTCAAGAGACCATTCCCTAGTACCCAAAAAAGGCACTTTAAGTAATCGATGGAAACAACTGTTTGATTCAGCCTCACCTCCTTGGTAAGCGACGGATAACTGCATCGTCAAGGTCAAATGGTCTATTTGTAGCACCTAGGATAAGGATTCTCTGACTGTCTTTTGATCTCAATCCATCCCAGGCTGCCATGAACTCATTTCGCATTTTTCTAGTCGCCTCATGTTCAAAAGAACCACCACGAGCACCAAGCAAGCTGTCGACCTGCTTGTGCAAGCAGAAAATGAGCCAAAGCAAGATGTCTTTCATAATGTAAAACCAATCTAAACATTCAACCTGAAAAATTCTAAACACTGGATGCTAACTAGAGAAGTAAAATGTTAACAAAAGAGTGTAAGGGCAGTTGGTTGAGGCCACAGCAGGGACACTCCGGAGTGGATGGGGGGTTTGCAAACATAACTCTCACTAGTTTTTGCTCCAGACTCCTCTTTTACCTCTGGGTCAAAAGATTGAGGTCTCCATTAAGACTAGACAGATGAAGAAAATTTCTCAAGAATGGAATCAACTCCACAAGCAAAATTCAGGGAAGATAGAAAAACAAACATGTAGAGGTCTCCATACGACTAGACAGATGAAGAAAATTTCTCAAGAATGGAATCAACACCACAAGCAAAATTCAGGGAAGATAGCAAAACAAACATGTAGCAGTTACACAAGGTGTTTGAACTTCTCAAAAGCATCATCTGTCATTTTGGATACATCTAACTAAATTTGAAGTTTCAGTCACCCTTAATAATAATACAGTGGTTTGTCCTTTCAACACTTGAATAAGAATAACAAGATAAATCGCTCTTCCCATATCCATGAAAATCACATCATTTAGCAGGTAGGAAAACTTTGTTCCTTCAAATTATAAAAAAAAAGGTATCTTTGAAGAACAACTGAAATATGTCAAAGGATTCTAAGACCAAATACACAAAACCCTCCAAAAGAGAAACAGAATCCATCGACGTAATCTCTTATGAAAAATGGCTGACTTTTTTCCTGGAAGCCTGTTTTGATAGAACTAAACTATTCGCATGAATAAAGTTGTGATTGATCAAACTAAATCCACTAAAAAATCCAGTGATCTTCTATAATAATTTCACGCCGTCCCCGCTGGCAACTATAGCACATCAACTAACAGCCTATCAAAATCCCATGTCATGCAGAAGTTCAATTCATCCAAAAAAGTAGAAAGAGAATGATCAAACAGTACCAATAAGTACTGAACTTTTTCAAGTGATGAAACATTAACCAGTAAATGGTGCACGATAGAAAGAGAAAACTTTACTGGTTATGCACAAATTTGCCAGTAAATAGTGCATAATACAAAGTCCTATATATTCATGAGAATTTCAGGCATGAAAGATGTTAGCATATGGATAGTCTGACCTCATCAACAAAAATGATTACAGGTGCCAACTTGCTGGCAAAGGAGAAAAGAGCCTTGGTAAGCTTTTCTGCATCTCCAAACCACTGCATAAGAAGTTTGAATGAACATGAGTCAAGTACATTACATGGAATACTAAAGACTCAAGGAATTATGAATCTCAAATTCACCTGAAAGTATCACTATCCATTCTATTCTGTATTAGGAAACAAAAACTATAGACCTTTTTTCATTTCAACATCCCCATAAGTTTATGTAATCTAATCCCATGCCCTAGCAAGTTGAGTTCTAAAAATCATAAACAGTGCTACGAAGAAATGTTTTATACATCGAGTGCAAAATCAAAACTGTTCATTAAAAGTGAAAATTTATACTCCCTCCGTCCTGAATGTCCACGTTTGACTTGTACCAGAATTAAGAAGAGTAGTTTGACCGTAAGTTACAACAATATCCTTAAATATAAGAGGACATATATGTTAATGGAGCTTGCACCCTTTAAATTTAAGAGGTTATATGAGAGTTCAGAGAGAAATTACTTCCATTTGAAAAAAGACGAAATTCATTTGGGGACAAACTAAATATAAAGTGGGCATTCAATTTGAGATGGAGGGAGCATCAGTTATCCACAAAATGTCAGATCAAAATTCAGTTGGCAATCCCCAAGAATCTTTTTATCAGATCTCTTATGTTTAACATCCATTGCTAATTAAAATCCCAAACTTCAATGCGTTTCCTTTTCTGTTGCTGACCCTCCAATAAAATGTTGAGAACAGGAACTTCTACAATTTCATGGTCAACCAAGAAACCAATGCAATTTCTCCTACCAAGGGAAGCTTCTTTTCATTAAATATCGACACCCAAACTCTCTCACAATTAATATCATGGATATGGAGTTTAGAAACGAGGAGCCAACATTGCTTCAGGAAGGTATCCATTTGGCAGATACACAGAAGTACATGAATAAAGAACATGGCTCTTTCTCTTGCACAAAATTAAAAATTAAATTACTAAATTATTATTATATATTATATATACTCCCTCCGTCCCAAATTAACTGTCCACTTTCTAAATAAAATGCTCATTAATGATGGCTTTTCCAAGCCTACCCTCTTAGACTAAATGTTGGAGAGAGAAGAATAGAGAGGAAAGAAGGTAGAATTAAATTGGAGTCGAATTAAATTGGGTCATGTTTGACATTTTACCATATTATACTACAAAATTTGATGAAACCTTAATTCAAGTGCAAAATACAAAGTGGACAGATAATTTGGGAAGGAGAGAGTATATATATATATATATATATATATATATATATGAAAACATACACACGGACAACATCCTTCTATTTACCTTAGATGTAAGCGTGGAACCTGTAATGCTGATAAAATTGGCCCCTGCTTCTGTTGCAAGGGCCTTAGCCAGAAGGGTCTTCCCAGTACCAGGGGGCCCAAAAAGCAGGATTCCTTTGCAGGGCTGTCAAAACTTTGACGAGTTACACACCAGAGCATCGCAGAATATAAAAGTAAAGAGTTAGATTAATTAAGTACCCGCAACAAATTTCCATGGGAGAAAAACTCAGGTCTCCGCATAGGGAGAATTACAAGCTCATTAAGTGCTTTCTTTACATCTTCAAGAGCACCAATATCATCGAACTTGACACCAATTTCTCCTGGAGGAACTACAGCTGAAATAAAGTTGCTCTCATACTCATCTTTAGCCAAATTCTGCATAAAAACAAATAAATTTTAATACAAGCCTACACAATTACCAATAAATTTTGGTTCAGATGCTTACCTTTAAGTTTTGTGAAGGCTTCTTTGATACTTCTTCCTGCTCTTTTAGCCTCAAAATAGCAGTTTCAAGACTTGACATGATACAAAAATAAAATAAAAAATAGATCAATAAAACTCACCTTCAAGCTGCCACATAAAGATTTAGGAAGACTGCAAGGAAAATAAAACAACAAAAGTACCTTTCACGAGGCATATACAATCGGTCTCCCTTGATGTAAGGAAGAATACAAGAGGACAGGTAATGGTTTTTAGTCCAACCAATAACCATTTCAGCCTCTGCATCAAAAGATTAAACACAAGATTCAGGGAAAATTCCCTAAACTAAAGCAAAATCACAGATCATATAATAACTTCAATTTCTATGAAATAAATTACCGCAAAAATTGAAATAAATTTCGTCAAACAATAAATCAACACTATAATTTTCAATTTGCTAGATATCAGGAAAAAAAGCACGAGAACATCCAAATGTAACCCCTTAAGCATATTTATTAATGATCAATCAAGAATACTGGAAAATCGCCATTTGAATTAGTAGCCATCCTAATTAGACAACTATTATTACGCAAGACCAGCTGGAAAGCCTGCAATTTACCCTAAGATGTCTTTAACTGCCTCTTGATTAGCCATAAAGAAAGCGGAACAAACATGACTGAATCATTCGACACCGAGATCCTTAACTGAAGCACATCAGTCAGACAGCGAACAACCAATCTGTTTTCCTTGTCTTTTGTTTTTATTAGCAACCCAGAAGGACTTCTTCCTAGGTCCCCTAAACTCTACTAATTATCACCTAAAACATTTGCTGAAGCAACAAAAGCCATTATAAAACTAAGAGTTTATCACTATTTATTCCCCTCGTCTAACTTTCAAGGGCAAGTTATGACCCTAAACTATTTTGCATGCCATTTATACCCATCACTATTTTCAGGGTGCCAAAACTACCCAAGATCGGCTAATCCAGCGACCCATGGCAGAGGAGAGCACGTGCGACACACATGCACGGTTTTGCAGGGGCAAAATCCTCAAAATTCCATTTTTTTCTAACCCTTTCAAATCCATCTTCTTCTCCAATCCAATTCCATTTCTTCAATTCCCCTATGTAATTACTTCTTAACAACCAAATCAAACACAAATAAAATCTCTACTGTCTCTCACTACAATGACCCACCATTAATCTGCTCTCTCTCTCCAAGAAATTCAAGCACAGTCTTGAATTTTCAGCACATGGGGTTCTTGGCTGCATTTTTCTAAGCTTATGCTTAATCTTGTGTCTTTTTTTGTTGGATTACAGAGCTTTAAATAGAGGGTTCCATTTGAGTGTTTGGTTTGGATTAAAGGATTCTTTGCCATCATTATCAGTACAAGGGGAAATGGAAAAGTTGGGTTTCTTGAAGGAAAAAAAAGGTGGAATTGTGATATCTTTGATGGTAATTAGGTTTGGGATGAGAATTATCCACTATGAAGAATTAGAAAAAATGCTAAAGAATTTTGTGCTTATTCCTGTGAATTACACTTGGAATTTCTTTTGTTATTAAAGTAAATACATAGGGGAATTGAAGAAGGGGAATGGGATTGGGGAAGGAGATGAAGTTGAAAGGGTAGAGAAAATTTGGAATTTGGAAGGCAAAATCATCCATGTGTGCTACACGTGCGTGCGCGTCCATGTGTGCCGCACGCACGTGTGCAAAGCCACCGTGGGTCGCCGGATTCCGCTCATTTTGGGCAGTTTGGGCACCCCGCAAATAGTGTAGAGTATTCAAGACAAGGAAAAAAATTAGGGTCATAACTTGCTATTGAAAGTTAGTTGAGGGGAATAAATAGTGATTTAACTGTAAAATTAAATTTTAAAACATAAAAAGGTGTTTTTTTTTGGGGGGGTTGGGGGGGTGTGAAATGCATGTCACTGTGTTAGTTACCTAAGGAAATGGGATACAGAAGAATATCCAGCATATTAGAAAGAAAACAATCACATACCAAGATCAAGAAAATCACTAAGGAAGCCACAAACAGAATTCTCAGTTCCACACGCCTAGGCAACTCCATATGCATGATGATAAATACTAACACGGAAACTGAAGGTATCAGTAGTTGAGCCAATAAGTCTCAGTAGAGATACTTATGTCAATCCAAATTGTGGATAATGCTACTGGGAACAATACTTGTTCTACTGGGAACATCAAAATCATGGATCAAAAGGATTTAGTAAAAATCTGATAAGGAATCTACTCAACAATTGCTTTGGGCTAAACTATTTAAATCTAATAGAGTCGAGTCGCAAGGAATAAAATTGAGGAAAATAAATTCTAAGGTCCTGAAAAAGGTGAATTTTGAGATACAAGATTTAGATAATTTCGAGGAAAAATGGGGATATTGCTTGGTTGCAGGAAGGTTCCCGGGCATAAAGAAATCATGTCCATCTCAGGACGTGAGCAGGGGAGTACATTAAGCTTTTATACTGACACCAACAATATCTTAAATTGCTTTTTGGACACATTCTAGTTACCAAGAGAAAGAATCAAAATAAAATGATAAGAACTCGTGATCTGTACAACAGAAGGAAGGAAAAACCCTCCGTCCAGAAAGAATTTTGATCACACGAGTTACTTTATAAAATTAATACAACTTAGCAGGAAACTAGAATGCAGTCCATTCAATCAATAAAAGGATCAAACAGTTTGTCAAGCTAAAATATAGTAGCAAAATTTTTGATCTGATCCAGAAGGGAGGAAGAATTCTTCCAATCTGAATTTTAATCACAGTACATAATGAAAAAGATTTCTAACACTCTAGGGGAGGGAGAATACAGTCGTTCAACTAAAATATTGTAGAAGAAAAAGTAACTATCATGTCAAAGCTTACTCCGCTTAGTCAATATTACGCCATCAATATTCAGATGCAAAAGATCCAAGCAAGCTAGATCGTGCTCCTCAAGAACCTGAAAATAAACATTTCTTTAGCCATAAACTCAAAAACAAAGGTCCACTGATAATTAAAAAATAACAAATTTGAAAAGAAAAAATGAGACCACCAAAAAAAGCATCAAACAGATATATAAACCACATTTCATCCAGACAATCCAAAGAAATCATCTTTTGAAGAAATCCAGCTTCCAAAATCCAGACACAGTTTCAGTTACACCTTCACTACCTTATGCAATTCATTCAGGTTGCTTCGAGATATCACAATTTTTCTATCTTCTTCAATTTGTTTATTTAATGTTCTGAGGAGATCTTCGTCCTGCAAAATCATTGTGGTTGCACAATAAACACTAGGTTAACATACTGTTTAAAGAAGCCGAATAGTAATAATAATAAACAATAATTCGTATTATTAATAATAATAGCAACAATCATCATCATCGTCATTATTATAACAACCATATACGGTCTAAAGAAGCAACTAGCAGACAACACAATCAAACAGAAGCAATACATGAAAGAACTGATATACCATGTATGTCCCATTCAGAAAGATGATCCTACTACAGGATATTAACAAGGCGTTATATATATGATGTGAGTGTTGTTAAGGCTCACGCCTCAGGCTCGAGGCTCAAAGGATAGCGCCTCAACATCTCAGGCGCGCCTCAAATCAGGGAGGCGCGCGCCTTGAAGAAAAGGCTCTAGGCCCAAGGCGCGCCCCATTAAGTAATTAATCCTTTGGGAGCCCAAAAAGAACTCAAAAGTGCCTTTTTCCCTTTATTTGCCTACAACTTAATATTTATTTAACAAAAAAAATAGAGTGTGGGATGTGCACTTTAGTGGGAATTCTTTATCCTTTTCTTCAACTCAAAGTCCCTTAGGATTTGTTCTTTTTTATTTTTAATTGTTAATGGCATACAAGATCATGGGAAATTTTCATTTTTTTCAGATAGTGAGGAGAGGGAGATTACAGTTTTTCTTTTCTTGGAGGAAAGGAAAACATGTATAGGAATTACAAGGGAAATACAAAGAAAGTGGCTTGGGCATAAGACATTTCTCTTGTCTATATATATATATATATATAGTGCACCTTTTTTATGCCTTGCGCTTCAAGGCTCCAGTACCTCTTTGCGCCTTTGTGCGCCTCATCGCCTTAACAACACTGTATGATCCTACTACTAGATATTAACAACTAATGAACATGCTTCTTATTCATGTTGCCTCTTCATCTCTACTCACCAGATAAACACTCGTTAGCTTTTTAAACTTGAAAAAGCTTGTTTAAACTGCGCAAAAGGTGATGTGCAGATTCACTCATCAGTACCAAGTTCATAATAATAAAAGCAATTCCAAAGTTTAGATTTACACCCCAAAAAAAAATCCCATGTTGAGACATTCCGTTATTATGAATAATTAAAGGTTAAATTAAAATCAATCAGGACAAAATATTTACTTTAAAATTTTAAAGTCATGAATTCTATCTATCAATAATTAAACAAAAGAAATATTTCAATCAGGCCAATTCCCTTTAAAAATTTCACGAACATAAGCCCAAAGGTCCTATATGCTCAGAATGTAAGTTGCTTATAATGTGTGAATCAAGATATATGATATTTATCAACTCACTTAAGGGAAATAACATGTCAATATAATCCAGAAGAAATATGGTCCAGATCTAATTCTTCGCTTTCTAATTTTAAAGGGAACTCTCCTTTTGGGAAACTTCTTTGAGATTTAAGAACTAAATGACTAAATATCTGAATCTTTATATAATACACACTTGAGTGGAGGAAATTTTCTATAGTATCCTTGCAGCTCCAAGTTAGAACCCTTTGTTCTGCAAGTCGAAGGTTAAAGATGAAGAACAGTATTTCGCAACAGTATTAGCCAACAAATACCATCTGGCCAGGTCTTTCATGTTTAATACATAAGTCCTGGTCAGTAATGCATGATCCAAGGTTCGTAAAACGAGGTTAGATCACCTCTGATACAGGATGAAATATTGTAGCCTCATCTTGCAGTAGCAGTAGTTCATGAATTTAGTGTTTCAGCTCTAGTTGCGGATTTTTATGGATTTAGGGCCAAAACTAGAGGTGGGTTTGGGCTATTTGTCCAGCCAAATTTTCTAAAATATTAAAAATAAATAAAATCTACACTAAAACCCTAAAACAGTGTTGTCTGCGTCAGAGTCACAAACTCTTCTCTTCTCCCTCCTCTTCACCTCTGGCGACCAGCTCCGGCCAGTGCAGATTAGTTTTTTCTTATTTTCTCTCTGCTGTTTCTTTTTTAATTATTATTTCTCTTTCATTTTTCATGGAATATTTGAATTCGTTAGGAATTCTTAATGTATTTTTCGTTTTGATTATATTCTGATTTAGGTGTATTTCTTGTTTCATGCTTTACAATGACTGAAAATTCAAAAAATGTCATCAAAGAATAACTTACAATCCAAAAAGGAAATGATGAAATCGGTTCTGAAATTTAGTATGTTGACTTTTGTGGTGTTTGGTTTATGATATTGTTATACTGATGTTTTTTTTGTTAATGTAGTTTATTGTTCTTGATTTAGTTTATTATATATTGTTATAATAATATATCTGCAGATATTTTTTGGTGCATTTACATATATAAATATTATATTTTTAAACCCGCCATACTCCGCTAACCACCCGCTATTTTTCTATGGCGAATTTTTGGCTTCCCGCCGTAGCCCGCCATCCGCCATTGATAACACTGAATCCAATATGGAGGAGTGGTACCTATAATGATTTATTTCCCTATCCCCTTTTAACAATCCTAACCAAATGACATAAATGGGGAAGTTACTTCCCTCCTTGACTTACTACCACATTCAACAACAATCAACCCATTCCTAAGACTAAATCCCTACAACATCGAGCAATGAACCGCTGACACCTGAAACACTGATAACATAAACTTTCAGTAGCTCCGATGATTTGATAAGCTCTGTGTCAATACCTCTTCTTGGGTACAAAACCACATGCATCCCCTCAGAAAGCAAGGAAAAAGGACAAGGATTTCAAGACTGCTCTTGCACACAAAATTCAATGCACAATCTCAAACATAGCCTACCACATGCATAGACAATCAGAGAGTAAAATATACTGTTTAAACCAATTTGGTCTAGTAGAGATTTATAAAAATAAATAAGTAACAGCTTAGCCATAAAAACTATCAAATGCATAGCTAGCTATACTAAGACCCTCTTCTCAATTGCTCGATCTTTCTTTGAGCTTCTGGGAGGGGGAGGGGGTAAAAAGTTCTTTTTGAAAAGAGCTGTTTCAGAAACTGATATTACAGACTCATTTCAACAGCAAGCAAAAGCAGTTTTAAAAAGCACCTTCAGGGTGAACGTCTCAAAAACGGCTCATTTTAGCTTCTTAAAGCTAAAATCAAAAGTGAAAAAGAAAACAACAATAGCGGAAAACAGCTTTTAGTTTATCTAGAAACGGCTTATTTTAAACAGAAAATAGTCCCTAAAACCAAATAGCTATAAGGTAGATTTTACTCGGAAATTTTTTCCAAAGAGCATGACATGCCAGCTTTCCTGCTAGTAACAGAGCAGATTTCTACGAACAAGATCAGTGCATAAGTTTAGGCAAGACAAATACCTTTGGGGGATGTAAACACATAATATTGTTGAATAGCTTGTATATTTCATTTGTGTCAGATCGTTTTGTTGTTTTGAATCCATCCATAAGATGCTTCAGTGACAGCGGCTGGAAAACAGAATGCATAGTAAAGGTCAGTGGAAATAAGATCCTTGGAAATTCAAAAGAAACACAACAACAAAGCATTAATCCCAGGGAATTGGGATCGGCTACATGAACCAAAGAAAGAATTATGTGTGGTCATGAACATGAATACATTCTCTCCATTTATTTCTAGCCAAGACCATACCCTCATCCAAATCTAACATAGTCATATCACTCTTTATTACTTCTGTCCAAACTTCCTCGGCCCCCCTCTACCTCTTACAACCTCATTCATTTCTTCTTCATTCTTCTAACATGAGCTTCACTCGGTCTTCAGTCCTATGCATATAATATGCTAAAAGAATTATCCATATAATATGGAAAGTCATAATCCAAGAAACATTTGGTAAGATTTTTCAGTCTTAATCTTTAGTCTTGTTATTCAGAAAAAGGTAGTCTCAATCATATCTCAGATGATTTAGGGTCAAACTCAGATGATTGGAAATTCCTCGACCCCCAAGCCTTAATGTAGTGAATTCCATTGCTTCTATTCTTAAATGGTCTAGACCATCCCCAAGGAGTGGTGAAGGGAGAGCCCCAATTGGTGAAAAAAATCCACAACCCCTTGGGGTTACGGAAGAAGTAGAAAAAAGAACAAACATAGTGATAATTTCTTTTACTTATCTTCTCTCTTTTAAAAAGTATTGCCTTTCTTTCCACAATGGAAACTTTATTATTACAATTAACTATTTCATAAATCACAACTAACAGTTCTCCATCAAATACATACAGTCAATAAATTCACTTCCTATGTTACTTGGACTCGCGTACAGGTGTCGGATGCGGGTACATATCTAAGTGGAGGATGATATTCCCCCCTTTCAAATTTCAACGGGTTAAGTCTAATTTAGCGTAAATATCTCTTATATTTGGTATGGGTGCAAATCAATCATGATAGATGTGTGGGATGCAGCAACTCTCAAGTCTCAGCATTTCACTTTTGAAGATCTAAAACTACCACTTTCTGGACTCATATAACCGGCGTCCGCGTTTCTTTTCTTACCCCCTTTTCGCACCCGGGGGGAAGGGGGGGTGAGAGTTATAACAATGAGGCTAGTTCATTTGTAGTACAGTTATTGAGTTCGTCTATTATTTAATACATATCTGCCATACTTAGGCAACTTTTCTATTTTCTATTGCATATATTATGGCCCGCAACCATCAATTCAATATTTATGAAACTATCTTTACTTGTCGACCAAAAGAATGAAACTGTAAAAGTAACTTTGAAGGGAACGGAGAAATACCAACTTCGCGATGCGGCCTAAATTAGGAAGTATCATTGTCTGCAAGCAACAAATGGAAAGAAGTCAGATCAAATACTGAATTGATGAAGGGGAAAGAATAATGACAAAGAGTTATGTTAACTCACAATTTTTTCTTTTTCTTTTGAGCCAGTTTCAACTTTGTTCTGACCGCAAATTAGGACTACTGGTCGTCCTGCTAACTTGTCAAACATTTCCATCAGCTTGCTAACAAACTCTTTACGGTTTGACTTGGAAACAGCTCTTGACAGCCATAGAGAAGAATCTTGAAAATAGACAATAAGGGGCTGTACAGAATCTAAAACCTGCAAACCAAAGTGAAATAAGAGGTCAATAGAAAAGGACACACATATAAGGAAAAGAAAAGGTACAATTGTTACCTCAGCAAGTGCTGCCATGGCGATATAGCAATCTTCATATTCAGCATCAAGATCATGTTCAATCTCCTTAACTACAGACAAAAAGAATCTCATAGCTTACTTAATTAATCACATGAAGAAAACCGTACTGCAAATAGATAAAAATCATTTAAACAAGCATACAAGAAAGCAACAATTGAATCAACGGATTAAAATAATTTAAACAAGTATACCATGGATCCAATATACCGAAGGCTCTGCAGCTTTTGTTGTGTGTTTCTCGTCTTTTTCACCATCTGCGTTCATTTCTCTGATATCCCAGATAACTGCAACTTGGTCACCATTCACCTCATATACCTCACCATGATGACCACTGCACAAAGGCCTATAATAACAATATCAATTCACTGTACAGATAAACAGCAAAGATCGAAATCAGTAATATAAGAAAAGCTAAACACAGAAAAAAGGAACAAAGGAAAATAGTTCCCGTCAGCTTTAGAAAAGAAACTAAGGAATAAAAACTCAATATTTTTAGGGAAATTTAAGAGTCTGCACCAGGCCTAAGCTGCACAAGACATTTAGTATTGTGATTACACAGATTTAGAACTTTGCACATTAGAGCCGAATTTTTCATTCTTTACCAAATCTAGTTCTTTAGCGACATTTGAAAGAACAAAGAAATATGTGACGGGTGGCAAAAGAATCCACGCAATGCTATACAGGTTAATTTCTAGAATAGAGGAAATTTACTATAATAGCCCCTCAACTATTTTTCTTACTGCACCAAAGTACCCACGCAGTTTATTTTCATTTTTTTATATCCCTCAACTATTCTCATGCCTCTCAAAGTACCCCCAACACGGTGGTTTCCAGAGAGAAGCATATACTAATGTGTGAAACTGCCGCCTATTTCATGGGAAACCACTATATCAGGGTACTTTAGCCACGAAAATAGTTGAGGGATATAAAATAAATAAAATTAACTTTGGGAGATATTTTGTGCAGTAAGAAAAATATTTTGAGAATGAGTATAACCATTTTCCCTAATAGATATATCACAATCTTAATCCCAAGTAATTGGGGTGGGCAACATGAACCAACGTTAAAAAAATACATAAGAAATATATCATTATAGATACATCACAATAGCAGAAAACAATACATAAGAAATGACATAACAACAAAATGCATGGTAAAAGAGCTCAGTTACAGACAAACATCAAGCGATCACCAAACTTTGGTGGAAACAGAACTTGAAAGACAAAACATATCAGCATATCCATCCAACTTAGGTGCTCCAGGGACATAAATCTCCTCTTATTACTCAACTTAAACATTAAAAATAAAAGATAGTAACTTTTAAAAATAAAAATAAAAACCATCCATAAATCTTTGCAATAGCACATAAAACGTAATAACACCTATGGAGCTCTGCAACAAATGCTGATAGATAAGTCCATTGCACCACAAAAGCTTCGAACAGAGCCAGAAAGTTTTTTTCTTTTTTTATAGGGCCACTGCACCTTCACTTGAATTCAAAATGAAACCCGATGCATAACTATCACGTAACAGTTTATAAAAGCATCAAGAGAAATTTACGTTACAAAACTGAAATTGATATGAATACTAGTACAATGCACAGACTTGTCTCCTATGAAGGAAAAAAGATTATCAACAAAGCTCATTTCAGATGTAGTAAAAGCTACAGTACCACTGGAAAGAAATCCATACTTCAATTATTACTTTACCCACATTCAAGTACTACCTCCGCCCCAAAATACTTGCAATGTTTCACTTCTTTTACATATCCCAAATTACTTGCCGCGTTTCAGAAATCAATGCATATTTATTGTTTCTTTTTTAGTCTTACCTTAATTTATTACTCAACTGACCAGCAATAATAACTTGCTAGTCATTAATTAAGGTCATTTTAGCCTTTCTCCTTCATAATAATTCTCTTTCAATCATTTCCTTGTATGTGTAAAAGGTACAAACGTTGCAAGTAATATGGGACGGAGGTAGTGCCTTCATCCAATCTATGAAATGATTTTATTTTTTCTGGGCCAGGGGTTGATTTTGTGCGGTAAGAGCAGGACCTTTGGTTCTTTTTATAAAACTTGATACACTTGCATCAACCACAGAACAACTTTGGGGAGTGGAATCGTCATCAAAAGTTCAAGTACCAAACATCGATCCAACAGAGAAGCCTTAATACTAAAATGACATATGGATACAGGACATGCAATTAAAGAATTATTGCTTTAGGAAGGAACAAAGTGTTGCTCTTTATTCCACTTTCAGTAAAGTAATTTACGTAAACTATTACCTTATGATACAAGTGTACAGGCAAAGATGAAATCAATATAAAGCAAGCCTCAACCACCCAATTTAACTTGTAACAAGAATGGAACCTATTCTTGACACTGATATCCAGATTCCAACCTTAAGTTACTGAAACAAAAGATTTTCCAAATCATACTCAAAATTCTAGTCCAAGAGTACCAGCTCCAAATTCATTTCTTTAATGTAAAATCAGGATTTGTTTTCTAAAAAATGAATATCAAGAACAATATGCCAACAGAACCTGCATGAACTGTATCCGAATGTATGTACAGATATGAAAGAGCAAAAGGAACCAAATACATTCACTTTCTCATTCCCTAAAGCAAAAACAAAACTTATTTTACAGTTCCTAGAAGCTTATTTTGAAGAGCAGGTGTGATTACACTTCAAAGTCTCCCCTGAGCAATTGTATTTCTTAGAACTTTTAGAAGCCCCAAAACAATATCTACAATAGATTGCCTTACGAGTTCCGAGTAAAATTTTGTATGCATACGAAATTTTTACACCCAATAGGTGGAGAGATCAAATTACAGAAATTCCAACCTAACTGCCTTTGGCATATTAAGATTCTGAAAAACCTACTAAACAGTAAGCTTAAGAAAACCAAAGTGAAAAATACCACAGAGGATCCCAATTAATTATGGAAATAGTGAAGCTATATTCTATATGTTATGGTGGTTGCTTAGAGCAAAAATTGACACGGCCGTGCTAGGATTTGATTCAACCAGTCTGGTCAACAAGCGCGATATCAAGAGGATGGGAGGAAAAGAGGAAAGAGAAGCACATTTACAAGCACCAAAAGCTCAATGACATTTTTCCTAAAACATATCAGGACGACTTACCAACCCACCTGGCCACGAATAACAGTATAAGCATTTCTTGGACCATCAGATGTTGGAATCTTCCCCAATATAATCCTGTGATTGATCAGATATTACGATCAGGTGTGACTTAAACTAAAGTTGAGCCCTACGACCAAAACGAAGCCTGTTATGTCCTATTGTTTCAATTCCCATACTCAGGAAAACAATACGTGCAGGAAGGAACATGGAAAAATAAAATTGAAGGGGTCATCAGTGCAGAATATCTTAATAGAGAAGCAGAAATTTGTTTCATCTTTTAGGGTTTCAGGTGTGCAACCACCAGCAATAATTTTCACATCCAGATCCTCAGAAATTACATAGAGTGTAGGAATATCATAATACAGCAAGGCATCCTAATTCAGCTCCTGAATGATCATCCTTGATAACCAATAAATGCACATAACTTCAATTTTTCCCAGTATATAATTCCTAAACTGGGAGACTCAAGTTCGAAACAAAAATGTGGTCAACAAGTGCAAGTCATCTTAATTTATCCACTCTCTCGAATTTGTACTTTTGGAAGAAAAGGCAGGAAATCCTAATCGAGTGACCTGGAAATGTGAAAAAGAACACAGCTGTGGGAGCGAAATAAAGTACTGATAAGCGGAGCAAGAGCAATCAGCTGAACAACTTAATTCAAAAATAAACAGTAGATAAAAATTACATTTAACAACCAAGAAAGTCGTAGGTACGAGCAGGGAGTTTGGACGATAATGAAATAATAACTCTCAAAAGAAGGAATAATTGCATATCTACAGGATTCAGTAATAACCTGTTACCAGCTTCAAGGGAACCAGATGGTCCAACGTATTTTACTCGATCTCCTGCCAAGAGGTGAATATCATAATTATGCTGAGAAGAAAAACTCTAGGCATCCTTAAGGAAGTAAATAAAAGATTAACTAAGGGATAGATGATGTAAATAAAAAATAATAATAATAAGGTCACCAAAGTAGTGATGACGGATGCAAAAAGATGTAGCATATGACAGAGTTTTGAGATGTAAGAGGAAAAGTTCATTTGCCTTTTCCATTTCAGTAAGTACAGCAAAAACATTCTTCGATTGAATGATTTGTAAAAGATGTTGATAACCTAGCGTTTGATGATCACTTATGACCATTGGAGGAAGCTAATGCCTAATTCTTATAAGGCTTCTGCAACAAAGACGCAGAAAACACTTATAGTTCCTTTTTCCGGGAATTGACTGTAAGATCTATTTACAGCACACGGCCTCACATAATAATAGTTCTTTTAAGGCTTCAGCAACAAAGATTCAGGAATCACTTAGTTTATTTTTGGAGATGAGATTGACTATAAGATCTATTTACAACAAACAACCTCACATAAAAATAACCTTACTGGTTGAGGAAGTTAATTGCTACATAATAAATAAAGAAACACGTGACTTACCTTGGTAAACGTTTTATCAGATGTCTACAACACATGACCCTCATAGATATGGGGAAAATAAGGAATCTTTACTCTACTGTGCCTAAAACATTAATTAGATCTCCGGGGGAAACAATTTCACCAAATGCATCTCTAAGTGAAGCTATGAGAACACTCCAGAAACAAATTCTCCATAAACCATGAAACACCTCTCTTTGTACGGAGTTAATGGTAGGATCTGATGGAAGGGTCACTTTTGATACTTTCTGAAGTTCGAGTGTCTATACTTCACTTTTCTCCAGTTAGAGGGCTAAGTCCCGAGAATTGTCAAGAATTTGAGGGTGAATAGCTTATCCCTCAATAAAATAGAATAGCATATGCATTAATGATCTACTTTGAAAATTTTATATGTAGCACAGATATGAAAGTTTACATAAATTCCAGCACATATGTTACCTTTCTTTAGCGGCTCCTTCGCTTTATCAGAAGGTCCATCAGCTTTTGATTGTGATGATTCAGAGACATCTTCAGATTCTCCGGAGACTCTCTGAAAGTACATGTAAATTTGGCATGAGAATAAGTAACAAATATCGTAATTCATCCTACACTGACATACGTCCCAAGCCAAAGTACAGCACATGTGACACCAGGTAATAAATTACCTCTTTTATCCGAATTAAATATCTTATATTGATTTGCAAAAACAACAACGTAATGATAAAGATATATGCCAGTTAGAAGAGAAATTATGGAGCACGTTGAAGTAACAGCACTAGATGATTTAAATTAAGAAGTCAAGAACATAGAGAGTTGCTAGCTCTTTTCAAAACCAAAGCATTTCAAGGAAAATAATATTATGCACTTGAAACTTTCCATTTAAGAGACACAAGTACATGAAACCTATTTGGAAATAATTAAAATTTATATGATTATTTCAAGCTCGTAAGTACTGTAGCCATGAATCTCCACTGTTTCTTATCAACAGTTAATGCGCTTCCTTCCAATACCAGAGTGTCTATAAATTTATTTAAGCTTAAAGCTTTTCTACCCATCCAGAAGTACTAAAACATTTGCAACCTTATTTGGCATCTGTTATCTTATTCCTCCCCCTCCCCAAAGCAGGTCAAAAATTTCTCTAAAAATGAAGTTATCAGCATGACTAGGTTATATAAAGTTTTACTTTCTCAAATTCTTCCAGGTTGTTTGGAACAAGCTTCTTCAAGGCTTCAGCAGATGCCTGGACATCAACTTCATCGTCATCACTAGTTTCTGATCTTGTCTCAGCACTACTTGTCCATTCCTCTTCATTACTAGCTTCATTTTCATCTTCAATTTCTGACTCTGAAATACATTCTTCACCTAATTCTGCATTGTCTTCAT
Organism: Vinca minor; assembly: GCA_026122235.1. Lineage (NCBI taxonomy): Eukaryota > Viridiplantae > Streptophyta > Magnoliopsida > Gentianales > Apocynaceae > Vinca > Vinca minor. Next base: position 6,671,796 of record JAOCZM010000134.1, read on the forward strand.
TTGATTCACTTTTCTGAATTGCAGTCATCCCCAAAGACCTGCAAAAAGTCAACCACTTCAAATATACTTTGACAAATAGAACGAGGAACAGGAAGCACTGGATGACTGTGAGATACCAAGAATTAAATAGAAGAAGACTCGACCATCAAGTTTTGGAAACTTATATTTCATCATACCTTCATCGCAACAGCCACTCTCTTTATCATCAATACTACTCTAATCTCGCTATATCAGTTACAGGTGATAAAATTGAGCATCACAACCACAGAAAAGAGAAAACTTAATCTAACCAGAAACCTCTATGAATTTGCTTCAAAGAAATTCAACAAATTCCGGACTACAAAGACCTACCATGCCCACAAAATCTCCGCCAAACCATCACCATTAAAAGAACCAAAACAAGGAGAATTTGTATCAAAAGAAAAAAAAATAACCTCATCCTCATCGCAATCGCCTACCTTCTGCAGCTAATTTCAGTTTTCATAACCGGATCTCATGGATCTTATTTTCCATGCAAAACCGAAATGTGAGCAAATCTAACTACTTGTGTGCTGTTCTTTCCCCCTAATACAAGATTTACATATGCATAGATATGAATAAGATAAACATACAATAGGGTGTGCTGACAATATTAAGAATTAGAGGGGAATTGGTTTATTGGGTGGTGGAGTTAGATATCTACTACGTATGACTGAAAATAAAAAAAAGTGAAGATCTGTTTCACACATTTACATATGGTGGCGACGTCACGACGACTTAGAAATTTAACAGTTCCGGAGAAATTTGCCACTAGCAGGGGATAATCTGATCATTTGAATTACTTAAGTAGCAACCAACAAGGGACAGATGCAGAATAAGTATAAAACTCAAATGGGTCTTTGATTTGGGTCGATCTTTGATAGCTAAACGGCTTTCCGGCAACTAGTATAATAATCTTGAATACCTTACATTCTTAAGTTGCTTTGAGTTATGACCAAAACAGTAGCATATAATCTAAGATTTAGAATTGGCCATCTGAGATCAAAACATCAAAGGTATTAGTGATTCCAGCCTCACATATAACTATTTAACAGCATTGACATTTCAAAAGTTTAAGATATCATGTCTAGTTTCCAAAAATGATTTACTCAATTCCCAACTGATTACAGCAGAAAGCCTATAATAACCTTAATCAAGAACAGTCACTTTTCCTATTCATGCATGAGATATTTGCAACTCATGCAAGAACAGTAGCATATAACTCATGCATGAGATAAGCACAAGGAAAAGAAATTTGCAACTTACATAAGGAGCTAGAACACTGCTGTCGAGCAGCAATAATGGAACCTGTAGGTTCCTGGCTAATGCTTTGACCAATCTTTCTCGATAAAGCTCAGTACCTACGAGCAATAACACCCGGTGGTTTTCACGGTGAAAAGGTGAACTACGGCTATCAAACAGAAACATGGGATATAACATCCAAACAATAACAATCTCCCAATGGTGAGCCAAATATCAAACCTGGAATGCTTTGAAGAAGGATCCTTGCACTTGAAGAATTCAAACGACCACCAAAAGAATTAGCAAACTGCTTGTGCTTCAAATGTGCAGCCGTACATTCCACTAAAAGATTCTTGTCATGTTCACTGGATGAGAATTGCTTGGATCATAAGAGTGGACACTAAAATGCAAAGGAAAACTAAACATTTTGAGGTAGAACTTACTGAATATAATAGGGAAACGTATCCCATGAAACAGTAATCTTTTCCCATGGAACCACCCGCCGCAAGAACTCGTTCTTAAATTTTTTCCGTCTACTTAGAAAAGGTGATTCCTTCTTCTTACTTTCAATGGCTAGCTTCTCATTATTGAGCCACTCCTTTTGGTCTAGCTCGCCAAGTCGAGCATGCGCATCTTGATGCCTAGTATCTTCCTTTTTTTTTCCTTTCCGAACACTACCCATGTCAGGACTAGTTCCATCTTGCACTGCTGCATATTTATCCTGACTTGTATTTCTTTCATCACCTTCAGAGCTATAAAATCTTAACTGGCTTTTTCTCCAAGGTGCAACTGATCTCCCATCCAAACTTGTAGAGCATCTTTCAGAAGTAACACCTGATGAAGAGAAACACCCCGGCACATATCTCCTGATCAAACTGCAATGAGAAACGTAGTTCCCAGCTTTTTGTTTGTGATGTAAGGTGTGATAGGAAGAGTACACCCGACAGTTAGAACTGCAATAGCATTTCCCTAGTAGGACAAGTTGTTTCCACTTTTCACTGTTACTCCTTATTTTTCTTGCATACATTGCAACTTGTAGCGTCAACTGCAGATCACTAGCACAAAGCAACATATTAAGAAACTATTAACTAATTATAATTCTCTAATATTTATGCTTGTCTTTCGGTCACATGATATTTGTTTAGCTATAGATCCATCATTTTAATATACCTATAAAAAGGGTGGTATTGTAATAGTTCTTCAGAGTAAATCCATGATAAGATCAGTTCAGTTGAGTCCCTTCCGTCAGGTTGGCTAAATAAAATGTTTGTAGCATGAATTACTTTTTTAAAATAGGAAGATTCCAGATAGGAAAAAGAAAGAAAAAACATTACATCAAAGAATAGCGCAGAAATAATAAGAGCATAAATAATATGAGGCAATTTTAACCACCTGCCTACAAATGGGCTATCTTAGAAGTATGGAATTATTTCCAAACTTCATATACTATGTCAACTAGAAATGAGAAAGAAGAAAAAGATAAAAGAATAGTCATCCACTCCCAAGCTTCGAACTTTTGGCAGATAAGAAGTGAATTAATATTAATTCCAAACTTCATATACTCTGGCAACTAGAAATCAGAAAAATGTAAAGCATAAAAAGTATAGTCATCATCCACTCCAAAATTCAGAACAATGATGAGGATTTCATTTGCCACAATCCATGCAAATCATAAAAAATCAAATTTTTTTTCCTATCGAAATTAATTTTCCTCCGGTAAGCCATTGTAAAGAAAATTACTCAGATTAGTAAGAGGAGTAAGCCATTCCAATTTAGCTGAATCAATTTATCTTCAATTGATTTTTCCCAAATTTGTAAAGAACCGTAAGAAAATGCACAATCTTAAGCAATACGAATATCAAAAGAATTACTGAATGAATACAAAGAACAGATTCCAATTCAAAAATGGCGATTTTTTAATTGAATTATATTAGGATAAACACACCTTTTGCTCTTTTGCAGCTTAAAGTTCAACAACAGATATGATTTCTCTCACACATAAATAAATATATACGTGAATTTATTCTGTGTTCTATATATATAAAGGCAGGGAAAATAGGGTGGGTCGCAGAAACTCGGCAGTTTGGGAGGGGGGTGGGGGGGAGACTTGTGCCGGCGAAGTAGGGGCTGCCTACAGAAGCATTGGACAGCGAGGGATAAGATCTTCTTATTCCTTCTTTTTTTTGTTGGGTCTTGCCACGAGGTGTTTGGTCTTTTGGAGATTATATCAGACTAATGTCCGTTCCCACTTGATCGATTCATAAAGGGGTAGAGTATCGTAGTCCACATCAGACTAATCTCCGTTCGCACCTAATCGGTCCATAAAGGGGATAAAGTACTAAGTAAAGTGGCGACTTCATATGTAAGTGATAATCGAGCGAAACTGAAAAAAAAACTGAATCAACCAACTTTGATTAGAAAGGTATAAGATCTGGTGGGTTCTTTGCTGGGGATTGCATGGATCTGTCCCAACTTTTCCATTTCGGTCATGACATGGCACCCAAAACTAGAGGAGAAACATTTTTGTCCAGGACGAAAGTCCCAATTCAGTCCCGGGTTCCGTCCTCACTGACGTGGCGATTTTCCCTACGCGCCTTGCCACGTCAACCCGGGACGGAATTGGGACTTCCGTCCTCAACCGACCGAAACAAACCCTACAAACCCTAACTTGGCCCCGTGACTTTGAGGACGGAATTGCCACTTCCGTCCTCAAGTGTAGGCAATTTGCAGCGTGTAGTCACTTCTCACTTTTGCTTTTTTGACCATGCAAAATTTCTGAACGGTTTTGGCACTTTCGTTCGCATTTCTGACCGATTTTCAGAGACTTGTCCAATTCGAAAATTAATTTTAGAATTTCCCACTACATCTATAAATACCCCCTCAAAACCTCTCCACAATCTACCACCTTCTCAAACCCATAAAAGCCCTATCCTCTTCACAATTCCTTTTTTCCAAATTTATTCTACAAAAACCCTATCCTCCGTAATATTATTTCAAAATGAATAGCGAAATGGATCCCGCTCTGGAAGAGTATTTCAGACACCAATTTAGAATTGCGGTCGGAAATCAAACCGATGGAAAAATGGTAGTATTCTATTTAGTACTGAGTAAGTTTTTCTTGTATGAAATGTGTTTAGCTATCTAACTCATCATTTTCGATATGTAGCGTCTTCCATCGAAGTACACAAGTTGATTGGAGCAAACTGGTCTCGGGTTAGCTAGTTGTGTCTACCTGAAGGACAACTTTGGGAATCAATGGTGCGTCTATGTAACCAAAATAGATGACACCTACTACCTAGACAGAGGATTGCAACAATTTTTGCGTGACAACAATCTTTTTCCCACAATTTTATACCATCTCCAATGAATGTATTAGATATTTATGTTAAGGGAGGGCCCGGGATAAGTTACATGCAATGGTGTGTTAGAATGCAGCTTGGAATCCCCAAAGTACTAACATGCGCAATCTTCACGGTAACAAATCAAGTGACTAGAGACGAAGGCGGAGACGATTACTTTTTTTTTTTTGGTGGGATGAGTTTGTTGTGTTTTCAAGATTACACCGCGGTGACCATGTACAAATTCATCCAGCCCCTTACGATATCCTTGATTATAGGGCAGGGAATGATGATTTTGACAATTTATTACGTCAACTTTAATAATATGTAATTGTAATGTAAGCAATTATCGGATATTGAATGGAAAAAATCGAGCACATTTACAACAACTTTATACATTCTAAACTATTACAATTTAGTAGAATTTAAATACAATTACTGTGGAGGGGGTGGTTGGTAAAGATGTGCTAACATGGGGCAAGTCTTCCGGTTGTGACCGACTCGCTTACAGTGACCGCACTTCTTTTCCCTTTGAGTGCCCCTGTTCTCTGTGTCCACAGGCATTTGAAATCTCCGCCTTTGAGGTCGACCCACCTGCGTAGCTTTCATGTTAGAAGGGTGATATGTCATATCAAAAGGGGGAGGTCTCCAATGAACAGGATCAAGTACAGGATATAAAATGGACTTGTAAGTATTCCTATAATGATCGAGAGAATAGACAGGGTGGATATACTGAGAAGCATCCTGCATTATCGATTTGGACACGGCAATGACATGGGAGCATGGAGTTGAATAAGTAGACCACTTATCACATGTACACGCACGAGCTTATAAGTTGACCATGTATATTTTTCCACCTTCGCCTGGTCCTCTATGTCGGGACATGACTCTATAGATACCTTGGTCATTGTGGTGTCGTTGCACAATCAGATTTGTTGCTTTTTGTTCGTACGCAAAATACTGCTCCCATATCCTCTTAGGGAAAGGCGTTTGGCAACTATTTGCGTCTTGCCGGTGTGTGTCAAAATAATGTACAAGCTTAAAAAAAATCATCTCCACGAGCGCTTTCAAAAGCAGCGCTCTAGACTGCTTTAGAACGCTGTTAAGCGCCTCAGACATGTTTGTAGTCATGCAACCGAAACGCATTCCCCCGTCGTATGTGAAAGTCCACAACTCTTTGGGTTGCTGCATTCACCAGTTAAACACATCCTCATCTTTTTGTTTGATACGCTCCAGATAAAAATCGCAATTAACCTTTTTCTTTTGGGTTGCAGCAATCCACACATAATCTTTCATTTTTTTTGTTTTTTGCATGAGTGTGGAAATTGGACCTGTAATGTCTAAGGCAGTATCGGTGCACTGCCATTGGGGGTTGCCATCCGGGGACGCTAGCCACGGCACTAAGAATATCGGCATGACGATCGCTGATAAGACACACTTGAAGATCTTTCACAACATGGTCCCTTAAATTCCTAAGGAACCATGACCAAGTGGAAGTTGCCTCTGAATCGACCAACGCAAAAGCAAGGGGTAAAATTTGGTTGTTAGCATCCAGTGTGCTTGCAACCAGGAGTGTCCCTTTATAATTCCCCCTAAGGTGTGTCCCATCAACTGAAATTATAGGTCGGCACCACGGGTAACCGTCAACCAACGGTTTAAAAGTCCAGAATAATGACCTAAACACCTTGGGCCCATTAGCGGTTACTCGTGGGTGGTAAAGAAATTTGACTATTGTACCCGGGTTTGAATCATTTAGTGCATATAATGGGGCAGTACCTGAAAAGTTGATTTCCAAGTACCAAAAAGTGTTTCTATAGCATTTCGGCGGGCATACCAAGCTTTTCTATAGGTACAAGTCAAACTCATATCATTTTGACAAGCAGCCCTAATCAATTTAACAGATATTTCAGGATCAGCCTGAACAATGTGTAGAATTTTTACCCCGATGTAGCTGGAGGACATGTTGTGTTTTTTGTTCTGGTCCATCAAGCAGTAGTGGCCTGGTTAAGCTTGGTAACCTTCCATATTCCATCCATCCTGCTATGGTTTACGCGAACGTACCAACTGCATCGGCTATTTTCGGTTGAATTTCTACACACCCCGCTGAACCATTGTTTGTTGCTCCTCTCTCTTTTCCATTCCCTCAAGTCCACCTTGTCATGCCACACGTTAACTGCCAACATTGCCTCGCGTTTATCCTTGAATTGCATCCCCAAGCTTATTTCGGGAATATTGGGATTCCATGTTTTAATTTTCTCTCCCCCGTATGTGATTTCAGGGACAGGTTCCATGGAACCCATATCATTCCAACAAGCAAAATTAGCATAGTTACCGTATGATGCAAATTCCATTATGGAATGGCCGGGGCGGAGGTAGATGAAGTTGGTTCAGTCTCTTGGACCGTCTCTTCAGTACTCGGTACAGCGGTTTGTTGTTGGATTTCGGGGTTGGCATCTTCTGCTACCGCCTCTGCATCGTCCTCGTGTTCGCCGGCACTATCGTCGGCTAAGTCGTCTTCCATTTCCGGAACGCCGTCCATGTCGGATATCGGACCCAAAGAATCCATGACCGAATTGTCAGTACAGGGTTCGTAAGAAGACGGTGGGGGCATAGTTGGTATTGGATTTGGCTCCGAAAAAAATGGTTCCGAAACAAATTGTGCCTTCGGCTTAAATTCTGTTGTCGGTATTACAAAGTTATCTACATGTCTCTGCACAGGTTCTTACAAGGCACCAATATGAATACCTTGTAGTTTGAAATCCGTTTGGATTCCCCACAAAGTGTCTAAACCTTCTTCATCGTTAAGGTTTACAACATCGTACATCACCATGTTGTACGTCGGCATGAAGAATAGACGAAATCATTATTAGCCGAACAGTGACACTAGAAAACTCGACTCCTTTGCGCCGACATATTCTATGGCAAAGTTGTCGGAATGAAAGCCTTTGTATAACTTCCAAACTTCTTTCGCTTGGCTCCGCAAAACGGGGATAACCACCATTTTCGTACACTATATTGTGGTCGAAATGTAAATACAATCTCATCGGACATTCAAGCGCCATTTTTTATAAAAACAAAATATGGGGTTGAGGAATGATGGGTTTGTTTGTAACAAATTGGTTGGGGAATGTAGTTTGGGGTAAGAAAAACGGATGGGAGGGTATTGGATTTTATAGAGAAATCAGGCCACAAATGTCTTCCGTCCTCAACCGGGAGAAACTTTGTAACCTAAACTTTGCTCCGTGACTTTGAGGACGGAATTGCCACTTCCGTCCTCTAGTTGCAGGCTATTTGCAGTGTGGTCGCTTCTTACTTTTGCTTTTTTGACCATGCAACCATTTTCAAAAATTTCTGAACGTTTTTGGCAATTTCGTTCGCATTACTGACCTATTTTCAGAGACTTGCAAAATCATTTTATACCCTATCCGATAAAGTCCATTTTATACCTTCTTCCATTAATGTATTAGAAAATTTTTCCCTCCGTCGTCTTCATTTTATAATTATTATTTTCAGTATTTTTTAATCATTTCGGAACTTTCAAATATCAAAGAACTGATAATTCCATTAAATTCAGAGAAACAAATTTACACACAACATGTAACAATACAAAGTCCTGATTATTCAAATCCTAATTCTTTCGAAACTTCGGCTCAATCATTTTCCAAGAACATGTGTTGCTGCACGATGCAACCGAAATCGGGTAGTCAGGGGGAGCCTCCACAGTTACCTCTTCAGGTGATCTTGAACATTGTCCGGCTTCGTCCACAAATCCTCTTCATTCATACCCAAAAATATGGCAGAGAAGGATAAAGAAAAATTTCCCAGTCCTTCTGTACCGCTTAGCCTAAGGCAGAGTTATATAAACAAAACATTTAGTTATGAAAACATTGAATTAATACAGTGTGCCGTAATTACATGTTACTTACCGCAACGCATTCCTCTCATTGGGCCTCAGCACCGTCCAAATCAACAATGTTGGTCCTACCGTCATACTTGAACCATGGTTTGTGAGTGAGTGCTTCGAAATCCCAAAACCACCTACGCAGTTTTGCAAGACCTGCGTCGATCATCGCTATTGTGAATTGTCCACCGGTGACGGAGTTCATTCCGTAGACAATTTCGTTGTACCAATTGGACCAACGTTTTTCACCGGGGTAACCCAGTGTACTAAAATCGTAACAAATTTCTATTAAAACCTCCTCGTATTCTGTAGGCCATTCTCTAGTAAAATCAACATCCCTGAAAATGTTACGCATTTCCTTTTGAATAAATTTTGGAAAGTTTGCCATGCGGGAAGATAGGGTTTTTGTATAAATAAATTTTGGAAAAACAAATTGGGAAGAGGATAGGGTTTTATGGGTTTGAGAGTTGAGGTTGTGGAGAGGTTTGAAGGGGTATTTATAGATGTAATGGGACTACACGCTGCAAATTGCCTGCAACTTGAGGACGGAAGTGGCAATTCCGTCCTCAAAGTCACGGGGCCAAGTTAGGGTTTGTAGGGTTTGTTTCGGTCGGGTCCCACTTCCGTCCTCGCTGATGTGGCAAGGCGCGTAGGGAAAACCGCCACGTCATCTAGGACGGAAGTGCCTCAACCCGGGACGGAATTGGGACTTCCGTCCTGGACAAAAATGTTTCTCCTCCAGTTTTGGGTGCCATGTCATGACCGAAATGGAAAAGGTGGGCCAGGCCTATGCAATCCCCGTTCTTTGCTTTGGGTTAAGAGTGCCAGGAGTGAAAACTATAGATGGGCTTTGAAATGGGGCTTTCCAAGTAGAAAATGGGACCAACCTGAAACCACTTTCAAAAGTTACCCCAAAAGGGGTAGGCGGGGCACAATGTATTTGGATTATATTTTTGTCCGACAATTTTTTTCTGAGGAAATTATTATTTGAGGAATTAACTTTTTTTGCCTTTACATTATTTACAAAATTTTTATTTTGCCCAAAATTTATTTTTAGTTCGCATTTTGCCCACAATCTATTTACGAGTGATGAATGTACACAAAATTGGCGGAATCCGGCAATCATACGGTAGTGATGAGGGGTATTATAGGCCGAACAAAATAAATTTTGAAATTTTTAGTACCTTAATTAAGAAATTATTACAATTAGACCCAAAAACTAAAAAATAATTTCTAAAAGAAAACTAACAAATTCTACTCACCACACAGGATTGCCCCATCCAATCCCCTTTTTCCTTTCTCTCTGCCCGTCTCTCGTCTGTCTCCTCATCATCGCCGCCATCGCCGAGCCACTATATTTTTCAGCTCCCAAAAAAAAATTGAAACCTTAAAATATTCATAGATCTGCAAATCCTGGAACCCTACAATATAAAATTTCATCTATCGGAATCCTTGGAATCGGTTTGAATTTCACCAGAGAGAGAGAGAGAGAACTCTTAGCTAGAAGAATGGGGGATTTCCCTCAATTATCAGCATCCAGATGATGTAAATCAAGCATATTTCCCTAAATTTGTTGTTTTGGGGCTTTCTATTGCTGCGATTTCAAAGTAGTAGTTTACTTCTTCTTGATAATTAACTATTTAATTGATCTCTATTGTACTTTTTATTGTACTGATGTTCAATTACAATCCAAATTTTACTTTTGCAATGTCCACTTTAGTTCAACTGTTTACCATTTTCCGTGACAAATTTCTTGATATATTTTTTTTGGCAAATAGCTAGATTTGTTTAGCATATATGTTCATTGCTTGTCTTCTTGTTGGTGTGTGTTGATATCCTTTGCTTTTGCTCAAAGTTTACATCCTTGATATTCTAAGAAAATCTCAATACTGGCAGAGATCTGCTGGTCGGGACAATGTAATTCCCATGTGATGAAGAACCTTATAAACTTTGTATCAAGATTCAACACAAATGGTTGAAGTCGGATCTTTCTCTTCTTGAAAATGGTTTGCGAGGGAATAAATCAACGCAACACTAAGTAGTTTGATTTCAATGGATGCTGAAACACCACAACAAGTGGAACTAAGCTTGTTGATTAGTAGCTCAAGAATGAATGAAGTTCTAATCAGAAGTTCAATTCACAAGTATCTAAGGAATAACCTTACCAAATATCATATAACCAACTTGTCATAATGTTAGCTGAATTCTCTCTTAAATAGAGAAGGAATGCGGCTATGAGCCTTACAAAGTAGAGTCCTAATTGGACTAGAAACTAAACAATCACAAGTATAGTAAACTAATTAAAACCAGTACTTGCTATAAACTAAATAACTAGATGGACCACATGTCCTTTATTATTGAGCTCGGCTAAACTAATAAAATAAAAAAATTAAAGCTGAAAAATATAATTAAAGTTTAAGATAGACTTTAATTAACAAACTTGCTATAAATGTACTTTAGCCACTTGATGACTCGTGAAGATTGCCTTCAAATGAAATGATTATGACTTCTTGATCTTGTTTGGATCCATTTGTAGGTGGTCTTGCTTGTTCTTTAGTTTGAACCTCTCTAATGAATGTATTTAGAGCTAGCATCATTCTCTTATGTTGAGCTCTTGTCTTTGAACCTTGTATGTTGATAAAAGGATCCTTTGTGATAGGCAGCCCTTTAGATGTGTCCTCATCATTCCCTCCTCCTTGAAAAGGATTCGTCCTCGAATCATCATGATCTGTATCAAACTCAAAAGGGGATAAGTAAAAAACATTAAAAGAAGCACTTACATCATACTCACCTTTCAAATCTAGCTTGTAAGCATTGTCATTGATTTTGGTAACTACTTGAAAGGGTCCATCTCCTCTTGGGTGTAACTTAGTCCTTGCATTAGGAAATCTTTCTTTCCTCAAATGTACCCAAACCAAATCTACTACTTCAAAGGAAATATGTTTTCGGCACTTGTTAGCATGTCTTGCATAAGATGCATTATTCTTTTCAATTTGATCTCTTACTTGTTGATGTATATTTTGTATAAAATCTGCCCTAGAATCACCTTCTACATTAAAATACTCATCAATAGGTAAAGGAGTTAGATCTAAAGGGGTTATTGTTAGTAGTGCCCTAGGACCATTAGCACATGTTGTGCGTTTTATTATCTTTTGAGCATGTAATTGAATAGTTAATTTTTCTTTTGATTATCAAATGTGTGATTTGATAGTAAAACTCATTAGCTTATGTAATTACTATTCTAGTAGTCCCTAGTTTTATGTAATGCTTAATTACTATGAAATAAAACTAGTATGATTGTTGATTGATGATCTTGTTTTACTGATCATGTGTAATGGATACAAATCACATCATAGATGCAATATATAGGGATACATTGTATTGGGACGTGATCCGTCGGGAAGTAATACTTCATGGTCTTAAGTCATAAGTATTACTTCCTCAATACTATTTTAGAATCCTTAGACCTTATGTCTTCATTGATTCTAGTATGAATGGAGCCACGTTTTGACTCGATCGGACGTTACTTGTAACAGAGTAATCAATACGACCGAGATCGGATGTAGTGTCCCTATCATAGCTTGAATGTGAGAGACATTGTAAGGAATTTGTCCCTCTCTATTATTGAGAGAGATATCCATGGGCCCCTCGATAGGGAAAGACTGTTTAAATGCATGGCCGTGCTCAAATGTATTTGATAAAGTGGTTATCAAATGCTATTTGTCGAAACAGTCTACCTGGAGATCGAGCATAAATACAATTAAGCTTAATAAGGGTGACGACCACCATGCCTTATGTTTAATTAGGATATCGCGAGACAAAGGGATTAAATAGTGGATTGATATTAGGTTCCGTTGTATATTCATTCACTTTGGGTAGTCACAATGTCCTGCTAGGGACCGCTTGTGATTTATGAACACATACTACTACTAAGTGTGTTTTCATTGCCATTGTGAGATGAACCTACAGGGTCACACGCATAGACGAGCTAACGAGCATCATGTCTGCATTCAATGAATCTAGAATGTGTCTAGGTTCATTGTATCTGACATTTGTCTTTCTGAAAATAATAAAGTGTTTATTATTCGAATTAGAGATAGGGGCAATTTCGGTATTTTACCTATAGCTGGGATTACGTGGGAGTTATTATCCGATAAGGACTCCCACTACTAGCGTAAGTCTAAGGGGACGTGGGAGTTAAGGACTCCCATTGCCGAGAGGAGTTGAGGGACGCGAGAGTTAGTTCGGGAACAAACTCTCACACCCTATATAATAAACTCTTGGCCGAAACCCTAGACTTCAATGCTTTTCACCGAAATACCTAAGAAGCCGAAATAGTTTCGCCTCTCCCCTTTTCTCTCTAAAAATTCCCGAAAATCGAAAAAGACGAAGAGCTAGCAATCGCTGCCCGCTTTCGCCGCGTGGATACGAGTAGAAGGACTTTCCGCAGCGGGAGATCAATTGGTGGCGATTAGCATCCAAGAAACATCATCCTCCATTCAAGAAGTAGCTTCTTGAATCCAAGAAAAGTAAGTTTTTCCGCTGTTTTCGATTCGTTTTCTACATGGGTGTTTGGAACGAGTTTCCGCCCATGAATCCCTTCAGTTATGGGGTTAAAACCATAAACAACTTCAAAAGGAGATTTATTAGTAGTATAATGTAATGTCCTATTATATGCAAATTCAGCAATAGGTAAACATTCTTCCCTCATTTTTAAGTTCTTTTGTATAAGTGCTCGAAGAAGAACCCCTAAAGTTCTATTTGTTACCTCAGTTTAGCCATCTGTTTGGGGGTGACTTGATGTAGAAAATAGCAATTTATTTCCCAACTTACTCCATAAGGTCTTCCAAAAGTTACTTAAGAACTTTACATCTCTATCACCCACAATTGTTCTTGGAACTCCATGTAGCCGAATGATTTCTTTTATGAATAAGTCTGCTACATGACTTGCATCATTTGTTGTCCTGCAAGGAATAAAATGTGCCATTTTAGAAAATCTATCCACAACAACCACAGTACCTCTTTGTATTCTTGGTAAACCAAGTATGAAATCCATAGAAACATCAATCCACGGAGAGGATGGAATAGGTAATGTCACACCCCGTCTCCGGAATGATGACATGGCAGTGTCTCATTGGTAGATGAGACACAAAAGCCCACGGAACAGAGTTACTATAAAAGGAAATTCGTTATGCAATCCATCATAACCAAAGTGTGCTAGCGGAAGTAAATAATGAAAGGAAAGTTACTAAGTTATTACAATACAAAATGTATGTTTAACAGTTATAAGGGAAATAACAAACAAAAGTAAAAGTGTTCCATGCTAAGTAAATTATCCATCATTCATCATAGGGTCCCTCCCAAGTCTCGTCCTCATAGTAAGGATCTTCCTCATTTTGCAGCATTAGCACCTGTCCCAACTCCTGACCTGAAGGTGTTGGTTGGTCCCTGAGGTGGGAGCGAACATCTTCTTTGCAGCCATAGGTGCATTCACATTAGGACGAGAGCCTTGAGACATAGAGTAGAAAGGCTCTTCCTATCCACTTCAGCTGACTTGAACTCCTCTTCAACATCTATACTTTGCTGGAACGCGTCCATAAAAGTAGTAGGACGGTATCCATATAATCTCCTCGGCAACAACCCCCGCAAAAACCTCTGAATTAGCATCTCATCATCTTGGACAATCGCAGTTGCGTACTTGCCCAACCTATTAAACTTATTAGCATAAGCAGACACCGACATCTCCTTCGTCTGTCTTAAGTCAAAGAACTCATTCTGGCGAGCCATCTTGATGGTCTTAAGAAATTATTGGTCCAAGAATGCCTTCCTAAACCCATTCTAGGTAATAGGCCCCGCCTGAGCGTACATGGGTCCTACACATTTCCACCACTCAGATGCCCCAACTGTAAGAAAAGGCTCAACCACATCCGCCTTCATATTATCTGGTACCCTCATGATACAGAAATGTTGTTCAACATCTTTCAACCAATTCTCCGCTTGATCCGGCCCCATCTCTCCATAAAAAAAACCCATACGCATCTTCTTCATGCATTCAAAGTAAACACCCGGATCTGCTTCAACCCATTGACCTCTAAGAGCCTCGACATACTGATTCTGTTGTTGTTGTGGCTGTTGTTGTTGATGCTGCTGAGCTTGAAACATATGGGCTAACATCACAAAGGCAACCCCTACATCAGGTGTCGCCCCTGCGTTTGCTGGTGAGGGTGGTTGGGGTACATTATATTGTGGTGGTGCATTATAGTATGGGGAATGAGGGTATTGAGATGGTTGATTGTATTGCTGTGGTTGATAGTATTAAGGTGGTGGAGGAGGCATGTTATTCTGTGGTGGTGGTGGTGGCATGTTCTATTGTTGGACATTTGGTTGTGGTACATTGGTAGTGGTGGAATGTTCTGTTGTTGTTATGGAGGTGGAGGTGGTGGATTATATGGGGGTGGTGAGGTCGTGTCACAAACCCAACAACGGTTTCTTGTTGTTGTTGTGGCAGAATCTCATTCTGTTGCTCTTGACTAGTAGACCCACAACTGTCTTCTTTCTCTTCTCTGCCCCCGACGGGCGTAGGTAGCAAGCGGTAGATCATAGTCATCACGACTGTTTCCTTGATTCAGATACATCTTGACCCTCCTCCAAGTAATAATGTAAGAACATAAGTAATAAAGTGATAACAAGTAACAAGTTATACATGTGAAACATATATACAAGTAGAGCATTTGAAAGCATATAGCATAGTACAAGAATCACATACATGTATAACATATAAGATAACATAACACAAAGGAATAAGATATAAAGCGTTAAGTAGCCAAGTACATCCTATCCATGATCTCTACCCATCACACATCTCACATTAAGTGTTCTTGTTATCCTATGTTCATTACACATTTTAACCCTAATGTTCAGCCTGGCTCTGATACCACTTATGTCACACCCCGTCTCTGAAATAATGACATGGCAGTGTCTCATTGGTAGATGAGACCAAGGTTGTCAAGATCGTAATTTTGACTCGGAACGGACGGGGTTTCAAAAACCGTAAACACGAGGATCGTAGCACGGATGGGAAGATCCGACAAAACTATTAAAATAATATTTCATGATAAATTTAAACCAATAGAACTAAAAAATTGAAATTAAAACACAAACTAATAAGTGATGGACTTCAAAAGCAAACCAATAATCTAGATAAATCAACTTCTCATAATGCCTCAAAAAATGCAAAATACCGAAGAACAAGAAAACTCATGACGCCCTCGTCCTCTCTGGGCTCAGATGCCACGCGTGCCTCTCAAGACCGGGTTCTATCTTTTACAATATAAATTACACGTGGATAAATTTTTTTGAAACTATTCTATAGCTTCTAAGTTGACTTTGGTCTTTGACTGAATCCCAATGTACAGATTTCTAATCCCAAGCTTTCGCTGCGCACTCTGATACCAAAATCTTCTAATCTGGACATGTGT